>CAWUFW010008289.1:0-600000 GCA_963921515.1 Calotriton arnoldi
GCAATCACGTCGTCGGTGGACACAGTTGACCAAACGAATCTGAAAGTACCCTGTGAAGGACAGAAATGACACACAGTCAAAAGCAATGGAGTACAGGACAGAACAGCAAAACACATGCACAATACATGTTACAAGATACCCACCCAGAACCAAGTTAGCATGTCAACACTGTTGGGGAGTACAGCCCACCTGTTAGCACACATCGCAACACACATCCAGTCAAGTGGCCCATGGACACACTCCCACAGCACCAGAGCACCACCCACACATCATGCCAACTCACATCATTGACATGACACCTCAGGATACTCACATTCAGCTAAAGAAGTTGGTGATGAGCTGTGTGCGGACATCACCATCACCATCATCATCATCATCATCGTCACTGGCATCCTCCACAGGTGGCGGATGTTGGTCATTGTCATCCTGGATGAGAGGCAACTCCTTCCGCACTGCCAGGTTGTGGAGCATGCAGCAGACGATGATAATCTTGCACACTTTCGCAGGGGCATATGGGAGGGACCCTCCGGTCTTGTCCAGGCAGCGGAAGCGGCTCTTCAGGAGACCAAAGGTCCGCTCAATCACTCTCCTGGTCCGACCATGTGCCTCATTGTAGCGCATCTGGGCAGGTGTCACAGGGTTCCTGAGGGGTGTCAGCAACCACGGCATGTTGGGGTATCCCGAGTCACCTACGGACAGACAAGTGCACATTAGCTGACTTGGAACAGTGGGCGGAATACTACAGATCAGATCACACACAATGGCACAAAGTCAGTACACACCGACAAGCCAGGCACGCTGGTTCTGCATCTGTGCCATCATCCTGGGGATGCGACTACTCCTCATCACAAAGGCATCGTGTGCTGAACCAGGGAAACGGGCACACACGTGTGTGATGGTCATGTCTGCAAGACACACCACCAGTGCATTGACCGAGTGGTAGTGCTTGCGGTTCCTGTAGGCCTGCTCCTGGGCCTGTGGTGGTACCAAAGCCACATGTGTCCCATCAATGGAGCCAATTACATGCGGCATCCTCCCCAGGGCATAAAAGTCACTCTTCACGTCAGTGAGTCGTCGCAGTCTAGGGAAATAGATGTACCGGTTCAGGAAGAGCAACATTGCCGCCAAAACATCGCGGAGCACACGGCTGAACATGGTCTGTGACATCCCACCAGCAGTCGCCACAGTATGTTGGAAAGTACCAGTGGCAAAGAAGTGTAGGGCTGCCATCACCTTCACCTTGGGGGTCAGCGCTGTAGGATACGGCCGGCCAGGCTGCAAATGTGGGGACAACTGCACTGCCAAATCCTCAATCAGCTGCCTGGTAAAGCGGTACCGTCGGATGCTGTCCCGTTCCACCATCGTTGCCAGGTCTGGGAATGGCCGATGGACAGCAGGAGCCCTGCAGTGCAGAGGAGAAGTAAGCAAGATTGTCAGTCACCCCACATATGCGGCATTGAACACACTCAAGATCCCAACATACATCATTATGAGGCACAACTACATGAAGTGTGCAGTACCGGAAGGACATGTATGGTACATACATGGCCAACATCTGTCAACACGGTCCAACAGGTGGCATCAATTAGTCCCAGGTTGGCCCATTGGATATCATGAGGCCGTGTCACAGTTCCCATCTCCTGCTGCCGTGTCACAATAACCCCCACAGGGACATGTGAGGACAGGCACCACAGCTCAACGACAGGTACATTCCCAGGGACCCTGTAATGCCACATGGACACTGGCATTACATGGAGTATCATATATACACCACAGCAAAACAACCATGACCCCCACAGGTAGTGGCCCCACTTGCCACGGCAGGACAGACATGGACGTCTGTGACACACACGCACAACATCAGAGTCCATGCACACACAACGTGGATGTGGAGACTGTCTCCCATTGTGCACATGAAATCAGAGACATTGTAAACACCACATGCACAAAGACTGTGGAGGACCATCACTATTGTGCCACTGGGACACCCTGGCTCAAACATACCGTCCCACATGGGACTCACGGGGTATGTGACATGACATACACATACACCACTGTGAAATGTGACCATGGCACATGCACAGATATGAACAGTTGCACATCACAGTGGTCACGTACACGTAACACCCAGGATCCTGTCCCCATGAACACGTGCACAGCCTGGGGGTGGCTGCCCACAGGTGACACCCACAGGACAACATGTACACCAACATACACACAATAGGAAATGCAGCCTTACATGCCTCATGATAAAGTTTGGACAGGCTGTCGTGTGGTAGGTGTGCCCCTCACTCCCTGGGAGCTATCTGTGGCTGGCATATGTCCATCTGAGACAGGCATGCTGACATATGCCAGTCATATGTACAGTGATGCGTTGAACTGCAATGGACCGATCGGTGCCTCCGGCCGGCCCATTGCTTTCAATGTGTGCGGGTACGCGTTGTACCCCTGTGCGCGTTGAACTGCAATGGACCGATCGGTGCCTCCGGCCGGCCCATTGCTTTCAATGTGTGCGGTACGCGTTGTACCCCTGTGCGCGTTGAACAGCAATGGACCGATCAGTGCCTCCGGCCGGCCCGCCCATTGCTTTCAATGTGTGCGGGTACGCGTTGTACCCCTGTGCTCGTTGAACAGCAATGGACCGATCGGTGCCTCCGGCCGGCCCATTGCTTTCAATGTGTGCGGGTACGCGTTGTACCCCTGTGCGCGTTGAACTGCAATGGACCGATCGGTGCCTCCGGCCGGCCCATTGCTTTCAATGTGTGCGGGTACGCGTTGTACCCCTGTGCGCGTTGAACAGCAATGGACCGATCGGTGCCTCCGGCCGGCCCATTGCTTTCAATGTGTGCGAGTACGCGTTGTACCCCTGTGCGCGTTGAACTGCAATGGACCGATCGGTGCCTCCGGCCGGCCCATTGCTTTCAATGTGTGCGGGTACGCGTTGTACCCCTGTGCGCGTTGAACAGCAATGGACCGATCGGTGCCTCCGGCCGGCCCATTGCTTTCAATGTGTGCGGGTACGCGTTGTACCCTGTGCGCGTTGAACTGCAATGGACCGATCGGTGCCTCCGGCCGGCCCATTGCTTTCAATGTGTGCGGGTACGCGTTGTACCCCTGTGCGCGTTGAACAGCAATGGACCGATCGGTGCCTCCGGCCGGCCCATTGCTTTCAATGTGCGTGGTACGCGTTGTACCCCTGTGCGCGTTGAACAGCAATGGACCGATCGGTGCCTCCGGCCGGCCCATTGCTTTCAATGTGTGCGGGTACGCGTTGTACCCTGTGCGCGTTGTACCGCAATGGACCGATCGGTGCGCACCCATTGACAATGGGCTTGCCTGGCAACGGACGCGTTTTCGAATTTCGAGCGAGTCGGTTGCTGGAAAATCAGTTGGTCACCCACAACAATGTTGCAAAATCATGTATGTCATGAAGTTGAAGATTTGAAGGATGCTGTAGGCGTGTTTTGGTGCTGCTATTCCATGGATTGGCCAGATTCAGAAGATGCAAACGACTTGGACCTATCACTTTGGACACAAGGGACAGTATCTGCCTCTCCAGCACATATATATTGCTGGCTGTTCCCCTGAGAGCCCACTTGCCTGCACTACATGCTCCAAGACGACATCTGCCACTGCACTGCTGCTGTCTCTGCCCCTCTGGACCCTGCAATGGCACGTACTGTGGAGAGAGCCCCAGCCTTCAGCCTTCAGCCTTGAAGAGAACCAGGCCCTGCTGGACAGCCTACTTCCACAGTACAGCAAGCTGTATGGGACACCAGGGGAGCAGGTGAGTGTACTGTGCACTGCCTTTCTGAATGTGCATTTTGTCTGACTAGCAAGGCTGAGAGTCTGCACGCCACTGGCTAGCAGGCTCACTGAGTAGTTGTCACCCCCCATAGTGTGTAGTGACATGCACTGGACAGGTATGGTGCAGTGACAGTGCATTTGAACATGGTTTTACTTCCCATGCAATGATACCATGTAGTGACGTCTGGCAAACTGTCCATGGTCAGCTTTGCACTGCCTGTGTACATCATGTGCCCCTGTGATTGAGACATGTATATACAACTGTGTCATGCACGGATATGTTGCATGTGTGGTAATGGCCTTTTCACTTTGTCATCCTCACAGGTTAATGCCCATCGGAAGCAGGAAATCTGGAAGGACATCGTCCGGGCTGTCCGGTCCGTGGGGGTCTACAAGCGCCGGATCCGCAACTGCCAGAAGAGGTGGCAGGACCTTCGGGGCTGGACCCGGAGGATTGCACGGGTCCAGCTGAAGCTGTCGCCTCCTCGCAGGAGGGGCGGAACACGGACCCTGACCCCCACATGCTCCAGATCCTGGCGGTGGTCTTTCCAGACCTGGATGGGCAGCTGAAGGCCAGACAGCAGCAAGGAGGGGGTGAGTCAAAGACTGCACTGTGAACTCTGTATTACATGCTTTGTGCCCTCCTCTGGCCTGGTTCAACTGCCACAGTGCAGCAGTCATGTTGTCCAGGAGCCATGTCCCTCTATTGTGCACTGCCCACTGCTCATCTGATACCCAGGTGTGGCCCTTACAGTCAGGGAATTGTGTCACTTGGGACTGTGTCCTTGCAGTTTGCTTCACTAAAGGTGGGGGACAGCATCTGTTTCCCTAACTCTGTTGTGGGCATCATGGGTGGGTCCATTGTTCACACAACGCCTGGGTTTGGACATGTGATCTGCGTGTTGCTTTGATATGCGGTCCACTTGCTGAGCTGAGCCACCACATGTGCCTGGGGTATGTGGCACACGCCCATGCAGCGGGTGGGAACAATGTTTGGGCCCCAGGAGTGTGCAGATTACGTGTGTCACACATACATAGCCAGCTATTCACTGTCCAGGGCACATCCCTCATTCATGTGGAGCAGGACAGTCATGCCTACTCCAGGCCATGCAATGCACTCTGTACTCCCACTCCCGTGTATCAGCTGACACATTGTGCACAGTGATTTGACCTCTCCGGTGTCTGCCTCTGTGTCAGTGTGCTGTGGATTAGTTGCCAGGACTGCTGGGGTGTTTCTTGGTAGGGGCTCAGCATGCCCCTGGAGATGTGACCATAGGAGACGATACTTGTGTGTCACATAGGTGTTTGATCAGCTGCCCGTGCAGACTGGGGTATGCGAATGTGATGTTCAGGCAGCTGTTCCCCATTCACAGCAAATTGTGAGGGGCTCAGGTTCAGAGGGTAGTGTCACAGGTCTCCCATATGTCCAATAGGTGTGACCTGGACAGATGAGGGTTGAGATGATGTGTTGTGTGGGGGATGTACATGTGCACTTGTGCAGCTCCAGGACTTGCATTCCCCATGACCTACTATTGTGACACAGTGCATAGTGTTGTTGTCTGGCTGCCAAGTCATACATCACTGAGACAGTGATGTATGACTTAACAGTCATGCCTCTGCCATGGCATGTGTCAACTTATTTGTGGTCCTGCAGGGGAGTGACATGTGCTACATGCACACCATAGTGGCGCTGGCTATCAGGACATGGGTGCATCATGGTGTCTGTCGCTGGTATGCATCACATGCATTTCCTATTTGACTCTGGGCATCCCTTTCATCCGGAAACCTGTACTGACTCAGTGGCAAGAGCTGTGATGTGTCCACACCGTGTCCTCTGCACTGTCCAACTACTGTGTACTTGGTGCATGTGTCCACACTGGGGTGTTGCAATCCAACAGACACCAGACAGATGGGTGCAAGGCCATGTGGGATGTGAGTGCCATGCTTGGCATCAGACTGACAATTGGCTTCTCCTGTTCAGTTAGGGCACTTTTAGCAATGTACAACTAATGATGCCAGGGCTTGCTCTGTGATGTGCTGTGCTCACAGTGGTGTGTGCGTTTGGTGCAGGTGACTGATGTCTGTCTGTTTCCCCATTGTTTGCAGATACATCCACGGCCACGGAAGGGGACAGCTCCACGGACCAGGAGGAGCCAGAGAGCCAGACTGGGTCAGCAGCCGAGGAGTGGTCGGAGGGACCCAGTGGCACGGAGGGCGAGGGGAGCCACACCGAGGAATCCTCAGCACCATCCACCTCAGCTGAGGACCAGAGCAACTCGGAGGATGACTCCCTTGTGGAGGCGGGTGTCAGCAGCCACCACACCCCAGCTAGTGTTGCTGTCCCCGCCACCACCAGCACCACCACCGCCCTCCCATCGGCTCCCATTCCCCAGGTCCGTGGAGGCTCCCATGTTCAGGAGCGTGTCTCCTTTGGCCCAGGCACCGCACCCCCTGCCCCTGTGTCCCCTGCTGCCCTGAGTGAGGAGTCTGTGTACCTCCTTCGCCAGCTCCATGTAGGGCAGACAGCCATGCTGAGTGTCCTCCATGCGCACACCGCACTGTTGACTCAGCTGGTGTCGTTCATGGAGGGCATCTCATCGGGCATGTCTGACCTACAGAGGGGCAACAGGTCCATGGACTCCTCCCTGACGGCAGCAGTGTCCCTCCTCAGACAGTCCCTCACCCCTCCTGCCTCTGCTCCATCCACACTCCCCAGCACCTTGCCCGTCCCAAGCACACACACACTGGCACAGGCACACACCAGCACACACACATCCAGCACACAGACACACACGCCACAAACTAAACGCACACGCACGCACAGTCAGGGGACTGAAACCAGACTCACAGGGGATGGGGCCCTGGTACACACACACGCATCCACGGGCACTGCGCAGTCCTCAGTTGCCTCTCCCTCCAAAGCACCCTCCCTTGCCTCACCTGCAACCCCAAAGACCCAGCGCCTCTTCCTCAGTGACCTCGGCCTCTTCCCCTCCGATCCAGCTGCCCCAGCATCCAGGGGGAAGAGGAAGCCCCCACACGGAGCAGAGTGCCCTCGCCCTCGGACACCCTCCCCCAGGCGCAGACAGACTGAGGCCCCCACCCGCAAGTCCCCCGGAGTGGTAAGAGCAAGACCCCGCCGCCGCCCTGCAGCTCAAGCACCAGGTCACCTTCCTCCATCCCTCAGGCCCCCACTCCACAGGTGCCCCCGCCACACCCTGCCCCAGGTTCCCCCACCCACAGATATACCATCCCCAAGAGGCTCCGGCCTTCTCCCCCTGCCACTTGCTCTCCCGGCACCACACCCCCGCTGCGCTTGTCTGTGCCACTGATGTGGTGAGGGTGTCCTCCCCCTCTGTCCAGCCCACCTTGCCTGTTCCCCATTCTCCTCCCCTCGTGGTAGGCACTGCAGTGGAGTCCACTACCACCCTGTCTGACTTAGGCACTGCAGTGGCGGACCTGTCCACTCCATCTGCAGGGTCCACTGCAGTCGTGCCGGCACCCACAACATCTGAGCCATGCCCCCAGTTGTGCCGGCACACACCATGTCAGACACCTCCACTGCAGTTGTCAGTGGCTCTCCAGCACCCACCACCCCTTCCCTGCTTCCTCCTGGTGAGCCCTGATCCTGTCCCTGCGGTGCCTGGCCTACCCCCGGTTGCCCCTTCTAGTGGATTGTCCCTGGTTTTGTGCAGGCATGTGTAGGGTGGCATCTGCCACTGTCACCCACTTGTGACTTTGTTGATGGACTGGCCATTGGCCTTTGTTTATGTTCTACCGGACTTCTACTTTTAATGCCACATATGCTGAATAAAGCAACTTTCTGTTCTCTAGTGCTTTTGCTTCTGATGTACATGATGTTGATGATGCTAAGAATGCCCTTGCTGCAGTGATGGTGATATTTGGTCTCATGATAATGAAGTGTTACTGTGCAGGAACCCATGTGGTCCAGGGGTTATGTGTCCTATTCTGTGGTGTATCCATGTCATCCATAGCAGCATCTGAGGGTGTCATGTGTTCAGTATTTGGCAATGAGATTTCCTACTTAGATTGGCAACTTCACATCTGTGGCTTCCACCCCTGCCCATCTGTTGTGCCTGCCATTGTTCTATTCGTCTACTTCCCTGACCGTGTGGCCATCTCCAGTGAACATGCAGGTTTGGGCATCAATGGGGAAGGACTCATCTGTGTTGTCAGTGCAACATTGCTATACAAGTGTGTTGGATCTGTGCTGATGATTCCGTTGGCACTTCCATGACCAGGCTGATGGGACGGGAGCCCTCATTTGTTGCTAATTGTTGATTGTGTGTCCCATTGCTGCCATGGTATGGTATCTGTTCGCCTCACATCTGCAGTCTCCACAGGGTATCTGCATGTGTGTGCCCATTGGTGCAAATATGTGGGTCTGCATTCGGATGGTCACTTCTGTCATTGTGTCATTGATGATTGTTGACGGTGTCAGCCCCCATGGGTGTTGTTTGTCTGCACATGGCCAAAGTTATGTCTTATTTGCACTGCAGGATTTGGCTCCCCCAATTTATGTTGCAATGGGACACATACACTACTTTGCCACTGATGTGTTTGTTGTTCTGTGACCAGGAATCATCCATGCAGTTTGGCAGTTGCACCTCTTACTTTGTCAACACTTGCCTTTTGGTCACTGTGATGATGGGGGTTTGGACCCCATTGCCACAATGTTCAAGATGTGCTGCAGCTATGGACCCCACACTTGCCTTTTTGGTCACTGTGATGATGGGGTTTGGACCCCATTGCCACAATGTTCGAAATGTGCTTCAGCTATGGACCCCACACTTACATTTTGGTCACTGTGATGATGGGGGTTTGGACCCCATTGCCACAATGTTCAAAATGTGCTTCTGCTATGGACCCCACACTTACATTTTGGTCACTGTGATGATGGGGGTTTGGACCCCATTGCCACAATGTTCAAAATGTGCTTCAGCTATGGACCCCACACTTACATTTTGGTCACTGTGATGATGGGGGTTTGGACCCCATTGCCACAATGTTCAAAATGTGTTTCTGCTATGGACCCCACACTTACATTTTGGTCACTGTGATGATGGGGGTTTGGACCCCATTGCCACAATGTTCAAAATGTGCTTCAGCTATGGACCCCACACTTACATTTTGGTCACTGTGGTGATGGGGGTTTGGACCCCATTGCCACAATGTTCAAAATGTGCTTCTGCTATGGACCCCACACTTACCTTTGGTCACTGTGATGATGGGGGTTTGGACCCCATTGCCACAATGTTCAAAATGTGCTTCAACTATGGACCCCACACTTACATTTTGGTCACTGTGATGATGGGGGTTTGGACCCCATTGCCACAATGGTCATGGCCTGCTTGCATTGTGGGTGCCACACACATATATGTGTGGCACATGTGCTAGGGGGTCACATTGTATGTTCAAAGTCATGTTCGGTGTTGACACAGTCTACACACGCTTGTCATGGTGTTGGGGGGATGTCTTCTTCTTGCATTCCCTAGGTTGTGGTGTGCTGGTTGTGTCATGCATTGTCCATCCTATGAGTGGGGGTGGTAGTAGTGGTAGGCATCCTGCCCCCTGGCTAAGGGTGGTGGTAGGCATCCAGCCCCCTGGGTGAGGGTGGTAGTAGTGGTAGGCATCCTGCCCCCTGGCTAAGGGTGGTAGTAGTGGTAGGCATCCTGCCCCCCTGGGTGAGGGTGGTAGTAGTGGTAGGCATCCTGCCCCCCTGGGTGAGGGTGGTAGTAGTGGTGGGCATCCTGCCCCCTGGCTAAGGGTGGTAGTAGTGGTAGGCATCCTGCCCCCTGGGTGAGGGTGGTAGTAGTGGTAGGCATCCTGCCCCCCTGGGTAAGGGTGGTAGTAGTGGTAGGCATCCTGCCCCCCTGGGTAAGGGTGGTAGTAGTGGTAGGCATCCTGCCCCCTGGGTGATGGTGGTAGTAGTGGTAGGCATCCTGCCCCCCTGTGTAAGGGTGGTAGTAGTGGTAGGCATCCTGCCCCCCTGGGTGAGGGTGGTAGTAGTGGTAGGCATCCTGCCCCCTGGGTGAGGGTGGTAGTAGTGGTGGGCATCCTGCCCCCTGGCTAAGGGTGGTAGTAGTGGTAGGCATCCTGCCCCCCTGGGTGAGGGTGGTAGTAGTGGTGGGCATCCTGCCCCCTGGGTGAGGGTGGTAGTAGTGGTAGGCATCCTGCCCCCTGGGTGAGGGTGGTAGTAGTGGTGGGCATCCTGCCCCCTGGGTGAGGGTGGTAGTAGTGGTAGGCATCCTGCCCCCCTGGGTGAGGGTGGTAGTAGTGGTGGGCATCCTGCCCCCTGGCTAAGGGTGGTAGTAGTGGTAGGCATCCTGCCCCCTGGGTGAGGGTGGTAGTAGTGGTAGGCATCCTGCCCCCCTGGGTAAGGGTGGTAGTAGTGGTAGGCATCCTGCCCCCCTGGGTGATGGTGGTAGTAGTGGTAGGCATCCTGCCCCCTGTGTAAGGGTGGTAGTAGTGGTAGGCATCCTGCCCCCCTGGGTGAGGGTGGTAGTAGTGGTGGGCATCCTGCCCCCTGGCTAAGGGTGGTAGTAGTGGTAGGCATCCTGCCCCCCTGGGTGAGGGTGGTAGTAGTGGTAGGCATCCTGCCCCCTGGGTGAGGGTGGTAGTAGTGGTGGGCATCCTGCCCCCTGGGTGAGGGTGGTAGTAGTGGTAGGCATCCTGCCCCCCTGGGTGAGGGTGGTAGTTGTGGTAAGCATCCTGCCCCCTGGCTAAGGGTGGTAGTAGTGGTAGGCATCCTGCCCCCTGGATGAGGGTGGTAGTAGTGGTGGGCATCCTGCCCCCTGGGTGAGGGTGGTAGTAGTGGTGGGCATCCTGCCCCCCTGGGTGAGGGTGGTAGTAGTGGTAGGCATCCTGCCCCCCTGGGTGAGGGTGGTAGTAGTGGTGGGCATCCTGCCCCCTGGGTGAGGGTGGTAGTAGTGGTGGGCATCCTGCCCCCTGGGTGAGGGTGGTAGTAGTGGTAGGCATCCTGCCCCCCTGGGTGAGGGTGGTAGTAGTGGTGGGCATCCTGCCCCCTGGCTAAGGGTGGTAGTAGTGGTAGGCATCCTGCCTCCCCTGGGTGAGGGTGGTAGTAGTGGTGGGCATCCTGCCCCCTGGCTAAGGGTGGTAGTAGTGGTAGGCATCCTGCCCCCCTGGGTGAGGGTGGTAGTAGTGGTAGGCATCCTGCCCCCTGGGTAAGGGTGGTAGTAGTGGTAGGCATCCTGCCCCCCTGGGTGATGGTGGTAGTAGTGGTAGGCATCCTGCCCCCTGTGTAAGGGTGGTAGTAGTGGTAGGCATCCTGCCCCCCTGGGTGAGGGTGGTAGTAGTGGTAGGCATCCTGCCCCCCTGGGTGAGGGTGGTAGTAGTGGTGGGCATCCTGCCCCCCTGGCTAAGGGTGGTAGTAGTGGTAGGCATCCTGCCCCCCTGGGTGAGGGTGGTAGTAGTGGTAGGCATCCTGCCCCCTGGGTGAGGGTGGTAGTAGTGGTGGGCATCCTGCCCCCTGGGTGAGGGTGGTAGTAGTGGTAGGCATCCTGCCCCCCTGGGTGAGGGTGGTAGTTGTGGTAAGCATCCTGCCCCCTGGCTAAGGGTGGTAGTAGTGGTAGGCATCCTGCCCCCCTGGGTGAGGGTGGTAGTAGTGGTGGGCATCCTGCCCCCTGGGTGAGGGTGGTAGTAGTGGTAGGCATCCTGCCCCCCTGGGTGAGGGTGGTAGTAGTGGTAGGCATCCTGCCCCCTTTCTAAGGGTGGTAGTAGTGGTAGACATCCTGCCCCCCTGGGTGAGGGTGGTAGTAGTGGTGGGCATCCTGCCCCCTGGGTGAGGGTGGTAGTAGTGGTGGGCATCCTGCCCCCTGGGTGAGGGTGGTAGTAGTGGTAGGCATCCTGCCCCCTGGGTGAGGGTGGTTGTGGTGGTAGGCATCATGCCACCCCTGGGTGAGGGTGGTAGTGGTGGTAGGCATCATGCCACCCCTGGGTAGGGGTGGTGGTGCGCATTCAGGCCCCTGTGTGCATATGTGGCATTGGTGATGGGCATCCCGCCCCTATGGTGCTGCTGTTGCTGGTGTAAGTATATTCTGCATCCCTGTGTGTGTGTGTGATGTGTCGTGTACGTGTTGTATGTGTTTTGTGGTTGGTGTCTGGCTTACCTTCTGCGCCGTACGCGTCCGTGCCTGTTCCGGTAGTAAATGTAGAATATTGGTATGATCGGGACGAAGGGATTCATGGTTGGTTCGTGTCGTTCGTCCTTCTCGTTGCTTCGCGTCGTCCTCGTCGCTTCGCCTCGTCCTCGTCGCTCGCGTCGTCCTCGTCGCTGGCGTGTTCGCCTCGTAGCCGTGGATCGTGTTGTGGCGCGAATCGGAGCTTATGTGCGCCTCTCCTGGATGCTTTGACGTGCCGTGCGTAGCGACGGGTTCGGCGCGTATGGAAAGCGCATCGTACTTGTCCGGCCGGACGGGGCTGCATTTTTCCTTCCGTGCGACTCGATTCGGCGTTTCCGGATTCGCCTCGGTCGGAGAACAGGACCTGGTTTGGGTGAGTACGGCTCGGCCGGATTTTTTGCTGTTGTGCGCATCGTACTTGCTCGTTCGGTGTGCTGTACGGATCGGTCGGGAAACAGGCTTTCGCATGGCTTTTTCCCTGACCGAATTCTGGGGTCGATTCCGATTCGGGCCGGAAAAAGCACCGACCGACTCGGATCCGGAAAAAATACCAACCGACACGTACCCGTGGCGCACGACACGCCAAGTACGATGCAAGGCGCGAAAAATCCGACCGACACGTACCGAAACCAAGTCGACCGACCGAGCCGCACGGAAAACAGCAATCCGGCCGGAAATACACGCGAATCCAACCGACCGACACGCACCCGGAACAAATCCGACCGAAACGTACACGCGAACTCCAAACCGCAAAGTACGATGCAAGGCGCGAAAACCACGAGCGAGTCGGACGGAGGACAAGCCGTACGACCGACACGCATACAAACCGAGCCGAAGCAACACAATACACCGCGACCGACGCGTACGCAGCATAGAAAACTGCACAAACACAGCGTGAACGAAACGGAGAACACCGTACGAGACCAATGCAGGGTCCGACTCGGTCACAAGAACGTTTCCAACATACACAAACAGCACAAAGGAAAAATCACCCAAAAAAAGGCCAAACAAGCAATTACCAAGCCAATAAATACTGGGGGTGGGGACAGAGAACAAAGACACACCCACAACTCCACCTATATAAAGGACACAAATCACTACCATGAGCCTTTGCAAATGCCATTCCACTGCCAGCACCCAAGAGAAAGCAACCACACACCCACAGCTCATCCCTCACACAAGCCACACACCATCAGCACACCAACAAATACCTACCTCACATACACCCAGCAAAACACACACTCACACACCCTCACCTGCACACCAACACACACATCACTCACCATCACCACCCATCACCATGCCCCCCAAGAAGAATCACAAGTTCCTAGATTGTGAATTGGAAGTCCTGGTAGACGAGATCCTCAGGGTAGAGCCACAGCTGTTTGGCACATTGGTCCAACAGACCCCCATGTCGCAGAAAACCAAGATGTGGGAGAGGATCATCAACAGGGTGAACGCCCAATCACCATGTCGGCGCACAAAGACCGACATCCAGAACAGGTGGTATGACGTGCGCAGGAGGGTACGGAAACTGCTGAAGCAAGACTACATCAACAGCCAACACACCGGCAGTGGCCCTCCTGCCAAGCCAATATACCTCAGGCCCTGGGAGGAGAAGGTGCGGGCCATCCTTCCGCCAGTGAGCGTATATGGACTAGAGGACATCCCAGAGCCTGGTGAGTACACAACAAATGTACACAATATACTGCCACAAAACACACACACATCACTGTCAAGGGGAGAGTCAAACCATGCACTCATAGCAATTACACAGCAACCAGAACAGAATCATCCCAAAATGTGTATGTCAGTCAGATAAACACAACACATGCCATCAAAAAAGTCACATCCAACTGTGCCAACACATGTACAAACACAACCACAACTACAGCTAGGCAGTGGCACAAATAGAACTAACAAACACATCCACACATGTAGCCACCACAACAACACCAACACACAGTGAAGACCACTCAAAGGAAGGAATTCTGTGTATGCTGGCCAAGTCAGTGTAGCCAATAGCATCATGGGAGTCGCAGTCACACATATTGCCCCCCACAACTGTCCCATCAACACCACCATGAACCATGCGCACATCACAGGGAGTGGAGAAGGACTCACAAGATGGCTGACACTGGCTACTGCTGTGGGGAGCACAAGGCCCTGCTGGCAACTGTGCACCAACAAACAGCAGGACACCACTGACTGACATCCTGAGAGACAACTTCCACTCCCTGCAATGCAAGCACGTTCCAAGGTGGGATATCTGGCTGGCTGGGTGGGAAGGGGGACTTGCAGCACTGACCATAGTCACAAGCACCTCCCCTCACACACACCCCAACACAAACTCCACAGAACCCACCTGGTAGAATGCAATGCCCCCATCCTAACACAAGATCCTACAAAGAACCACCACCCTGGGTTATGTTGTGTGAAGCACAGGGACACTCTTGGGACTTCTAGCCAAACAACTGCCAGGACAACACTCCCAGCCATCCTGTCAGCACAGCCAGCCCACCCCACAGGGAAGCAGAGTCAAAAGGAAGGAAGCATGGGCATGCTGGGAAGGGGGTGGAGGCAATAGCATGATGGGAGTCGTAGTCACTGATATTGGTCACCCCCACAACTGTCCCATCAACACCACCCTGAACCATGCTCACATCACAGGGAGTGGAGAAGGACTCACAAGATGGCTGACAATGGCTACTGCTGTGGGGAGCACAAGGCCCTGCTGGCAACTGTGCACCAACAAACAGCAGGACACCACTGACTGACATCCTGAGAGACAACTTCCACTCCCTGCAATGCAAGCACGTTCCATGGTGGGATATCTGGCTGGCTGGGTGGGAAGGGGGACTTGCAGCACTGACTATAGTCACAAGCACCTCCCCTCACACACACACCCCAACACAAACTCCACAGTACCCACCTGGTAGAATGCAATGCCCTCCATCCTAACACAAGATCCCACAAAGAACCACCACCCTGGGTTATGTTGTGTGAAGCACAGGGACACTCTTGGGACTCTTAGCCAAACAACTGCCAGGACAACACTCCCAGCCATCCTGTCAGCACAGCCAGCCCACCCCACAGGGAAGCAGAGTCAAAAGAAAGGAAGCATGGGCATGCTGGGAAGGGGGGTGGAGGCAATAGCATGTTGGGAGTCGTAGTCACTGATATTGGTCACCCCCACAACTGTCCCATCAACACCACCCTGAACCATGCTCACATCACAGGGAGTGGAGAAGGACTCACAAGATGGCTGACACTGGCTACTGCTGTGGGGAGCACAAGGCCCTGCTGGCAAATGTGCACCAACAAACAGCAGGACACCACTGACTGAGATCCTGAGAGACAACTTCCACTCCCTGCAATGCAAGCACGTTCCATGGTGGGATATCTGGCTGGCTGGGTGGGAAGGGGGACTTGCAGCACTGACTATAGTCACAAGCACCTCCCCTCACACACACCCCCAACACAAACTCCACAGTACCCACCTGGTAGAATGCAATGCCCTCCATCCTAACACAAGATCCCACAAAGAACCACCACCCTGGGTTATGTTGTGTGAAGCACAGGGACACTCTTGGGACTCTTAGCCAAACAACTGCCAGGACAACAATCCCAGCCATCCTGTCAGCACAGCCAGCCCACCCCACAGGGAAGCAGAGTCAAAGGAAGGAAGCATGGGCATGCTGGGAAGGGGGTGGAGGCAATAGCATGATGGGAGTCGTAGTCACTGATATTGGTCACCCCCACAACTGTCCCATCAACACCACCCTGAACCATGCTCACATCACAGGGAGTGGAGAAGGACTCACAAGATGGCTGACACTGGCTACTGCTGTGGGGAGCACAAGGCCCTGCTGGCAAATGTGCACCAACAAACAGCAGGACACCACTGACTGACATCCTGAGAGACAACTTCCACTCCCTGCAACGCAAGCACGTTCCATGGTGGGATAACTGACTGGCTGGGTGGGTGGGAAGGAGGGCCGGCTGTCAACCAAACACAACCAATGCAGACCATGTTCACACCCCAAAAAATACATAGAAATGCCCAAATAATGCAGGACAATGTGCCACACCAATATCAACCCCTGACTGTGACGACTTAGGACAATGCAATGTACAGGCCCGCACCCAGAGGCACAGTCACAACTGTCATGTGTGTCAACCATTGATGCCTGCAGAAACATAACATACATTGTTTGTGTCTCCCAAAAACAGGTGATGATGGGGACACAGCAGCAGACGCTGAGGAGTCCCAGTCCCAGGCTCAAGAGGATGCCGAGCTCACTGGCGTCGTACAGCCTCTGTCCTCCTCGGACGATGAAGAACAACCTGGCACATCCGGTGCAAGTCAACATGCAGCACCAGCAGGACCACCAGCTCAGCAGGACCACCAGCTGCACCCCCTGCACCCACCCCCTCCAACGACTGTCACCACGAATACCATCCCTGCCGACATGGACAGAACAAGGAGCAACACCAGCACAGGGACCCTGGACCAACCTGGGGCCATGGACACCACCACCATCACCAACCCCCAAGGTGGACCAGGGTTATCTGTGCGTGCCACTGCACACACTGCACATGTCAGCAGGGGTGGTGGGAGGGGTGGGAGACAGAGGTCGCTGCTTGCAGACGTTGCTGGTGTGCATGATGACCCACAACTGGTACGCATAGCTGATGCGTACCAGTCCAGCACCGGAGAGCTCAGCCAGGTAGTGGGGCTCCTCAGAGACATTAAACAGCAGCAGGCTGCCCATCATGCCCGCTTGGACTCCCACATGTCCCACGTGGAGTCACACATGTCCCGTGTGGACTCACACATGTCCCGCGTGGAGTCCAAGTGGGATGCACTGCATGAGATGACGGCGGTGCACAGGGACATTTTACAATGCCTCCGCCAGATGAACAGCAACCAGTCCACACCTCCCTGTGTGCCAACAACATCTGGTGCCGAACAAACTGCAACTGCCACAGGGAGGGAGGAGGACTCTGGCGGAGAGTCCCCTGCACCGCAGCAGCCTGCACTTGAGGGCCCCCCCCAAGAAGAGGGGTCGTCCGAGGAGGGAAAAGTGAGAGGCCGATGGCCAAGCGCAACTCCCAGGAAGCCTGAACCTGTTCTGGATGTTCTCCTTTGTGCACAGACTGTTCACCCTGTTGACGGCAACACTACTCCCACACATTGCATGGGGAGTACAAGTTGGACCAATGTGTCAGACAACTGTGGCCCCGATACTGGGGATCCTGTCTACCCGGACTTTCAATTCACCTAGGAACTTGGGATTGCAAGATTTATGTACAGCACAACCCATCCTATGCACTATTAACACAAATGTATCACAATAAACACACTAATACACCATATTTGCCTCTGTCGTGATTCCAACATGGGTGCTGTTATGGGGATGATGAACTGCAAAATTACACTGTGTATGCGAACTGCAACAGCAAGGACAACACAGGCATGTGAGTACAGGAAACGTGACACACATGAGGGAGACACACCACCAGGGCTACACGACACATACACACCTAGGCCATCTGACTCATTGCCTACACTGATGTTGCCAGGGAAGACGGTGCAATGCACAGACACCACACCCATTCCCAGTTGTAGTCAAGTAGCCCACAGGTGCAGTAAGCAAATGGCAGTCAAATATGTGACCACAGACAACGCACATCACAAAGTGAAGCACAGGTTTATTACACAGTTGCAACATGCCGTAACCACTACAGATGCAAGGTAACCCCACCTGGCAGCGGGCACACAGTCAACAACTGTAGACGGAAGGAAGTCCATGGGTGTGGCGCACATCACCTGTAGGGACACAACAGCTACCAGCCTGGATGTGCAATCACGTCGTCGGTGGACACAGTTGACCAAACGAATCTGAAAGTACCCTGTGAAGGACAGAAATGACACACAGTCAAAAGCAATGGAGTACAGGACAGAACAGCAAAACACATGCACAATACATGTTACAAGATACCCACCCAGAACCAAGTTAGCATGTCAACACTGTTGGGGAGTACAGCCCACCTGTTAGCACACATCGCAACACACATCCAGTCAAGAGGCCCATGGACACACTCCCACAGCACCAGAGCACCACCCACACATCATGCCAACTCACATCATTGACATGACACCTCAGGATACTCACATTCAGCTAAAGAAGTTGGTGATGAGCTGTGTGCGGACATCACCATCACCATCATCATCATCATCATCGTCACTGGCATCGTGGTCCAGGCCAGGATCCTCCACAGGTGGCGGATGTTGGTCATTGTCATCCTGGATGAGAGGCAACTCCTTCCGCACTGCCAGGTTGTGGAGCATGCAGCAGACGATGATAATCTTGCACACTTTCGCAGGGGCATATGGGAGGGACCCTCCGGTCTTGTCCAGGCAGCGGAAGCGGCTCTTCAGGAGACCAAAGGTCCGCTCAATCACTCTCCTGGTCCGACCATGTGCCTCATTGTAGCGCATCTGGGCAGGTGTCACAGGGTTCCTGAGGGGTGTCAGCAACCACGGCAAGTTGGGGTATCCCGAGTCACCTACGGACAGACAAGTGCACATTAGCTGACTTGGAACAGTGGGCGGAATACTCGATCAGATCACACAATGGCACAAAGTCAGTACACACCGACAAGCCAGGCACGCTGGTTCTGCATCTGTGCCATCATCCTGGGGATGCGACTACTCCTCATCACAAAGGCATCGTGTGCTGAACCAGGGAAACGGGCACACACGTGTGTGATGGTCATGTCTGCAAGACACACCACCAGTGCATTGACCGAGTGGTAGTGCTTGCGGTTCCTGTAGGCCTGCTCCTGGGCCTGTGGTGGTACCAAAGCCACATGTGTCCCATCAATGGAGCCAATTACATGCGGCATCCTCCCCAGGGCATAAAAGTCACTCTTCACGTCAGTGAGTCGTCGCAGTCTAGGGAAATAGATGTACCGGTTCAGGAAGAGCAACATTGCCGCCAAAACATCGCGGAGCACACGGCTGAACATGGTCTGTGACATCCCACCAGCAGTCGCCACAGTATGTTGGAAGGTACCAGTGGCAAAGAAGTGTAGGGCTGCCATCACCTTCACCTTGGGGGTCAGCGCTGTAGGATACGGCCGGCCAGGCTGCAAATGTGGGGACAACTGCACTGCCAAATCCTCAATCAGCTGCCTGGTGAAGCGGTACCGTCGGATGCTGTCCCGTTCCACCATCGTTGCCAGGTCTGGGAATGGCCGATGGACAGCAGGAGCCCTGCAGTGCAGAGGAGAAGTAAGCAAGATTGTCAGTCACCCCACATGTGCGGCATTGAACACACTCAAGATCCCAACATACATCATTATGAGGCACAACTACATGAAGTGTGCAGTACCGGAAGGACATGTATGGTACATACATGGCCAACATCTGTCAACACGGTCCAACAGGTGGCATCAATTAGTCCCAGGTTGGCCCATTGGATATCATGAGGCCGTGTCACAGTTCCCATCTCCTGCTGCCGTGTCACAATAACCCCCCACAGGGACATGTGAGGACAGATGTGCCCCAGGCACCACAGCTCAACGACAGGTACATTCCCAGGGACCCTGTAATGCCACATGGACACTGGCATTACATGGAGTATCATGTATACACCACAGCAAAACAACCATGACCCGCACAGGTAGTGGCCCCACGCACAACATCAGAGTCCATGCACACACAACGTGGATGTGGAGACTGTCTCCCATTGTGCACATGAAATCAGAGACATTGTAAACACCACATGCACAAAGACTGTGGAGGACCATCACTATTGTGCCACTGGGACACCCTGGCTCAAACATACCGTCCCACATGGGACTCACGGGGTATGTGACATGACATACACATACACCACTGTGAAATGTGACCATGGCACATGCACAGATATGAACAGTTGCACATCACAGTGGTCACGTACACGTAACACCCAGGATCCTGTCCCCATGAACACGTGCACAGCCTGGGGGTGGCTGCCCACAGGTGACACCCACAGGACAACATGTACACCAACATACACACAATAGGAAATGCAGCCTTACATGCCTCATGATAAAGTTTGGACAGGCTGTCGTGTGGTAGGTGTGCCCCTCACTCCCTGGGAGCTATCTGTGGCTGGCATATGTCCATCTGAGACAGGCATGCTGACATATGCCAGTCACATGTACAGTGATGCGTTGAACTGCAATGGACCGATCGGTGCCTCCGGCCGGCCCATTGCTTTCAATTTGTGCGGGTACGCGTTGTACCCCTGTGCGCGTTGAACTGCAATGGACCGATCGGTGCCTCCGGCTGGCCCATTGCTTTCAATGTGTGCGGGTACGCGTTGTACCCCTGTGCGCGTTGAACAGCAATGGACCGATCGGTGCCTCCGGCCGGCCCATTGCTTTCAATGTGTGCGGGTATGCGTTGTACCCCTGTGCGCGTTGAACAGCAATGGACTGATCGGTGCCTCCGGCCGGCCCATTGCTTTCAATGTGTGCGGGTACGCGTTGTACCCCTGTGCGCGTTGAACTGCAATGGACCGATCGGTGCCTCCGGCCGGCCCATTGCTTTCAATGTGTGCGGGTACGCGTTGTACCCCTGTGCGCGTTGAACAGCAATGGACCGATCGGTGCCTCCGGCCGGCCCATTGCTTTCAATGTGTGCGGGTACGCGTTGTACCCCTGTGCGCGTTGTACCGCAATGGACCGATCGGTGCGCACCCATTGACAATGGGCTTGCCTGGCAACGGACGCGTTTTCGAATTTCGAACGAGTCGGTTGCTGGAAAATCAGTTGGTCACCCACAACAATGTTGCAAAATCATGTATGTCATGAAGTTGAAGATTTGAAGGATGCTGTGGGCGTGTTTTGGTGCTGCTATTCCATGGATTGGCCAGATTCAGAAGATGCAAATGACTTGGACCTATCACTTTGGACACAAGGGACAGTATCTGCCTCTCCAGCACATATATATTGCTGGCTGTTCCCCTGAGAGCCCACTTGCCTGCACTACATGCTCCAAGACGACATCTGCCACTGCACTGCTGCTGTCTCTGCCCCTCTGGACCCTGCAATGGCACGTACTGTGGAGAGAGCCCCAGCCTTCAGCCTTGAAGAGAACCAGGCCCTGCTGGACAGCCTACTTCCACAGTACAGCAAGCTGTATGGCACACCAGGGGAGCAGGTGAGTGTTCTGTGCACTGCCTTTCTGAATGTGCATTTTGTCTGATTAGCAAGGCTGAGAGTCTGCACGCCACTGGCTAGCAGGCTCACTGAGTAGTTGTCACCCCCATAGTGTGTAGTGACATGCACTGGACAGGTATGGTGCAGTGACAGTGCATTTGAACATGGTTTTACTTCCCATGCAATGATACCATGTAGTGACGTCTGGCAAACTGTCCATGGTCAGCTTTGCACTGCCTGTGTACATCATGTGCCCCTGTGATTGAGACATGTATATACAACTGTGTCATGCACGGATATGTTGCATGTGTGGTAATGGCCTTTTCACTTTGTCATCCTCACAGGTTAATGCCCATCGGAAGCAGGAAATCTGGAAGGACATCGTCCGGGCTGTCCGGTCCGTGGGGGTCTACAAGCGCCGGATCCGCAACTGCCAGAAGAGGTGGCAGGACCTTCGGGGCTGGACCCGGAGGATTGCACGGGTCCAGCTGAAGCTGTCGCCTCCTCGCAGGAGGGGCGGAACACGGACCCTGACCCCCACATGCTCCAGATCCTGGCGGTGGTCTTTCCAGACCTGGATGGGCAGCTGAAGGCCAGACAGCAGCAAGGAGGGGGTGAGTCAAAGACTGCACTGTGAACTCTGTATTACATGCTTTGTGCCCTCCTATGGCCTGGTTCAACTGCCACAGTGCAGCAGTCATGTTGTCCAGGAGCCATGTCCCTCTATTGTGCACTGCCCACTGCTCATCTGATACCCAGGTGTGGCCCTTACAGTCAGGGAATTGTGTCACTTGGGACTGTGTCCTTGCAGTTTGCTTCACTAAAGGTGGGGGACAGCATCTGTTTCCCTAACTCTGTTGTGGGCATCATGGGTGGGTCCATTGTTCACACAACGCCTGGGTTTGGACATGTGATCTGCGTGTTGCTTTGATATGCGGTCCACTTGCTGAGCTGAGCCACCACATGTGCCTGGGGTATGTGGCACACGCCCATGCAGCGGGTGGGATCAATGTTTGGGCCCCAGGAGTGTGCAGATTACGTGTGTCACACATACATAGCCAGCTATCCACTGTCCAGGGCACATCCCTCATTCATGTGGAGCAGGACAGTCATGCCTATTCCAGGCCATGCAATGCACTCTGTACTCCCACTCCCGTGTATCAGCTGACACATTGTGCACAGTGATTTGACCCCTCCGGTGTCTGCCTCTGTGTCAGTGTGCTGTGGATTAGTTGCCAGGACTGCTGGGGTGTTTCTTGGTAGGGGCTCAGCATGCCCCTGGAGATGTGACCATAGGAGACGATACTTGTGTGTCACATAGGTGTTTGATCAGCTGCCCGTGCAGACTGGGGTATGCGAATGTGATGTTCAGGCAGCTGTTCCCCATTCACAGCAAATTGTGAGGGGCTCAGGTTCAGAGGGTAGTGTCACAGGTCTCCCATATGTCCAATAGGTGTGACCTGGACAGATGAGGGTTGAGATGATGTGTTGTGTGGGGATGTACATGTGCACTTGTGCAGCTCCAGGACTTGCATTCCCCATGACCTACTATTGTGACACAGTGCATAGTGTTGTTGTCTGGCTGCCAAGTCATACATCACTGAGACAGTGATGTATGACTTAACAGTCATGCCTCTGCCATGGCATGTGTCAACTTATTTGTGGTCCTGCAGGGGAGTGACATGTGCTACATGCACACCATAGTGGTGCTGGCTATCAGGACATGGGTGCATCATGGTGTCTGTCGCTGGTATGCATCACATGCATTTCCTATTTGACTCTGGGCATCCCTTTCATCCAGAAACCTGTACTGACTCAGTGGCAAGAGCTGTGATGTGTCCACACCGTGTCCTCTGCACTGTCCAACTACTGTGTACTTGGTGCATGTGTCCACACTGGGGTGTTGCAATCCAACAGACACCAGACAGATGGGTGCAAGGCCATGTGGGATGTGAGTGCCATGCTTGGCATCAGACTGACAATTGGCTTCTCCTGTTCAGTTAGGGCACTTTTAGCAATGTACAACTAATGATGCCAGGGCTTGCTCTGTGATGTGCTGTGCTCACAGTGGTGTGTGCGTTTGGTGCAGGTGACTGATGTCTGTCTGTTTCCCCATTGTTTGCAGATACATCCACGGCCACGGAAGGGGACAGCTCCATGGACCAGGAGGAGCCAGAGAGCCAGACTGGGTCAGCAGCCGAGGAGTGGTCGGAGGGACCCAGTGGCACGGAGGGCGAGGGGAGCCACACCGAGGAATCCTCAGCACCATCCACCTCAGCTGAGGACCAGAGCAACTCGGAGGATGACTCCCTTGTGGAGGCGGGTGTCAGCAGCCACCACACCCCAGCTAGTGTTGCTGTCCCCGCCACCACCAGCACCACCACCGCCCTCCCATCGGCTCCCATTCCCCAGGTCCGTGGAGGCTCCCATGTTCGGGAGCGTGTCTCCTTTGGCCCAGGCACCGCACCCCCTGCCCCTGTGTCCCCTGCTGCCCTGAGTGAGGAGTCTGTGTACCTCCTTCGCCAGCTCCATGTAGGGCAGACAGCCATGCTGAGTGTCCTCCATGCGCACACCGCACTGTTGACTCAGCTGGTGTCGTTCATGGAGGGCATCTCATCGGGCATGTCTGACCTACAGAGGGGCAACAGGTCCATGGATTCCTCCCTGATGGCAGCAGTGTCCCTCCTCAGACAGTCCCTCACCCCTCCTGCCTCTGCTCCATCCACACTCCCCAGCACCTTGCCCGTCCCAAGCACACACACACCGGCACAGGCACACACCAGCACACACACATCCAGCACACAGACACACACGCCACAAACTAAACGCACACGCACGCACAGTCAGGGGACTGAAACCAGACTCACAGGGGATGGGGCCCTGGTACACACACACGCATCCACGGGCACTGCGCAGTCCTCAGTTGCCTCTCCCTCCAAAGCACCCTCCCTTGCCTCACCTGCAACCCCAAAGACCCAGCGCCTCTTCCTCAGTGACCTCGGCCTCTTCCCCTCCGATCCAGCTGCCCCAGCATCCAGGGGGAAGAGGAAGCCCCCCACATGGAGCAGAGTGCCCCTCGCCCCCGGACACCCTCCCCAGGCGCAGACAGACTGAGGCCCCCACCCGCAAGTCCCCCGGAGTGGTAAGAGCAAGACCCCGCCGCCGCCCTGCAGCTCAAGCACCAGGTCACCTTCCTCCATCCCTCAGGCCCCCACTCCACAGGTGCCCCCGCCACACCCTGCCCCAGGTTCCCCCACCCACAGATATACCATCCCCAAGAGGCTCCGGCCTTCTCCCCTGCCACTTGCTCTCCCGGCACCACACCCCCGCTGCGCTTGTCTGTGCCACTGATGTGGTGAGGGTGTCCTCCCCTCTGTCCAGCCCACCTTGCCTGTTCCCCATTCTCCTCCCCTGGTGGTAGGCACTGCAGTGGAGTCCACTACCACCCTGTCTGACTTGGGCACTGCAGTGGCGGACCTGTCCACTCCATCTGCAGGGTCCACTGCAGTCGTGCCGGCACCCACAACATCTGAGCCATGCCCCCAGTTGTGCCGGCACACACCATGTCAGACACCTCCACTGCAGTTGTCAGTGGCTCTCCAGCACCCACCACCCCTTCCCTGCTTCCTCCTGGTGAGCCCTGATCCTGTCCCTGCGGTGCCTGGCCTACACCCCCCGGTTGCCCCTCCTAGTGGATTGTCCCTGGTTTTGTGCAGGCATGTGTAGGGTGGCATCTGCCACTGTCACCCACTTGTGACTTTGTTGATGGACTGGCCATTGGCCTTTGTTTATGTTCTACCGGACTTCTACTTTTAATGCCACATATGCTGAATAAAGCAACTTTCTGTTCTCTAGTGCTTTTGCTTCTGATGTACATGATGTTGATGATGCTAAGAATGCCCTTGCTGCAGTGATGGTGATATTTGGTCTCATGATAATGAAGTGTTACTGTGCAGGAACCCATGTGGTCCAGGGGTTATGTGTCCTATCCTGTGGTGTATCCATGTCATCCATAGCAGCATCTGAGGGTGTCATGTGTTCAGTATTTGGCAATGAGATTTCCTACTTAGATTGGCAACTTCACATCTGTGGCTTCCACCCCTGCACATCTGTTGTGCCTGCCATTGTTCTATTCGTCTACTTCCCTGACCGTGTGGCCATCTCCAGTGAACATGCAGGTTTGGGCATCAATGGGGAAGGACTCATCTGTGTTGTCAGTGCAACATTGCTATACAAGTGTGTTGGATCTGTGCTGATGATTCCGTTGGCACTTCCATGACCAGGCTGATGGGACGGGAGCCCTCATTTGTTGCTAATTGTTGATTGTGTGTCCCATTGCTGCCATGGTATGGTATCTGTTCGCCTCACATCTGCAGTCTCCACAGGGTATCTGCATGTGTGTGCCCATTGGTGCAAATATGTGGGTCTGCATTCGGATGGTCACTTCTGTCATTGTGTCATTGATGATTGTTGACGGTGTCAGCCCCCATGGGTGTTGTTTGTCTGCACATGGCCAAAGTTATGTCTTATTTGCACTGCAGGATTTGGCTCACCCAATTTATGTTGCAATGGGACACATACACTACTTTGCCACTGATGTGTTTGTTGTTCTGTGACCAGGAATCATCCATGCAGTTTGGCAGTTGCACCTCTTACTTTGTCAACACTTGCCTTTTGGTCACTGTGATGATGGGGGTTTGGACCCCATTGCCACAATGTTCAAGATGTGCTGCAGCTATGGACCCCACACTTGCCTTTTGGTCACTGTGATGATGGGGGTTTGGACCCCATTGCCACAATGTTCGAAATGTGCTTCAGCTATGGACCCCACACTTACATTTTGGTCACTGTGATGATGGGGGTTTGGACCCCATTGCCACAATGTTCAAAATGTGCTTCTGCTATGGACCCCACACTTACATTTTGGTCACCTTGATGATGGGGGTTTGGACCCCATTGCCACAATGTTCAAAATGTGCTTCAGCTATGGACCCCACACTTACATTTTGGTCACTGTGATGATGGGGGTTTGGACCCCATTGCCACAATGTTCAAAATGTGCTTCTGCTATGGACCCCACACTTACATTTTGGTCACTGTGATGATGGGGGTTTGGACCACATTGCCACAATGTTCAAAATGTGCTTCAGCTATGGACCCCACACTTACATTTTGGTCACTGTGGTGATGGGGGTTTGGACCCCATTGCCACAATGTTCAAAATGTGCTTCTGCTATGGACCCCACACTTACCTTTTGGTCACTGTGATGATGGGGGTTTGGACCCCATTGCCACAATGTTCAAAATGTGCTTCAGCTATGGACCCCACACTTACATTTTGGTCACTGTGATGATGGGGGTTTGGACCCCATTGCCACAATGGTCATGGCCTGCTTGCATTGTGGGTGCCACACACATATATGTGTGGCACATGTGCTAGGGGGTCACATTGTATGTTCAAAGTCATGTTCGGTGTTGTAGGCATTTGACACAGTCTACACACGCTTGTCATGGTGTTGGGGGATGTCTTCTTCTTGCATTCCCTAGGTTGTGGTGTGCTGGTTGTGTCATGCATTGTCCATCCTATGAGTGGGGGTGGTAGTAGTGGTAGGCATCCTGCCCCCTGGCTAAGGGTGGTGGTAGGCATCCAGCCCCCCTGGGTGAGGGTGGTAGTAGTGGTAGGCATCCTGCCCTCCTGGCTAAGGGTGGTAGTAGTGGTAGGCATCCTGCCCCCCTGGGTGAGGGTGGTAGTAGTGGTAGGCATCCTGCCCCCCTGGGTGAGGGTGGTAGTAGTGGTGGGCATCCTGCCCCCTGGCTAAGGGTGGTAGTAGTGGTAGGCATCCTGCCCCCCTGGGTGAGGGTGGTAGTAGTGGTAGGCATCCTGCCCCCTGGGTAAGGGTGGTAGTAGTGGTAGGCATCCTGCCCCCTGGGTAAGGGTGGTAGTAGTGGTAGGCATCCTGCCCCCCTGGGTGATGGTGGTAGTAGTGGTAGGCATCCTGCCCCCCTGTGTAAGGGTGGTAGTAGTGGTAGGCATTCTGCCCCCTGGGTGAGGGTGGTAGTAGTGGTAGGCATCCTGCCCCCCTGGGTGAGGGTGGTAGTAGTGGTGGGCATCCTGCCCCCTGGCTAAGGGTGGTAGTAGTGGTAGGCATCCTGCCCCCCTGGGTGAGGGTGGTAGTAGTGGTGGGCATCCTGCCCCCTGGCTAAGGGTGGTAGTAGTGGTAGGCATCCTGCCCCCCTGGGTGAGGGTGGTAGTAGTGGTAGGCATCCTGCCCCCCTGGGTAAGGGTGGTAGTAGTGGTAGGCATCCTGCCCCCCTGGGTAAGGGTGGTAGTAGTGGTAGGCATCCTGCCCCCCTGGGTGATGGTGGTAGTAGTGGTAGGCATCCTGCTCCCCTGTGTAAGGGTGGTAGTAGTGGTAGGCATTCTGCCCCCTGGGTGAGGGTGGTAGTAGTGGTAGGCATCCTGCCCCCCCTGGGTGAGGGTGGTAGTAGTGGTGGGCATCCTACCCCCCTGGGTGAGGGTGGTAGTAGTGGTAGGCATCCTGCCCCCCTGGGTGAGGGTGGTAGTAGTGGTGGGCATCCTGCCCCCTGGGTGAGGGTGGTAGTAGTGGTAGGCATCCTGCCCCCCTGGGTGAGAGTGGTAGTAGTGGTGGGCATCCTGCCCCCTGGCTAAGGGTGGTAGTAGTGGTAGGCATCCTGCCCCCCTGGGTGAGGGTGGTAGTAGTGGTAGGCATCCTGCCCCCTGGGTAAGGGTGGTAGTAGTGGTAGGCATCCTGCCCCCCTGGGTAAGGGTGGTAGTAGTGGTAGGCATCCTGCCCCCTGGGTGATGGTGGTAGTAGTGGTAGGCATCCTGCCCCCCTGTGTAAGGGTGGTAGTAGTGGTAGGCATCCTGCCCCCCTGGGTGAGGGTGGTAGTAGTGGTAGGCATCCTGCCCCCCTGGGTGAGGGTGGTAGTAGTGGTGGGCATCCTGCCCCCTGGCTAAGGGTGGTAGTAGTGGTAGGCATCCTGCCCCCCTGGGTGAGGGTGGTAGTAGTGGTAGGCATCCTGCCCCCCTGGGTGAGGGTGGTAGTAGTGGTGGGCATCCTGCCCCCTGGGTGAGGGTGGTAGTAGTGGTAGGCATCCTGCCCCCCTGGGTGAGGGTGGTAGTTGTGGTAAGCATCCTGCCCCCTGGCTAAGGGTGGTAGTAGTGGTAGGCATCCTGCCCCCCTGGGTGAGGGTGGTAGTAGTGGTGGGCATCCTGCCCCCTGGGTGAGGGTGGTAGTAGTGGTAGGCATCCTGCCCCCTGGGTGAGGGTGGTAGTAGTGGTGGGCATCCTGCCCCCTGGGTGAGGGTGGTAGTAGTGGTGGGCATCCTGCCCCCTGGGTGAGGGTGGTAGTAGTGGTAGGCATCCTGCCCCCTGGGTGAGGGTGGTTGTGGTGGTAGGCATCATGCCACCCCTGGGTGAGGGTGGTAGTGGTGGTAGGCATCATGCCACCCCTGGGTAGGGGTGGTGGTGCGCATTCAGGCCCCTGTGTGCATATGTGGCATTGGTGATGGGCATCCCGCCCCTATGGTGCTGCTGTTGCTGGTGTAAGTATATTCTGCATCCCTGTGTGTGTGTGTGATGTGTCGTGTACGTGTTGTATGTGTTTTGTGGTTGGTGTCTGGCTTACCTTCTGCGCCGTACACGTCCGTGCCTGTTCCGGTAGTAAATGTAGAATATTGGTATGATCGGGACGAAGGGATTCATGGTTGGTTCATGTCGTTCGTCCTTCTCGTTGCTTCGCGTCGTCCTCGTCGCTTCGCCTCGTCCTCGTCGCTTCGCGTCGTCCTCGTCGCTGGCGTGTTCGCCTCGTAGCCGTGGATCGTGTTGTGGCGCGAATCGGAGCTTATGTGCGCCTCTCCCGGATGCTTTGACGTGCCGTGCGTAGCGACGGGTTCGGCGCGTACGGAAAGCGCATCGTACTTGTCCGGCCGGACGGGGCTGCATTTTTCCTTCCGTGCGACTCGATTCGGCGTTTCCGGATTCGCCTCGGTCGGAGAACAGGACCTGGTTTGGGTGAGTACGGCTCGGCCGGATTTTTTGCTGTTGTGCGCATCGTACTTGCTCGTTCGGTGTGCTGTACGGATCGGTCGGGAAACAGGCTTTCGCATGGCTTTTTCCCGACCGAATGGTATTGGGTGCGCCTCCGACCGAGATCGGAATCGGCCCCTATATGTTTTACCCAAAGTGCACAAAAGTTTAGATAACCCACCTGCACTCCCAATCAACAGCTCTTGTGGGTCCCTCTTGGAAAACACATCAAGATTAATTGATATTTTTCTTTTTCCATACGTAGAGAATTTACCCTCATATATTCGTGACACTATGAACTTTCTGAAACGCATTGGAGATATACCATAACAGGAGGATTACATCATGGCCACGGTTGACGTGGTCTCCTTGTATACATCTATCAACCATGAAGATAGCATCAAGGCCAGTGAATTTTTCTGGAGATCACACTCACTGAGCCTCTTCGAGCACACACAAATGACCTTCGGGATGATTCAGTTCTGACTCCATAACAATGTGTTTGTATTCGATAATAAGTACTGCAGACAAAGGAGAGGAACTGCGATGGGAACGTCTTACGTGCCCACATATGCCAATTTAACTATGGGTTTCTGGGAAGCCGAATATGTCTGGTGTGAAAAGAACAAAGCAATAACAGACAAAGTGGTATTTTGGGTACGATATATAGACGACCTGTTTTTAATTTGGGAAGGAGCTGTGGAAGAATTGGAACTTTTTTTTAAATCCCTCAATGAGAACGTTTTCGATTTGAAATTTACCTTCACTACGAGTCGACAGGAAATTGACTATCTAGACACACGAGTATACATTAAGAACAAGAAGATCTGTACTACTCTATATCGTAAACTAACAGCCTGCAATAGTATCCTCATAGCCAATAGCGCTCATCACAAATCTTTAAAGTGGAGGGTCCTCTATGGTGAGTTTTTACGAGCTCGGAAATACTGCTCAGAGGAAGATGATTTTAGATCACAATTGGACACAATGTATGCCAGATTTGTAAGAAGGGGATACCCTACAGTGGTCCTAGATAATGCTAAGTCACGAGCCATGAATAAAAAGAGGGAAGATTTGCTCTATCCTGAAAGACTAAACGACAGAGATGAGAAAAAAGATGATTTAAGATGTATAACACAGTTCAACACCTCAAGTGGTTCAGTTAGATACACTCTACAACAACTTTGAAAGGTATTGAGACAAGATGAAGAATTAAGATCATGTACACAAAACCATCTCAATATTACATATAGGAAAACACCATTGTTGGGTGATATTCTAGCACATAGCTACTTTGAGAAACCAAAACACAGAGACAATGTTGGCAACTAGTTGAGAACTAGTGGGTTCTATAAATGCCATAAATGTATGGCCTGCACTTTTGGTTGTAATCATCAGGACGTAGAAACCTTCACAGGAGAGAAAAGAAAAATCAGAGAAAGAATCTCATGTGAGAAATGACAAAACATATCTGGAAGGATCACGAAGTAGATTTGAGCAAAGTGTCATTTTATGGAATTGAACATATACCTTGGAAAATAAGAAGAGGTGACCGTGAGCTCCTAATCTAAACATTCAGTACTTCATGATACCTGTTGTTGGCTTTTAGAGACATTATTTGGGTGACATTTTCTTCTATACACAAGCATTTTAAGGTTCTAATGGTATTTTGGTTTAAAATGTTATGTTTGCCAATACTTTATCATTTTGCCACCTTGCATTGGAACATGTTCGGATATCATTCCAGCACTTTGCACTTTAGTGAATGAGGGCCTTTGCGGGAGATCTAAAGTTGATGAAAATACAACAGTAGATTGTGTACAAGGTATTTATAAGCACTCTATTAGCGGAGCAATATGCACTTTAAGACTCCAGGCATTATTGTAACACTTAGCACTTTACTAAATGAAATTTTTCTGACTCTGGGAGACATCAGGACATGAACGGGAGAGGAAGCAATTTATAAGTCTTCATACCTGTAGAGTTTGGTGTACTTTAGTATTCCCCTTGAGGCTATAGAATATATGGGTCTTATATATAAATCTTTTAACCACAGAGCACGGCGCACTTTAACATGCCTCTAGAATCTATAGTATATCAGGGTAGTTATATAACAAACAATTGTTTATATAAGAGACAAATGCGAATAAGGTTGTGCCAGCCTTTGACCAACTGAGCACTGTGCACTTTAATGAAATTAATGATGACAACAATATTTATAATATTTCTAATATTGCAATATTTTTTATATTTCTTGACATTATTAATACTTTTGGTATCAGACCAGTACCTCCTACTTTATGAAACCAGATTACGTGCCTTTGTGTAACACTTAGGGCCCGATTCTGATGCGGGTTGGAAAAGCTTCCCGACCGAGGGCCTGATTCTGATGTGGTTAGGAAGGCCTCCTAACGGCATTTGCTCCTTCCAAATCGGATCGGGAACGTGTCTTCCCGACCGAGGGCCCAATTCTGATGCGGTTAGGAACAAATGTTCCCATTGAAGTCAATGGGAGTTCAACCAAATCGTATCTGGAAGCATCCGGATGCATCCTACTCCGCCGGTCGGACTTTCCCGATCCGAGTGGGTCGGACACCATTTCCCAACCGATTCGGTCGGGAAGCTTTTCCAACCCGCATCAGAATCGGCCCCTTAGCGTGAGCATTCATGACCATTCTGTTTTTTAAAGCTGTTACAAGCTTAAAGCTATGCACTTTAATACTCTGTATCTAGAACGAGCAGGTATAATTAGACTATATTGTTGTCCAAGCCTTATTCGACCTAGCTTTGTGCACTCTAATACCTTGTCTTATGCTCTAGAGGTCACTGAAAATACCAGTGCTTCAATAGCCTTTGTTCTGTTATCAACCTGGCACTAGGCACATTTATACTCTATATTGCGTGTTAGAAGTATTCTAGCTTCGACATCATCTGAATGAAGTAGTCTCTTACCTCCCTTTGTGCACGTTTATGCTGTCATTTGATTTAAAACGTTTGGAAAAAGGTTTTGAGGAGTGGATGTTAGTATTCCGTAACAGAGTTCCGTAGAAAATTCACGATCTGGATCATGATGATGGATTCAACCCAGATCTATGACTGGGGGTGAGTGTCTGAAAAGTTTCAGCGCTCCGTCCATCATCTCCTTGTTTTTGCTTTGGGCTCTGTATGTTGTTAGTAACATAGCTTGCGATGTGCTAATGTACTCCTCAATAAAAAGTCACCTCATATTAAGTAATTGGTACAAAGGATTGGCATCATTTAGTCCATTTTCAGCACTCCCTAGTCTGTGTACCCATCTTTGTTTGCGAAGAAACAGCACTCTAGTTTTATCCCTGGGTGTTGGGGGCATAAATGGTTTATCAATAGCTACCCATTTTAAATCTTTCTCATTATGCTTTTCTTTTTCTCTGCATAGTGTGTTGTCAGTTTGGTCATTGTCTTTCCACATCTAATATTACTCATATGTTCGAGTATTCTAACTTTGACCCATCTGGTAGTCATTCCTACATATTGTAAGCTGCATGGGCAAGTGATCAAGTAGATTACATTTTCTGTGTTGTACGTCGTGTGATTCCTCAACTCCCATGGGTATCTCAGTCCCAAGTCAACCGATTTTGTGTTCATAGTCAATGGTCATGCTTTGCAAAAACCACAGTTGTAATGTCCGGTGTAAGGATCCTATGTTCTCCTCCTTTCTCTAGTAATGGTCTTGTATGTACTAGCGCATTTCTTATGCTAGCACTTTTTTTGTAAGAGAACAATGGGTTCTTGAAATTCAGGACATTAGTGTCCAGAATACCCCAATTTTTTGTTATGATCTTCTGTATGCAATTGGATGGTGTGCTGAAGGTCGTTACTCACACATTCCTATCTTTTTCGGTTTTTCAATTATCTCCAAGAGTGAGACTCTGTTGTTTTTTCTTGCTCATTTCTTTGCTCTTTTTACAACATGTGCCAGGTAATTTCGTTCATGTAATTTCACACTCAAGGCATCAGCCTCCTTTTCAAAATCACGAATATCTGAGCAGTTTCTCCTCAGACGCAGAAACTGTCCGTATGGGAGGTTTTCCCTTAGCGATTTGGGGTGGAAGCTCTGGAAGGACAACAAATTGTTCTTGTCTGTCGGTTGGTGGAAAACTTCGCTGCTCAGTCTACCATTCAGAGGTTTTATGATGAGGTCCAAAAACGGTAAGGCCGTTGTAGTGACAGTGGAAGTAAAAGACAGTAATGGATTTCGACTATTAAGCCAAGCTAAAAAATAATTTGCTCTTGGTACATCTCCATGCCAGATGAGAATAGCATTGTCGATGTAACGACGCCAGACCCTTATGGCCAGTGCTTGAAATAGAAGAATAGAAGTACAGGTACTCTGTACCAGAGTGCCTGCTTGTTTCTGAGAAGTGTTAAATACATCATTTTGTTTTTTCCCATTTTATATACGAAATTAAATAAGATAAGATGACTACTGGGCATTTAAAGATCTACAAAGGAAAATAACATTATAATCAAGCCCTCTGACAAGGGTGTAAACATCGTGGTTATGGACTGTCAGAAATATTACTTGGAGTAAAGAGACAACTGAATGATGTGAACAACCATGAAAGACTCAAAGAAGACCCAACACCATACATCATGAGAACCTATCACAACATGCTTGTGAAATGGCAAATGCAAAGTTTGCTGGATGATGATGAATTTGAATATCTCCTAACAACAAGACACATTATTCCAACACTATATGTTTTACCCAAAGTGCACAAAACTTTAGATAATCCACCAGGACACCCAATCGTCAGCTCTTGTGGCTCCCTCTCGGAAAACACATCAAGATTCATTGATATTTTTCTTTTTCCCATACGTAGAGAATTTACCCTCATATATTCGTGACACTATGGACTTTCTGAAGTGCATTGGAGATATACCATGGAAGGAGGATTACATCATGGCCACGGTTGACGTGGTCTCCTTGTATACATCTATCAACCATGAAGATGGCATCAAGGCCAGTGAATTCTTCTTGAGATCACGCTCACTGAGCCTCTTCGAGCACACACAAATGATCTTGGAGATGATTCAGTTCTGTCTCCATAACAATGTGTTTGTATTCGATAATAAGTTCTGCAGACAAAGGAGAGGAACTGCAATGGCAACGTCTTTCGCGCCCACATATGTCAATTTAACTATGGGTTTCTGGGAAGCCGAATATGTCTGGTGTAAAAAGAACAAAGCAATAACAGACAAAGTGGTATTTTGGGTACGATATATAGACAACGTGTTTTTAATTTGGGGAGGAGCTGTGGAAGAATTGGACCTTTTTTTCAAATCTCTCAATGAGAAAGTTTTCCATTTGAAATTTACCTTCACTACGAGTCGACAGGAAATTGACTATTGTAAGATCCGTCTTCACAGGAACACAGGAGGCAGTAGTAGAGGTTAAACTGTCTTTATTGAGTCAAAGACATCAGAGACCCCATCCAACACTGAAGACTGGTAACTGTCAACTGAACAGTTGCTCAGCCTTCCTTAGCAACCTAAAGATTCTATATTCCATGCAGAGTGAAAGAACAACCTGTTCTTAAAGTGAGACACTACAACTATCTAGACACACGAGTATACATTAAGAACAAGAAGATCTGTACTACTCTTTATCGTAAACCAACAACCTGCAATAGTATCCTCGTAGCCAATAGCGCTCAACCCAAATCTGGGCCAAGATCGGGACATCTTGCTAATTAACATCTATGCAAGAGGCCAGCCGGGTGGGAGGCGCTCCGAGACAGTTGCCATCCTTGATAGTTTTCTGGATAGTTGGAGAGAAGGGTATAATTTGATTATAGCGGGGGATTTCAACTGTTCTTTTGAACCCCTTGGCCATGAGGACGGTAATTTAACCGCTGATGAGGACTCTCAATGGAACATCCCCCCCTTAGACCTTAGTCCAATTAAAAAATGGACGGAAGCTGCTTTGCAGCTCAAGGGGTTGTGTCTGGAGAAGGGTGTAAGGGCAGTTAATGGGAGGTCACAGTCGGATCGGAAGGGTGTGCATACTTTTAATAACGGCCTAAGATCAAGCCGGATAGATTATATCCTTCTCAATGTGGAATTCTGGGCTCACTTACATGACATGTCGGTTGTTGAGCGGACCGAAAGTGATCATGATCCCCTAGTATTATCACTCATGGCACTGAGCACATTAGGCAACGCCAATAAGGACGAAGCACACCCTCTAGTGGAAGCAGCTGTCTCGAACGATGATAGAAGAGTCAGATGGGTTAGGCTGGTCGAAAGAGAGGGGGACCTGGAACAGATGAAGTCTATGGTCGCCCATTCGGTTGCCATTCTTAATAAATGTCACTCACAGGAGGATATTAATCGTATCGTTTTAAGTGTCCATAGTGAGTTATTTTCTAGTTTAAAATCTTTTTTTACTGTACGTCACTCTAAGAAGAAAACCTTAGGTGTTAAAACGGCTTCCTGGTATAATAAGTTATGTAGAGATGCATATCGGGAACTTACAAAAGCCATTAGATCCAAAAATGTGGGTGCGGTTAGACTGGCCAGGTCTAGGTACAAAGCAGTTAAAAAATCAGCCAAGAAGAACTGGGACGGCAAACGTTGGCTCGACCTACTTGAAGCCAGCAACGAGAGAGACATGGTTAAATTCTGGCAGATAATTAAGTGGGGTAGCACTGGTACACCACACATACCGGCCAACCATGTAGCGCCAGATTCGTGGGTCGCGTATTTCGAAGCTCAATTCTCAATCTCAAACAACACTGACTCCCACCCCCTACCTGGTCTTACGCCCACTATTTTATCGTTCGATAGCTCGGAGGTTGAAATGGTCCTCTCATTGATGCCGAAAGGGAGGGCCCCTGGTCCGGACTGCATACCGGCCGACTTGTATCAGTATGACAAAGAGAACTCGGTCAAATACATTACTTTTATAGCCAATGCTATAGCTAGTGGTGCACCCATCCCGGATACATGGTCTGGAGCTATTATACTACCAATATACAAAAAGGGCGATCGCTCGTCACCTGGCAATTATAGTCCGATTAGCCTTATTGATTCAATGCAGAAAATAATTGCCAGATTGGTCCTTAGTAGAATCCAAGTGTGGATTGAGGAGAATGAGATTTTGTCACCTTTGCAGGCTGGCTTTCGTCCTTTTACCAGCACCATCGACCAGGTTTTTAGGTTTGTTATGATCTACTGGAAAGTAGTTATCATGGGAGGAGGTTCGCTATACGCAGCTTTTATCGACCTTAAGTCGGCATTTGATCTGGTTCCACGCATCAAAATGTGGAGCGTCCTTTTGGATGCAGGGATGCCCCAGGAGCTATTAGCCTTGATAATTAAACTGCACACTTCAAATTATGCGCAGGTGCGGTGGGGCACAAATGGTGAGGTTACAGCCAGATTTCCAGTCCTAAAGGGGGTGCGCCAAGGATGCGTCCGGCGCCCACGTTGTTGTCCTTGTTTATAGACAGGGTGGTTCACTACTACTCCACATGCCAAACAGATGCCCCTAGTTTGGCGGGGCTGAGGATACCATTGCTCATGTTCGCTGACGACACCTTGATCCTATCCAAGACGCAGAAGGGCTTGCAGGCTGCACTGTCTAGGTTCGAGGTGTTTTGTCACGACCATGGGCTGGTGGTAAATGTGGATAAGACAAAGTTTATGGTCTTTCACAACTATAAGACCATTAAAAGTAGTGTGTTTATGAACAATGTCCTATTGGAACAGGCAAATGCGTTTGCATACCTGGGGATTACCTTGGGTAAGAAACTTAACTGGAAGCCCCAGATTGACCTCTTAGCCATGAAACATGCACAGTTGGCAGGAGCTCTGGTAAAAGAACATAAGCCAAGGTTATCTGGTCAATCTTATATGGTGCGGAGTTATGGGGCTTTGAGAACATCTCCTCCTTGGCACAAGCCCAGAATAAATTTGTTAGAGCCATCACGAGCCTTCCACAATCTACGCCCCTATTGCCACTTTTTATGGATCTGGGTTGTCCTCGCATAGAGGATTTAGCCCGATTTAGACCGATAGCGTTTTGGAGACGACTCTGGGTCATGCCCGAGCTCTCCCAATACGCCAAATCCCTTATGGATTTCAGGGGGGTCGGCTGTACGGGGAAGATTAAATGGCTACAGAATGTAAAAAACACCTTGTGCAGGATGGGGATGAGTGGTTTATGGGAGCATCCCGATGATAATCCATTTCCGTCTAAAAGGGAGTTTAAGGCCGCATACTGGGAGATGGTCAAGAGTAACTACTTTTCTTCCACTATTAGGCCTACTTTAACCAGGGACTTCCTCACGCAAAAACAGGACTTCGTGCTTGAAAAATATTGGGATACCATCCTTAGACCGGTTGATAGGAAATTATATCACCAGTTTAGGGTTGGCTCTTTTCCAATTAACGCCTTTACATGCAAATGGCGCTTGCACGGGTCAGAGCATTGCCCTGCATGTTTAGCTCCGATAGAATCGATATCCCACTTTTTGTTGGTGTGCCCGGCTTACAAGCTTCCTAGGAGTAAATGGCTGAAACCCATCTGCACGAACCTGGGCACTAGATCTGCTATGGAGGCTTTAAGGATCTTGCGGTCATCCACTGAGGCTCCTATAGTTGTAGCTATGGCCAAATTTTTGAGTAACCAGCGCCTAGTCCTAGCTCCATAGCTGCGGTGTCATTTTTGTGAGACACTGTTATTTAACCTATAGTAGTGATGATAATTTGGTTTTATATAGCATCATTGTACTTTTATGGCTTTTAATGTGGTCTTTGGCTATTGAGCCATTTTATAAGATCAATGTCTTGCACTAATTATTGTTACCAGTTTTACTGTTTTGATTGTTACATACAGTACTGTGTTCTATTTCAAGTACTTTTAACCTGACATTGTATGTACTGTCTTTTATGATTATTTTAATCGAAATAAAGACATAATGAAATGAAAGGACAACCTGTTCTTAAAGTGAGACACTACATCACCTCCCCCCTAATATATAACAATATAAACCCTAAAACAGCAAGCAACTGTACAAAGTAGAATGTGAACATCCGAAAAGAAGTATAATTGCCACAGGATATAATAAAAAAGAAAATAAAGAAAACAAGCACAGGAAACATGAAGCTTTACACAAAATCTTGCAACCTGGCGGGACATCTGACTGCTCTGTGAGGTCTCAATCTCCCTTCCACAGGAGACATGGATGAGGTGGAACCTGAGGAATCAGACACATCTGTGGGATGACATTTTGATACCCTATTGAGATTCCAAACTCTGTGATCAGTGGTCTTAATGGCATTCCTAAAAACTTTAATAACCTTAAATGGTTTACTAAATTTGGAACTACCTGTGCTCAGGCGGGGCGACTTAATTTTGATCCTGTCTCCCACAGACACGACTGTTTCTTTTACAGCTTTACGATCATCAAACCAAACCTTATGTTTTTCCAACACCCGCCTCTCCTTCTCTTTCCACCCTTCAACACATCCAACATTCTCATCAACAACAGATCTCTTAGATAATACCCAAGAAGGACAAACCTCAACGTTAGCCACTCTTCCCTTGAACAGCCGGAAAGGTGAAACCCCCGTGGAAGAATGTGGAGTAAACCTATATTCTCACTTTCTTTCTCATTGCTAGTTCCCAGTTTACTCCTGACACATTGGCCTGCTGCAAGGATTCCTTCAAAACCTTCACAAACCTCTCAACCAAACCATTACTTTCAGGATGGTAGAGAGCTGCTCTCTTGTGCTTAATACCTCTTGAAGACAAGAACTCTTCAAAAATCATGGAAGTAAATTGAACGCCGTTGTCAGACAACAAAGAAGACGGAAAACCTTCCCTCTCAAACAACTCGTCTAAAAATTCAATTAGAACATTTGACTCCACAGAGTTTACAACCTTAATTTCGGGCCAACGTGAGTACATATCCATGCACACCAACACATACCGATCACACGTATTCCTTCTTACTGGGCCCAATATGTCTATGGAAATGTCACACCAAGGTCCATCAGACTGCTCCCTTTTTAACATGGGCTGAGTCCTACATTTTAAGATCTTATCACTGCCAGCACACTCAAAGCAATTTCTTACAACCCTTTCTACATGGGCATCAACTCCAGGCCACCAATAAGCTTCCCTTATTCTCTCTTTGGTCTTGACAATTCCCATGTGGCTAGCATGAGCACTCACCAGCAAACGATCCCAAAGCTCACGAGGAGGAACTAATTTACTGCCCCTCAAGAGAATACCATCAACCACAGACAACTCCTCCTTGACTTGCCAGAAGCCTTTAATTTCTTCTCCGCAGTCTTTTTTATCACACCACCCACTCAAGACCATCGAAACGACTTTCTGCAAAAATTCATCCTTGGTTAACGACTCCTTCCATTCTTTTTCAGAAATTATGCCCTCACTGATGAGACAGACATCAACTTCTTCATCAAGTTCCTCACCGCCAAACCATTCACCTTGACCCTGAACAGCAATCTCTTCATCACACGTGTTACCTAATCTAGATAAACAATCAGCTAAGGTGTTACTAGCACCCGGAAGATAAGAAACCATAAAGTTAAATTCCTGTAGTGCCACAACCCATTTTCTGATGCGGTGAGACACTAAACCTATACCTTTCCTTGAAAACACCTCCTTCAAAGGTTTGTGATCAGTTAAAACCGAAAACTGACATCCCCACAAAAACTTACGCAACTTGCGTATGGCCCAAAATATGGCAAGTGCCTCCCTCTCAATGACAGAATAATTGAACTCTGCAGCTCTCAAAGGCCTATACAAAAACAATATGGCTTTCTCTTCACCGTCACACTTCTGAAGCAGCACAGCTCCAAGACCCTTTGAACTAGCATCAGTCATTAAATAAGACGCTTTCTTAGGGTCAAAGCTACCTAGGTCTGGAGCTTTGTTCAACAGATCTTTCAAATTCTGAAATTCTTTATCACACGCCTTGCACCAAACAAACTCACACCCCTTTTTAAAAAGATTTCTTAAATGTTCTGTGACACCTGCAAAATTGGGAATGAACTTGTGATAAAATTCAGTCATCCCTAAAAATTTTACAAGTTCATCTTTATCTTGAGGAGCCCTCAGATTGGCAATGGTATTAATCAGAGCAGGCTTAGGTTTGATACCATTAGGCGACAACAAATGCCCTAGATATTCAATTTCTGCCACATCAAAGCGGCACTTGTCAGCTCTTAAGGTGAGACCTGCATCACACAATCTTCTTAGGACAGCTCTCATACTGCAATCATGCTCTTTGGTGTCCGCCCCAAACACAAGGACGTCATCCTGGTAGATCTTCACTCCGCCCACACCCCTCAAGATTCGCTCCATGACTCTCTGAAATACAGAGGCAGCGGAAATGAGGCCAAAAGGCATCCTCAAAAATTTTAAAGTCCCAATAGGCATCACAAAGGCTGTGAGATCTTGAGAGATGGGATGTAGTTTGACCTGGTGGTAGGCGGAAGTCAAATCTAGGGAGGAGAAGTGTTTGGCACCACTTAACGAGCATAACATTTCACTGATGTTGTGTAGAGGGTAATGATCAACTACCACCACCTTGTTTAACTCCCTCAAGTCCACACAGAGTCTGGCCTCGCCATTAGCCTTGCGGGCCATGACAATAGGAGAAAGCCACTCCGTGGCTTCCACTTCTTGTATGATGCCGTTGGCTACCAACTTCTCAAGTTCAACCTTCATGCTTTCTTTTGCTAAAAGTGGCACACTCCGAACTTTAGCAACCTTTGGTACAGAATCACACCTAACTTTTATGAAATGTAAGTAATTCTTGAGACACCCAAGTTTACTATCAAATACTTCGGGAAACTCCTTGACCCATGGCTTCCATCCGTCACCAACTTGGCTAACAGACGGAATTTCTTTCAAGCATACAGAGGGATTTTGATTGGGATCCGAGATTACATGTAAATCACGTTGATGGAACCAGCTTATGAGTGAATCTCCCTTCATGGAAACATACACCTTTCCAGGAATAATTCTACCCTTAAAATCGATTGTTCCCCCAAAACAACCCAAAAGATCGATTACTTCTCCACCATAGCCCCTTGGTCTGATATCAGGTTTGGACAACTTAACTTTCTTTGCTAAATATTGTTCAAAGAATGACTTAGGAATCAAAGTCACCTTGGCCCCTGAGTCAAATAACATCTTTACAGGTGCATCATTGATTAGGACAACCTCCATCGGGCCATTGCCACCAGAACCTTTGACTTGACAAATGTTTATCACCTCTGAATCAGAATCATTCTCATAGAGATCTACTTCCCTGATTTTCTTCAGATCTTTACCTGATCTGCAACATTTTGTAAAATGACCTTTGCGCCCACACACATTACATGTGACTTTCCAACCAGGCCAAGCTTTAAAATTGGCCATATGTCCAGGATTGCCACACCTGAAACACTTGCCAGAGAAAGTCTTGGATATAACAGGTTTGCTCTCTACCTTAACAGGTATTTTGGGTTCTCAATAACCAAAACACCATTATCATTACTTTTTTTTACAGGTTCATTTTTATGAATAGTATCAACACATGCCTTTAAGTGTTAATGAGTTTTAGCAATAGTAAGAACCTCATGTAGAGACGGATTGTCTTTCTGCCATAAGCTATCCCTGGCTTTGTCAATACTACAGCCCAACATGAATTGATCACGAAGACGTTCATCCAAAGACGCTGCAAAATTGCAGGTGGCAGCAAGTTTGCGCAATTCAGTAATGTATTGCTCCACAGACTCTTCTGGTCTCTGCATCCTCCTTCCGAAATGGTACCTTTCAAGGACAGTGCTGATCTTTGGAAGATAATGTAAATCCAGTTTTTTTATAGAGATTTCAAATTCATTTAGACCCGTGGCATCCCCATCCGAGAGTTCAGGAAGGTGCTCGAAAACTTCTTGTCCCTCAGAAACCAAACAATGCATTAATAGAGATGTTTTCCTTTTGGCGCTGAGGGATGTACCACAGACCCTAGCATAATGGCTAAAAACCTTCTTCCACTTCAGCCAAGGAAGAGCAGTCTCACCAGGAGAGGATAAGAAAAAGGGAGGCGCAGGTACGTTTTGCATAATGGAAGATAAATATAATTAACACACTTTACAAATATTGTATTGAAAGTAAAGAATAAGATGTCATGCACATAAGGGCAGGCTCTTACATATGTAGATGTAGAGGTGACATGAAACGTAATATTATAACTTAAGTAACAGTGTGAAACGTTGTTATGCAAAACCAGTACCTGTAACTGTACCTGCACTGTAGACAAAACCTGTACCTGTAACTGTGCCTGTACAGTATACAAAACCTGTACTTGTAACTGTGCCTGTACTGTTATAATGAAACCAGTACCCCCTTTCTTTTTTTATAATGGAGAATGGTACCTTATTTAAATGTCGGTATGCTGTATGTGTCAGCGAGAGTCAGTATGATGTGCGTGTCAGCGAGAACGGTGGAGCTCCGTGACACGCTTAACGTCAGTTTGCTACAAAGAAATGCTGTGCGTGTCGGCAGTTAAACTCGTTGACACGCACAACAGCCATCAAAAATCAGGCAGATTTTGAAATAAAATCGTACAAGGAAATGCTGTGCGTTTCAGCGCTCGTGTTCCGTGACACACGTAGACCCGATCCAAGATGGCGGTGGTGACGAGATGACGTCACACGTGGAAACGCTGTGCGTGTCACCGGTGAAGGTCCGTGACACACTTGAGGTTGGAAAGCAGACGTCAGGTTCGTGGCGAACGTCACACGAAGACGTCAACACATTGAGGAAGCGGGGTGCGCCAGGAATAGTTGCTGACGGCAGGAAGAGACTGTGAGGAAGCGAGGGCGCACGAGGAGTGGTCGCTGCGGGGCGGATGACAATACGGGTGGTTACTTGGCAACCAGTTATCCTTCACACGGTACGAAGTCAGTTTATCACGCGCAGCGGCAAGGCTCCCTTTCGTGCCAAATGCCCCAAAACACAGTTCCACCAGACTCTTTGCACTAGTTCTGTTTAACACACTTTAAGAAGCAACGTCAGCCAACTAAGTGCACGCACGCAGCGGGGGCCTCACATCCGTGGCAAATGTCAAATGCACATGCCTCACCAGATGTAGGATTCACAAGAGTTTTGACAAACACAGGATACGAGGCGTCTGTCTTCTCTTCTGAAAGAGATGAGATGTGAAGAGCACGTTGTTCCCACGGAAGCGTCTTCTATAAGATGGTGTGTTGGGGTCTCCTGAACGCAAGCGTGGGTCTTCTTCTTATCCCATCCTCGTCGCCAAATGTAAGATCCGTCTTCTCAGGAACACAGGAGGCAGTAGTAGAGGTTAAACTGTCTTTATTGAGTCAAAGACATCAGAGACCCCATCCAACACTGAAGACTGGTAACTGTCAACTGAACAGTTGCTCAGCCTTCCTTAGCAACCTAAAGATTCTATATTCCATGCAGAGTGAAAGAACAACCTGTTCTTAAAGTGAGACACTACAACTATCTAGACACACGAGTATACATTAAGAACAAGAAGATCTGTACTACTTTTTATCGTAAACCAACAGCCTGCAATAGTATCCTCGTAGCCAATAGCGCTCAACCCAAATCTTTAAAGTGGAGTGTCCTGTATGGTGAGTTTTTACGAGCTTGGAAAAACTGCTCAGAGGAAGATGATTTTAGATCACAATTGGACACAATGTATGCCAGATTTGTAAGAAGGGGATTTCCTACAGTGGTCCTAGCTAATGCTAAGTCACGAGCCATGAATTAAAAGAGGGAAGATTTGCTATATCCTAAAAGACTAAATGACAGAGATGAGAAAAAAGATGATTTAAGATGTATAACACAGTTCAACACCTCAAGTGGTTCAGTTAGATACACTCTACAAAAACTTTGAAAGGTATTGAGACAAGATGAAGAATTAAGATCGTGTACACAAGACCATCTCAATATTAAATATAGGAAAACACCATTGTTGGGTGATATTCTAGCACATAGCTACTTTGAGAAACCAAAACACAGAGACAATGTTGGCAACTGGTTGAGAACTAGTAGGTTCTATAAATGCCATAAATGTATGGCCTGCACTTTTGGTTGTAATCATCAGGACGTAGAAACCTTCACAGGAGAGAAAAGAGAAGTCAGAGAAAGAATCTCATGTGAGACAACACATGTGGTCTACATCTTGGAGTACCAGTGTGGTAAGAAGTACATTGGTAGCACCATAAATAAATTAAAACTACGAATTTTACAGGATATAAGAGCCATGAACAATAAAGACTTCACATATGCCATGACAAAACATATCTGGAAGGATCACGAAGGAGATTTGAGCAAAGTGTCATTTTATGGAATTGAACATATACCTTGGAAAATAAGAGGAGGTGACCGTGAGCTCCTAATCTAAACATTCAGTACTTCATGATACCTGTTGTTGGCTTTGAGAGACATTATTTGGGTGACATTTTCTTCTATACACAAGCATTTTAAGGTTCTAATGGTATTTCGGTTTAAAATGTTATGTTTGCCAATACTTTACCATTTTGCCACCTTGCATTGGAACATGTTCGGATATCATTCCAGCACTTTGCACTTTAGTGAATGAGGGCCTTTGCGGGAGATCTAAAGTTGATGAAAATACAACAGTAGATTGTGTACAAGGTATTTATAAGCACTCTATTAGCGGAGCAATATGCACTTTAAGACTCCAGGCATTATTGTAACACTTAGCACTTTACTAAATGACATTTTTCTGACTCTGGGAGACATCAGGACATGAACGGGAAAGGAAGCAATTTATAAGTCTTCATACCTGTAGAGTTTGGTGCACTTTAGTATTCCCCTTGAGGCTATAGAATATATGGGTCTTATATATAAATCTTTTAGCCATAGAGCACGGGGCACTTTAACATGCCCCTAGATTCTATAGTATATCAGGGTAGTTATATAACAAACAATTGTTTATATAAGAGACAAATGCGAATAAGGTTGTGCCAGCCTTTGACCAACTGAGCAATGTGCACTTTAATGAAATTAATGATGACAACAATATTTATAATATTTCTAATATTGCAATATTTTTTATATTTCTTGACATTATTAATACTTTTGGTATCAGACCAGTACCTCCTACTTTATGAAACCAGATTACGTGCCTTTGTGTAACACTTAGCGTGAGCATTCACGACCATTCTGTTTTTTAAAGCTGTTGCAAGCTTAAAACTATGCACTTTAATACTCTGTATCTAGAACGAGCAGGTATAATTAGACTATATTGTTGCCCAAGCCTTATTCGACCTAGCTTTGTGCACTCTAATATCTTGTCTTATGCTCTAGAGGTCACTGAAAATACCAGTGCGTCAATAGCCTTTGTTCTGTTATCAACCTGGCACTAGGCACATTTATACTCTACATTGCGTGTTAGAAGTATTCTAGCTTCGACATCATCTGAATGAAGTAGTCTCTTACCTCCCTTTGTGCACGTTTATGCTGTCATTTGATTTAAAACTTTTGGAAAAAGGTTTTGAGGAGTAGATGTTAGTATTGCGAATCAGAGTTCCGTAGAAAATTCACAGTCTGGATCACGATGATGGATTCAACCCAGATCTGTGACTGGGGGTGAGTGTCTGAAAAGTTTCAGCCCTCCGTCCATCATCTCCTTGTGTTTGCTTTGGGCTCTGTATGTTGTTAGTAACATAGCTTGCGATGTGCTAATGTACTCCTCAATAAAAAGTCACCTCATATTAAGTAATTGGTACAAAGGAATGGCATCATTTAGTCCATTTTCAGCACTCCCTAGTCTGTGTACCCATCTTTGTTTGCGAAGAAACAGCACTCTAGTTTTATCCCTGGGTGTTGGGGGCATAAATGGTTTATCAATAGCTACCCATTTTAAATCTTTCTTATTATGCTTTTCTTTTTCTCTGCATAGTGTGTTGTAAGTTTGGTCATTGTCTTTCCACATCTAATATTACTCATATGTTCCAGTATTCTAACTTTGACCCGTCTGGTAGTCATTCCTACATATTGTAAGCTGCATGGGCAAGTGATCAAGTAGATTACATTTTCTGTGTTGTACGTCGTGTGATTCCTCAACTCCCATGGGTATCTCAGTCCCAAGTCGACCGATTTTGTGTTCATAGTCAATGGACATGCTTTGCAAAAACCACAGTTGTATGTCCGGTGTAAGGATCCTATGTTCTCCTCCTTTCTCTAGTAATGGTCTTGTATGTACTAGCGCATTTCTTATGCTAGCACTTTTTTTGTAAGAGAACAATGGGTTCTTGAAATTCAGGACATTAGTGTTCAGAATACGCCAATTTTTTGTTATGATCTTCTGTATGCAATTGGATGGTATGCTGAAGGTCGTTACTCACGCATTCCTATCTTTTTCGGTTTTTCAATTATCTCCAAGAGTGAGTCCCTGTTGTTTTTTCTTGCTCATTTCTTTTCTCTTTTTACAACATGTTCCGGGTAATTTCGTTCATGTAATTTCACACTCAAGGCATCAGCCTCCTTTTCAAAATCACGAATATCTGAGCAGTTTCTCCTCAGACGCAGAAACTGTCCATATGGGAGGTTTTCCCTCAGCGATTTGGGGTGGAAACTCTTGAAGGACAACAAATTGTTCCTGTCTGTCGGTTGGTGGAAAACTTCACTGCTCAGTCTACCATTCAGAGGTTTTATGATGAGGTCCAAAAACGGTAAGGCCGTTGTAGTGACAGTGGAAGTAAAAAACAGGAATGGATTACGACTATTAAGCCAAGCTAAAATATTATTTGCTCTTGGTACATCTCCATGCCAGATGAGAATAACATTGTCGATGTAATGACGCCAGACCCTTATGGCCAGTGCTTGAAATAGAAAAATAGAAGTACAGGTATTCTGTACCAGAGTGCCTGTTTGTTTCTGAGAAGTGTTAAATGCATAATTGTGTGTTTTCCCATTTTATATACGAAATTAAATAAGATAAGATGACTACTGGGCGTTAAAAGAACTACAAAAGGAAAATAACATTATAATCAAGCCCTCTGACAAGGGTCTGAACATCGTGGTTATGGACTGTCAGAAATATTACTTGGAGATAGAGAGACAACTGAATGATGTGAACAACTATGAAAGACTCAAAGAAGACCCAACACCACACATCATGAGAACCTATCAAAACATGCTTGTGAATTGGCAAATGCAAAGTTTGCTGGATGATGATGAATTTGAATATCTCCTAACAACAAGACCCATTATTCCAACACTATATGTTTTACCCAAAGTGCACAAAACTTTAGATAACCCACCAGGACGCCCAATCGTCAGCTCTTGTGGCTCCCTCTTGGAAAACACATCAAGATTCATTGATATTTTTCTTTTTCCATACGTAGAGAATTTACCCTCATATATTCGTGACACTATGGACTTTCTGAAATGCATTGGAGATATACCATGGAAGGAGGATTACATCATGGCCACGGTTGACGTGGTCTCCTTGTATACATCTATCAACCATGAAAATGGCATCAAGGCCAGTGAATTCTTCTTGAGATCACGGTCACTGAGCCTCTTTGAGCACATACAAATAATCTTAAAGATGATTCAGTTCTGTCTCCATAACAATGTGTTTGTATTCGATAATAAGTTCTGCAGACAAAGGAGAGGAACTGCGATGGGAACGTCTTTCGCGCCCACATATGCCAATTTAACCATGGGTTTCTGGGAAGCCGAATATGTCTGGTGTGAAAAGGACAAAGCAATAACAGACAAAGTGGTATTTTGGGTACGATATATAGACGACCTGTTTTTAATTTGGGAGGAGCTGTGGAAGAATTGGAACTTAATAATAAGTCACCTCATATTAAGTAATTGGTACAAAGGAATGGCATAATTTAGTCCATTTTCAGCACTCCCTAGTCTGTGGACCCATCTTTGTTCATGAAGAAACAGCACTCTAGTTTTATCCCTGGGTGTTGGGGGCATAAATGGTTTATCAATAGCTACCCATTTTACATCTTTCTCATTATGCTTTTCTTTTTCTCTGCATAGTGTGTTGTAAGTTTGGTCATTGTCTTTCCACATCTAATATTACTCATATGTTCCAGTATTCTAACTTTGACCCATCTGGTAGTCTTTCCTACATATTGCAAGCTGCATGGGCAAGTGATCAAGTAGATTACATTTTCTGTGTTGCATGTCGTGTGATTCCTCAACTCCCATGGGTATCTCAGTCCCAAGTCGACCGATTTTGTGTTCATAGTCAATGGACATGCTTTGCAAGAACCACAGTTGTAATGTCCGGTGTAGGGATCCTATGTTCTCCTCCTTTCTCTAGTATTGGTCTTGTATGTACTAGCGCATTTCTTATGCTAGCACTTTTTTTGTAAGAGAACAATGGGCTATTGAAATTCAGGACAGTAGTGTTCAGAATAGGCCAATTTTTTGTTATGATCTTCTTTATGCAATTGGATGGTGTACTGAAGGTCGTTACTCACACATTCCTATCTTTTTCTGTTTTTCAATTTTCTCCAAGAGTGAGTCTCTGTTGTTATTTCTTGCTCATTTCTTTGCTCTTTTTACAACATGTTCCGGGTAATTTCGTTCATGTAATTTCACACTTGAGACATCAGCCTCCTTTTCAAAATCACGAATATCTGAGCAGTTTCTCCTCAGACGCACAAACTGTCCGTATGGGAGGTTTTTCCTTAGTGATTTGAGGTGGAAGCTCTGGAAGGACAACAAATTATTCTTGTCTGTCGGTTTGTGGAAAACTTCGCTGCTCAGTCTACCATTCAGAGGTTTTATGATGAGGTCCAAAAACGGTAAGGCCATTGTAGTAACAGTGGAAGTAAAAAACAGGAATGGATTTTGACTATTAAGCCAAGCTAAAAAATAATTTGCTCTTGGTACATCTCCATGCCAGTTAAGAATAACATCGTCGATGTAACGTCGCCAGACCCTTATGGCCAGTGATTGAAATAGAAAAATAGAAGTACAGGTACTCTGTACCAGGGTGCCTGCTTGTTTCTGAGAAATGCTGGTACTCTCCAATTAAAAGCATTAGGTTTTTCTTGAAAAGTGCAGGTACTCTCCCTCTCAAAATAAAAAAGTGCCAGTACTCAGTACCGGACAGTACCGGCTCATTTAAAGCACTGCTTATGGCACTACAATAAGGGTTTTGGTCTGAGTAAATGTATTCTTTTTCAAATTGTGATACATACAAACAAGCTACGCTTGGAGCACAGGGACTACCCATGGATGTCTCATGGGTTTGTAAGTATAGAGTGTCCTGATACTGGAAAAAAATTCTTGTTAGTGCCAGTTCAGCTGGGCCCAGAATGAGGGACCTGGGAGTTTGGAACTTCCACTGTTCTACATACAGAATGGTCTCAATCACCCTCAGATTTTCCCTCTGAGGGATATTTGTGTATAGTGATTCTATATCCAACCCTATTAACAGATCTTCCGTCGGGTTGAATTCAAGGTCTTTGATTAAATTTAATACCTCCCTCGTGTCCTTTATGAAGAGATGACGCTTTATTTCAGAGTGTGACTACAGGACGGATTTCCACTCTGTTCCCGAGTTAGGATCATCATTGATGAAACTCGGGTAAGTAGGTTTCCACTGAGAGTCATTGAGCACGTGTGGAGAGATTAGAATGAATGAATGTGTAGTTTTTATATAGCGCAACGTTCACTCCAGGGAGTATCTTGGCGCTTTAGCAGAGGACGGGCACCTGAGAGGAGAAGAACTTTATGGCAGGGCTTAGATAAAGGACAACACAATATTATCCGGGATATTGAAAATCCAGGTTTTTAGGGACTTCCTAAAAATAAGTTCCGTTTGTGTGTGTCTAAGTTGTGTTGGCAGGGAATTCCAGGCTTTGATCCCTAGGACCGCCATTGTCTTTCCACCTCTAGTTTTTAGTTTGAAATTGGGGACTGTTAAAAGATTCTCTGAAGATGACCGTAAAGTACGTTGCATGGTGTATGGCTTGGTTCTGGACTTTAGGTATTCTGGTCCGGTTGTTTTTGTAGTTTTATAGATAACGGTCAGAACTTTGAAAAGAACCCTCTTATGGATCGGCAGCCAGTGGAGGGTTTTCAGTGCTGTTGCTGAAGAAGAGTCTCTGGGCAGTTTGAGTACCAACCTTGCTGCAGCATTCTGGACCACCTGCAATCTTTTCAGGACCGTTTTTTTTGTTCCTGCATATAGACTATTGCAATAGTCCAGGCGGGACAGAATTAAGGCTGCCGCAATTGTCTTCCTAGCAGGCACCGGGAGTAGATCGAAGAATTTTCTGAGAGTTTTTATTGTTTGAAAACAGGTGCCTGCCACAGCGAGAGCTTGCTTATGGAAGGATAATGTAGGATCGAACTTTATTCCCAATTTCTCACTGTGTCTACTGTGTTAGGAGGTGGAGCCGAATTTGACGTCCACCACTGGTTCGGCATAAATACATTGGACTTACCAAACAGCATAATCTCTGTTTTAGTGCTGTTACATTTAAGATGATTCAATTTCATCCAATCCATCACTGCTGTTAAAAAGTGGTGAAACTTTTCTTCCGCCACTGTAGAGTTTTTATCGAGGGTGAAGATCAGTTGAGTGTCATCTGAATAAGCAATGGATTGAACATCGTAAGTATCCATCAGAAAAAAGTGGTGCCATATAAAGATTGAAAAGGGTTGGGCTCAGGGATGAACCCTAAGGAACCCCTGATGACAACCATTTTTCCCCTGATTTGTAACTTCCCAATGTTACAATCTGATGCCTGTTTTCTAAAAAAGAAGTGATCCAGGCCAGTGCTTTATTTGTGATTCCACTGTGCACAAGCCTATCTCTCAAGTTGTCATGAGAGACCGTGTCAAACGCCGCTGATAAGTCCAACAGAACCAGTACCGCATCCTTACCCTGATCTAGGGCAAACTTTAGGGTCTCGGTGGTATGGAGTAGTACTGATTCTGTTGAGTGGCCAGGTCTGAAACCTGATTGCTTAGGATGTAAGATGTTAGATTCTTGCATGAAATCATTGAGTTGGGTGTTAACTAGTTTCTCTGCAATTTTACTCAGACATGGCAGCAATGAAATGGGCCTGAGGTTGGAAAGTGTGGTAGGATCTGAGAGTTTCTTTTTTTGAAGCGGCTTCACGGCGGCAGTTTTCCAAATATCAGGGATTTTTGCTAGCCTAAAAGTGGCATTAATAATGTGATTAATGATGGGGTTTATAGTATGCACCAGCGCATGTAAAGTTTTGGGAGACATGGGTCCAATGGCGATCCCGATTTACAGGAGAGGATGGCTTGCCTAGATTGTTCTAAGTTAATCTCCTTAAAACAAGTGAGTTCCTTTTTTATTCCTAAGGTTTGGACTTTATTAGGTTGAGGGAGTGTATTCGTAAAGTCTTTCTTTAAATCGAAAATTTTATTGTTTAAGAAATCGGCGATTTGATCACATAAGTCCTGTGATGGAGGGATTTCCTGTTCTGGGCTTTTTGGGTCAGTGAATGATTTTACGATATTGAAAATACTTTTCTGGTTATCTGCTTTATTTATTAGATTAGAATAGTGGTCACTTGTAAGGGGTCCCATGGGTGTATTTTATTACCTTGGGATGTGTGTATATAGATATATATATATATATATGTAAATATATATATATATATATATATTTATTTTTTAATACCTGATATGAAATGGGGGAACACAAAATTATGCATTTAAAACCGGCATCTGGTGGAATGATGGATTAGCCCGAGTTGGGGGGGAGATGAGCTGACACTATCACATTTTATCCTTGGTGTCTACTATTCTTTTATAGGTACACAGACGGTGTGTGTCTACGAAAAGGGCAAATATAGCCACTTATGAGTTCCCTACCATATAGTGACAAAACTAGGAGGGTACGTATCTAGAACCTTCTTTAGGGATCCATATCCTGACGAATGTCATCGGCCCATACAGGCGGCATCCTACCGCAGAAACATGTTGATACGGCAGACAGGGTAATGGTGTTGTTCCTTTCCCATATACCCTTATTTTAACCTTTTTAATCCTGCCAAGTGGGATCCATAATCAACACAGCGGATACCCACTTAGGCAGTTTTAGTAGTTTTTCTCTGCGTAAGGGATCCCTATCCTTTGATTTCTTTCTATTCTCTATTCTCCTTTTTTCTCAGTGCTCCTCCCTGGATGTTTGTTCTGCACCAGGGAGGCGCAGCGGCCCTATGATGAAGCATGGCACTCATTGAGTGGGTGAGGGCAGTATTAACACCCCTTTGGGATTCCCAAATTGGGTCTTGATTTGTCATCTCTTGCCTCTTTTCCAAGTTTAGGTGAATACTGGCTTTTCCTATTTTTATTGGAATAAAAAAAATGTTTGGAACTGGGAGGGGACCGGCTGGCCCACGTCCTAGAGGGTAATACTTATAGAAAAAATATTTTTGTTAGTTATTACCCTTAATTTCAAGTGCCAAGTTACAACGTCAGAAGTCTGAGTTCTGTATTCTGAAAAAATTCTTATGTTCATAAGAAAAACATATTTTAACACTACTCTCTACCTCATCCTCACTAGTTCTAACTCTGGATCAACTTCACATTTCTCTGCTACCTCTCTTTTCTCTCAGTCTCGTCTGTCTCTCTGTCTTTCACTCCCCTATCTACTTTTCTCTCCGCCTTACTAGTCTTAATTTTACCTGCCTTCCTGTGTCTGTTTTCAGGTTCCCTTTCCATCTGCCTTACTTCTCTCACTTCCAGACTTCTCTACCTGTCTACCTCTACCTCTCTCTGCGTTTATTTATTTATAACTAACCAGCAGCCTAATGTCACTGTGTAGCTAGAGAATAATACACATCCAAAGAGGAGGGAGAAACAAGGCATGGGAAGAGAACTAAGGAGAAAATTATCACATTTCACCCGGTAGAATGGTGAAAATTCTCTGCACTGTGCTCTGATTTTCATGGTGATAACAAGAGAGGAAATCGTGAAGGGGAATTTATTTGTCATTATGAATACCTATGGGCGTATGTCACATTTTAAAATTATGCCCTGATGCAATAAACATCCACCAAGTCACCCTTTTTGTTGTAAAGGAGCGAAATATCTAGGTCCACATGCAAAAAGAAATGGCATTTTTAATGCTTGTTCTAATTTACCATCAAAATCAGACCCAAGTCTGCCTAGCTGGAGTGAAACAGTGGTGCTGCTTAGTGTCCGTCTGGTATGGCAGCAGCTTATCAAATCCCTCAACCTCACTTTTGTCATACATCATGATAGGGGTGGGTGGTGGGGGAGGTGAAGAGGGGGGAGAGAGAGAGAGAGAGAGAGAGAGAGAGAGAGAGAGAGAGAGAGAGAGAGAGAGAGAAAGAGTGTGTACCAGGCGCGCAACGCCCATAGGGCTAAAAGGGCTTCAGATCACACACCCCCCCCCCCCCCGTCGTGCGTCGCAGCCCGGGCTGGTGCAACTCAAGCTGATGTGGGCTCGGCTGGACAGTGTCTGGAGTCTCTCCGGCTCGCCCGAGTTTTTCACAGGTCTTTAAAGACCATTTTCATATTTACACACCTTTATAAACTGATTACCAAGGCTTACTTTTTTTTCTGGTTCCAGTAACCCCTGGGCCCCCACTCTGTCTATTCTTTACATTTGTATTTTACATTTACTGCCCTAGTGTGAGAATGCATTTCATGAAAAGGAATATAAAGTAGGGTTGCCAAAAGAAAAATGCCAGCCATGTGTTGTTTAAAGAGCCTGCAAAGACCTCCTCTTGACACTAAATAGGGTTATAAATAAAAAAGTATGTATTAATTTGTAATGTGACTTTTCTGTCTTTGTTTCCTTTAGTTATCAGTCATGGATCATCCAGGCCGCCCTAGAACATAATTAAAAGGGCTTTCTATTTATATTTACTGTTCAAAGTATGCACAGATAAGTGCTGAAAATACAGCTTTAGGTGACTGTTTATTTTTGTACCGTCTGGGACATCAAAATAATGAGCTGGCAAACCCTAATCACAAGACTGGAAGTTTGTTGCAGGATCAGCATATTATTTATTTCCTCCACCCTCGATCCCTGATTAATCAATCAATCAATCAATCAGGGAATTGTAAGCACGCTACTCACCCGTGAGGGTCTCAAGGCGCTGAGAGGGGGTCCGCAGATCTGTTTAGCCGAAGAGCCAGGTCTTGGGGGTCTTCCTGAAGGTGTTCAGGGAGAGGGCGCGTCTGATGTCTGCCGGTGGCTCGTTCCAGGTCTTGGCTGCAATGTGAGAGAAGGATCTTCCGCCTGTTCTGGCTCTGTGGATGCGCGGGGTTTCGGCCAGTGCGAGGTTGGAAGATCGGAGGTTTCTTTTGGGTACGTGGAAGTTGATTCTGTCGTTGAGGTATTTGGGTCCGTTGTTGTGTAGGCATTTGTAGTGAGGATTTTGAAAGTGACTCTTTTCTCCACAGGGACCAGTGGAGACTTCGTAGGTGTTGGCTGATGGGTTCGTGTCGGGGGATGCCGAGGACGAGTCTAGCGGCAGTGTTCTGTATTGTTTGGAGTTTGCGGAGTAGGGACTTGTTGATGCCGGCGTAGAGTGCGTTTCCATAGTCCAGTCTGCTGGTGATGAGTGTGTGGGTGACTGTCTTCCTTGACTCAGGGGGGATCCACTTGAAGGTCTTGCGGAGGATGCGGAGGGTGTTGAAGCAGCTGGAGGTGACGGCGTTGACCTGTCGGTTCATGGTGAGTGATGAGTCGAGTACGATGCCGAGGTTCTTGGCGTGGTCTGAGGGAGTAGGTGGGCTTCCAAGGGCGGTCGGCCACCAGGTGCTGTCCCATGCAGAAGGGGTGGTACCGAGGATGAGGACTTCTGTCTTCTCGGCATTGAGCTTCAGGCAGCTGTTCGTCAACCAGACTGCGACGTCTTGCATTCCTTTCTGGAAGTTGAGTTTGGCAGTGGTGCGGTCTTTGGTGAGGGAGAGGATGAGCTGGGTGTCGTCGGCGTAGGATACGATGTTGAGGCCGCGTTGTCGGACGATGGCTGCGAGGGGGGCCATGTAGATGTTGAAGAGGGTGGGGCTCAGTGATGAACCCTGTGGGGCTTCTTCCGGTGAGGAATGATCGGATCCAGTCCAGGGCTGTTCCTTGTATGCCTGCGTCGTGTAGTCTGGCGACTAGTGTGCGGTGGGAGACGGTGTCGAAGGCCGCTGATAGGTCGAGTAGGATGAGGGCTGCGGAGTGGCCTTGGTCCAGGAGGGTGCGGATGTCATCTGTGGCGGTGAGTAGGGTGGTCTCTGTGCTGGGGTTGCTTCGAAATCGGGATTGGGATGGGTCGAGGACGGCGTTCTCTTCAATGAATCGTGTCAGTTTCCTGTTGACTGTTTTCTTGCAACTTTGGCTGCGAAGGGGAGGAGCGAGATGGGCCGATAGTTCTTGAGGTCGGTGGGGTCAGCTGTGGGCTTCTTGAGCAGGGGTCTGACTTCTGCACGCTTCCAGTCATCTGGGAAGGTGCCTGTTTTGAAGGTGGTGTTGATGGTGCGTTGTAGTTCGGGTGCGATGGCGGCCGCAGCTCTGTGGTAGATGTGAGGGCGGCAAGGGTCGGTGGGGGCCCCCGAGTGGATGCTTTTCATGGTCGAGGCGGTGTCTTCGGCCGTGATCGGTGTCCAGTTGGAGATGGTGGGCTGGCTGGTGTTTCTGGGGGGCGGGGGGCCGTCTGTGGCACCTGGTGGATGGTCGATGAAGTTGTCATAGAGGTTTTTGATCTTGAGGTTGAAATAGGTTCCAAGCTTGTCGTAGAGGTCTTGGGATGGTGTGATGTCTGTGGCTTCGCTGCGTGGGTTGGTGAATTCCTGAATGACACTGAAAAGTTCCTTGGAGTTGGTGGAGTTGGCCAGGATTTTGTTGTGGATGAAGTTCCTCTTGGTGGCTCTGATCTGGTTATGGTAGTCCGTCAAGGCGTCCTTGTAGGTGGTGTGGTTTTCGGTTGTCTTGGTGTTTCTCCAGTTCTTCTCCAGGTGTCTGCAGGTCCGTCTGGCTTCTTGGAGAGTGGTGGTGAACCAGGTGACTTTCCTGGGGCATTGTCTGTCGGGGTTGCGTAGCGGGCGAGCTCGTCTGCGCAGTTGAAGATCCAGGTGTGGAGTTCTCTGGCTGCGTTGTTTGCGTTGTTTGCGTCGGGTGCCCAGGTGTGGTTGTCTCGGGTGAGGGTGGAGTTAAGTTGCTCATCGGTAACCTTGTTCCTTCGAGGTGGGCGTGGGGCTGGTTTGGGTGCCTTGGGTTTGTTGATGGCGAAGTGTACGCAGTGGTGGTCGGTCCATGGCGGCTGCGTTGTGTGGCTGAATTGGACGCTGTTTCCTGCCGCGAAGATGGGGTCGAGGGTGTGTCCTGCTCTGTGGGTCGGTGTGTTGACGAGTTGTTTAAGTCCGATGCTGGCGAGGTTGTCACGAAGGATAGTGGAGTTGGGGTCGCTGGGGTTGTCGAGGTGGAAGTTCAGGTCTCCAATGAGTATGTAGTTTGCTGAGGCGATGGCGTGGGGTGCGATGAAGTCGGTGATGGTGGTGGCGAAGGGTGTTCGGGGCCGGGGGGTCTGTAGATGAGGGTTCCTCGGAGTGTGGCTTTGGGGGTGGTCTGGATCTGGAAGTGCAGGTGTTTGGCAGAGGGGAAGGTTTCGCTGGAGGTGGTGAGGCGGAGGGTGCTCTTGTGGGCGATGGCGAGGCCCCTCCTGGGTGGTTGGGGCGGTCTTTCCTCTGGATCTTGTATCCGTCTGGGATGGCGGTGCTGATGTCGGGGGCGGAGGATGCGTTGGTCCAGGTCTCTGTGAAGAAGGTGATGTCGGGCGAGAGAGAGTCGAGTAGGTTCCAGATTTCCATGGCGTGTTTGTGTACGGAGTGTACGTTGAGGAGGATGCATTTTAGGGTGTCCCTGGTACTGGCGTCGGCGGTGTTGGAGGCCGGAGTGGCGGTGAGGGTCTGGCGGCAGTGGAGGCAGGAGAACTGGCCGTGGGTCTGTTTCGGCAAGGCCTGTTGGCATTCTCTAAGTCTTCCAGGGTTGAGTGCGAGGAGGGTGGTGGTGTCGTAGCGATGGGTAGTGGGAGGTCCAGAGTTCCTGGCGCTGGCTGCAGTCGGGTCGCGGACGGGAGCAGACGGGCTTGTCTTTGGTGCGCCGGTGGCGTGACCGCTGCGCGCGGTCGCAGCGGCTGACATTAAGTAGGGGAGGTGGGAGGGAGGAGGGAGGAGGGAGGAGAGGCTGGGAGGCGGGAGTGGGGGAATTCCGGAGGGGAATTCTGGGGGGAATTCCGGGGGGAGGGGCAGCAGCGGCGAAAGGCAAAAGGAACAGGCAGGCATGAGAAAATAAAAACAGTGGTGGAATTAGAGCAAGACACAGATGGGCACAATAACAGTGGCACAACAGGGAAAAATTAAGAAAAATAACGGCTGAGAAAGGTTACGGTGGTTGCAGGCAGTCTGGTCCCAGTTGGAGCGGGCAGCAGCCTCGAACCTCCCAAGGAGGAGGTCGGGGTCTGGAGGCAAGAGACAGCACAGCAGAGCTGCGGGGAGAGAGTGGACCTAGACCGAGGGTCGGAGGTCTTACTCCCATAATGCCATTATAGCAATAGTTTAACTCATATCTGAAACCCTACGCCACCGTCAATAACATGCTGAGTTATTTCAAGCGTCTGGAAATGCACCCTGCATTCACACAACTCACTCCTCATTCTCACCCTTCACTTTCACACTCACCCTGCACTAACAGCGATCACAATGCACTCACAGTGATTACTCTACACTCACAGTGCAATTGTGCTGTTCACCCTGTACCTCACCCTGCAGTCACACGAGCACACTACTCACCCTGCACTCATTTGACACTTCACTCACCTGCCCCCTCACTGCTCAATCTGCACTCTCACTCAAACAAGCCCATCACTAACCATGCATTCATTCATTCCACTCTGCACTTACATCCGCACCCAAATTCATATGGTCACCTCACTCACTGTGCAGTCACTCCTCTTACCCTACTCTCACACTGTCGCATCGCTCAAACTCACATGGGCACTTCTGCCACCCACACAGCACAGAGGGTTAATGTGCTTGCTACAAAGAAGGTGTGCAATGCAGCTCACAGAACTGAGTGTGAGTAAACTATGAGTAGCGCTATAATAAAATGAAATGTTTGTCAGAAAGGTGCTACCAGAGATATGAGGCGATTGTTGGTGAGTGGTAGTGAGGGAATTCATGGAGAAAGAGGAGATGGGGAGGGACGTCAAAAAAGTCTGTTGCACCGTGTGCGACCAGTGCTAGGGCCAGCCCTAAGAGTCTCAGAAGGACACACTCAAGTGGTCGGCACTGTGCTTAAGACACATTAGGCAAAGTTGATATTTTACTGATTTTAAATTCTTGTGTGGATGTAATAGGGGTGCTATTTCTTTTATAAGTGCACTTGATAAGCATTTGAATTGAATTTTACCTGTAACGCGTGCGTCTAAAGCAACTCCTCTGTGTGATAAAAGAGTGAGATGGTGAGTGCAAACTGCACAGGTCAAAGTTAAAGCAGCTTGACCTCACACACACACTCCCCACAGACACACAGGCAATGACACAAGCCCCCTACTGTCTGCGAACTCCCCTGCACCCTGGCCCCAGTCAGAAGGAGGATGAGGGGCAGGAAATATCGCACTGAGAGCGGAAATGTGCCGAATGACCTCTCTTTCCAGGTCTTTTTAAACTAATAATAACAGTGAAGCAGAGTCATTTAGAAAAACTACACATTTGTCTACTTCCCATAATGTTGGTGTGAGAAGCTGTTTTATTAAAACAAAGCACACTTGCTATTCACTTTACTTGACTAGAGAAGTTTTCTTTTAAAATGTAAATTGCCCTAAATGGAACAGCAACTGGACATTTCTTTCCCCTATTCTTTTGGGGAGGTGCAGTCAACCTACATGTGTACAGCTGCAGCTGCATGAAAAGTAGAGGGAGAGACATGCATCCATTTGCATGAAAAGGGAAGCTATGCACTATTTTACCACAACCACATCTAATGTACATGAGGGCTGCTCTCCAGGGCTTTAAGTAAAACGCGGGTGGGGAGTTTCTATAAAAGGGGTGCCATCTAGGAAGCATATCTAGGAATCCTTTCCAAGAGACATGGCCAATGTAATAAGCATGTAAACTAAAATCCTGTGCTTTCCATTGAGTACCATCCAACCAATATTTTGGTGCCCCACTATGAGCTTTCTGTTATTACATCCAGACATACAGCACAATAACAGATATGCACCTAAAATACGCCACACCTATTGGATTTGTCAATGCTTGTTAGCAGTATTGTTAGAAACTGGGTCTCTAGTTGGCAGAGGTTTTCACCCTGTCCAAGTATGGACCACAATCATAGTCAGGATAAGTCAGATACACACCTAAATAAACCTGTGCTCACCCTTTGGTAGCTTGTCACAGAGCAGTCAGGCTTAACATAAGAGGCAATGTGTAAAGTATTTGTGCAACATTTAGATTACAGTAACACAGTGAAAACACTACAAAAAGTAAAATAGAGAATATTTATCTGAGTAAAACAAGACCATAAAAGCAAAAATCCAATAGGTAGAACTTCAGATATGAATTTTTAAAGTTTAAATCCAAAAACAGTGCTTAGCAGTGTTACTTGAGGTTGCGCTAGACCAGGGTAAATCCAAAGTTCAGGCCAACCACGATGGAGCACAGGCCGGCTACAGGACCCATGCAGGGCCCGCTGAAAAAGTATCTTACATGGAGCAAGCATTGGTGTTGAATACTCAATGCGTCGGTTCCGATTCACGCAGCCAGGTTGATGCATCGAAGTCGAGCGTCGCAGCGGTATCTTCGGATCGGTACTGGGTCATCAAGCCTCGCAGTCGGGACCTCGGATCGGCGCTGCGTCATTGTCAAACCTCGCAGTCAGGTCCTGTGTTATTGTGGAGCCGCACAGAGATGTCCTCTGATCGACTCGGCCTCGAAGGGCACTGAGCTGGTTCCGATCAGCGCAGAGGTGACAATGAATCGATTTTGGAGCAAAATAGCTGCAGAACCCACTTTCTGAGGCCCAGTACTGGAGGGGCACTTCAGGGGCAAGGGAGGACTCACAGATGGCAGAGTTCAGCAGCTGAAGCAGAGTTGAAGGAAGTCTTTGATGGCCCTGAGACTTCAAGAACAGGAATCAAGCCAACAAGCGCTTAGATAAACTTGGGTTCAAGGATGTGGAGAGCAGGTCCAGTCCATCTCACTCCCAGCCAAGAAGCAGTAGACAGCAGGCCAACACAGCAGAGCAGGTAGCAAAGTGGCAGTCCCTCCCCTATAGCACAGCAATCAGCAAGCAGCAGGCCAACACAGCAAAGCAGATAGTAAAATGGGAGTCCATCCTGCAGCACAGCAGCTCTTCTTCCAGGCAGAATGTCCTTGGTTTCAGCAAAGTTCTGATTTGGTGGTGTGAGGGGTCCAGTACTTATACCCAAATGTGCCTTTGAAGTGGGGGAGACTTCAAAGAGGCCTTTGAAGATCACAAGGTCCCTGACTTTCCTGCCCTAGCTCCAGACTCACTACAGGGGTGTATGCAGCTCTTTGTGTGGGAACAGGCACAGCCCTATTCAATTGCAACTGTCAGCTCCTCCCACCCAATGTACCTCAGGAAGGTCTATCAGCCTAGTGATGGGCCATCGGGATGCAAATGTCACACCCCTTCTCCCTTTGTGTGACTGTCTAGAAGGAATGCGCAAAGCCTAGTTGTCACCCAACCCAGACGTGTATTCAGAGACAGGCAGAGGCACAGAATGGTTAAAGTAAGAAAATGCCAACTTTCTAAAAGTACACAACATGAAATCTAGCCACCACTTTTGTTGCTGTTCTCTACTCAAACAGACAAAGGACCCAACCTTAATTTATTGGTCCTGGTTATTTATTTAACCAATTATTTCATTTTTTTCGGTTTTTCAAATATCATATATGTCTGAGATTGAGAAAACACTTTTTGTTTCAAATCAATACTTAACATTAATTAAACATAAAATGAACAACAATACATAAAACACATAATGAACAACAATACATGAACACAAAATTCTAAATAGTACACCAGTCAGTCATTTTGCAAATTCCATATATATGAACATAATCTATACAGTCCTTTTTGCTAGGATACTGCCCATTGGGAATAGGTTCAGGACCAGCTACGGTTAGATATGTGCAAAATATCCCTCAAAGCTGCTCGTGTTCGTAATTTAATAATTCCTCAATGGTAAAAGAAATGCTGACGCGTTTCGAGACCCAGTAGTATTCATGGGGCTCTCTTCAGGGGCTTTGACTTGGTGTGATCTCGTTGGCGCGTGCTCTATAGTTGCTTGCTAGGGAACTCTTCTTCACTAATGGAGTTTGGACGCAAATTCATGGACGGTTTTCAATGTTGAAAGGCATCACCGCAGCTGTTTTATTCTTATTATAGTGTGAAGGGCAGTTCTTGTAGTGCAACTGAGCTTCTCTTTTTTGAATCTAAGAGGCTAGAGCTCTCGGGAATCATTCCCCAGGCATGCGATGTGTGGAGCGTTTTCTACCGACGTGTTTCGAGACCCAGTAGTATTCATGGGGCTCTCTTCAGGGCTTTGACTTGGTGTGATCTAAAATAATAATAATAAACAGTGATGCTGTTTTATAGCTAATCCACCTTTCTCAATGTACATTGTATTAGTTTTATCAAATGTACTACACGGTACCTGGTTGGCGCGTGCTCTATAGTTGCTTGCTAGTGAACTCTTCTTCACTAATGGAGTTTGGACGCAAATTCATGGACGGTTCTATTGAATAATGCAACAGTGCAAAGGATTCATTAAATGACTGGAAACCGGACTAATTTTAACACAGCCCCCAGAAAGAATATGTTCCTTAGAGCAGTATCTTACTTCAATGTTGAAAGGCATCACTGCAGCTGTTTCATTCTTATTATAGTGCGAAGGGCAGTTCTTGTAGTGCAACTGCGCTTCTTTCTATAATTGAAAACACACTGTTTTAGAAAATGTTGCTTCCATACCGCTTACCGCTTAGTGGAGTGATCGAAGAGGCAATGCGTCTGCTTACTTTTGAATCTAAGAGGCTAGAGCTCTCGGGAATCATTCCCCAGGCACGCGATGTGTGGAGCGTTTTCTACCGTGACTCGCGATTTGTTTCTTTCTGTTTACAGAAAATGGGCATACGATTAGGGATACACTCTTAAGCAAGACACTATTACTTTATGTCCAAGCGGAGCAGAGGAAGCTTACTTTGTTAGTTAGTCCAGCTACGGCGTTCTGTCATTGTCTTTCCAAGTTGTTGCGGGGTGGTTACTTCCTGCTTGGTCAATTTTTAAAGCCGGCCCTTCTGTGTGAAAATACGAATTACTTCCTGGATGCCTGGAATGGAATAAGTTTTCCGCAATAGATTCATGTTTATGAATGTGAGGGTCGAGAGCACCACTGAAACCTATTATAACCATTCTATAACCACTACAAAACGTAGTGATGGTCTTTTGGCCAAAAGTCCTATTCCAAATCCGATTATGTTGCATGCTGGGAGTTGAAGTCCTTGGAGTAAAAACAATTATGTCCTAGATAATTCTGACATTTCGTTCAAGCCATTGATCGTGCTATTAAATTTCAGTATGAGGTATGCCTCTTTTTGTAGTAAAGATACCTCTATATCTCATCCTTGAGGCGGAGACTTATTATTTTAAATCTGACTCACCATAAGTTGTGATTTTAAATTGTGAGTCCAGAGACACCAAACTCCAAATCTCAATATTTTCCCAATTGGAAATTACACTTAAAAGATGTTTTAAGGCAATACCAATGTTAACCTTTGGGAGAGATATGCCTTGTAGTACTGAAAAACTAATTTAACAGTTTTTTTACTACCAGGACATGTAAAACTCAAACGTATATGTTTTACCTTTTAAATACACTGCACTCTGCCCATAGGGCTACCTAGGGCTGAAGGAAGTGACCCGTTTAGGGTCACCCGGCTCACTCGCGACCACCTCTCAGCCTTCCACACAAATGAAGAGTCGGTCAGACAGTAGAGAATACAAACCAAAGTTATTTATTAGTATGCGCTCGAGCAGAGTCCGGTCTGACCAGCCTCCTTAGATAGCTGCCGAGGGACTGACCCCAGTCCACAAGATAAAGTCAGATATACATTTCCAACACCCCTAAGACCCGCCCAGATTGGAATTTTCCAGCCTGGGCACTGATGAACAAAGGAGGTACAGAAGGATGAGCTACCATCCTGAGACTGGGTACACGCTACCTTAGTTTCAAGGTTACTCTGCCCGTGCTCGTCTCTCTGAGAGTGGGAGCAGGTCTACCTACTGGGAAAGGCATGCAAACACTGAGCAATCTATTCATTAGTGCAGCAAAGCTCAACCTTGAATGATGAAAAGAAACAATCGAGGCTGCTTTCTGCTGAGGCAGGCAGTGAGAGACAGAAGCTTAATTTCGATCATGGTACAAAATGGCGGCTGAATACAAAATGGGGCCGCAAATGCTAACTTAACTCGCACAATGCTACAAGGAGTCAGCTAGACGCATTTTCAGTCCAACAGGGCCGACCTTAGGGGTGTCTTATATGTAATAAAAGGGAAGGTTGGGCCTGGCAAGTAGGTTAACATGCCAGGTCGAAATGGCAGTTTAAACTACACACACAGGCTCTGCAGTGGCAGGCCTGAACCATGTTGAAAGGGATGCTGAAGTGGGTGGCACAAGCAGTGCTGCAGGCCCACTAGTAGCATTTAATTTACAGGTCCTGGGCACATATAGTGCACTTTACTAGGGATTTATAAGTAAATTAAATATGGCAATTGTGGATAAGCCAATGTTACCATGTTTTAAGTACAGAGCATATGCATTTTAGCATTGGTTAGCAATGGTAAAGTGCTCAGAATCCTAAAGCCAGCATAAATTAAGTCAGCAATACAGGAGGTCAGAAGGCAAAAAGTTAGTGCAAACCACGCCAAGGATGCCAGGTCTAAAAAGTATCAAATAGGTAACAATGAGATTGTGAATAATTACAGAACTGAAAATGTTTCAGTTCTGAAAATATGAGACCGCAAAATAAACTAATACACAGGTTTGTGGAAAAGGTAGTTGCCTTCACAATATCGTGATCACTCCTATTGTCACCTTCACGCTGCTTTCTTCTGTAGCCTCTCTGTGAGACACACCATCGTTTCACTCTCTCCTGCATGCACTTCCTTGCACCTCTTTCACATCACCATCCCCTTACATGCACAATGCACCCACTCACCTGTAAGCACTGCATTTCATTCATTTACTTTCGCACTGTAAATAATGTGATAGCTGTGTACCTCTTTCACAAACCTTTGCATAGAATCTCAATTACTAATTGTCATTTCGTGACTATTTCTTTGTGCGATCTGTAGAGAGTCCAAGGACTCGATGAGCATGTAATCTGAACACTTTTATAATCCACTGACAGACACTTTGAGAAATTCGCAGTGCCTTTAGCTTCAACTCCAGAGCTCTCAAACATGATCAGAAACTTCTTTTGTGTCTCTGTAGAACCTTATAAAGAGACACACAGACTCCGTCAAAGTTCATAGGCAAACTTTATATATATGTGCACACGGAGACAAAGAGCTGAGTAGGCCAGTGTCTGATTTGCAGAACTCTGGTTTAGCTTTTTATGCCTGTAAACCACAAAAGGTGTTTTAATACATATCCAATGGAGATACACTTAAAAGGACCTTTCTTCATTATTATGAACAAATACATCATGCATTGCTGATTAGACAGTACAAATTACACAATTTATTAGGCATAGAACCAAATCAGTAGAAAACAGCAGGCAGCAGGGCAACACAGCAGCGGCATGATACAATATGGCGGCATGTGATTTCCACAGGCCAGCTGCCTGTGCGTCAGTAAACAGTATTTGCACAATACCTGTCTACTCAAATGCAGACACTTGGTCCTACCTATATATGGTATGCTAGTGGTGGCTGTTGCTGGGCTAGCAAGACAATGCATGTCACGAGTGGTGTTCTTGAGAAAACCTTGCATTACAAGATATTTAGTCTAACAGGGTACATTAGTTTAGGCGAGGTCATCCTACTTCTGCACATATTACTCAGGCCTTGTCATCATTGAATATCACAAAATGTGACTAAGACAAGATGGATTCCACGTAAAATAAAACATGGTTTCACATCTCTGTAGCTGAGCTTCGCAGTAATAAGTGAAAAACGTTCCACTGTTCTTTGAGAAATTCACCGCAATTGTGTAACAGTTCACAGAAAACTAAAACTGTTTATAGAAAAATATAACCAATGGGGGCATGGAATAAGTATTGATGGAAGATCAACATGAATAAAACACTGATTGTAAACACCCACCCACAATCTGACTCACACAGACACCTACCTACAAGTGACCCATTTCACAGTAGGCTCAAATGAAGAGTAATATGATGCGTGAAATAAACTATAGAAAAACAACATCCTGGGAAAAGCAAATGCTTTTGGGAAAGTAAATTAAGTTAAACATGTGAAATGTAAACAGGAGCTACTTTGCTGACACAGATTGCCTTAATTGTTTGTACAGACATTGTTCTGAAATCAATGCTTTTCCCTGTACAGTTAAGGACAGAATATAGGGCCCAATAGGGTCCCATTTCAATGTCAGCTTTTAACTACCTCCGCTTCTCGGACCTATTGGGTCCCGCCCTGCTTAAAGCCCTACTGCTTGTTGTGTCCTGTGTTTATATGTATGAGGCCTCTAGTGGTCCTTGGCAGACTCCTTGCAAGTATTACTTAAGCTAGGTATGGTTAATAAAGATTGTGACGCAGTTCAGTTAACAGTTGCATGCTGAAGAATAAAGACGTGCAAACAAGATCTCTGTGTGTGGCGTGGTCTGCTACATGCTCCCAGGCTGGGGAGGACGCTACACTGCTCTCGTTGCTTTCTTCTTCTGATACTCTACTACTCTTACTAAGTGATATTTTGGTAAATCAGCCAATCAGATGGGGGCTCCTCCGATACTATGGTGTTAGATTTATCACCAGCATTTTGCATCGTTGATCATCAATCTTAATTTTAAGACTTTGTCACATCAGTGTTTACGGATATGATCTACTTGGTGCAAAGCAGTGCTTAATTTGAGCTGGTGGATTTCCGAAGCTCGGCACCGGCACTTAATTGTCAACACTGGCACATATGACATGCTGGCACATGGTGGCGCTGTTTGTCATATTTAGAATAGAGCACAATATCAGTTGTTTATTAATTCAAAACACATTAAAAAAAGATGCACGGAGTAGTGTCCTCCTGACGAGGACCTTTTCACTTATTGTTTTTACAAATTAAGCACTGGTGTGAAGAGTTTCTATCTTCCAGATACAAAGGACCGAGAGTATGCCTTTATGTTCATTAAGCAATCTGAGATGCAATGTTCCTGATGGCTCTCTTTTGTCTCCTTTTCTTTTCATCTTATATCTCTTTCCTCTGTCATATCTCAACCATCCTTTCAGCTACTCTATTTTTTATATATGTGGATGGCACACAGATTTGTTCAAAGTCTCTGATGCTCCTGACAAGGCCCAGGTGAAATTAAAACTACATCAGCGTGATTTGTATAATTTCAGAAATGTCATGTTACACTTTTTATGCACAATACCTCAAAATGACTCCAACATTTACAGCAAGAGCTACCTGTACCTGCATGTCTCTATGGAAGATTTTGCATGTTTATTTTGGTCTCAGTACTCGTGGCGTAGCATAAGCCCCTGCAGCCCCTGCGGTGCGGGGAGCCCTGAACTCTGTGGGGTCCCCCTCTGGCCCTGTGCACGGGTGGGAGCCCCTGGACTGAACGCTCCTGACTAGGTCCTGATGGAGGGATGCCCCTCCATGTACTTTGCAGGGGGGCCCATCAAAGTTTTGTTTAGCCAGTGCTCAGTACACATGACCATAATGTATGTGTACTGAGATCCCCTGACTAGGGTACATCAGAGCGGGGTTCTGTGGTCTAGAGTGGTGCACCTAACATACCTTACTTTGTGAGTGTGACTACTCTTAGCTCACAGGGCTGTAACGAGCGGACAGTGGTGGCATTATGAATTTCTAGTTGCTGGACATGTCAGATCTTTGAAAAACAGTTAAGTATCTATACACACCCAGCTCCATATATCTATGCAGAGATTGTTAAGCTGTCAGTTTACTTGTATGGTTTTCGGATTTTTTATGTCCTAGAGTACTGCTACTGCTTTGTGCCTCCTGTGCTCTATGTTGAAGTACTGATCGCTGTCGGCGCCTGAGCTTCTTTTGGTGTCCCCTGTTTATCATACTTGCACAGTGTTCTTATTTCGTCTGCATTAACTTCTGATTGCCTTTTTAATAGGCCGTTTTAATATGTCTATGTGTGGGACAGTGGTCTTTTGGCCTTTCCATGCAAATTGCCTGTTCAGTTCATTACAGCTCCTGAGCTACATCCCTGTGAGCATAAATGTAGCATTCAGTGTCACATGTGTATGCTTCAGTATGTAGCAGAAATAAGCAAGGAGTTTGGGGGTCACATTGTTCTAAGAACACCGTGAAATCCATCTTGATTCCTCTTTATGGGCTTGTGTATAAATGAGTCGGGAGAGCTTTCCAGACTAGCATAATGTAAAGTGGAGCCAGATACGAGTGATAAAGTTCAAAGCTTTATTACAAGCAAGAAACACTGGCACAGCAAAGCAAAGAAGGGCCTCCGTTCATCGTCCAGCTCCAACGTCCACTGACAGCAATCTAGAACCTACAGCTGATGTGGACAGGAGCTGAGCGTGACACATGAACTAGAGAATGGAATACACATACATAATAAATAACACTTACAAGATAAGGTGAACACAACACATCTTCCCCCCTTAAACTAATTTAAAAAATAAATAAATAAATAACACAAAATAAAACTATTTATTTACATTCTTCATCGCAAATTAAATCGGCCATCCATTTGGGTTTTATACGGACACGTTTATCACAGCGTACCAAACTACTGTCTTCATTACTAACCCCTTTGTCAGGAACAACACCACCACCACTACTACTACACTCCTTGGTGCCTACAGTAGTACTTTTGTTGATATCGTCTACAGAGTTAGTCAAACCAGCGTCTTCAACACTTATATCCCATTCTGAATGAGCATTAAAAGTTTCTAAAGACCCCCCTGAATGAGCATAAGTAGACACTGAAGGCTTCTTGTTGGAATTAGAACTATGGCGAAAAATAGCCACACGTTTCAGATTCCAGACCTTACCATTGCTTAATTGCACAGCATTTCTTAAGACCTCAGTGATTCTCAAGGGCTCAGAGAACTGGCTTTCACCCTTCCTCACTTTCCAAGGTTTTTTAACTTTTACCCAGCAACCCACCTTGATGCAAACATCTTTTGAATTCCGCTTAAGATCCTACATTTCTTTATACTTGTTGTGCTTCTGCACAATTCTAAATCTAACTACATCCACCGGCACAGTGCTGGTTTCAGCTTCCAACATCCATTCAGGGTTACAATTAGTTCTGGCACCACGTCCTCTCATGACTTCAAAAGGGGATACTTCTAAAGCGCCATGAGGAGTGGTTCTATGCATACATATGGTTTTAAAAACTTGAACCTCCCAATCACAACCATTCTGTACAGCCATTTGAATGGCGTTCTTCAGAACTCTATTGAATCTCTCGATCATACCATTCCCAGAAAGATTGTATAAGGAAGTTGGCCTATGTTTAATACCTGTTATGTTGAAATATTCTTTAGCAATATTGGACAGAAATTGGACACCATTATCTGAAATAATTTGAACAGGTAAACCTTCCTCAATAAATGTCCTGTCGAGAAATTTGAAGACTTCCTCAGTAGTAACCTTGTTCACAATTTTGATAACAGGCCACCTGGAAAAAAACATCTATGACAGCAATGATATACTTCGCCTCAATACCAATATGCCATAATGTCAACAGCGATAGTATTCCATGGTTCGGTAGGTACTATGTATTAGCACATTTTTGGTCTCAGGGTAACAAGAGATTTATCAGAATTGGCGCACCACAGACAATCTCGGACAATTCTTTCAATGAGTACATCAATTCCAGGCCACCAAAACCATTGTTTGATCCGGCACGCTTGGGTTCAGATTCCATCCTCGTCGCCACTTGTAAAGTGGAGCCGGACACGAGTGATAAAGTTCAAAGCTTTATTACAAGCAAGAAACACTAGCACAGCAATGCAAGGAAGAGCCTCCGTTCATCGTCCAGCTCCAACGTCCACTGACCGCAATCTAGAACCTACAGCTGACGTGGACAGGAGCTGAGCGTGACACATGAATTAGAGAATGGAATACACATACGTAATAAATAACATTTAAGGTGAACACAACACATAATATATTGCTGATATCCCTAAAGCTCCTGTAAGCACCAGACCTGAGGTGTGGGAGGATGTAGACGGGGGTCTCTTTAGAAATGCTGCAGTAGGCAGATGCTGAGTCATGTCCTTTTGATCCTGACAAGAGCATTGAATTAGGACTCAAAAAAGAAGTCTCCATTGTAATGGAGGGCTGAACTTTTCTAATAACCAAAATGTATTACTTTTAAAGCAAACAAAAACACAGCAGTAACCAACTACTTGCATAGTAAAGACGTCTCCACCAAAAGCATCCCCTAAAAGGGGTCCCGGTATGCATGTTGCCAAGCCATAATATGCTCACTACTTCCCCCACACTTTCTTATATTTCTGAGGACAGTCCCTGGCTGAATATATTGGCTCTTCCAGTTTGGTGCACAAGTCCATTGCCTCCCGCCATTCAACCATAGATGGTGGGCTTGCTAAGTTACAGTGTCTGCCAATGTCTCTTATAATCTGTCGCCCCACCTCGAGTAGAGGTGGCGAGGAACCTAGGAGTCAAATTTGACTGTGCCCTGTCTTTCCGACCTGAAGTCTTATCAGTGCATAGTACATGCTTTTCCCTGAATAAATCTCTAAAAACATGTTTTAATTTCTTCCACTGGCAGCGAGGAAATCTGTAGCCTCTTGCTTACTTCCTCAAGCTGGACTATTGCAACAGCCTCTACCTAGGCACCACCAAGCAGCTACTCTACAGGCTTCAAGTGGTTCAAAATGCGGCCGCAAGACTAGTTCTCAAGCTTCCCTGCAAAAGCTTTGTTTCTCAGGGGCTCAGGCAAGTTCATTGGCTACCCATCCATAAGTGGATTATTTTTAAAACCCTGGTCCTAGTTTTTAGAATCCATCTAACAGGTCGAAATATCTTACAGATCATTTCACGCATTACAGAACTCAAAGATCTCTCAGATCTTCTAATGCCAATCTGCTACAAATCCCTAATTTCAAGCTTCCAACTAAAGGTGGTAAAACTTTTGCCTCATTAGGCTCTAAGGCCTTGAATCAATTTCCCTGTTTAGTTCAATTCAAGGAAAATGGAAAAGCCTTCAAGAAAACACTGAAAACCTGGCTTTTTTGGCCTCAAATAAGGTGTGTAATTGTCTGATCTAATTCCATTTGACTCAGGTTTATGCTTTATTTGGAGTTGTTTTCAGGTTTCCTTCTGGTTGTGTTGTGGATGGTGAGCAACCTTGGGTCTGAGTTAGTGCCAGGATGCTCTGCTTTGAGTGGCAGTATGCTTTACAAGTACCATTCATTCATTTGTTCATGCATACTTTGGTCCTTTTAGCGAGCATGGTTCCAATCTCCACAAAAGTATGATCTCCCTGGCTCCCCCCAAAATCCTCCAGAATACCCAGTAGTGTGATGCGGCGGGAGGGTGTCTAATACCCCCAAGGACCCTCAGGAGAGAGCAGCGAAAATCCTCTGCTAATACAATGTAAGAACTGGGAATCCACGAACCATGTGGAAAAAATCACCCAGCTCCTCTGGACAACGGAAACAGATGGGTTCAGGAACTCAGTTAGCTTGAAATAGTCTCATGGGCGTATAATAGGTCATGTGTAGGTATTTGAAAAGGATAAGTCGGAGCCGTGAAGAGATAACCAGTACCCGTGGGGAGATATAAGCATTTCTCCAGTCATTGTCATCTAGTGTTCCCAACCATTCCTCCCAACGAGCTCTCAAGGTCTAAAAGATATCAGGGGAGCTGATCACCAGAGTCTTGATTACCCGCAATATCCTCCCCTTTCCCTAGGGGGCCCAGTATGATCTTTGTTTCAAGTGGGCTGTATTTGGGTATATTTCAGAGAGAATCCCAGTGGAACAGGAGCACATGGCGCACTTGTATATATTGATAAAATTGAGATTTATATAATTCAAAATCAATTTGGAGATTCTGAAATGTTTTCATTTGTGTCCCTTGCCAAATATTGCCTACTGTTGATATACCAATACGATCCCACCCATCAAAACCTTCAAGGGCAATTTGTGTGCTGCAGCCAGCTTCCCTGCCACAAGGGCATTTCAAGTATAATCTTCCGGTGCTATCTGGTCCAGCTTAAGACTGACCGCCATGCAAGCAAGACAACTCTAGTAACTTCCTGGAGGCTTCGTGGAATAGTGTTTCCATAGAGAAATCCTGCAATAGCATCCCGTCCTGTTCCAACCGGAAGGCAGGGTCCTGCAACTAACCAGTCATTTATCACCTGTACTGGTACGGCCCAGTACTATAGACATATATCTGCCATGCCCATCCCCCCATCATATGGCGATTGTACGCATGAGACAAAGGCCAAACAGGAGGGCTGGTTCTGCCAAAGAAAGGTGCAAATTTTAGCAAGCAATTCCTTGAACCAGATTTGGGGAATGAGTATGCAGAAATTCAACCGTCTTGGCAGCACCATCATTTTAAATACGGCTACCCTGCCTAAAACATAGAGCAGAAGTTTGACCCATCTGGTGCGGTCTAAGCATCAGGGTCCCAAATTCAGACTCCATGCCAAATTAGGGTCCAGGGCTATAACGGAGGGTTTACCTTTTCAGCCAAGGCTTCCTTTTGTTTCCCCAGAGGTGGTACTGTCAAGTTGGATTGGTTTAAGTGTGAAGACCGCTCCATCTTGTTTGCCCGTGTTTTGGTTTGCTCTAGAAGAGAAACTTCCAGTCTCACTCCCCCCATCCTCACTTCCTGCTCACACTTAGAAGACAAATACTGTGTCTAACTTGTCTGGAAGCAAAAAACAGGAAATGTCCGAATGTTCTAGAAGTAGTTCTAAGGAAGAGTCCTAGAATCAGCAATCTGCTTTGGGAATAACAGTTTAAGAAGTAGCTGGAACTTCCATTCAGTGCTCAAGGACCTCTCGTTGACCAGTGGAGGCTACACCCAGCAGGGAGTGGAAGAAACTACTGACTGGGCTGGAGTCTCTAGCTGCCAACTTCCCTGAGGGTATAGGAGAATCTCACCAAAAGTGTGCAACATGCTGCTCAGGATTTGCCTTGGAAGAGGGGGATGCTAATGTTGAGAGAAGGTCACTGGGGGTGACCCTGCAAAACAGTCTACCGAGAGAGAATTGCATAAGAAGCTGCCCACTTGAGGGGAACGTCTATATGCTGTGAAGAAGGGTGCTGAAGGTGTCCCACAGAAGAACACCATTTGTCGGGGCTGCCACAAAAGGAGTAGTAGTTGTGCCCAGCATGGCTGTACTACTCATCTGGTGCCCAGCGCATCTGTGCCGCTCATCATGTGTCCATAAACAGAAAAAGGGTTCCTTCATTCACCATAGTGATTGCTTATTTCCTGCAATTTGCCAACATGCGGACTTCAATCATCATGTCAACATTCATTTCTTTCATCTGCTTACATTTAATTATAGTTATAAAGGCCGAATCATATACTTCAATAAAAAATGAATTTGCATTACAACATTGATACATACAAGGCATACATCAATACGACAATGGGAACATCTGAAAAGGGTTTTTCATGCACATTATGTTAAGAGCATAAATAAAGTGAGCTTTATTCAAGAGTTTTGTTATTCAAGGAATCATTTCCAAAAGACAGTCCATTAAAGGTTCTCCCCTGCCTGGGGACTTTCTAGTGTCCTTGGGTCTAGTACATAGTTTCAGTCAATTTAATTCAAGGCACCAAAGCTTTCCACTACAATCCCAACATGTCTCGATCTCAAAGATGGGAACCTGAAAATTTCATGGGATATTCTTTGGGGGTATATAACATTTAAATAAGCCAGGTGTGTCTGGAAGGAATCAGAGAAGGACATGTTATAGATCTCTATAATCTCTTTTTCTATTTGGGCCTTAAAAAAAATCACCCATGCCTGATTACCAAAACACTCTTTCTTAGTGAGTGTTCCTGAAAAATAAGGGGATAAAAAATGGTTTGAGTCAGTTCCTAAATTCAAAACATTGCTCTTCTCCTGTGCTCTGGGTTTCTTTAAGTATAGTTCGGGATCAGCGCTTGTATTTCTTTTGGCATCTACTCGTTATCATACGTCTTCTGTCTTCTTATTTGGTCCTCGTAAGCTCGTGATGGACGTTTCCTTCTTCTTTATTTGCGTCTTTCTTCTCGTGCACCACAGCGTTTTCGTCTTACTTTCTCCTTCGGTGTTCTCTTGTAATGATGTGATTATGTAAGTCCTACATTTATGTTTACCACTGACCAATGGAATTATTATTGTTCAATTTAACACAGCATAACTTGTTATTGTTGTTCTTCAACTTATGGCCCGTGCTCCCATTCTCGGCCTGCAAATTCCAAACTACTCTACTGTGCAGTTGCTACTGCTACTGGAAGTCACATGATGAGGATCCCTCCGACGTGGGCTCTTACAAATAAACGTATGTTTAAAGCATCCTGCTTTCGGCATTATTCCTCCTTCACATTTGGCGACGAGGATGACTGCTACAGTAGCCCACCACCATGCCTCTTGACATTTTTTTAGGATCCGGCTCACCTGCAACATTTTTTAGTTTTTTTGCAGATTTATATAGCGCGAATTCGACCCGAAGGTATTGGAGCACTTTACATGAGCACCAGTTACGTTACACAAGAACACATTCATTTTTTTGGTAGGCACGGGGAGATTAAGTGATTTGCCCAGACTCACAGGATGTGGAGTTGACCCCGAGGCTCGAACCTGGTTCCCCAGCTCCAAAGTCGGCAGCTCTAGCAGTAAGGCCACATCCTGGCCCCCCAAAACATTTAGGGGGTCATTATGATGGCGGAAGGACCGCCACCGCCGGGCCGGCGGGGGCGGTCCTTCCACCATCACCAAGCGTATTACCCACCAGATGGCGGTGAGTATCGAGGCAGACGCAAAGTCCGTCCGCCGCTTCACCGCCAAAGGCAATCGCACCGATTGCCTGGCGGACGGTGCAGGGCCCCTAAAATGGTGGCGGTGCCTAGCAGGCACCGTCCACCAAATTAGGATGTGGGTATAGGAAAGGCCTTTCAAAGGCTGGCGGGGATTGGGTTTGGGGGCCCGTTGCGGGCCCACCTTGTGTAGGGGGGGTGTCGCTGCCCTGGGGGGTACCCATGGTACCCCACTGCATTTCCATGCAGCCAGCAGCACCACCCGCAATGTTAAAAGCCCTGGATGCACCCGCCAGTATGGCGGGCGCATCCTAATCGCAGTGGTGGGACCCCCGCATGTCTGGCGGGCAGTCCCAAACACCGCTACGAGGTCCGCCCGCCATCGTAATCAGCCCCTAAGTTTTGCCCGCACCGCTGTCTGTTGACAGTTGTTGGTCTTCTTGTTGTGTTGGATCACCGCAGGAGATCACAGGAGATCACTCCCTCGCCTGCTATCACGCATTATTTGGATATTAGGAGCTCCTGACCTCCCCTTCCACCACGCACATATTGCGTGCATTGCTGGGCATCGGCGTGCCGGAGCGTCATTCAAATACTGGCAGCATTCCATTGGCCAGTTGAATCATGTGATGATCACATGCCCCTGTGACATCATCATGCAACGTGCGTTGGCCATCTTGAATTGGGTGGGCTCAGTCTCAATTCACATTGTTTCTCTTTGGATTCATGGATTTCTACTTATATATTCTTTTGTCAAACACTTGTATTTCTATTGAGATTTGTCTTACGCTCCTCGTCCTCGGACCGAGTATTCACATCACCAATTATCAGAGGACATATCAACCTCAACGACTCATACTGAGTAGGTTATTTGAATTTCATTATCTTGCTGAAATACTGTATTACTAACTACAGAATGGCAAATTCAAAACATTTAGTGCAATTAGCCCCATTTCTTGCACTTCCAGGTAAACCACAAGTAACATGGAAAGTTATGTTTCGTACCCTTGAGAACTTTCTAATTGCCATTGATGCAGAATATGTTGCTTCTAAAGAAAGTTTGCCCTACTATTTAGCCAATTTGGTTAAGAAGGGCAACACATTCTTGACAATCTACATGCGTTAAATCCTCCTGGTGATCTTGATAACTGGTATATTTACACTGAAGCTGCTAGGAGGTTGGGTAACAAAGTTATGGAACAAGCCAGTGTTTTGCTGGAAACATACAACTTCTTCAGATTAAAGCAACACCAAGATGAAAATGTCAAAGAGAATATCTCGGCTTTGCGAAATTTAGCAGCAACCTGCAATTTTGGTCCATCTTTGGATGTCCACATAAGAGATCAATTTGTTTATAGTTGTTCCTCTGAGAAAATACAGGAACACCTCCTCTGTTGTAGAGACTTACTGAAGTGATGGACATAGCTAAGGGCATTGAATGAGCCATCCTTTCAAGCAAGTGCATTGCCCATGATACACATACTTTTATTCCACTTAACTTGGTGCCTAATACAGAGTCCATTAATGCTGTTTCATTCAAAGACAGTGCCACCAAGTCGATGCAGGAAAATGAATGGTGCAACGTGCTTCAGGTGTGGTTCGAGAACACACTGAAGCAACAGTACTGCATGTCCTGCACTTGGCAAAAGGTGTATTAAATGTTGCAAAATAGGGCATTTCAGAATGTATGTGGGGAGTAAGAATGTAATCCAAGTATGCAATGGAGACGTTGATGAAGAACGTGTGAAAGATTGTATGTGTGATCTTACCAAGATGGTACGTACGGTTGATGTAGATTCTTGTTTATCTAGAAAGGTCAAAGGCACATTTTGTGGAGTTAAAATTGGAGATTTAATGTTAAACATGATGTCGGATTTGGGAGCGCCTGTGGCTATAATCTCCGATGTATCAGACACCCAACATTGGTCAAACAGCTTACTTCTACAACCCACAGATTTTCTACCTAAAGTGTATGGGATCAGGATATTGACATGTTGGGCTTCATTTTTATAACATGTGACATGTCTAGGTAGACACATAAAAACCAAAGTATATGTGGCAGTGAAGGGAAAAAACATACAGGGGTGGTAGGATTTGGCAAAGATGGGCTTGAAACTTGTTCCTGGATCAGATAATCCAGTAAAAATTAATGATACATGTGTTGCCCTGGTAAATAATGATCTTGGTAGTGATGTGGATGTGATTCTAAAGAAATATCCTGACGTTTTCAACACAAAGATTGGAAACATTAACAAATTTGAGCATCTGATCAAATTTAAACAGAATGCCATTCCCATAGCACACAAGGTTAGACCCATCCTACTTAGCATGAGAGAAGATCTTAAGAAGTTGCTAGGATAAACTGGTTGATGAAGAAATAATAGCCCCCACCGATTCATCAGAGTGGGTAAGTCCCATTATTATAATGTGAAAGACGGAAGGGGATAGCTGTTTGTGTGCTGATTTACGCATTCTTAACAAAAATATAGTCTAAATATAGTTATTGACTGTCATCCTCTGTCAAAAATTCAAGTCTTGTTGGCCAATTTCGGTACTGCAAACATTTTCACTCTTTTAGAACTGAGATTGGCTTACCACCAGATTCCGTTAGCTCCAGAATCACGCGATCTCACCACCTTTGTGAAACCCTTTGGGGCATATAGGTTTCTGAGGCTATCTTTTGGTTTAGCCTCAGCGGCAAGTGTATTTCAGAAACTTATGGATACAATGCTGGCAGGTATTGATAGTGTCCAAGTCAATTAGGAGTACATTTTAATATTTTCTGAATCAGTAACTGAGCATAAGGCTATTTTGAGGAAGTTTTTGGACATTTTTAGAGATGTGGGAATCACGCTAAAATGTGAAAATGCCATTTCTTAACTAGTAAATTGGATTATTTGGGTCATAACATCACACCCTCAGCTATTTTCTCATACAGTCCGTTTCTGAGGTTACTTCTCCCAAGGATAAAGATGCTGTGAAGTCATTCCTGGGGATGAGTGAATATTACTCTAGAATAATTTGCGGATATGCTCAAGTGGTTCAGCCCCTTCGGAATCTCTTTTAAAAAGGAGTGACATTTAAGTGGGACACCATAGTCAAGAAAGCTTTTGAAAAAGGGAACTTTTTGATTGTTAATGCCCCTGCCCTTTCACCTAACTCAGCTGGTAAACAATGTTGTGTCACAGTAGATGCTAGCCAGTACGGATTAGGTGCAGCTTTATCTCAATGGGTGTCTGACAAAGAAAATACTGTTGCCTTTGCATCTAGGGGTTTGAAGCAAGCTAGGTCCCACTACAGCCTGATAGAACAAGAAGCCCTTGCCTGTTCCTAGGCAGTAGAAAAATGTAAAACATTTTTATATACCCATTTTGAGATCTTCACAGATCATAAACCTCTTTTGCATTTACTCAATAGTAACGGGACCAGCAAAGCCTCTGCCACGCTAATTAGACTCTGGTCACATTTGCAAGAATTTAACTTTGCTATTAAATGCTTTTCTGGTGGACGTATTATTAGAGCTGATTGCTTTTCAAGAATGCCCATACATACACACTCTGAGAATGAAGAGTCAGACAATGTGGAGTGTGTTGTGGCCACAGTGGATGATGTTTTAGAATCTTTGAGGGTTATACAATATAAAGATTGGTTGACTTAATAGGAAAAATATGGAGTACTGAACAAGTCCATGGATTACGCGAAAAAGGGTAGGCCCAACGAAAGATCCTTTTCGTCACCACTCAAGCCATTTGCTCAGAAAGCAAATGAATTGTCCATCATAAAAGGCATTCTTATGCGTGCATATGTTTGCATACCTCCTGTAGCAATTCATGAGTTACTTATTGAGACGGTTCATGTAGGTCATCTAGGTGTGAGGGGAGCTTCGAGAAACATAAAACACCATTTTTAGTGGCCTGCTAAGGACTCTCAGGTTTCAAAGAGGATAGACAACTGCAACACATGTCTTTTATCTGTCAAACGTTGGAAAACAAGTCATCCTCCTTTGCATACCGTGCCATTACCTGTAGATGCTTGGTGTAAAGTGGCTTTAGATTTTGAAGGACCATTTGAGCTGTTACTACTTGACAAAAAATATCTCATCGTTCTAATTGACTATTACTTTAAATGGGTTTGTTTTGAGTTTGCTGCATCCCCAAATACCACAGTTGTCATAACATTTTTACCTAAACTTTTAAACATTTAGGGACCTCCCAAGGAACTGGAGACATACAACAGTGCACACTTCACGTCTTCACAAATGAAAGACTTTATTTCATCACATCATATAAAACATTTGGAAGTAGCGCTTTATTCACCTTCTTCCAATGGTCTCGTGGAGAGAATGAACACGTTTTTGCAGGAGGGAATTCAAACTACATTGGCCATAAAAACTCCAGCAGAGGAGTTTTTAAAACAAAAGCTTTGGTCTTATTGAACCACACCACATAACACCACAGGCATTTCTCCTTTTCGTTTATTGCGTAAAAAGAATCCCATATCCAAAGCATGTCCTGATTGGGTAAAGAGATTAAATCCCAAAACAGTTTGTTGTGCTTGTGCAGACAAGAGAAAAGTAGTAAACACTACTTTACACATACAGTATCTACAAACAAAAGTATTTTGATAAGAAACATTAGGTAAAGGAACAAGACTTTGGGAAGGGGGGCGTGGCCAACTGCCGAGCATGGCGGATGTGTGCTGAAGGAGCTCCGAGCCGAGCCCTGATACTATGACAAGAATCCTGTAAGAACGGGGACCATCTGGGCTAAAAAACAACGCCTTGTGCAGCGGAGCACCTGAGACACCAGCGACCCTGACACGGAGGGTACGGATACCGATTTTCGGCATAACCGCACCGCCGCTCCTGAGAGTCGTGGGCCGGTGGAGTGGGAGCGGACGGAGCGCTGGATGGTGCCGGAGACAACGATGCGAATGAAGGGGGAGACACTCGACCTGCTCTCGGAGCCATTGGCTAGACTGAACTGCTCACGCTGCCTGTGAACGTACTGTCAAAAACGTGGTATGTGCCTAGCTTGGCGATAAGAATGTCTGCACAGCGAGGAAGCAACAAGACGGCGGTCGGCGGCAGTTGAGAGCGGCGATTCACTGCCGGCCTCTGGAGAACTGCTAGTGTAATGCAAAGACCCCCACCCTAGTTGGCAGTGCATACAAAGCGCACCCGGTGTGGACTGCTGCTGGGAACATCGCCGAACACCGACGGGCGGCGAGGACGCACGACAGCATTGTTTCCTACTGCGTCATGGACTCGTGATCCTACCGTGAAGACACGGGAAAGGGGGAATCGCGGAGACACCTTGCTGATCTATTGCCTGGGAAACAGATAATCAGTCTACACGGAGAGCGCCGGACTACTTCAATGGCCGAGGCTGTGTAATGGAGGTAGATGTGAGCGGAGCCGACGCACTGGTGCGCTGCGCGGAAGCCGGCTGAACGCGCTGCAGCGGCTGCATGGTGTGAGGCTGCATAACTGGCGATAGTGGGTCTCGGTGCGGTGGAGTGCATGAGGGAATACACTGCGGGCCCCTGCGATGGTGATATAAGGGGATCCTATCGCTGCGTCTCTGCCGAGGCACGACTCTATGCCTGTATTCACTTCAAGACGAGGTGAGGAGCCAGACGGCAAGTAACACCCGGGTCCGGGGGTACCGGTTTGTAGTGGAAGCAGTCTGGCTGCACTGTTGCTCTGTGGGTGCATGCCGACACACTACTATTGTGTGGCAACAATATTTCCAACACAAGAGTGTATACACAGGGACCTGGCACGACTTCTACACGCACAAACACCGGTTCTCTGACGCCTCCCTGGTGTGTTGGCCCGGAATATAACTGGTGTAGCGACCTCTCTACCTGCACGAGCTCATGTGAGGACGGAATTGGGCTATCAGTGGTACAACCCGGCCATAATCTAAAGTGAGTGGAGCGCGAGTGGGTTTCTCCGCTCGTGTTTTTGGAGGGGGTTGTTGTGTGGAGTCACCGCTCCTTTAAATCATGGGTCGCACCAAAGCTAGGCAACCTGACCCCCCTGCTTTTGATGACCCACATTCTGCAACGCGCGGAGATTTGGCGCATAGTCCTGAGACTGATGTAGTGCCGCCCACCGGGACTGAACAACACACTGATAAGCTGGACTTGATACTAAAAGAAATCAGAGACTCACGTGTGGCGATTGAAACACAAATAGGGACGCTCTCTACTAGCCTCAACCACTTACAAGCGGATCATAAAAAGCTGGCGGACAAAGTAAAGTCGAATAAACTTGCCCTAGATGATTTGATACCATAACAAACTATACACACTTCCCAAATGGAACAGCTACAGTGCCAGCTACGAGGATTGCAAGATAGGGTGGATGATGCCGAAGGGAGATCCCGCCGAAATAATGTCCGCATACTGGGAATACCGGAGAGGAGTGAGGGGCCTAACCCCACCCAGTTTGTGGAAAAATGGCTGCGAGAGCATGTAGCGAGGGAGGGCCTCACGGAACTCTATAGTGTGGAGAGGGTGCATAGGGTGCCGCCCAGGCCTCCCGTTCCGGGAGCGCCGCCTAGACCACTGATAGCACGCATCCTGAATTATAAGGACCGGGATACGATCCTGCGTGCTGCGAGGGAGAATGCTCCCATCCGATTTGAGAATAAAACGATCTCCCTATTCCCAGTTTTTACGCTGGCGGTCCAGAAAGCGAGAGCAACTTTCCAAGACGTTAAAAAGAAATTGAGAGCACACAACCTGAAATACGCTTTACTTTTTACGGCCCGTTTGAAAGTCATTTTTGGCCAGAAGTCTATATTTTTTGATAATCCTGAGGAGGTGGCAGACTGGTTGGAAATTACCTTCACGCCTCCTGGGTCCCAGAACTCGCGCCCGCCGAGTCAGCCCGCACGATCCTTGTCACAACGTGAGGATGCAGCCAGCATGGATGAGAATCGGCGCCGTGGAGATGGACCTAGTGTGAACCCATCTTTGGAACAGATCTCGGACAGCCAGAGAGACACTCTCCTGACAGCGGCAGCCCTGGCGGAACATGATGCCCAGTCCCAAGCTGTGTCTGTACACTCCTCGGATGATGTCACAGTTCGTTCTGACTCTGAAACCAGTCTGACATTGTTTCCATTAGTTACTCCACAGACTGCGAATGACTACTAAAGTGGTGTGCTGGGCCCTCCGGCAGTTGGTATAGTATGAACTACTGATCAGTATGATTCGCTGTATACATTGATACTTGATGGCCCTGTTCTCTATGTTTATTTCATGATGATGGGGCTTGTGCTGGAGCGATGAGAACAATGTAACTGCATACAGGGTAATGTATGTTAAGAACGTGGTGGTTGCCGCCCCCCCTTTGGCGACTGCACTATGGTGTTTTTTCTCTAGAGTTCCTGTTGAATTTTCTTTCATGGTTTGGTCCTCTTATGTTTTATGGGGGAACTTAGTATTGGGGAGTTTTCATAGTTACACAGGCTCAGCTACAGATTACATGACACCAGATTGGCCTAGTATCCTCTATGTTCATGGCAGATCACCCTACGTAGGACCTGATGACACATCCTAGCAGTTATAAGTACAGCTCATGGAATATAAGGGGGCTGGGCTCCGTTCATAAAAGGCAAAGGTTGTTGGCGCAGCTGAACAGGAGGAAAATTAATATTGCGTTTCTTCAGGAAACCCACCTGAACCATGCTGAAGCAGTTAAACTGCAAAAGAAATGGAGAGGACAACTGTTTTTTACGTCCTACTCGGCATTTGCACGTGGGGCTGCGATATGGCTTAGGAGTAGTACCCCTTTCAAGTTATTAGAGCAGAAGATTGACTCGAATGGCAGATATGTCTTAATACATGGATTACTAGATGGGGAGCACATTGTGATGGGAAGCATATACGCTCCAAACACTGATCGAGACAAATTCCTAGAGGTCCTTAGCACGGTATTGGTGGGCTGGGAAGAATATCCCTGGGTATTGGGTGGCGATTTCAATGCGGTGCTTGATGTTGATCTGGATAGGTCACACCCTCCCTTACACAATACGGGATGTAGGAAGTTGGCGGAAGCACTAAAAGGATGGGCAGATGGGTGGGGAATAGGGGACACATGGCGTGTGGCACATCCCACTAGCAGGGAATACTCCTTCTACTCACCACCACACAGGTTACATACCCGAATTGACAGAATGTTCTGCTCCTTGACTTTACTTGGCTTCGTCAGCGACTCAACACACTTGGGCAAAACATTATCAGATCATAATCCCATAAAACTTACACTCCAGTGGGGCAGGATTCCTACCCTGGTACCGACTTGGAAATTGCAACCCCTGCTCTTAGAAGACCCGGTCTTTTGTAGTGCACTTTCCACTGCCATAGACAATTATTTCATTGAAAATGCGGATACAGCGAGCAAGCGTCAAATCGAATGGGATGCCTTTAAAACCGTAATACGAGGGGTAGCAATTAGCACGAAAATGGGAGCACGGCTTGCTCTCATTGAACAACTTACAGAGGTCGAACATCGCCTGGGTAGGTTGGAGCAGGAAGCTGTACTGAACGAAGCACAACAGACACAGTTGCAAGAAGCACATATAAAACACGCGGAACTCTTAGAAGACCTGCGCATTCTAGACTATTGTCTTTACACCCAGAAACAACATGCCACAGCAGATAGAGCGGGCCCCCTTCTCGCTAAAATTATTAAAGACGCCCCGTCGGTGTCTCCTGTTCTAGAGATCCGGAATATGGAGGGTGATACAGTCTGTACCCAACTAGAAATAAACGCTGCTTTTAAAAACTATTATGAGAAATTATATGAGAAACCAGCTGACTTTACTGACGTAGACTTTGAGCCCTTCTTTGATGGTCTGCAGCTCCCACAATTATTACAAAACCACAAAGAGGAACTGGGGCAACCGGTGACTAGCATGGAAATTAAACGGGCGATTAAAGCTTTGCCTCGTAACAAAGCACCAGGGAGTGATGGTCTGCCCATTGAATTTTATGCAACATACTCTGATTTATTGGTACCTCACTTACAGCGGTTGTATCAGACATCATTAGATACTGGTACACTCCCCCTTACCACACTACAGGCGACAGTGGTCTTGCTTCTGAAGCTGGGCCGAGATAGTACGGATATGGCAGGATATAGGCCCCTCTCCCTTCTCAATACGGACTATAAAATATTGAGTAAATTATTGGTGAATAGACTTTGCCAGTTTATACCGCAGTTGATACACACTGATCAATGCGGCTTTGTCCTGGGCAGAAGCACGGCACTCAATATTAGGAGATTGCACCAAATAATGGCACATGCGCCGACACCAGTCAATGCAGGGGGCTGCATTTCGCTTGATCTACGTCAAGCCTTTGCTTCCCTACACTGGCAATATATGTTCTATACCCTTTCCAGATTTGGCATCCCAGAGGAATATATAAGGTGGGTGAGACTGCTGTACCTGAACCACACGGCGCGTGCACGAACGGGACAGCATATTTCACAGCAGTACAGTGTTGCCAGACAGAGTACCAGACAGGGTTGCCCGCTGTCGCCCTTATTTTTCATCTTAGCTTTGGAGCCTCTCTTGCATAAACTTCGTAATATAACGGGTCATAAGGGGATTGAAATGGGACCCAGCACACATATTGTCTCTGCATATGCGGATGATTTAATTTTATATTTCAGAAATTTGGACGAGGATTATGAACCTATACCTTCTACCTTTGATACGTTCCAGCGGCTTTCCGGTCTCTCGATAAATGAGAACAAGTCCTATGTCTATTTTTTCACTGACACATCACGTAGCGGTCCCCTGTGCTTTGGAAAGTGGATGTTTCAAATAGCACCTAATACCTTCAAATATCTAGGAATCCAAGTATACAGGGAAACAACAGATCTTCTAGATGGTAACTTAAACCGTACTATAGCTGCACTCAAGCCCCAAATAAAATTCTGGACTTCCCTGCCCATATCGGTGGCAGGTAAGGTGGCCATCGCCAAAATGGTGATGCTCCCTAGGTTGTTATATTACTTCACTAACTTGCCCATTATCGTCCCGGCACAGGTATTCAAATTATTGACCTCCCTATTAATTGATCTGATCTGGGGAACAGGTCGCAGGCGTATCGGAATCGCGAAGCTACAATTAGACACGAAACAAGGGGGAATGGGGGCCCCGGACCTGAAAGCTTATTGTTACGCGAGCCAGCTGCAATGGCTAGCATACTGGGTGGCGGGCCGTAATTTACAGGAGATTGGTATGTCTCGCCAGTCATGGGAAAGAGGAGACTTACATAAACTCTTATTACCCAATAGCAAGATTCCCCCGACGGCACCCCATTTATTAAGAGTTGCGTTGTTGTACTGGAGGAATGCTTTGAGATACACAAAAACGGTAGCTCCATATGCCCCTACTATTCCCCTTTTGGGAATTCCCTCGCAGTCGGGTACTGTTACTAGTAGACGAATATTGGCCTGGGGGGACGCGGGAGTGAACACGATGGGCATGCTCTTTTTGGATGGTGCCCTGATGCCCCATGATGTCTTTGTCTGAGAACATGGAGTGCCAAATACATTGTTTCTCCTGCATGCTAGTGTTTCTCGCTACATACCCACCACTTGGGCTCCGGAGGGGATAGAACCAGTAACGCACGCACTACTCACTATGCAATATTTGATGGGAAACGGGCGCCATTTGACGAAATGGCTCTACAGAGGGATCCGCACGATAGCAGCAGTGCCGCTCCAACCCCTCCGCAGCAGGTGGGATATGGATGTGGGCCGTGCGCTCACTAACAAAGAATGGGACACTATATTGGGATACCCGAGGAAGATATCCAGGAACCCTAAATTTAAGTTTATACAGCTCATGCTCCTACATAGGGCCTAATTGACCGCACGCAGGCTGAGCTCCATGTTTCCAGACGCAGTGGATAGTTGCCCACGCTGTCATTCCTCGGAAGCGGGACTAATACATATGCTGTGGAACTGCCCAAGATTAAGACACTACTGGGCGTCCGTATGTAAGATACTGAAGGATATCGCCCCGGTGCGAAATAATGACTTTCTGGAGTACTGCCTACTGGGGTTGGGTCCAAAAGGGAAGAAGGGAAACCCTGTTAACAAATTTGCTAATCTCGCCTTAATATTAGCTAAACGTAACATTACCATGAGATGGAAGACCGCTAAACCGCCATCGCTTCAGGAATGGCACAGTGAAATGGTTAGATGGGGCAGGGCGGAGGGTGCTGAGCTGCAGAGGGAAGGACACAGAGGATTGCTTAAAAAAACCATTTCTATGGAATGGAATGTGTTGTTGGAAGAATTTATTGCTGTCGATGTGCAAGCGTGCTGATGGATTCCTTATACACTCCCTCGAGCCTTTTGACAGAAAGCTGGGGACAGTCTGGGCTGAAGTACGTCTTTATTGTACAAAGATGATTGCTGTTACTGTGTGATGTATTGGATCTCCATGATTATGTTGTATTGAAGTGGGTCAACTGGATGTGTAGGATTCAGGCTGAGTCTGTGGAGGGGAGAGGGGAGGGGGGTGGGTCTAGGGGTTAGTTTAGTTTTTCTTAATGGAAGAGACACGGTTACCAGGGACTGTTACCTTGATCAGGTATATAACCTTAAGTGGTCAGTTGAGTTGGGATCATATCGAACAACGTCCGCGGTGAAGGGTGAGAGATAGGGCTACCTTAACTTGTTATATGTCAACTGCTGATCAGTTATATACTTGGAGCACTACTTTGTTATATGCTTGCACTGTTGTTTCTTATGGGATTCTCTATGATGACATGTACAACTACCAGCTAATGTCTTCTGGATTACTGTTTGATATGTAAAATCAATAAAATATGTTACAAAAAAAAAAAAAGGAACAAGACTTTGAAATTGGAGATTGGGTTATGATCAAAAAGCCGGTCAAGGTCAAGAAAGGGGCTTCTATCTTCTCATAACCCATTCAAGTTTTTTTAAATTGCATTTCGTTTTATAACAGCACATCGATCCAGAGATCAACAATTGCCAACCACTGTACATACATTCACAGGTGACATACTTATTGCAGTATTATACCTCTATTGTATTTTTTACCCCATGTTTCATGCACACCTGTCACTTTTTCCTCTTGGAACTTATTCCTCTTTTTGTATTTGGTTTGTTTGTTTTTTTGCACAATTGTCACTTTTCCTCATGCAATGTAACGCTTGCCTTTGTATTATGCTCATTTGTATCCTCCTCCTTATGTAATGGTGCTGTTCCTGTTGTGAAGCGCTCTGACACCCTCGGGTAATGTCCGCGCTATATAAAAACGCATAAATAAATAAATAAATGCCAGTTTAAACATATAGGTAACTCTCATCGTAGGTATTACATTTCCGTCTTAAATCATGCTTTTTGTGCAGACAGGGTGTCTTCCGGCAGCGAAAGGAGGTATGCAGTGATTGGCACCCAAAAGTCTTTTGGTCTTGAGGCACACAGCAGCTCCTCCGTATAAGTTTTCAGTTGGTCTCTGCAGTATGCTAAGTCCCGATATCAACATTCAATCCTGGGATATGCCCTCTGTCCACAGCACGTAGCAACCCTCCTCTTGGCTAGCAATAGACTGATAGCCACCAGTTTACAACCAGACGGTTCTAGTGACTTTACATAGCCCAATAAACATAATTTTGGGTTGCAAAGAACTGTTTCCAGCACTACTTCTATGAGAACTTGTGTCCTGCTCCCAGTACTTGTGTATCTGGGGCAACTCCACGCCAAATGTAGGAAGTCAACTCCGGGGGAGCCACATCTTGCACAATTATCATCAGCTCGGAGACCATATTTTCATAATCTGAGCAGTGTATAGTACATCTGTTGTACAAACTTAAAGTGTATAGTACGTAAGTTACCATTAGAGGTGAGATCACCAGTTTGTGCACAGCAGAACGTCCATTCCACTTGGTTGAGGGGTGAGTCCAGAACACCATTCCATTTGTCGTGCAGTGATTGTTGGGTCTGAGCCTCTTCTTGTGGTGATGCATTATATAACCTGATGACAAGTTTCTCTCTTGTGGGGGTGGTCAGTACATCTGGAGTGCTTTCAGAGCTGATGATTCAGACGGTAACTGTAAGTATAGTTCGCGCAGTGATGCGTGCAGTCACAAGTATGTAAAGTGTAGCAAGGGAGAGCGGCTCAGTTGTGAGGTGACTGCTGTCCATTCGATAAATTGCCCATCCGAAAAAACATCCTCCATTGTGTTAATCGCTGCCTTGGCTAGTAGACTTAATGCTTTGGGTTACAACATGACCGACAGGGCCCGGTGGTGAATCATCGGGAGGGCTTGCACATATAGTATGACTTTATGTGCTCTCTGTCCTAGCTTCTGCCATGCTCTTGTGGTACTTGTGATGGTGGAGATTGCTGCTGGTTTATCATTCCTTAAAGTGTGTGGAATCAGGGCCCTGAGTGGTATGGGGTAATAAGCAGCATCATATTCTATTGCTAAATGCAGTGTATACGCTGGGGTAGATCCAGTAGTAAGCGTATTGAGTTTGAGTGCATAAATAATATAGAGTCAAATCTGGGGCAGCAAAGCCTCCCTGCTCATATGGGAGTGTAAGCGTTTTCCATGCAAGTCTTGGTTGTTTCCCCACCCTGGTCAATGATATCAAGTGGGAATTAAGCGTTTGAAAAACACCTTGTGTGAGGGGGATTAGTATAGTGTTGAATAGGTAGAGGAACTTTGGCAAGACTATCATTTTTGGGGCAAGGAGACCATTTTCGCACCTGGTCTTCTAGTTTGGAAAATCGCTTTACCGTAATTATATCTAACAACCACCTCGGGGTCCCTGTGTATCCAGACACCTACATATTTTACTGGGTCCGTGCGCCACACCAGCAGGAAGTCTAAGTCATATGGCTCAGTGTTAATGGTGAGAGGTATAATATAGGACTTCATCCAGTTTATACTCAAGTCGGGCAGTCGCTTGTATTGAATATATTCCCGGATAATCTGTGCTAGGCGAATCTCCGGGTCTTGGACATAGTTGACCATATCGTCCCCATACATCGAGTTTGCCAGTGGGTGGAGGCGGAAGCGTAGAGTGGCTGTGGCATGTCGCTGGCATATTACACATGTCAAAGGTTCCAGTGCCAATGCAAATAACATCGGCAACAGTGGACAGCCCTGTCTCGTGCCTCTGTGTATTTGTATTGCATCAAGTGTGACTCCATTTACTCTGAGCTGGGCCATTGGGTCAGTGTATAGTAGACAGACTCAGCGTATAAAAGCTGAAGGTATACCTATTCGTTGCAGGAAAGTAAACATGTAGGTCCATTCAATAGAATAAAACGCCTTTGCAGCATCTAGCAAAACTGCCGTGGCTTTGTTTTGCGCTGTTGGCTGGGTGGGTATAAACCCGGATTGTTCCGGTAAAATCATGTTATTTAGTAGTGGTTAGAATCTGGTAGCTAACATCTTAGCAAGAATTTTCGTGTCAATGTTGATAAGTGACAGCAGCTGATAAGAGAAGCATTGGCTTGGAGGTTTATCAGGTTTTAGGAGTGTTATTAGGAGAGCCTCTCTAAGTGAAGGGGGCAATGTTTGCTTGCCATATACTTCCTCAAACTTCTTGTGTAGGTGCGAGCCCAGACATTCCTCAAATTCTTTATAGAATTCACCCGATAGGCCATCTAGGCCTGGGGCTTTATTGTTAGGCAGCGATTTTATAATATCTTTGATTTCATCCACTGTGATCGGTTGAGTGAGGTACTCTCTCTGGCCCTGTGAGAGCCATGCTAAAGCAGTATCGTCCAGATACTCCAAGATTTCGGCTACTGATGTGCTGTCCCGGGAACTGTATAGCTAAGTGTAAATTGAGAATTCCGCCCTAGTCTCTGGTGTGTCATAACAGGGTGTGTTGTAGGGATTCTGCACATACACAGAGCTATGCACAGGATAATAGGACCTCGGAGTATAGTGGTGAACCAACCATGCACCTTAGTACCCACAATCCCAATCCGACTAGCTTTAGCGTCATATTAGCAGATACTACCAATGATTAGACAACCCAGAACACGGTATCTCTCTCTCTCTCAGGACTCGCGGGAGCAAGAACACCCTTTCATAACTCACTCATACCTGTCCCCAACGTGCGTAGAAAGAGACACAGTATAGTTTAAAATGTTTATTTCAACTATCGTGCTCTAAGATACAGTACACGTGCCAGTACTATCAACATAATGCATAATGATAAAATAATAAGCATAGTTACAATTCCATAGAATACAAACGGGGAAAGCATTTCATAAAGCAGTGGATATAGGGCTAAATGACCTTACCACCCTCCCCGTGCTACTAACTAGTTTATTATAAAAATAGAAGACCTCTGGGCGTTGTCAGGCGAACCCTCATACCTCAATATCTAGATGCAAGGTTTACATCATCAGACAAGCACAGCTCTTCTCTCTGGAAAGGTTTTTCTCCGAGTGCCACAAACAGCGAGATCACCATATTAAAAGCACACAAATTTCTCCAGTGCAGCTGTACCTAGTGTTATGTCTAAGTGCGAGGGACTGGCCAGATCAGCAAGAACAAGGGACGTTGTTTTTTGACCTTGTACATGTTGTGCAGACGAAACCCAAAGGGAACAGGAGAAAAGGTGAAAGGCAGAAAGCCAGACAGTTCTAATATAGCTGGGCACAAGCAGAGGCTGGAAAAACAAAGGCACGAAGTAACGTGCGCATAAAAAGGCATCATGGCAGCCAGGCCTAAGCCAACTTAGCAATGCAGACAATGAGGCCACAAACCACACAACACCCTCCCCTGGTCAGTCCATAGGACGAAGACAGAGTTCAAATAGATGGAGCAGAATGCGGCAACGTTCATGGAGGAATAGTCCCCAATGAAGGACAATGAACGGAAGAGGAAAAAAATAAAAATTGCCAAGATTAAAAAACAAAAAAATCCAGTGAGGCAGGACGCCGAAAGCGGAGGCCCCTCAATCCATGAGAGTGTAAGTGCAGAAAAATGCCACACCTTCCAAGAGGACATCGTTGGAACTGTCCGAAAAAAGAGACGCCATCCAGTTCATCAAATCAAAACTGCATCCATGTTCCTCGCAAGAGGGAGTAGCGAACAGCCTTGCGGGACAACTTGCTTGATACTCAATATAACTTTGTCGTAGGAGAGTCTGAGCAGCCGCCCAGACATCCCATTGTGCCAAAATACCAAGTGCAGCCGCACGCGCCATTAAGCCATCACCGGAACAGTCCCGTTCATGGGCCTCTAAGGGACCCACCAACTGTACAAAATCCGGGTCAGTCAGAGACGAATTGGAGAGGCAATAATCCAAGGACCACGAGAAAGGACATCGGATGCAAGACATCACAGGTTGCACGCAAGTGAAATACGCAAAGCGAAAAGAAAGTCTATAGGACACACTAAGTGTCGCCAAAGGCAGGATGCCGAAGCCCGCGAGGATGCGTTCACGGAGCATCCGGAGTCGGTCTCGGTCGAGGAGGGCCCCAGGAAGTGCAGCCATTGCGCAGCAAACAGACCAAAAGCAATATACCAGCCGCTAAGGCGAGAATCAACGGAAAGCCGCCAAAGACGCTGGAAAAAATGGAATGAATAAAAGCCGGTATTACACCAAAGATAGTTTGAAAGGAGGTAACAAGGCCAGAGCCCACAACTTTAAAAAAGTGCACAAGACCTTCAGTGTGAGATGCATTGAAAACACGGTGAATCAGCTCACCGAAATGTTGTGGGAGGTTTGTGTTCAACAGGGCCTGTATTTCACTGTGGGTACTAGCCACCTGGAGAATGAATGTCTCCCGAGTGGATGTGAGCATAACCTCCTGGTTCAATAATAGCGCCTTTATTCTGCTCAATTTATTGAAATCTGCCTTCAAAGTCGGAATGGAAGGCCAAATGGAACTATCTATGATGTCGTGCGGGGGAGGAAAAAGCACATTTTTACAGCACACAACCCGGTGGGAAACAGTTACAATATAGGGTATGCCAGCCAGCATTCCACAGCAGTCCTGATTATTCAGAAGGAGATAGCTACCATTCGCAAGCACAGTAAAAGTAGGAGATATAGCAGGAGCAGGGATGCCCTTCAAAACACAAGCAAGATTCGGAGCCGAAACGTTACAAGCCCCGTGCAATTTAATGTTCTTACAAATTAGGGAATGACCCACAGTAGAATCGCATGACTCTCCTGTGAGAAAAACTTCCTTCCCGTCCCTAAGGCATCTATATAGAAAAGGCAGGGACCAAAGTTCATGCAAGAAGGCACTGCCTAGAGGCTGAAAACGGCCAACAGGATAATGTTTCATGCAGGAACTGAACTCAAATAAAGAAAAAGGCAGCGCAATAACCCCGTGTACTAGCCACACTGCAGAATCCAATTCCGCCACAGAGAATGGTAAGGGCTCTATCTTTTCGATATGTAAGAGAGTGTATGTTGCATCTTTCATGGACATGAATTGCTGTTTCTCAGTTAAGTTAAATTAAAAGAACAAGGCAGAGGTGTTCAAAAAATGCCAAGGAACTTTCCCCATCTTAAGCGTTTGCAAAGTCCATGCAAACTGCATTACTGAACGCAACTGATTCTGACCATGATATAACACAGAAACATCATCTTGTACAATATCAACAACAGAGGAAACAATATTCTCTAATGTGTAAATGCGGGAAGACAGGGTATTAATACTATTGTCAACAACAGCAAGCACCTTTTCTAAATTTGCTCGATCAATCTCCCGAAGACGGGAGGCAGCTTCAATTTGTGAAAGCTTCCAGAGTTCATTATAAGTTTCATAAATGAATCTCTTAGGTCGAGGACCACGAGGCCCCAGAACAAAATCGGACAGATCAATGTTGCCTGATAGGAGGGATAAATGTTGTTTCACAGAATCTAAGGAAGAGTGCTGCAACCACTGTTTACACAATTTACCAACAGAATATGTTGTAACAGTACGGGAGTCAGAAAACCTTGGATCCGGTCTATCCTGTTTGTAACCAGGAACCGAATCATGAAAACGCATTTGGCAGGCATTTGAAGCCGTTGGCCAAGCCAACCAGGGTGACTGAACAAACGTAGAGACATTAAACGAATTGTTCAGAAACAACGCTTTCAAATCGGCCAGGGAAACATTAATATGCAAGCTGTCGTTTGGAGTGGAAGACAATGCGGGAATGGAGGGTGCATTCAATTGTTTAGAAGTAGCCAAACCCCAACAGGTCGTTTGATAGATGGTATGATTTAAAAATAAAATTTGGGTCGGGATTAGACAAGCACGGTGCAAGGCTTCCGTGCCCTGCACCTGCCATGATTTGGTGCCCCAAATAGATTTTAAATCAATGGTGTCCTTCCAGTGTTCATAACCACCCACTGCCAAGGCGTTCAAAAAGGAACCCGAATATAACAATTTGGTGTGGGTCAACATAATCTTCTGTGTGGACGAATTATTCAATTTAAAATAATAGGACCCAGGGTTTGATCTATCAAAGTCTGTAAAATAAGTAAACTTACTTTTAAGTGTGGGGGAGCTACCGGGCAAAGGGGTCGGACAATGTTCCCATTGGGTGTAATTAAAAGGACCCCGCAGAGCACTTGGTTTATGGAGAAAGTGGTTGCCCCAATGCTGGTAACAATATAAATCGGCATAACTTGCAGAATTCATATACAAATCTTCAGCATTAAAAGCAGCATAATATTTCAAATCAGTAAATAACGATTCAACGGCATGCACATCCCAATCGTCAGAATGAATATTACTTTTAACCACATCACCCATTGAAACACGAAGGACATTTGGTACATTAATAATTTTGGTGGGTCCATGAATTTGAAAGTTTACCGCATCCCATACGATGCCATCAGCGACTGGGAAAGCTGAAATGTTCACAAATGTGTGGTCACGCTTCATGATGTGAGAAGAGGAATGTGGAGCCAAAGTTCCAGCGACACAGTTCACAGCTGAGCGTTCTGGTAAATAGTGACCATTGATGACAAGAAAAAATACTGTGACAAAGCCAATGGACATGAACAGGAAAATCAGGAATAGTACCAACCAGATGTATGTCCATGGTGGGATCAAAAAATTGTCTCTGAACCAGGAGATAAAAACACTGAATCTGGATGGTATAAGTGATGAGGTGGAAGCCGAATCAAAGGAATAACGTGTTGGGTTCAGTGGCGTGGTTGGTAGGTGAGCCACTGATTCATTGGCAGGGTAGGTGTACTCGGTCTCCTCGTTGCAGGGGGAATCCGGGTAGTCTAGCAGGCGATCAGGCACATCTACCATCTCAATGGCAACATCCGTGACCGTTCGGGCTGGAGGGCCACAAACATGTGTCCTAGAAATGACTGGACAGGAGACCGCTGGCGTTACACTATTCAGGATCGGCCAGATGTTGTAGATTGACATTTTCCACTGAGATGTATCTGTTCTCTTTGCGACCAGGAAGCGGTGGCAAGATGACAGTTCGAGTACCCTTCAAGCCAAGGACTGGAACCGGTGCACGAAAAGAGGGGCCTAATTCTTTTTTGTTCTCCACCTTCTCTCGGACCAGGTCTCCAACCTTCGGAAGCCAGCCGGCGACCGGAATCTGCAGCGCAGCGTCTGTGGCTGAAGGTAAATGTTTGTTTGCAAGTTTGTCACGGGCTTGTTGTAAGTCCTGCAACATAGTAGAATGGTTATCTACATCAAAGATTGCGGATTGCGCCGCCATGTCTAGACCATCAAGGTCAGGCACAAACATTTGGATGCCAAAGAGCATTTCGTATGGGGTCCGCCCACCCAGAGGCCTTCTAGGGAGATTATTAAGTGCACGTTGCACGCTATACAAGTGGGCCAGCCATTTCCTGCCAGTACCTAAGACTCTAGCTGTCAAGGATTGCTTTAAGTCACGGTTCATTCGTTCAACAATCGAATTGCCCTAAGGCCGATATGGAGGCGAAAATTTCACCCGCACCCCCAGTGACCCCATCGTGTCCTTGTACGCCTTAGAGGCGAACGCCGGACCTTGGTCAGAATGGAAGGTGCCACAGGCAAAAATTCCCACAAAGACACGCAAATCCCTTATGACATTTCGAGCGTCAGCACTCCGTTGTGGCCAAACCCAGATGAAACGTGTGCACGAGTCTACTGCAACTAAGATGTATTTGTATGCAGTGTCAGAAGAAAATGGACCGCAGTGATCCAGGTAAACACACGCAAAAGGTCTGTTTGAAATGCAGAGCGGTGTTTGCGGTGGTCGTGTAACCGTTGAAGGCTTAATTTGCTGACAAACGTCACAAGAAAGCACATAAGTACGGGTCTGTTTATATAAACCACGCCACCAGTAACGCTGCTGCAAGATGGAAACCGTCGCAGACACGCCAGCATGGGCCGAAGCCAAGCCTTCGCGTGCGGCTGTTATCAAGGAAGGTCTGCGGTCCGCGTTGGGAATCAGCCGATCACCAACGTCTGGAATTTTTACGTAAGGAACCTGATCGGGACCTTCTTGATAAGAGTATTTGGAAGGGAAACCCGTGGGTAATTAGCACCCACCTTTGTTGCAGCAACAGCTGTCAAAATATCATTATCTATTTTAGTCATGGATCTTGTAACAGCTGCTACTGAGCACGTGGCTACCGCTGATTTGGCAGCTTTGTCTGCCAAACCGTTACCGACAGCGTGTGCGCCCACACGCTGGTGGCCAAGGGTGTGAATCACCTGTGTGAGAGGCAAACGTTGTTTAAGATCTGCCACTCGAACCCAAAGCATCTTATGCTTAATTGTGCTGCCTTTTGCATCTCTATAGTCGTTCTGCGACCAAAAGAATAGATTGTCATTGAAAGACTGAACACAGTAGTAAGAATTGCATACAATAAGAGTCGTCACGTCTGGATTAGCGAACTCAAGTGCGAGCACCAAAGCACGCAGCTCGGCCAATTGTGCAGTACTGTCTCCTAGTGCCTGTGTGTGCACTACAGTCGATTTGAACTCTCCGTTCACCATAGTACCTGCAACAATAGCACATGCTGCTGAATAAGCATGCTTGGAACCCGTGGCCGGTTGTGCCGAACCATCGGTATAGATAATACATTCGTACTCCTCAAGCGGTAGCATAGACAGAGGAGGAGGATGAACAAATTCATACTGCAAAAACTCCTGTGTCTGAAGAGAGGAATCAAAGATAAAAGTGACGTCCGGAGACGTCAGAGATGTCCCATTGTATCCAATGGGGGTGCAAAGCCTTTGAGTTCGGAACACTTGCTTTCGTCACTGCCTCAAGGGCAGGATATGGTGTTACCACCAAAATGCGTTTTCCCTGTGCCAGTGCGCGTTCCTTTAGAATCGCCATTTGCACTGCAGTCAAAACTTTCTCCACAGAGGAAAAGCGCATTTCTGCTGAAGTGTAAAGATGTGACTTGTATGCAATCGGTACTGTGTCACCTTCGTGAAACGTTAAGTATGTGAAACCCACTGCCCCTGGAACGATTCTAATCACCAGGCTAGTGTGGTTATCACGAGTCAACAAGAATTTCGATTCAAGTAAATCTGCCTGCAAAGATTGCAGTATAGAAGAATGCTCTGGAAGCCAGCATGACTTCGAAAAGTTAGGTTGTATAAAGGCATAAAGAGGCTTGATACGCTGGGCATATTCGGGAATGTAAGTACGCCCAAAGTTTAGAAAACCCAGTAAAGACTGAACCTTCTTCAGAGTAGTTGGAGGGCACAAAAGTGCGCATTTCTCCAAGAAATGGGGGGGCTAAGCCCTTACCTTCATTGTTGAGCTCATAGCCCAAAAACAAAACGGTAAATTCAGCAATGTGAGATTTGGCAAAATTTAATTTGTATCCTAAGACCTCAAATTCAAGAATAATGCGGTCCACTCTGGAAGGATGCAGCCATAATTGGTCGTCCGTCAGATAGATATCGTCGACGTACGAACACGCATCTGGGTCTATGCTGTCCAACAAAGAGACAACACGGGCGGCGAAGACACCCGGACTGTTCTTGTAGCCCATGGGTAAACGCCGGAATTTGAAATGTTTACCACCGGAAGTGAAAGCGCTCCATTGGCTGCACTCCGGGGACAAGTTGTGCGTGTAAAATCCATTGGATAGGTCAAGTGTCGTTTTATATTTTTTACGAACAAGACTGTCTACAAGCGCAGAACTGTGTGTATTTTGCACCGCAAAGGTCCGACAATGAGAGTTCAAATGTCGGTAATCCAAAACTAGGCGGTACGATCCATCGGGTTTAGAAACCGGGGATTATTCATAGGTGATACGCATGTTTTAATTACTCCTTGATATTCTAACTGTGTCAGAATGTCGGAAACGGGACCTTTAGCTTCCCGCTTGATAGGATATTGGGGTTGTGGCTGAGGCAGCGACCGCAAAGGAATGTCATGGGGGGGAGAGTCTTCATCCCAGCCCGCGTGATTACGGTATAACGCCGGAGCCAAGGCCACAGCCCATTGAGCTGCGAGAGCCTCCGCTTTGTCCTTGGGGACATGACGAGAAAAGTTCGGAAGGATTACCTCCTCCCCTCTACGCGCAGCAAGTACGAATGGGGGCGGCCAATCCGCCTCTGCTAACAGAATATCGTAAGAAGAGGTCAGATTCTCCCAAAAAATCCCTTTAATAACACGCTGTATGTCACCTTCAATTTGAAGGACAATTGTCTTGTGGTTTGTGGCTTCCTGTCCCTGGCCTGCCTTGCTAAGTTGTCTTGGGCCTGGCTGCCATGATTCTTTCCTTTGCACACGTTACTCTGGGCCGTTGTTCTATCGACCTCTGCTCTTGCCAAGTTCTTTTTGCACTGTCTGCATTTTCTATCTTTCACCTTTTCTCCTGTTTGCTTTGGGCTCAAACTGCACAACATGTACAAGGTCGAATAACAACGTTTCCTTGTCTTACTGATTTGGCCAGTCCCTCACACCTAAACATAACACTAGGTTCAGCTGCCATGAAAAAATTAGTGTGCTTTTAATGTTGCGGTTGGTCCGCTCTACAGACACTTGGAGACAACCTTTCCGGGGAGAAGAGCTGTGATCGTCTGCTGATGTAGTTTTGCATCTAGAGACTGAGGTATGGGGGTTCGCTAGTCAAAGCCCAGAGGTCTTCTATTTTCATAATAAACTGGCTTCCTGCACGGGGAGGGTGGCAATGTTAGTTAGACATATATCCACTGCTTTATGAGATGCTTTCCCCGTTCGTATTTTATGGAGTTGTAACTATGCTGATTGTACTATTCATATGTATTATGCTAGTAGTACTGACACGTGTACTGTATCTTAGAGCACGTAAGTTGAAATAAACATTTTAACCTATACAGTGTCTCTGTTTACGCATGTTGTGGACAGGTACGAGTTAGTAACGAAAGAGTGTTCTTGCTTCTGCGAGTCCTGAGAGAGAGAGATACCGTGTTCTGGGTTGTCTAATCATTAGTACATTGGTGCTAATGGGACGCTAAGGCTAGTTGGGTTGAGGTTTTAGGTACTAAGGGTTATTGTTGGCTCACCACTATATTCCGAGGTTCTATTATCCTGTGCATAGCTCTGTGTGTGCAGAAACCCTATGACATGGCGCGACCAACGAGTGGGGCGGCTTATCTGCGAGACGCTTGAGTAGTACTTGTGCTTGTCCACAATCCCCTCATGTACACTTCCGGAAGCGTGTGTGACGGCGATACCTCCTATATTGAAGTTTTTGTAGGTTTTTTCAAGCTTGAAGTTGTTAAAAAAGGTTTCTTGATCATAACCCTTTTTGTGCTGCCTCTTGTAAGGTTGTCGGATAATCCCGTTAGTAATGGGGGGTATAGACATAGCGGCGCATAGCCGCACAGCACTCCGGGATCACTTACGGGTGTATGGCGTGCCCGACACGGGAGTCGAACTAGTCTTTGTGGTTCAAGCCAATCCGGCTTTCTACTTTGAGGTGTTCTACTCTTGGATCACTTTTCCAGCGGTGGACGCGAACGATAATCTGTTCCATGAATATGAACCCACTAATGTTCCCGCTGTCTATCGACCGTATACTACTCTTGAAGTACAGCTCACGGCTTGGCAGCACCGTGTTTGGTTTAATGGCGCCCTTCCACAACCGCCTACCATGGTTCGTTTAGGCCCCTTATCCATTGAGGGGGCCACTTGGCCTGTTTTGGCCGGGTACACCCCACATCCGCGTTATATGACTATACCAGTCGCGGAACTGCGCACTATGTATGCGGCCTTGGTGCAGGTGCATCGAGCTTTAGTGCGATATGTTACAGGCAGCATCCATGGAGCCGCTCCTGGAGTTGCCGGCCAACCAGCTGCTGCAAGCGGAGTGACCATAAGTCCTGTCATGGTGAATTTGGTGATGGGCAAACGTCCACAAAATAAGGATGATTTTCCTTATTGGCTTGAAGAAAAATTTGACCAGTTGGAGGCAGTTTTTCCACACACAACCCCGGTGGATAAACACCACATTCTTATGATTAGTTTGCCAAAAGACTTAATTCCCGAGTTGACAGCATGTGACAACTGGGGTAAGGTATTCGCAGCAGTATATTCTAAGTGTTTTGGTACTCCTTCCATGACAGTTCTCCCCTCAGTAATTAAAAAAGTACAGGATGAACATGGCCCTGAAGCGGCTGTGGAATTAGGGATGAGACTGGTGGGAGTGTTTGAAGTAGTAGCGGAGCTGATCCTTGCGAATGTCAAGGGCGATGCCGTGAACTTTCAAGTAGCGAATGCTTTGGCTTTGGTCCCAGAATTGGACAGGCCTCGCGAATTACCGAAAATTATTACCCAGGCTTACAAAACTATTGGCAGAAATAGCCTGGGCAACAAGCCTTTTGCAAAACAGCAAACACAATCGCAACAACAACAACAACAAACCAAATCTCAGCCTGAGAAAGATGAGAAACCTGTCTTCACTAAAAAGAGTTGGAGGCTGAAAAAACAGGGTAAGCAACAAAAGAAACCGGGGTCGAGAGGCGCATCCCCGGTTTCGGTCTCTTCTGAACGCACTTATGATTTACGCGATAGAGCGAGAATTAAATCACCGGATAGGTTTCAGATCCCTGATGCGCGTTCTCCTCGTTCTTCACAGGCACAGACTTCGTCACAGGCCGGTGGAGGAGACCGCCAGGATAGAGGGAGGGACCGAGAGGCTCCCCAGGGACGAGACCAACCTCGACAACAAGTCAGAGGAAAAGCAGAAGACTTTCAACGTTTTCGACCACAATTTCAGAAGAAGAAAGTTGCCGCTGTAACAGCGAAATATGCCACAGACGGTGAGAATGAGGCTCCTGAATTGGACGTGGGCAGTAACCCTCCTAGACAGCGCCGCAGAAGTTACCATAGTGTGGGAGGCGCTACGTCCTCATATGGAGGCGACAGCAACTGAAACATTCATTACTGTCGAGACAGCTGACACCAGAGTGGCACACCCTGATAGACTTTTTAATATTGTCATTCAAATTGAAGGTAATATACAGCGAATTATTAAAGGGATTTTTTGGGAAAATCTAACCTCTTCATATGACATTTTATTAGCGGAGGTGGATTGGCCACCCCCATTCGTTCTAGCTGCACGTACAGGGGAGGAGGCAATCCTTCCGAGCTTTTCTAGACATGTCCCAAAGGACAAAGCAGAGGCTCTGGCAGCTGAGTGGGCTGTGTCCCTGGCTCCTGCGTTATACCGCAACCACGTGGGTTGGGACGAAGAATCTCCCCCCCATGAAATACCTTTGCGGTCACTACCGCAACCACAACCCCAATATCCCATAAAACGTGAAGCCAAAGGCCCCGTTTCCGAAATTCTGACTCAGTTGGAATATCAGGGAGTAATCGAAACCTGCGTATCACCTATGAACAATCCCTTTTCGCGGTTTCTAAACCCGATGGATCGTACCGCTTAGTGTTGGATTACCGGCATTTGAACTCTCATTGTCGGACCTTTGCGGTGCAAAATACCTATAGTTCTGCGCTTGTAGACAGTCTTGTTCGTAAAAAATATAAAACGACACTTGACCTTTCAAATGGATTCTACACGCACAACTTAGCCCCGGAGAGTGGCCAATGGTGTGCTTTTACTTCCGGTGGTAAAATGTTCAAATTCAGGCGTCTTCCTATGGGCTTCAAAAATAGTCCAGGCGTATTCGCCGCTAGTGTTGTCTCTTTGTTAGACGGCATAGATCCAGACGCATGTTCGTACGTAGATGACATTTATCTGACAGATGACGAATTGTTTCCGCATCTGATCCGAGTAGAACGCATTATTCTTGAATTTGCGGTTCAAGGTTACAAATTTAACTTTGCTAAATCTCACATTGCTGAATTTACCGTTTTGTTCTTGGGCTATGAGCTCAACAATGAAGGTAAGGGCTTAGCCCCCCATTTCCTAGAGAAATGTGCACTTCTGTGCCCTCCTACTAATCTGAAGAAGCTTCAGTCCTTGCTGGGTTTTCTGAACTTCGGACGTACATATATTCCCGAATACGCCCAGCGTATCAAACCACTGTATGCTTTGATACAACCTACCTTTTCGAAGTCTTGTTGGCTTCCGGAGCATACCTCCATTCTACAGTCTTTGCAGACTGACCTTCTTGAATCTAAATTTCTTTTGACGCGTGATAACCACACAAACCTGGTGATTAGAATCATACCAGGGGCAGTGGGTTTCACGTACTTAACCTTTAACGAAGGTGATACGGTACCCATCGCATACAAGTCACATCTGTACACTTCCGCGGAAATGCGGTTTTCCTCTGTAGAAAAAGTTCTAACAGCAGTGCAAATAGCGATTCTAAAGGAGCGCGCACTGGCACAGGGCAAACGCATTTTGGTGGTAACACCATATCCTGCCTTAGAGGCAGTGACCAAAGCAAGTGTACCGAACTCTAAAGCTTTGCACCCCCGTTGGATTCAATGGGCCACATCTTTGACGTCTCCGGATGTCACTTTCATTTTTGATTCTTCTCTTCAGACTCAGGAGTTTTTACAGTATGAATTCGTTCATCCTCCTCCTTTGTCTTTACTGCCGCTTGAGGATTACGTTTGTGTGATCTACACTGATGGTTCGGCACAACCGGCCACAGGGTCCAAGCATGCTTATTCAGCCGCATGTGCTATTGTAGCAGGTACCTTTGTGAACGGAGAGTTCAAATCCTCTGTAGTGCACACTCAGACACTCGGGGATAGTACCGCACAATAGGCCGAACTGCGCGCTTTGGTGCTTGCACTTGAGTTCGTTAATCCTGATGTGACCACTCTAATTGTGTGCGACTCTTACTACTGTGTTCAATCATATAATGACAATCTGTTCTTTTGGTCGCAAAACGACTATAGAGACGCTAAAGGCAACACAATCAAGCATAAAACGCTTTGGGTTCGAGTGGCAGAATTACAAAAACGTCTGCCGCTCACACAGGTGGTACACACCCTAGGCCATCAGCGGGTGGGCGCACACGCTGTTGGTAACAGTTTGGCAGATGAAGCTGCCAAATCAGCAGTAGTCACGTGTTCAGTAGCAGCAGTTACTAGATCCATGTCTAAAATAGACACCGATATATTGGCAGCTATTGCTGCGACAAAGGAAGGCGTTAATTACCCTAGGGGTTTTCCTTCCAAATATTCTTATCAGTTAGGTCCCGAACAGGCTCCTTATGTAACAATACCCGGTGTTGGGGATCGGCTGATCCCCAACGCGGACCGCAGGTTTTCCTTGATAACGGCAGCGCACGAAGGCATGGCTTCGGCTCATGCTGGTATGTCTGCGACAGTTTCCATCTTACAGCAGCGTTACTGGTGGCGTGGTTTATATAAAGACACCCGTACTTATGTGCTTTCCTGTGATGTTTGTCAACAGATCAAGCCTTCCACGGTTACACGACCACCTCAGACCTCGCTAGGTATTTCTAACAGACCCTTTGGGTGTGTTTACCTGGATCACTGCGGTCCATTTTCTTCAGACACTGCCTATAAATATATCTTAGTGGCAGTGGACTCGTGCACACGGTTCATCTGGGTCTGGCCACAACGGAGTGCTGACGCTCGAAATGTCATCAGGGATTTGCGTGTCTTTGTGGGAATTTTCGCATGCGGCACCTTCCATTCTGACCAAGGTCCGGCGTTTGCCTCTAAGGCTTACAAGGACGCAATGGGATCATTGGGGGTGCGGGTGAAATTTTCGTCTCCGTATAGGCCTGAGAGCAATTCTATCGTTGAACGAATGAACCGTGACTTAAAGCAATCCTTGACAGCTAGAGTTATAGGTACTGGCAGGAACTGGCTGGCCCACTTGTATACCGTACAACGTGCACTTAATAATCTCCCTAGAAGACCTCTGGGTGGGCGGACCCCATACGAAATGCTTTTCGGCATACGAATGTTTGTGCCTGACCTTGATGGTCTAGACATGGCGGCGCAATCCGCCAAGTTTGATGTAGATAACCATTCTGCTATGTTACAGGACTTACAAGAAGCCCGAGATAAACTTGCACTTGCACATTTGCCTTCAGACACAGACCCTGCTCTGCAGATTCCGGTTGCCGGCTGGCTTCCGAAGATTGGCGAACTGGTTCGAGAGAAGGTGGAGAACAAAAAAGAATTCGGCCCCTCTTTTCGTGCACCGGTTCCAGTTCTGGGCTTGAAGGGAACACGTACAGTAATCTTACCACCGCTTCCTGGTCGCAAGGAGAACAGATACATCTCAGTGGAAAATGTCAAGCTACAACATCTGGCCGATCCTGAATAGTGTTACACCGTAGGTCTCTTGCCCTGCCATTTATCGGACATGTGTTCGAGGCACTCCTGCCCGAACGGTCACTGGTGTTACCATGGAGATGGTTGATTTGCCTGAAAATATATTCGAACCCCTGCATCCCCCTGCATCGACGAGGACGAGTATACCTATCCCGCAACAGAGTCGGTGGCACACCAACCAACAACGCCACTGAGCCCGACACGTTTTTCCTTTGACTCGGATTCCACCTCTTCAAATGTCCCGTCCAAGTTTAGTCTTTTTGTATCCTGGTTTAGAGACAATTTTTTGGTTCCATCCTGGACATATCTCTGGTTGGTGCTTTTCCTGATTTTTTTGTTCATGTCCATTAGCTTTGTCACAGTGTTTTTCTACTTATCAATGGTCACTATTTACCTGAACGCTCTGCTGTGAACAGTGTTACTGGAACTTTGGCTCCACATTCCTCCTCTCACATCATGAAGCGTGACCACACATTTGTGAACATTTCAGCATTTCCAGTTGCTGATGGCATCGTATGGGATGCGGTAAACTTTCAAATTCATGGTCCGACAGAAATTATTAATGTACCAAATGTCCTTCGAGTTTCGATGGGTGATGTAGTAAAAAGTAATATTCATTCTGACGATTGGGATGTGCATGCCGTTGAAGCATTATTTGCTGATTTAAAATATTATGCTTCTTTTAATGCCGAGGATTTGTATATGAATTCTGCAAATTATGCCGATTTGTACTGCTACCAGCATTGGGGCAACCATTTTCTCCATAAACCGAGTGCACTACGTAGCCCTGTTACCTATACCCAATGGGAACATTGCCCAAACCCCAAACCAGGTAGCTCCCAGACCCTTAGAAATAAATTTACCTATTTCACTGATTTCAATCGATCAAACCCTAGGTCCTATTATTTTAAACTGAATGCCCCAGCAACTCAGAAGATCATGTTGACCCACACAAAATTACTTTATTCGGGTTCCTTTTTGAAAGCCTTAGCTGTGAGTGGTTATGAGTACTGGAAGGACACTGTAGATTTGAAATCAATCTGGGGCTCAAAGCCATGGCAGGTGCAGGGCACAGAGGCTTTGCATCGGGCTTGCCTTATCCCAGCCCAAATTATGTTTCTGAACGTTTCCATCTATCAGACTACATGTTGGGGTTTGGCTACTACTAAACAATTAAACGCGCCTTCCCTACCATCCCTGTCAAGCGCTCCCAATGATAGTTTGCGTTTTAATATGTCCCTTGCAACTTTGCAGGCCATGTTTCAGGACAATTCATTCAATGTTTCTACACTTGTACAGTCACCCTGGTTGGTATGGCCCATATCGTCTAATGCCTGCCAACTGCGTTTTCACGGCTCAGTTCCTGGATATACACAGGACAGGCCTGATCCGAGGTTTTCTGATTCCCGTACTGTCACCACATATTCTGTTGGTAAACTATGCAAACAGTGGTTGCAGCATTCGTCCCTAGACTCTGTAAAACAGCATTTATCCCTCCTTTCAGGCAACATTGATCTGTCCGACTTTGTTTTGGGACCTCGTGGTCCACGACCGAAGAGGTTCATTTATGATGCGTATAATGAACTCTGGAAGCTATCACAAATGGAAGCTGCTTCCCGTCTTCGGGAAATAGACCAAGCAAATTTGGAAAAGGTGCTTGCTGTTGTTGACAATAGTATAAACACCCTGTCTTCCCGCATTTACACATTAGAGAATATTGTGTCCTCTGTTGTCGATATTGTACAAGATGATGTATCTATATTGTACCATGGTCAGAATCAATTGCGTTCAGTAATGCAGTTTGCGTGGACTTTGCAAACCCTTAAGTTAGGTAAAGTTCCTTGGAATTTCTTGAACACCACCGCCCTATTTCTGCCTTTTAATTTGACTGAAAAACAGCAGTTTATGTCCATGAAAGATGCATCGTACACTTTGTTACATATTGAAAAAGTGGATCCTTTACCATTCTCTGTAGCGGAACTAGATTCTGCTGTGTGGCTAGTTCATGGGGTTATCGCTTTACCTTTTTCCTTGTTTGAATTTAGCTCATGCATGAAGCATTATCCTGTGGGCCGTTTCCAGCCTTTGGGAAGTGCCTTCCTGCATGAACTCTGGTCCTTGCCTTTCATGTATAAATGCCTTAGAGACGGCAAGGAAGTTTTTCTCACGGGGGAGTCTTGTGATTCAACTGTAGGTCATTCACTTATTTGTAAACACATTAAGCTGCACGGAGCTTGTAGCGTTTCCGTTCCAAATCTTGCATGTGTGCTAAAAGGTATTCCTGCTCCTGCTATTTCTACCACCTTTACTTTGCTTACTAATGGTAGCTATTTGCTTTTAAATAACGAAGACTGTTGTGGCTTACAGGCCGGCATTCCGTATATTGTCACGGTTTCGCACAGAGTTGTCTGCTGCAAGAATGTGCTTTTTCCTCCCCCTCACGACATCGTTGATAATTCTATTTGGCCTTCCATTCCAACCATGGAGGCAGATTTCAATAAGTTGAGCAGAATAAAGGCCCTATTATTGAATGAGGAGGTTATGCTCACGTCCACCCGGGAGACATTCATTCTCCAGGTGGCGAGTACCCACAGTGAAATACAGGCCCTTTTGAACACTGACCTCCCCCAACATTTTGGGGAGTTGATTCATCGTATTTTTAACGCATCAAACACTGAGGGTCTGGTGCACTTTTTTAAAGTTGTGGGGTCTGGCCTGGTGTCCACCTTCCAAACTATTTTCGGTGTGATACCGGCGTTCATTCATTCTATTTTTTCCAGCGTCTTTGGCGGCTTCCCATTAATCCTCGCCTTGGCGGCTGGTGTCTTGTTGTTGGTCTGTTTTCTGCGCAATGGCTGCTCCCCGATGGGCCCTTCTCGATCCCGAACGCCTCCAGCTGCTCCGTGAGCGACTCCTGGACAGTTTCGGTGTTCTGCCATTGGCGACCATCAGTGTGTCATATACCCTTTCATTTCGCTTTGCGTATTTCACTTGCGTGCAACCTGTGATGTCTTGCATCCGCTGTCCTTTCACTTGGACCATGGATTATTGCCTCTCCAATTCATCGTTGTCTGTTCCGGATTGTGTTCGGTTGGTGGGTCCCTTGGAGGCCCATGAACAGGACTGTTCCGTTACTGGCTGTATGACTCGTGCGGCTGCACTTGGGATTTTGGCACAATGGGATATCTGGGCGGCTGCTCAGGATCTCCTTCAACAGAGCTATATTGAATATCACGCAAGCTGTCCCGCATTGCTTTTGGATGCTCCGTCCTCTGAGGAACATTCCTGCTCGTTTGATCTGATGGACTGGATGGCGTCTATGTTTTCTGACACTTCCAATGATGTCCTCCTGGATGCTATAGCGTTTTTCTGCTCTTACACGCTCTTGGATTGAATAGCCTGCCTTGCTGGCTCTCATTTGTCATTGGACACTTTGTTTTTTTTGTTTGTCCCTTTCCCTCATTGGGACTGCATAGCCTACAGACCTTCTTGTTCTGCTCGGCCCATTTGAACTCTGTCTTCGTCCTTTGTCTTGGCTGATGGACTGTCCAGGGGAGGGTGTCTTGTGGTTTGTGGCTTCCTGTCCCTGGCCTGCCTTGCTAAGTTGTCTTGGGCCTGGCTGCCATGATTCTTTCCTTTGCACACGTTACTCTGGGCCGTTGTTCTATCGACCTCTGCTCTTGCCAAGTTCTTTTTGCACTGTCTGCATTTTCTATCTTTCACCTTTTCTCCTGTTCGCTTTGGGCTCAAACTGCACAACATGTACAAGGTCGAATAACAACGTTTCCTTGTCTTACTGATTTGGCCAGTCCCTCACACCTAGACATAACACTAGGTACAGCTGCCATGGAAAAATTAGTGTGCTTTTAATGTTGCGGTTGGTCTGCTCTAAAGACACTTGGAGACAACCTTTCCGGGGAGAAGAGCTGTGATTGTCTGCTGATGTAGTTTTGCATCTAGAGACTGAGGTATGGGGGTTCGCTAGTCAAAGCCCAGAGGTCTTCTATTTTCATAATAAACTGGCTTCCAGCACGGGGAGGGTGGCAATGTTAGTTAGACATATATCCACTGCTTTATGAGATGCTTTCCCCGTTCGTATTTTATGGAGTTGTAACTATGTTGATTGTACTATTCATATGTATTATGCTAGTAGTACTGACACATGTACTGTATCTTAGAGCATGTAAGTTGAAATAAACATTTTAACCTATACAGTGTCTCTGTTTACGCATGTTGTGGACAGGTACGAGTTAGTAACGAAAGATTGTTCTTGCTTCTGCGAGTCCTAAGAGAGAGAGATACCGTGTTCTGGGTTGTCTAATCATTGGTACATTGGTGCTAATGGGACGCTAAGGCTAGTTGGGTTGGGGTTTTAGGTACTAAGGGTTATTGTTGGCTCACCACTATATTCCGAGGTTCTATTATCCTGTGCATAGCTCTGTGTGTGCAGAAACCCTATGACACAATATTATATAGTCTGTCAGGGGGTGCCACTCGGGTGTCAGCTGTCTCGACAGTAATGAAGGTGTCAGTTGCTTTCGCCTCCACATGAGGACGTAGTGCCTCCCGCACTATGGTAACTTCCGTGGTGCTGTCTAGGAGCGTCACTGCCCACGTCCAATTCAGGAGTCTCGTTCTCACCGTCTGTGGCATACCTCGCTGTTACAGCTGCAACTTTCTTCTTCTGAAACTGTGGGCGAGAACGTGGAACTTCTTCTGGTTTCCCTCGGACTTGTTGTCGAGGTTGGTCTCGTCCCTGAGGAGCCTCGCGACCCCTGCCTCTATCCTGGCGTTCTCCTCCACCAGTCTGGGAGGTCGACGGTGCCTGTGAAGAACGAGGAGAACGCGGATCAGGGACCTGAAATCTCTCTGGAGATTTAATTCTTGCTCTATCGCGCAAATCATAAGTGAGTTCAGAAGATTCGGAAACCGGGGATGCGCCACGTGACCCAGGTTTTTTCTGTTGCTTACCCTGTTTCTTCAGTCTCCAGTTCTTTTTAGTAAAGAACGGTCTCCCAGCTTTCTCAGATTGAGTTTTCTGTTGTGGCTGCGATTGAGTTTGCGTTTTAGCAAAAGGCTTAACTCCCAAACTATTGCGGCCAATGGTTTTATAAGCCTGTGCAATAATTTTCGGTAATTCGCGTGGCCTGTCCAGTTCTGGGACTAAAGCCAAAGCATTAGCTACTTGAAAGTTAACTGCATCGCCCTTGACATTCGCAAGGATTAAGTCAGCCACTACATCGAACACTCCCACCAGTCTCATCCCTAATTCCACAGCCGCTTCAGGGCCATGTTCATCTTGTACCCGTTTAATTACAGAGGGGAGAACTGTCATGGAAGGAGTGCCGAAACACTTCGCATATACTGCTGCGAATACCTTGCCCCAGTTGTTGCATTCTGTCAACTCGGGAATTAAGTCTTTTGGCAAACTGATCGTTAAAATCCTGTGTTTGTCCACAGGAGAAGTATTGGGAAAAACTGCCTCCAGCTGGTCAAATTTTTCTGCAAGCCAATAAGGCAAATCGTCCTTATTTTGTGGGCGCTTGCCCATCACCGAATTAACCATGACGGGACTTATGGTTACACCGCCCGGTCCAGCTGGATGCACTGCAACTCCAGGAGGGGCTCCCTGTACGTTGCCTGTAACATACTGTACTAAAGCTCTGTGAACGCATACAAAACGCCTCCGCACGCCTGATCCTCGACGTACCACGCCACAGCCACATCACCCCCCACTTGAGGAACCTGCACTGGCTCCCCGTCGACAGGAGGATCACCTTCAAACTCCTCATCCACGCACACAAGGCACTCCACAAAACTGGCCCAGCCTACCTCAACAGACGACTTTTCTTCTACGTCCCCAACCGCCAGCTCCGCTCCGCCAACCTCTCCCTCGCCACCGTCCCTCGCATTCGAAGAACAACCACCGGCGGCAGATCCTTCTCACACCTCGCCGCCAAGACCTGGAACCGCCTTCCACTAAGCCTACGACAGACCCAAGACCTGCTGACCTTCAGGAGGCTACTCAAGACCTGGCTGTTCGACCAGTAGCAGCACCCCCCCCTTCCCTCTCCCCAGCGCCTTGAGACCCTCGCGGGTAAGTAGTGCGCTCTACAAATTCTGTTATTGATTGATTGATTGATTGATTGATTGATTGAACACGTATCAAAGACGTATGTAATTCACGCAGTTCAGCAACCGCAATTGTCAAATAACGCGGATGTGGGGTATACCCGGCCAAAACTGGCCAAGTGGCCCCGTCTATTGATAGGGGGCCTAAACGAACCGGTGTGACCAGATGTGGGAGGGCGCCATTAAACCAAATACGGTGTTGCCATGCCGTAAGCGGTACTTCAAGAGCCTGATAAGGCCGATAAGCATTGGGTAGGGCAGTGACAGTGTATTCATGGAACAAATCGTCTGCTCCAACCACCGCCGGAAAAGTGACCCAAGAGTAAAACACCTCAAAATGGCGGGCCGGGTCAGCCTGCACTACAAAGATGAGTGAGACACCCGCGTCAGGCACTCCATAAGCCTGTAGATGAGCACGGAGCGCAGCGCGGCTATGTGCCGGTATATTTATATCCGCCATTAAGACCAGAAATAATCGACAACCTAATATGAGGCAGCACAATATAGGGTTAACTTAAACACCTTTTAATAACTTCAAGCTTGAAAGAACCTATAAAAACGTCAATATAGGCGGTATCACCCTCACACACGTTTCCGGAAGCGTCTGCGAAGGGTGTTGTGGACAAGCACAAGTACTACTCAAGCATCTCGCAGATAAGCAGCCCACTACGTTGGTAGCGCCATGTTGTAGGGATTCTGCACATACACAGAGCTATGCACAGGATAATAGGACCTCGGAGTATAGTGGTGAACCAACCATGCACCTTAGTATCCACAATCCCAATCCGACTAGCTTTAGCGTCTCATTAGCAGGTACTACCAATGATTAGACAACCCAGAACACGGTATCTCTCTCTCTCTCAGGACTCGCGGGAGCAAGAACACCCTTTCATAACTCACTCATACCTGTCCCCAACGTGCGTAGAAAGAGACACAGTATAGTTTAAAATGTTTATTTCAACTATCGTGCTCTAAGATACAGTACACGTGCCAGTACTATCAACATAATGCATAATGATAAAATAATAAGCATAGTTACAATTCCATAGAATACAAACGGGAAAGCATTTCATAAAGCAGTGGATATAGGGCTAAATGACCTTACCACCCTCCCCGTGCTACTAACTAGTTCATTATAAAAATAGAAGACCTCTGGGCGTTGTCAGGCGAACCCTCATACCTCAATATCTAGATGCAAGGTTTACATCATCAGACAAGCACAGCTCTTCTCTCTGGAAAGGTTTTTCTCCGAGTGCCACAAACAGTGAGATCACCATATTAAAAGCACACGAATTTCTCCAGTGCAGCTGTACCTAGTGTTATGTCTAAGTGCGAGGGACTGGCCAGATCAGCAAGAACAAGGGACGTCGTTTTTCGACCTTGTACATGTTGTGCAGATGAAACCCAAAGGGAACAGGAGAAAAGGTGAAAGGCAGAAAGCCAGACAGTTCTAATATAGCTGGGCCCAAGCAGAGGCTGGAAAAACAAAGGCACGAAGTAACGTGCGCATAAAAAGGCATCATGGCAGCCAGGCCTAAGCCAACTTAGCAATGCAGACAATGAGGCCACAAACCACATGACAGTTGAACCATCGGGTTTGATCAATGCTAATTATGTATGTGTGCGCCCATGGTTCTTTCAGTTTCGTGACTAAGTGGTGTGCCGGCCTCCTACCCTCCCCATACGCCTTGGCCACATGTCTATGGAGAGGTGAGGTGTTTCCTGTGCTGCTGCGGCTTCGTATGCTGTAAACTGGTCTCTAATGGCTGCCAGGGTGCTAGTCTTTGGGTTGGTCTCATTGTCTCGATATAACTCCTGCAGTGTATTTTCTATTTTCTGAAGCTGAGTGCGGATATCTTTTAGTGTCCCAGTTCGTGTGCCCATAAATACACCATGTATGATGGCTTTAAATGCTTCCCAGAGAACCCCTGCACTATCCACTGTATCCACGTTTATGGTGAATTATTCAATTATGGCTTTTCGTATTGCTTATCGGAATACTGGGTCCAATAGCGCCGTGGGTGCAGGTACCACTAGAACTGCCTGGGTGCATGAGTTGGGATAGTCAACATCAGCTTCACTGGTGTGTGGTCCGTTTTGGGCATATGCTGAATGTCCTGCAACCATGTGTTCACCTCCCTTGTCCCCAACCAGTAATCTAAGCGGGACCAGGATCCGTGGACTGATGAGGTAAATGTGCCTTCTTTCACCTCAGGGTTTCTAAATCTCTAAATATCAATGAGGCCGTGGTCTTCCATTTCACCTCGCATCACCTGCGCTGATTGCTTCCCCTGTCAATCCACTGTAACAGATCGGTCCATGTTCAAGCCCAAATATAAATTCAGGTCGCTGCCCCAAATAACCACTGGTTGTGGCAGAGAGTGCAATCGGCACCATATGTGTGAATAAAAATCAGGTCATCTACATTGGGCCCGAAAATGTTGATAATAGTCATCAGGGTACCACATAGAGCACCTTGTAGTATCACATAGTGGCCATGCTCTTCTATCTCCGAGTGAGTAGGCTCAAAGGGGACTCACTTCTTAATCAATATGATGACGCCTCTCGCATAAGTAGAATAGGAAGAGGCTACACGGTAACCTGCCCATCGTGCACCCCCTATATCCGCGGCTTGACCCCTGAGGTGTGTCTCCTGCAACAGCGCTATTTGTACCTTATGCCTATCGAAATAGGCCAATACCTGTCTGTTTTTTGGGGGTTATTAAGCCCTCTCACATTCCACGTCAGAAGAACTAACGGCTCAGAGCTTGGGGCCACGGCTGCTGTCTTAGACCCTATGCTTCCACATGTCTATATCTATGATGAATGAAGCATTGTACCTGGCAATATCATTATGCATGCATTTATAGGCAATTAAAACACAAAACAGAAACCTCCCCCACACACTTCAGCAGCCCAACTGTGCTAAAGACATCTTCCCCAGTAAACAAAACACACATGATTAGTAACATCTGAGGGTGTAACCTTAATTTTAGTACAGAACTCAAGCTAACAAAAAGGAAAAGGGGATAACCTGCGTGGGGGCGACTAGACATCCGAGTAACCTCCTGGTGGATGGAGGTGACCAGGGAACTAATAAGTAAGTATTGTTCTGTGTGACTGATAGTAGGGGGGATCCTAATATGAGTGGCCCGACTACGTGGCCGGGGGGCGACCACTACCACTGGCTGACATCCTGAAATAATCTTCATATCCTCCAGCATCTGGTTCCCACTCCATCTATGAATTACTTACATATCAATTGGTCCCACCCAGTGCGACCATCATTCCAGTTCATGTCTGTCTGGAGTCCTAACATCCTATGACCCCAACAACTGACAGGCAGCGCAGGCACACAAATCCACGCCCATAGTCCCTCATACCCCTGGATGACTCAGTCTTCCGGATCCTGTGGGGTTCTTTGGGCCACGGCGATTTGTTTCACATAATCCATTGCCGCCTTGGGGGTGTTGCATACTTTCTGACTGCCTTGATAGTCGACTCTCTGTTTAGCTGGGTATAGCATGGCATACTTCATTCCTTCCTGTTGCAGCTTCTTTTTCACTGAGAGATACTCCCTGCGAGCAGTATGTACAGTTGCCATAAAGTCTGGAAAGAAGGAGAGGTTGTTTCCTTGGTGTCTGATATCTTGGCATTCCCTGGAGAGGCGCAGCACAGTGTCTTGATCGCGGTAATTCAGAAGGCTCTATAATGGGGCGCAGGGTGCCCCATGGGTGGCCTTGCCAACAGCGACCGGTGCGCCCGCTTGACCACCAGCACACCAGAGAACTGCTCAGCTCCAAAAATGTCACACAACAGACCCTCCACATATAAATCCAGCTTAACAGTATTGGTGGTCTCTGGAACTCCAGTGATCCGCAGATTGTTCCGTCTTGACCTCGCTTCGAGGTCCTCATTTTTGGTCTGGATAACCTCCAGAACTTTCTCCATATTCAGGCATTTCTCTTAGGTGCTCTGGAACTAATCTTCTGCCGTGGAAATGCGTTGTTCTGCCTCCGTTAACCTAGATGTCAGTTTGTCCAGTTTGGCCCTAATATGATTGATGCATAGATTTAGTGTATCTATTTTTTTAATCTATAGATTGCAGGCTCTGCTGCATCGCCAACACCGTGGATTATAGCTATGCGATCCAATGGGGCTCAGCATCGTGCTCCGAGTCGGGCATTACTTCCCTATGTGGTTTTGCGGCTCCCTTGGCCTCAAAGGTGAGGCGAGATTGGTGTTTTTATGTTTTGCCCATATTCTGCCAATGGGGCCCGACTGTACAGTCTGCCGCTTCTGGCGTTACCTGTGGATCCTCTGGGGTTGTAGCACTGAGAGTTGCAACGCTTTTGTGTGCCTTAGTACTGTGTTCGTGTTATTAAGTTATTTCTAATGTAGGTTTGAGTCCCCCACTTTGTGTTTTCACCGGAGCGTCCTGGAGATCCCTCTGGTATGGCAAGCAAGCTGATCCAACACACTAGGGCAGCATACTGCAGGTCCACACTAAAGGGCAGTGCCATCAGGGCCTAGCTCTCTCCGCCTCAAGGCCCGGTCTGCCCACCGGTGGAGTCTAGCCCCTACATCGCAGGCAGAACCCCCAAGCGGCTGGACCATGTAGCTTCACCAACAGTCCTGCCTGCGATAATCCAGGCCCCGAACCCGACACACTTAGGCCTCACAGCCGAGGCCGCTGTTTGGTCCCTGCAGGGCTCGCGTAGCCAGTCTGTCGCGTTGTAGCTCACCATTGCCAATCGGCTGCTCAGCTCTTGAGGCCATCGAGAGCCACCGCGGCAGGCCACCAGCCCTCTCCACCCTGCTCTCCCGCTGCCCGGTGCGCACAATCCTCCAGGTGTCCCCTGCTGCGGCTCCCCTCACCTGGCCCGGTTCTCACCATTTTGCCTCCGCCTCACCTTGGACCACCCAAGGTGACTTGCCGAAAGCCTCGTGCCTCTGCAGCGCCGACGGCAGTTGTCGAGGCCAGCCTGCTGCCGCCTGTCTGTGCAGCCGCCCAGGTTCCGCAGCTGTACTGCTTCAGACAGTTTGCTGGAGTTTCATAATATCACCGCAACTCCACAGGCGGCCGCCATTTTGCAATTCTGCACTCCACTCCAGGCTCGTCAGCAGTTCTCCTCTGTGTCGCCGTGTCTAATCTTGCTGCTGGGCACAATCGATGCCCCCTCACTTCTCCACGTAGGGTATGGTTGTTTTGTATCTGATGGTCCCACCCATTAAAGATTATGATCGGATGTTGTTCCCCCGTCCGCAAAAGCAGCACTAATATGCGGCCATCTTGCGTCAGGCTCTCTAGCGTCCCCCCCACCCATTCAAGTTGTGTAGGCTTCTAAAGGTTCACTACTTTTAAATAAAAAAGGGTGGTGGGGAAAAATATGTTTAATTAAACTCACACAAGAACAGGCAAGAAGGATTTATGCATTGCAAGAATGTACAATATAATGAATTCTCTGATAATGCACTTTGGCTTACCTCGAATGCAAATCCTGTAATTGGAAGTGTCCTTAGACCAGGTCTGATTCATTCTAATCTTAATGTCCATGATAATTCTGGGTGTTCAGACTTACTCAGTGAGGCGTCCTCATCTTCTTTTACCAATGACTCAGAAACAGATTTACAAGTTGTACATTCTGGTGAGTCACAAGAGGTCCAAGAGGAACCAGCCCCGGGACCGGATTGTACAATGCAGAATGAGGTAAACTTGGAAACAAGATCTTCTCGTAATGTCTCTATGCCTGTAAAGTATAAGGATTATTTTCTTCATTAGTTAATTTTATGTTTGCAATGTTTTCTTTTTATTAGGGGGAAGAAGATGTAATGATGTGATCATGTAAATCCTGCATTTATGTTTACCACTGACCAGTGGAATTATTATTGTTCAATTTAACACAGCATAACTTGTTATTGTTGTTCTTCAGCTAACGGCCCGTGCTCCAATTCCTGCCCTGTAAGTTCCAAAAGCCTCTGCGGTGCAGTTGCTGCTGGAACTCACAGAATGAGGATCCCCGGACGTTGACTCCTACATGTAAAATTATCTTTAAAAGCATACCGCTTTTTGCATTATTCCTCCTTCACAACACTTATACTGAGCAGTCTGATCACCTAATATTGAGGACATTTGGGAGATATAAGGGCTAAATTTACAAGCATTTTGTGCAGTGTTTGCATCACAAAAGTGACACAAACCAGCACAAAATAATTTTTTTGTTATTTACTTCCCAGCGCAAAACTTGTTTTGGGCTGGAAAGTTGCCTAAAAGTGATGCAAAGCGCTGCTTTGCGTTACTTAGCGTCATGGGGCGTTACATGAGTGGTACATCGGCGTTCCAATGCAACCCCCATGCTTTTTGATGCAAAACCCTATTCACCAAAAAATTGAGGCAGGGGTTTGCATCAAAAATGAATGCCACTTGAAAGCAGGCGTTAAAAGGAGAAATGTTTTTTCCTTTCTTTTCCAATCTTGCATTTGTGCTGCACTGTACAGCACACACACAATATAGGAGAAGTTTTAAAAGTTGTCTAGGTATAGTATTTTGTACTGGAATGGCACTATGGCACAAAGGTTGGTGCGTGGCTCTCGGCATCAAAATTCTGCACCATGATAGGGAAAGGGGTGGAGAGAGCCATATCTCTGTCAATATGTGCTCTCCGGCTCTCTCCTGCTCATGCAATGCAGCACAGCACTTTTGGCTGCTCCCCTGCGTTGTGTGGGAATTTAGTAAATATGGCCCAAAGTCACATATTGTGCAAATGTGGATTTGACGCTTTTTCATATATGGATTTATTTGCCTGCATGTTCTTATTAGATAGGTTGAACTTTGTGTATTTTCTGGTTTGCTCTAACTTGTCCACCTCTTTTAGGATTGGTTTTTCAAAGGCTATATATATTTTTTATGTGTATCTGGATTGTGGTAGTAGGGGGGGGCTACGGGAAATCTCACCTTGATTTGAAGAACACAGCACTAGTGATGGTTCATGGCTCAGGGATACCCAGTCTCTGCCCTGATTAACATGAGGGCAGCCGACTAAAACTGAACACGGAGAAGACAGAGGTCCTCATCCTCGGCTCCAACCCCTCAGCCTGGGTCGACTCCTAGTGGCCACCGACCACGCACGCAACCTGGGAGTCATCCTCGACTCAACGCTCTCCATGGCCAGGCAAGTCAACGCAGTCTCATCCTCCTGCTTCAACACCCTCCGCATGCTTCGCAAGATCTACAGGTGGATCACGACAGACACAAGAAGAACAGTCACCCAGGCCCTCGTCAGTAGCAGACTTGACTATGGGAACGCCCTCTACGCAGGAGCCCCGGCCAAGCTCATCAAGCGACTGCAACGCATACAAAACACCTCTGCACGCCTGATCCTCGATGTACCATGCCACAGCCACATCACCCCCCACCTGAGGAACCTGCACTGGCTCCCCGTCGACAGGAGAATCTCCTTCAAACTCCTCATCCACGCACACAAGGCACTCCACAAGACTGGCCCAGCCTACCTCAACAGACGACTCCTCTTCTACGTCCCCAACCGCCAACTCCGCTCCTCCGACCTCTCCCTCGCCACCGTCCCTCGCATTCGAAGAACTACCACCGGCGGCAGATCCTGCTCCCACCTCGCCGCCAAGACCTGGAACACCCTTCCACTAAGCCTACGACAGACCCAAGACCTGCTGACCTTCAGGAGGCTACTCAAGACCTGGTTGTTCGACCAGTAGCAGCACCCCCCCCCCCTTTTTTCTCCCCAGCGCCTTGAGACCCGCGCGGGTAAGTAGCGCGCTTTACAAATTCTGTGATTGATTGATTGATGTGCAAGTCTGAATATGTCTGCCTCATACCTCCGCTAATTGGCACTCTTTAGCAATCCTTTGAACTCATCTGGCAAAGTGGAACTTTCACCTCTTTGTGGGGTGTTTATGGCTAATTGCAGCTCACATGAAGGCTACACAATCCCCTCCAATGTGTTGGTAATGATATCATGGCCTGGGATGGTCATCAGCTGTCGCACTGCAGGGATACTGCTTCTTGTGAAATTCGTGCGCAGTGTCTGTGCTTACGACTTTGGTGGCATACCCATGGAGTCATGCAGTATTCCATGGAAATGGATGTCTCAGAGGGATGGCCATCAAGTTGCACATTGATTGCACTGTTCAGCTCAAGTTCACGACCCACTTAACCCAGTAATGTCAGAGGACATACCCACTGACCTTGAGTCAGGGTCAGTGCCGACTCTGTGAGCCTTTCAGGTGGACACCGGGTTCTGGTGGATGATCATAAAAAGAAGCCTGATATAGAAATAATACAATCCAGTTTGTCAGAACAAGTGACTCCCTAACTCAAGACTTTGATGGCCACCCCGGGACCTAAAACAAGAACTGTGCAGAATAATAAGCCGCTCATTCAAGGATCTGAAGTCGCAATCACTAAAGCTCAATCACTTTAAAATTGCATTATTGATCCAAGGTATGTCAGTGACTGGTGGAACTGCATTGTTTTACTGGTTAATTTACTGTTAGGATCCTGTGCTTGTCATATCCTTTTAGGCTGACCTCTATTGACGAAATATACATAAAATTCTGAAATAAAACAGAAACAAGCACTCTATTGTGGTATGTTTTCCACCAACTGGAGTTCTTCACAGTGCAGCAGTTTGCGTGACTTTGGTAGTTGAGGCTACCCTCCATTATAAATATCTTCAAGCGGACGACTGCTCAAGGTTTAATCCTGTAATATGTGTAACTTGTGACAATAATACAAACCGTATGCATGGAAGAATCATGCAATGTACTTTTGAACATTGTTTGCGCCTAGTTTCACTGGGGACTAGTATTCAACAAAAAGTTACTTTGAGTGACATTATTAGATATGAGTCAGTGTTGAATCCTGTGGGTGTTTGCACTATTCCTGTCCTGTTATTCCCACTTGGCATGGATTATTTGGAGTTTAGCGCTACGCAATACACGGCCATCTAGCACTACACATGCATCAACTTTATCCCTTAGCATGCAAAAGTTGATGAACAGTATTATTTGTCACATTGAGCTTTCTGTAATTTCCCTTTACTCGCACGAGTATCTGTGCAAAACGTAAGTAAATTTCGGCCAAACTGTCTTTGCATGATGTACGGTGGGTAGATATTGTATAGTATAATTGAGGAATTTGTTCCCAGAATACCTTGTGCAAACAAGTGTGATGAAGAGAACTGTGTCACTTGTCTGTATTTTACTGAGTAGACACTTTTCCTGTTGTGGGCGATGTTCACTCTGGACTCTGGTACCACTAACTGACGCGGTGTACATTTCAACACACCAATTACTTTTGTACATGAGGTGTTACATGAGCTCTTACACAGCACTGCATTGCCAGTTTGTGTTGCTTTAGGAGATAGGAAGTATGATGTAACTTGCTTCAAAAAAACATTAATTGCACAGGTGGTATTGATGTATCACAAAGGCAGCAAAGCTCCCTGTACGTGTTGCTAACAAAGAACCCGAACTGCGCGTGGCCACAGTCTGCTAACAAACAGCTGAGCTGCACCTATATGACTCATTGAAATTATCATCCAGGTCATTTGTGGACCCAATGATTTCTGATGCACCCTTGTTGTCCTGGATCTCTGTAATATTTTGTGTTGACGCATGTTCGTCTTGGTCAGGTTGCTACCATTTTGTCCTGAGGAAAACTCAGTTCAAATTACTTCTAGGGGACAAAACAGTGACTTACTGGTCTTAATCATGTTTGCATTCGATGCTGGTTGCTAAGAAATCTGTGAAATCATTTTAATTGAATTCTGTTTTGTGTATTTATGTCCGTATGGCTAAAGTATCTGTGTTATGCACACATTATTACATTTATTTCCGTTTTGTTTACTTACTATTTCTGTACCTAAACTGTGCCATCACCCGTAGCATCTCTTAATTTATTTGAATTGTCACTGAAATGTGTATATACATGTGTGTATATATATATATATATATATATATATATATATATATATATATATATATATACATGAGGTAATGTGAGTAATGTGACCACACCTAGACAGGTAAGAAGTGATATACCTACATTGGCCATTGCAGACGTTTCAACACTGGGAGTTCTACACGACCTCCAAGAACAATCATGTGTCACCAGCATGTCCCATGGCCCCTTTGATCCCACACATAATGATGGTTTACTACACGCATTAGGTATTGAAACAGGAGCACCTAGCCAAACAAATTTTAGAGTGCCGTCTAGATACATACCACAAACAGTGAAAGACAACATCGATATATTTCATGAGGCAGTCAGTAGTGATTTACTGAAACTTATACACACCAGGCCCAGAATGAGAAACATCACAAAGACACAGTGGGACGCTGTCACCAGACTCCAGAAAGATGATAAAATTGTCATTAAATCATCAGACAAAGGGGGCAACATTGTTGTAATGGACAGGGATAAATACATACAGGAAGCATTGAGATAGCGTAATAACACAACTTGCTACGAAAGGGTAGACAGATCATACCTAGACAGTCTACAGCATAGATACCATGTTCTCTTGAAGGGGTGGTTTGAGAAAAAACTCCTAAGCTGGGATGAACGACAGTTTTTACTCAATGAAACACCAACCACACCGACTTTTTACCTATTACCTAAGGTACATAAGGACCCAATCAACCCCCCTGGTCATCCCATTGTATCCTCTAAAAACAGTTTGCTGGAGAAAACCTCTGTCTTTGTAGATCATTTCCTATTTCCTTATGTGAAAGATCTGAACTCATACCTAAGGGACACCAAAGATTTTTTACAGAAAATCCAAAACTTACAATGGGAAAAAAAATATTGGATGGTCTGCCGAGACGTTGAAAGCCTCTATACGAGCATCAGACACACAGATGGTCTAAAAGCATGTCAACACTTTCTCAAAGCTAGGAACATAGAGCTTTTGGAACATACACAAATGATTTTACAAATGATTGAAATCTGCCTCACTGAGAACGTGTTCATGTTTAATGGAAAGTGGTATAAACAACTACAGGGCACTTCCATGGGCACCTGCTTCGCCCCAAGCTATGCCAACCTTGTGGGGAGCTGGTGGGAGAAGCAGGTGCTATGGAGTGAGGAGATGGAACCATGGTCCAACAGGATTGGTTTATGGCTACGTTTTATTGACGATGTGTTTTTTGTGTGGGAGGGAGAGGAGTCTGATCTGCTTGAATTTGTAAACAAACTTAACTGTAACAACATGAATTTGAAATTTACGATGCAGCATAGCCAAGATACCATTGATTTCCTTGATATCAGACTGACTATAAGGGAAGGCAAGCTAACCACAGATCTGTACAGGAAGAAGACCGCAGGGAATTCTATCCTCCATGCGGCCAGTTGCCATCCCCCTAATTTCAGATGGAGTATCCCCTACAGTGAGCTCCTTAGAGCTAAACGTAACTGTAGCACTGAAGCCTCATATGAGAGAACCAGAAACAACATGGTTAGGAGATTCAGAAATAGGGGGTACCCCGCTAAAATGCTACGCAAAAGTGTAATGAAAGCAGACACCATCAACCGCAATGATGCTTTATTCCAACCACCCAAAGTCCAAGGTAGATCAGACGAAGCAGGAACACCAATACGTTTTATAACAACTTATAACACACAAGCAGGTGACCCGAGGAAGGTGCTTAAGAAAAGGTGGCATATTTTAACGCAAGACCCGTTACTTGAGAAGAAACTAGGGCAGACACCATCGGTCACCTACAGAAAAAATCTGTCCCTTAAGGACATATTAGTCAATAGCCACCTACGAACCAGCAAAAAGACATGGTTGGAACAAAGCGGTTGCTTCCACAAATGCAGTAAATGCAAAGCCTGCAGTCATAGCGAAAATGTAAAGGAGGTCACACTACAGAGGTCTAAGAAAAAATGGAAAATCCCTAGAACCATTAACTGCGGGACTGAGTTCGTAGTATATGCCATCACGTGTCCCTGTGGGAAGTGGTATGTCGGATCGACAACATTCCCAGTCAAGAAAAGAATCCTTGAGCACTGGAGAGCCATAACAAATCGTGACTTTAACTACAGCGCGGCTAAACATTTTTATGAGGCCTACAATGGCGACTGGACAAAGGGCAAATATTTTGGTCCAGACACAATACCGAAACACCCAAGAGGAGGGAACCGAGTTCAAGCCTTACACAGACTCGAATCACGATTCATCCTACAGGCAGGCAGCATGTTCCCCACAAGGATGAATAATGATGAGGAACTTTTTGTACATTTGTAAATACTGATTGCTTTCCGATGCCCAACTCCATTAGTTCCACTAAGTGAGAAATATTGTTTTTTGTTCATTATGTGTTTGTGAATAAGTGTTTATGGTGTACCCCGCCTAAGATGTATTTAAGTGTTACACCCTAACCTAGCTACAGGTATATCGTAATAATGATAAATAGCATAGAATCCGTAGATGTGTGACATTACATTGTTTTGCTGTAATATGAGTCTATGCATGGAGGTTTAGTAAATATTGGACATTCACTATTCTGTGTTTTTTGTTTCTCTCAACAGAACGGTCGGGCACTAGAGAAGGAGAGTAGCCACCATGAAATTGTTAAGAGCACAGGAGGTTGAAGGACGTTCTTCTGAACTGTCATCTCTCCACTAGCACGATTTGGGTAGAAGTAGGTTGCACCTTTTGACCACTTAAATCACGTATCTTAACAGCTTCACTGGAATATGGCACTGTAAATAGTTGGGTACCGACGAGAGATCAAGAACGCTATGCTTATAATTAGTGGTCACGACCTACTGGTCCAGAGATACATTACCAGGACAAGACTGGGGTACTAAACCCATAATTGCCTTTCCTCCTCCTACAATATTACCATGAATGAAACAACAGATGTTAATGGAAGTATATGCAGAATAACATGTGCAAACCTCTATGCACAAGGGTACTTAACCCGAGGTAACTGACGTAAACTTAGTAGTGTGGCACTTGGGTGTTCGTTCCATCTTAACTTAAAACGTAAAATGTAAAATAATGAATTTCTAATTATTGAAACATTATGAGGCTTAAGGGTCAGGAAATCATAAACATTGCAATTGTTAATTTAATTTTGAAACATCACTGAGTCTTTCATTCATGTTAACTGTAGCACGCTGCGTCGTGCTGGTTACTATTTCTTTAAATATGTGTGGAACTGGCAAATGGTCATGTGACCAAGACCCCGAGAGAGGTAGAAAACGCGTCTTTTAGCCAAATAAACCTGTTTATTTTTCACCCTTACACCGGAGTGGCTCGTCTATCCCTGCCTGCAGTAGCGGGGATTACCTTGTGCATATATATATATACATACATATATATATATATATGTATGTATATATATATATATATGTATGTATATATATATATATACACACACATATATATATATATTTATATACATATATATACTGTATCCTTTTCCAGAAGAAGGGCCGCTGCAAATGGCAGTCCGTGACTGCACGGAGGAATTCCGGGACATTGTGTCCGCAATTTCAGGCCTGGCTGTATGGGGACTATTACGGTTGAGGCGTCGTGGGGGCCCAGGTGAGGAGCTTGATTTCAGCTACAGCGCATTTCCAGAGCACAGATACCCCGTTTTAACTTTCATCCAGGACCCATGTGGGATATATGGAGCCGTTCAAAAGACATTTTCCCAGTTGTCTGTGAGAGGAGCATTCTGGTACTGTAGTTTGCCGACGCAACTTCAGTGGTGCAGTGCCTTTGACCCGGCCCACCTGGCTGTGTCATTTAGGATGAAACGAGGGGGAGTACTTCAAGCGTTCTTGGCAGGCAAGCGCTGTGGCAGCAGGCATCTGAGGAAGACATTATGTTGAAACGCGTCATGCCATTGCTGTTCTGATATTAAAGCTACTTACCTGGAATCCCCGCTGTGTCCCTCCAGTTCTTCGTATAGCAGGAGCTTCTTTGCCATAGTTTGCGCGCTGTGTCCTGGGCGCGCTAGGAGGAGACCCGCCTCGGCAAGTGGAAGGAGTCACTTGGGCAGCTTCGGCATTTCCTTTTCTCCAAAGTTATTTGGTTTGCTCCAACCCACCGTATCCTTTTCCAGAAGTAGGGCCGCTGCAAATGGCAGTCCGTGACTGCACGGAGGAATTCCGGGACTTTGTGTCCGCAATTTCAGGCCTGGCTGTATGGGGACTATTACGGTTGAGGCGTCTTGGGGGCCCAGGTGAGGAGCTTGATTTCAGCTACGGCGCATTTCCAGAGCACAGATACCCCGTTTTAACTTTCATCCAGGACCCATGTGGGATATATGGAGCCGTTCAAAAGACATTTACCCAGTTGTCTGTGAGAGGAGCATTCTGGGTACTGTAGTTTGCCGACGCAACTACAGTGGTGCAGTGCCTTTGACCCGGCCCACCTGGCTGTGTCATTTATGACGAAACGAGGGGGAGTACTTAAAGCGTTCTTGGCAGGCAAGCGCTGTGGCAGCAGGCATCTGAGGAAGACATTATGTTGAAACGCGTCATGCCATTGCTGTTCTGATATTAAAGCTACTTACCTGGAATCCCCGCTGTGTCCCTCCAGTTCTTCGTATAGCAGGAGCTTCTTTGGCATATATATATATATATATACACACATATACACACATATATATTTATATACATATATGTATATATATATACACATATATACACATATACACAGATATATATATTTTTTTCTTTTCGCCTCGCAGCAAAGATGACGACGCCGTGTACAGGTGCATAAAATGGGTTTATTCACCGGCTCAAATTGGACGCGTTTCGCCTGTCCTGCAGGCTTGCTCACCAACACGGAAGTAAAGTTTTTCACTCATTTAAACACACACTTTTTTTTGTTGTGGATCACGTGTAAACTACTGTGCAATTGAAACTGTAGACAGACTAGTAGTTCTTTTAGTTTCCTTACGTTAACAAATCGTCATTAAATTTGACTTTCGTCTATTAAGATGCTGCTTGATAAAACATATATTTTGTACAATTTTTACCAATATCTAAAAGATACATTATGCGTACAGCAATGTATGGGTAAAACAAAACTAATTACCCCAAATTTCATCGCACATCTAGACAACATTATTCTAGAATAAATCGCAATCACAGGATTTTCACTACTTGTTGTATCCTGATTGAGTTTCGCATTTTGCCCAAGTGGGCTATTGTACACACTACCAATATATAACAACAGCGAAGCATTCAGCCCATGTGGGCATTATCTGCAGCATGGATTCATTTTCTTTTAACGATCAGCTGTCTAACCAAAGTGCAAAGTGAAAAAAGTGCTATCTGAACAACAAAAATTAATAGGGAAATCTACAGGGGCCAAAAAGTGGGGATTTCACGCTTGCACCGGGTTTTGGCATTTTGTGTACTTAGCACAGCATTACCATGTTTGGTAGGGACATGCTAGATTCTAATATTATACGTCAGTTTAGTTTGGTCGATGGGAAGTATTGGAGGACCTGTCTTCCTTTCTTTTCTACATCATCATGCAGAAGGCATGTGCTGGCTAGCTCATTCAAACATGGATGTAAATCAATTGTCTCTGCATGGCCTTGTCAGGTTTGCAGAGCATAAACTGCTGATAATCAAGAGTGGTAGCAGTGCAAACTTGGCATTTAATGTGTTCAGCAGTGATGCTCGTATGCGTAGTCGACCTGCTTTATGTAACGATTTAGAGAGCTTGAATACTGCTTCACCCACTAAATTTTACAAAATGTAGCTTTTTATTGCAGTATTTGTTTTTGTGGCTACGGTGTAGATTTCAAATTGTTCATCTTACAGTTTTGTAGCCTGGGATAATGGGGTTCTGGCCAGCATGAAAGGGGCAATTGATGACATATCAGTGATCAGTTTTGGTTTACTGATGGTGTAGCACGAGGCGTCTGGGGAGCGGACCTCGTGCTGTCCATGTCCATCAGAGATGCTAGTGGTGGATTGTGATTGTTGCCCATTTCTGCCCTGTTGACCACCTCATATCTTTCTGTCCTATCAGGCAAGGATTGTGAGCCTGCTACACCATCTTTGCTGCAGACTTTTCTTTGTGCAAGGTGAGTGCTACAGCTTATTCCTTGCCTGAAGACTGAGTGGGATCTCCTGAAGCAATGCTCATTCTGTCGGTCTGATGATCGTGGGTGCCAAAAGATCTGTAAGCATGTGATATTGTGAGCCCTCAAAAGTGTCACCAACGTAGTGCAGGGTTTTTGCTTTAAGGATCAGGATTGCACTGGTGCAGATTCCTGATCCCTTTGCTTTTCATGAATGTGGTGTTCGCTGCTGCACGCACGCCTGGGGGGTAATGTACATGCTATGAGACAGTACCATAAACAGGATTAAACACACACACAGTGATTGGGTTGAGTACCAAAATGCCCAAACAGCTTTAAGTAAGCATCATAATGTCATGAGGCAACCAATATTCAGCATGTCCCCGAGGGTCTCCCGGGTCAAACCTCAGAGCGCATGTTCAACAATACAACATCCTCTGGCAGGAGGTAAGAAAGTGCATAGCCACAAACAGACATCTAAAAACGGAAAGGACGGAATTTAAAAAAGACATGTTTGTATATATGAAACTGTGGGCATGCTGTGCCCTCAAATTTTTACAGCTCAGAAGCACACCTAGCAGTGGGGTGGATTGGGGACTGGGCTCACCTCGAGTCACGAGGCAGTGTGTCCTAGAGACAAGGTTCAAAACAGCATCTCAAAATAAAGTCAAGTAAAGAAAAGACTGACTCAAAAAGTGAGTTCTAGAGTGGAATTTAGGAAAACAATGAACGTTTATTACAAAATTCAAAAGTGTACAATACAGAAATAGTAAAGTGCAGATGCAGCAAATTTCATTTAAATGTATAGAATAATTGCCATGAAGGTTCTCAGTAATAGAAGCAATGCAGAATAACAGGCAATATCAATAATAAGCTAAGTCTCAAATGTGCAGCGAAACCAGTATGAAATCGGACAGCACCCCTAGGAGCACAAGAAAGGTTTCTGGCTCACTCCCAAATTCAAGGGTTTATAGTGTCATTTTCTCCATAGACTGCAAACTCATCATGGTGTGAGAAAAGAATTGCATATTCAACAAATCAAATTACAGACTTTTAAAGCATTGCATAATGCTACCACCTTAGCACTAACCCGCTACATGAATATTGAGTCAGCCCCTCTAACCTAATGTAATCCGGAGATGTCAGAGCAAACTAGTTACACAAACAACAGTGAACTATTGTGAATTAATACAATACTGTGTGCGAGCGGAAGACCTTGAAAAGTGTTACAGTAGGCCCTCTAGCAGCCTTTCTTCAAGAACAGTGTCATTCTCCACTGACCCTACACGGGGCAACGTTGCCCAACTTGGGAGCCTTTATGCTTTTCAATATTTCAGTATGACACTGTATGACAATAGAGACTGACTGCCACCCAGGCGGCCACTCCCCTCGCACACTCGATTGGTAGAATTCCTTTTAGGCCTAGGCCTGATTGAGATTTGGAGGACACTCAATCCTAATAAGCAGAAATATACTTTCCACTCGAGACCAGACAACAGACACTTAGCAAGAGGAATCTCTGATCATTTCCCAATATGGGCACAATATAGCGTAGGCACTCCACGTTCCAACAAAACAATTGCCATCAACCCGAAATATATATTAAAATACCAGATCAGGAAGGGACTTGTTAACGTTACAGACCACTACTTTAAAGACAATGAGCACTCAGTTACTATTATAAATGAAAGAAGAACAACTCCGTATGAAGTTAGGAGAATTTATTACGTAAGTGAGGACGAACAAAACCCGACCACCTCAGCCGGGGAAACCGCCTCTGCCAACCGCCGAATCACGGAACCCTGGGCTCAAGAGGTAGAACACAAGCACATCCACGTGCCCAGGGGTACCACGAGCCCGGCAGCACAAGCAAAGGCATACAGAGGCTGAATATAAAACACAACACATCTCCTTTCCTTCCAAAAACAAACAGGAAGGAAAGAAACTCTAGAACCAACAGAAAGCAAACAAAATAAGTAAAAGGATGAAACCAAAACAAAGTTAAAACAAGAACACAAAATCAAGCAATGCACCCCACTCCCTTCCTACACAATCTAAACACATACAAAATCTTTTAAATAGTCAGGTAACCTGCGTTGCCGAACAGACTTCCCTTTACCAATACAGGTATCAGTATGACGAACAGACTGCCCCCCCTGCAAGAGAAAAGGATTAGGCAAAGTTTTATCATGCTTTCGATACAAAGCCACCCTTCTGAGGTTCCATGTCTGGCCATTATGTAGTTTAACCCAACTCTCCCCCACCGATTTCACCAGAAAAGGCCCTCTGAATTTGTTTAAACCTTTGTTGACACCACCACGTTTTACCTTTACTAAATCACCAGGTCGCACATTCCTATCTACCTTGACAGTGTGATGACACGGACCTAGAGGACCATCCGGTCGATTCTTAAGTAACCAAGTAGGAACCATTTTTGTACCAGCTTACCTACCCCTCATAAGTTCAAAAGGAGATTTCACCATTCCATGATGCACCGTGGTGCGATACGCCCACAACATTTCTTATATTTCATGTTGTACAGAAGAACCTGCTGCTAATGCCACTTGCATCGTGCCCTTCACAAGTCTGTTAATTCTTTCACACAAGCCATTCCCTTGTGGATTGTACAAAGATGTACACACATGTTTCAAGCCAATTTTAACAAAATATTGCTCCATTTCCTTGGAGGTGAGCTGTGTGCCATTATCAGAGAGAAGCATAGCCGGAATACCTTCCCTACGAAACACCTCACTGAGGACTTTAATGGTGGACTCAGTATTAATGTTCCTCATAAAAGCAACTTCCACCCACCTTGACGCCGAATCAACCAACACCAAAGCAAACTTCTCATTGTCATGTAGTTCATTGAAAGGGCCAATAAAATCCACACAAACTTTTTGTCAGACACCTTCCGCACCAACAACATGCTGAGACGAAACCGATTTGTCCAAACCAACACGCAACCTCTTCTCAGATTCCTTACAACTGTCACAGTTCTCCACCCACTCCTTAACCTGAACATCCATCCCAGGCCACCAAAATCTTTCTTTCAAACGTCTTCCAGTCAGAGTTTGGCCTAAATGACCTTCATGAGCTAAAGCAATTACACGATTCCTCACAGACTCAGGTGGTATGTATCTCTCACCCCTTAACACAACATAATCCCCTTGTGTGGAGATTTGGTCTTGCAGCTCCACAAAGGGTCTGAGACCAGGTGACACAGTACTTTCCCTAGACACCCCCTCTCTAATCATTCTGACCACACCAGCAAGAATTTCATCATTACGCATACCTTCCATCCACTCCTCTCTCGAAATAGCCCTACCTAGATTCGCTGTGAGATCCTCAAGACTGGCAACAACACTCTCTGTGATCAAATCAGAAGCGACAGCCTTACAAAGTCAGCGCGTTCACTGCACAACAATGCCCCCAATGAGCATGCGTTGGAGCATGTGCTGATGGGTTAAATAATCGCCCTTGCCGCTTTAATGCCGGGAGATACAGCGTTGCCGCTTTAATGAAAATGCTTGGAACAGTCATTAGCCGGACGCAACTCCAAGAAGTTACGCTGCTTAACCCAGACAGAAATATCGCGCACTACCACAACCAACAAGAAATTGCGGTGAGTCTCATAACGTACCTTTCCTCAATAGAGTAATGCGCAGTAACTCGTTACCTACGAGTGTTCAGGCATGAAGGCTATTTATCGCGTAGGTTCGGTTGGTGATGGGTTGTTCGCCGTGGTTCACTGCACTGCAGACCTTTCCTCGAAGACTCCAATTGTCGCCAAAAATATTATAAATGAAAGAAGAACAACTCCGTATGAAGTTAGGAGAATTTATTACGTAAGTGAGGACGAACAAAACCCGACCACCTCAGCCGGGGAAACCGCCTCTGCCAACCGCCGAATCACGGAACCCTGGGCTCAAGAGGTAGAACACAAGCACGTCCACGAGCCCAGGGGTACCACGATCCCGGCAGCACAAGCAAAGGCATATAGAGGCTGAATATAAAACACAACAGTTACCTCGTCTGTGACATTTTGGGAGGCCTATAAAACGGTAGTCAGGGGACAAGCCCTCTCTTTGATAGTAGGGAACAAGCGAAACAAGAGGGCAGCGGTGGAGGCGCTAGAGCAGGATATTTTAAACTTAGAGGCACAACTGATGGGGAATGATAGTGATGACGTGCGACACACCTTAAGCCTCAAACAACAGGAATATAAAGACCAGGGGACAGAGTTGGCTAGAGCTGCAATCATGGGGACACAACACCGGGTGTATGAACTGGGGGACAAGGCAGGGAAACTTCTTGCGTGGCTTGATAAGCGAGAAAGGGCAAATCGGTGAGTCGCAACTATATGCTCTGATAGCAGAGAGTATCTCCGAGACCCCAAGCAATCACTGACGCATTTGCTACCTATTACTCTGGTATTTATTCCAAAGAGACTTTGGCCACTGAACAAGACTCCCTTGAGCTCCTAGTAGATCGAGCACTCCCTTTTCTTACCCCTGTAGACATACAGCTCCAGGACAGCGAGCTTACAGGAAAAGAGGTGGCACAGGCAATTAGAGCTATAAACTCAGGCTAGGCATTTGGACCCAACGAGTTGCCAATAGAACTATATAAACTCACAGAGTCCCACATGGCGCCACGCCTGCTGAAGATGTTCAAAGAGAGCAAGAGAGGTGGCACGCTCCCCAGAGAACAGAGGCTCGCCTCGATAGTTGTTATACACAAAGAGGGAAGGGCGGCAGAGCAATGTGCTTCTTACCGACCTATCTCATTACTGAATGCAGAGGCAAAAATCCTCGTCAAACTGTTGACCCTCCGACTTATCCTGATCATTTCTAGACTGGTTCACCTGGACCAGTCTGGATTCATGCCGGGTGGCAATACTGCTCTTAATTTGTGACGTCTCCACTGAGTCTTAGGACGCAAAAATAGAATCCAGGAGGGAACTGTGGTTTTATCTCTTGAAGTGCGCATGGCCTTTGACATGTTTGAGTGGCCATATCTCTTTGCTGTGCCTACATACCTGGGCTTTGGGCCTCAATTCTTGTCCTAGATTCGACTCCTCTCCACTGAACCTTTGGCACATGTGGTGGTAAATGGAAGAGTGTCCTGAATCTTTTCCATCGAACGAGGAATGAGGCAAGGCTGACCATTATCGCCACTGGTATTTGCTTTAATACTCGAACACTTGGCAGCTTGGATCCGAGGAGACCCGCTGATTCGAGGCCTCCGCTGGATAGAGGACTGGGAAGACAGAATTTCGCTGTATGCTGACAATATTCTTCTATATGTGGCGGCTCCTCAGTCCTCTAATCCCAGAATTTTTAACATCTTTACCAACTTAGCAGATACTCCGGATACATAATAAATTGGTCCAAATCGGTGGTATTTGTCCTTCATGGACCGGCGCCGCAATTACCGAAGAATTGTGAGGCGCGAATAGTGAAGGAAGGGTTTCAATATCTAGGAATCTTTATTACCACCAGCACAGACCTTTTTAATGTTACAAATCTACAGAGCCCATTGATTCGGCTGAAAAGTGATGTCCAACACTGGCGGTCCCTTCCACTCTCCCTGTTGGGGATAGCGGTACTATTTAAAAAGATGTTGCTACCGCGCTTCCTCTACGTATTGCAAAATACTCCATTCCCTGTGCCAGATACCTATTTTAAAGTCATACAGAGCGAGATCAGAACCCTCTTATGGGATGGAGGCTCTCAACAAATCACCCTTAGTAAGCTGACGCGCGGTTGGTATGATGGAGGGATAGCCTTGCCTGATATCCAAACATACTACAGAGCAGTGCAGTTGACAGCTATCAACCAGTGGGGTCATCAACCATTGACTGAACCTGCTTACATGATGGGCCATTTAGTTCTCCACCCGAAGGGGTACCTCAGAGCACTTTACACTAATCTGCGTCGCCTCAGTCTCGAGGGACCGACGGCACTGACAGTCGACACTCAACACTCACCAAGCTGGGGTGGAGAAATACAATTACTCAGGCGACGCCATTGTGGGACTCCGAGCTTCTAGGTACGATGAGCACAAGACAACGCTTCAAGAAATGGGACCTGATAGGGCTCTCAAAGGTGGGAGACTTATATTCCGGGCCAGAGATGATACCCATTGCCGACTTACAAAAGTCCTACGACCTGGCTCCCACCAAGCCCTTCCGTTATTTGCAGATTCGCCACGCACTGCAGGCGGCACTGCCCCATGGGGAAGTCCTCCCAGAATCATCGCAACTAGAAAATAGACTCCTGGAAGAACATATTACTCGCAGGGCGATATCGCTCACATATCAAAAACGTATGAACAATTCTCCTGATACTCTTGAAAGCCTACGGGAACACTGGGAGAGGGATATAGTAGACTTTCACGAAGACGATTGGCCAGAAGCCTTGGCATCACCTAGGGAAGTGGCGATCAGGACTCGGTTCCGACTGATCCAGTTCAAAATACTAGATAGGGTATACATCTTCTGCAGCACGATGGTAAAAATGGGCAAAAGAGTAGATTCGCTTTATCGCAGATGTTGTGGGCAGGAAGGGACATTCTACCACGTAATTTGGGCTTGCCTCAAAATTCAAGCCTATTGGGACTTGGTGGTGCTGTGCATGAATGGGATCTGTGGTTAGAGTCTAATGCTCTCGCCCAAGTGGTGTCTGCTTAATGTGTGGGAGTCTACGGACTTGGGACGAGCCGATCAAACCTGGGTAACTCTAGGTTTGATGATTGCAAAACGTAACATAGCTCGTCTTTGGGGGACCGAAACTACACCACCTCTCCTGGAGTAGAAGAGAGACATGGATTGGTGTATGGTAGCAGAAAAAACTGTCTATGAGAGCAGAAACTGCCCCTGCAAATGCGAAAAGGTATGGAATGAATGGAATGTGTACGGGGAGCCCGGTGCCGCCCCCAGTTTTAGAACGGTACAATCCTTGGTGTATGAAGATGAAGAACAGATGAGCCCCAAGTGGGATAACGGTGAAATTGTCCTTTACTGAAATGGAGTATGATGGTGGTGTTGTACTGTTTGCAGCTATAAGGTACATGACAGGGGTGTGTTGTAATGTTATTAACTGCTTTAAACTAATAAACAGATTTACAAAAAAAAAAAAGAGAACAGTGTCATTTAAAAATAAACAAAGTGTAATTCAGAAATAAACAAATCCACATCTTGCTTAACTACATGCAGCAGAAATATAAACAGAGAATAAACATGATGTGGTGAAATCCATTGTTGACAAGATGGGGTTGAGGCCTAACTGAAGCATAGTTAGCAAAAGCCAGGAAAACACACTTAAACACGTCACAACAAATTTGTTTCAAATGCATTAGCTTCATGTCAGTATACACATGTGAATTCATGTTTAGATTAATTGCTCTGCAAACTGTTAATAATTAACATTTTGATTTAATCACATAAAAGCGTTGTCAATATTTTAAGAATATACACAGAAATATTGTAAACTCCCAATGTTAGAGATTTCATATCTCTCTCATTGAGTGTGAGACACACATTTGGAGGACAGAGTAAGTTCTCACTCACAGCATGTGTAACATCTCTCATAGATGTTAAGTGTTCAGTTAGTTTACAAGTGGCATTTATATGTTGCAGTGTGCGTAGGTGTGACATTTGTGCTGCGCCACTGGAATTATGTGACTTTGCAGCTGTCGCGTTTTCTGCATAATTATGGATTGACACATTTGCCACATAATCCATCATCCTCTGCATAATCTGCAGATTAAAAAAAACATAGTTTCTTGCCCATTTGGATCAAACGTTACTAAAAATGCGGTGATATGTTGCCTCACAGTGGAAGACTCTTCGCAAAGGTGGGCTGGTTGCCTTTCTGTTGCTTATTGCTGTATTTGGGTGTTAAACTGTGGTTGCTAGTGTCTATTGTGGTTCCTAGGTCTACTCTGGTTGCTAGTATTTTGATTAGTTTTTAACATGATGCGATTCAAATTGTAAACACACTTGCACTTTGTTGTATCATATATAAATTGGATATGTATTTTTAGCATTTGCTTAGCTACGACGAACCAGATTAAACCTAGCCCGCTGCTACTTTGCATCCAAATATTAACTGTACTTTCCACTTCGAAGCTGGGTAGTCAGATGAGCTAAATGAGGGACTGGGTGGTAAACCAATAGATGAAGGAATGTTCGCTGAGTTATTATTGATACCAGTTTTATTGGAATTCTCCAGAAATCATTTTAACTATCTCTATAGATGCGCTCAGATGAAGTCTTTAGCAATAATAGTGTTTGTAAATGTTATATAGAACTAAGATTTAATTAATTAAGTATATGTTTTTGGATTATGGATCGTCGCTGTAGGTATATTTTAAACATATTTATGTACATTAAATTGATTATGTGCTGTATTGTAGGGAGTACAGCTGAAACACTAAAGATTGATTGGGTGTTAAAGTGGTACAAGTGAGTTGAAACCTTTGCCCAGACAGTGTTAACATGTATAACAAGCATTAGCAAAGCCAATAGGTCTCACCTGTGCAAGAGCTATTGGCTTTGCCAATGTATTTTAGCCATGTTGTACACCAGCGTAGTTGCTGTTCATCATGGCTAAATGTTAATCGCATAAAGTAGAGTGGCGTGGCGTTGAGCATCGCAGAGTGTTGTTTAGGGGTGTAAAGTGGCGTGGAGTGTAATGGAGGGAGTAAAGTGTCAGAGTAGAAGGGCGTAGAGTGGAGTAGAGTGGAGTAGCACAGAGTGGAGTAAAGTAACATGGAGTGGCGATGGGGCAGCTGCGTAAAGTGGAGTAGATTGTAGTAAAGTGGAGTGGCATGGCATGGATTGGTGTAGTAGAGTCGAATGGTATTCAGTAGAGTAGACAGTGGCGGCTCCCCCATTGGGGCATGGGGGCGTCGCACCACTGCTTTCTCGCACTGCGAGAAGGCAGAAACATAAAATGGTAAAACTACCATTTTATGTTTCTGCTTCTCGCACTGCGAGAAAGCAGAAGTGCCTGGTTGGTGGCGGGCGGGTGGGCGGTCCTGCTTGACGGCAGGGGGGGAGTGGCTTGCCCACTGTTGTGGCTACTGACTGTTTGGTCGGCCCCTGGGCCGAACAAAGCAGTCATGCGCACTCCCCCCTTTTCTCTATGTAGGCTGCTGCATGCAGCCTACATAGAGAAAATGGCCCGGCTGGGGCGCTCTCCACTGCGCCTCACCAATCACAACGCTGCCATTGCAGCGTTGTGATTGGCTTAGGGGAGCAGGAGGAGGGAGGCTGCCTACAGGCCAGGACTCCAGAGCAGCAGGAGCTGAGGCTGCGGCGCGGTTGCAGAGAAAGGTAAGTTTTTTTTATTATATATAGATTATCATCCCCCTCCCCCGCGCGAACCAACCCGCCCGTTTTGCCGGCCGCGACTGATTGTGTGGATCTGCAAACTCAACCCAGTTGATTCATCAAGACTTATGAAAATTTGTCTGGAATAATTTGTGCTCTGTATATTGGTATTTATTTAATTTTAATTTTAATTTTGGTCAGACGCAGTAAACAATCGTTACCCCTCCCTTCCTCAATGTTCAATAAAAATCACCATACCTGAAACGAAACTTTATCTTGTAAAGAAGCCGATGACGTAGGAGCAGAAACCGTGCAGCCACTCCCAGCAGTGCTCCTGTGCAAGCTTCATGGCCTTGGCGTCGCTTGGTGTCTCAGTCAGCTTCGCGGTAGAAGCTGTGGTTGGCTTGGGCTTTGCAGGTTTTTTCCCCTTCCCTGGTGGCGGTGGTGTTTTCTGAGCAGGCTTTGGCTGCTTGGCAGCATCTGCTGGCTGAGTGGCATTTGGGCTGGCAGCCACCTGCTTCATTTCAGCTTCAGCGGGCGCTTTTGGGCACATGCTGGGCTTCAGGACCTTCGGCTCACACGCATTGGCGACCTTCTTTAGCTCGACTCCATCGGACCTTACGTCTATTTACTCAAATGTGCATAAAGAGACTCTTGTCCTCATTTAACACGTTTTGTTGAATCAATGGAAATATGGAGAGTTGGTAATTAAGATACCGAGTCCGGTACCTCTTCAAAGTTACCCTTTAATGAGGAATAACTAGAGGAAACAGGGATTCCATGGGTTTTTCTGCATTTATTGACGCGAATTTGGCACCATATTTTTGCGGTGCTAACAAGCAGTTGTTTAAACAAAACTCCCACACTACCAAAGAAACAACACCACATCGCCTTAAATCACACAAAACAATGAGACGATATCTACGCCATGTTTTACACAAATCCGTGTTGAGGTGAACCGAAGAATGTTTTGCTATTCAGGCGGCTTCACACACTGGATTGAAGACACCTGCTTTGTCTTTATCATCCATTTCAATTTGTTAATACGCACTTGACACCAGTTCAAAACATCTTGCTCTGTAAATAAACCGAGGAATTTCCAGCGAAGCGTTGCGCGCGTGCCATGACGGACACATTGGCCTACGTCTACCAGCGTAAGTTTGTGTAAAACATCTACAGCCTTCCGAAGTGTGAACAGCAAGACATTGTGTTGCATTATTTACAACTCACTGAGCGTCGACAGAAAGTCAAATAATGTCTGCTCACTGCCCCCATGAAATCAAAAGGTCTTTACTTGCAGTTAAATGAAATAAGGCATTTGTTTATTGAATGGTTGTTTGTGCATTGCTGATTGGATATAATGGATTGCTGCTTCCAAAGTGACAGAAAAGTCGTATAACTTTTGGTGCCGGATTGAATGCATTGTAACAATGAGTGAACACATTTGCACTCGGAACTGGGCAATTTGTCAACAGTGCTAACGGATCATGATTGTTAATGTCAAATTAAGAGAAGGTCGTCCCAGATAAACGTCTTTGTTTTTTGTTGTGTGTAAGGATGAGCGCTCCACAGGACTGTGCTGTTGTTGTTGAGCTCGGTGGTCAGTTGTCCATTTCCGGCCTTTGCAGGTACTTTACCCACGGCATCTCTTTCCGAGTCTCTCTAGCAGTGATGTAGTATTGTGCCGCAGAGTGGGTGACATCATGTTCGAGCTGCCTGTTTAAGTTGGTTTGGTCAAGGACACGTACTGTTTGTTGAGCTTGCAGTGCTTTGCCTGCTGTCTGGCTCTGGTGCCTTGTTATCAGACCTCAGAGTGGTTGACACCTTCCTGCTTTCTCAAATTTGCTTGAAAATGCACCATTTGCCCACTCTTTTTTCAAAATTTTCTCGGGGGGAGAACCCCCCCCGAAACCCCCGTAGGTGGTTCAGGCTCACTCGCTACGCTCGCTCGCCGCAGTGAAGTACAACAATTATTTTACGCCCACCACTTTCAAATGTCACCAGCCGCCACTGAGAGTATAGCATAGTAGAATGAAGTGGCACAGAGTGTCATGGAATGGCATAGAGCGGAGTGGCGTTGTGTAGAGCGTCTCAGAGTGGATTAGAGTGTTGTAGAGGGGCACAGAGTGGAGTAGAGTGTTGTAGAGGGGTATAGAGTGGAGTAGAGTTTAATGGAGTACAGTGTCGTAGAGTGGAGTATCGTAGAGTGTAATGTCCTAGAGGGGAGTGTCTAGAGGGGAGTAGAGTGGCCTACAGTGAAGTGGCGTAGACTGACAATAGTCATACAGAGTAGATTGGCTTTGAATGCAGTGGCGTAGAGTGTATTGGTTTTGAGTAAAGTGGTGTAGAGTGCATTGGCATTGAGTGCACTGGTTTAGAGTAAAGTGCAAGGGCGTAGAGTAGAGTAGTGAAGAGTAGAGTAGAGCGGCACAGAGTGGAATAGCGCAGTATAGATTGTAGTGGCATAGAGAAGAGTGGAGTAGAGTGCAGTGGCTTGGAGTGGTGCAGTGTAGAGAGGAGTGGTGCAGGGTAGAGTACAGTGGTTTAGAGTGGCGTAGTGTGCCGTGGTGCAGAATAGAGTGGATTGGTATAGAGTAGACTGGCGTAGAATGCAGTGGTGTAGAGTGGAGTGATGTAGAGTGGCATAGAGTTTAATGATGTAGTGCATTGGTGTAGTTGCAGTAAAGTGGCATAGAGTTCAGTGGTGCAGAGTAGAGTGCAGTAGTGCAGAGTAGAGTGGCATAGAGTTCAGTGTTGCAGAGTAGAGTGTGTTAGAGTGCAGTTCTGTAGAGTAGAGTGGTGTGGTGTGGTGCAGAGTAGAGTGGTGTAGAGAGCAGTGGCGTTGAGTACAGCGGTGCAGAGTACAATAGAGTAGTATAGGGTGCAGTGGCACAGAGTGCATTGGTTTTGAGTAAAGGGGTGTAGAGTTCATTAGCGTAGAGTGCAGTGGTTTAAAGTAGAGTGGCAGAGAGTGGAGTAGATTGCAGTGGCACAGAGTAGATTGTTTCAGAATAGAGTGAATTGGAGCGGAGTAGTGGTGCAGGGTACAGTGTAATGGTGCAGCGGCGTACAGTAGAGTAGCGTAGAGTGCAGTGCCAAAGTGCAGTTGTGCAGTTGTGCAAAGTAGATTAGAGTGGGGTAGAGTGGATTGGCGTACAGTGCAGTGGTGTAGAGTGGAGTGATGCAGAGTAGAGTGGCGCAGAGTGGAGTAAAGTGGCATAGAGTGCAGTGGCATGGAGTGGTGCAGGATAGAGTTGAGTGGTGAAGGGTAGAGTACAGTGGTTTAGAGTGCATTGGCGTGGAGTATCATTGTGTGCAATGGTGCAGAGTAGGGTGGATTGGCATAGAGTAGATTGATATAGAGTGCAGTGGTGAAAAGTAGAATAGAGTGGCGTATAGTGTTGCAGAGTAGAGTATAGTGACGTAGAGTGCAGAGTAGATTGGCATAGATGGCACTGGCGTAGAGTGGAATGGCATAGAGTGAAGTGGCAGAGAATGGAGTAGTGTAGAGTGGAGTGGCATATAGTGGCGTAAAGTGGAGTAGCGTAGAGTAGATTGTTTCAGAGTAGAGTGAAGTGGCGTAATGTAGAGTGGTGCAGGGTAGAGTGCAGTCTCATAGAGTAGAGTGGCGTAGAGTGCAGTGGCAATGAGTGCAGTGATGCAAAGTAGAGTGGCGTAGAGTGTAGTGGCATACAGTGCATTGGCATAGAGTGGAGCAAAGTACTGTGCAGTGATGCAGAGTAGAGTAGTGGCGAGTTCAGCGGCAGAAAGTGTAGTGTTGCAGAGTACAGTGTCATAGAGTGCAGTGGTGTATAGTAGATTGGCACAGAGTGCAGTGGCACAGAGTAGAATGGTGTAGAGTAGAGTAGTGCAGAGTAGAATAGATTGGCTTTGAGTGCAATGGTGCAGAGTAGATTGGTGTCGAGTGTTGGTTTTGAGTTAAGAGGTGCAGAGTGTATTGGCGTAGAGTGTAGTGGTGTGGACTGCAGTGGTTAGAGTAGAGTGGCGTAGAGTGCAGTGGTGTAGTGTAGAGTGCCATAGAATAAAGTGGTGTAGAGTGCAGTGGTGTAGAGTGGAGTATAGTGGGATAGAGTGCATTGGCGTACAGTAGATTGTTTCAGACTAGAGTGAAGTGGCGTTGAGTACAGTGGTGCAGGGTAGAGTGCAGTGGCGTAGCATAGAGTGGCATAAAGTGCAGTGGTGTAGAGTGCAGTGGTGCAGAGTAGATTAGAGTGGCATAGAGTAGATTAGTGTAGTGCACTAGTGTTGAGTGGAGTGATACAGAGTAGAGTGGCCTAGACTAGAGTGGTGTAGAGTGCATTGACGAAGAGTGCAGTGGTGTAGAGTAGAGTGGCATGGAGTGCATTGGCATTAGAGTGGTGCGGATTGGCATAGAGTGAAGTGGCTTAGATAGAAGTGGCACAGATTAGAGTGCAGTGGTGTGGAATGGTGCAGAGTAAAGTGGAGTGGCGTAAAGTGGAGTATGCATGGTGTGGTAGCGCCCTGCCATTACAGACAACACATCTTCAATTAAAATGACCAATACATTTGCACAGACATCGTTTTACTGATACAAGTATACAGCGCACAAACGAGAATGTGTGGAAATGTCATCACCTAGTGCAGTGATACTAAAAGTACGCCCCAAGGGCAGCATGCGGTGCTCCTGACCTTAACGTGCAGCCCTCACCAGAACGACTGCACTCGGCAGCTGTTTACTTGATCAAGCAGTAACATTCATAAAGATGTTAAATGGACGGAAAACGTTTATTTACACTCACTGGAGTAAAAGAGAAGAAGCAAATAAGGTGTCCTGCACCACTTAACTTTAGAAAAGGATTCTTTTATTTTAAAGACATTTTGCAACAAACGTCTAAAAATATGATTGTCTCTTCAAAATTTAAAAAAAAGTGTATTTCATTAACATGCAGATGCATTTGCTCCTTAGTACATCAGATTATATCAGTGCATTCAGAAGTAGTTTTAAAACTGATAGTTTCCGAAAATGAACATGGAAACATTCATGCCTCCAACCACAGTGACAACAATGCCAATAGTGTACTAAGAGGCAAGGCAGTAGTCAGATATAAACTTCTGGATGGTCTGGATTGTTATTATACTTGGACAACAGTATAGTCTATTAAATCAAACACAAGATAGAAGGTTTTGTATAGTGCATTTCCTGAACGCACGGATTTCAAGGTGATCTCATATTTCATAATGAAGAAAAAGGAGACAAAGTGAAATTAGACTGATGTCTAGGATCACACAATTTGGTGAAGTAGGGAAGCCAGGATTGCTCCCAGGTTTTCTGGTTTCACATTGTATAATTCTTTTTAATTTCAATTCAATAATCAAGTGACTTCCTTTTTACACTTGAATCTCTCAAGCTAGCGATAGCGCTAACTTTAACCCCTCTCCTCACAAGCCCACTCCCACCATGCTGGCATAAATGCAGGCCTCGGGCACACCACGGACCTCACTTTGCAGCCCCTGGGAAAATGTTTGCGAGTATCCATCACCTAGTGTTTTGGTTTGTTTTGATTGTATTAAAATATTGTTTCCACCACACTTCAGAATTACCAAAGAATGTGCTTCATTTGTGCTTTCCTAATTCTGATATATTCTTAAATATCTGCACAGTTCATTTACAGGCATTTAAATTTTGTTGTGTGCTAGAAAAAAAATAACATCCTACAGCCTTCCTCCAGCACACCCCCAGTAGCCAGCATGATTGTCACATAAATCCTCTTACTCTGAAGTCAGGGACAGAAAGGTATCGGAAGACAGAGCCTGACATTTGACCACTGCTTTTGAATAAACCGCAAATGTGACAAGAACAAGATTTAAAGGCCTGTTTACAGAAATCGAACACTGGTGGAAGGATACAGTAAGCAGGGTATGGTCAACGGGAGGGACAAACTCAAGCAGTACAGCATAAACCAAATAAAGCCAGCAAATAGAAACCAAGCAAATGTGAGTTACAAAACACAAAGCCAATGGTAAGCAATGGGAGCAATGCATTCCCAGGGAAGCTTTCTGAATGACCCCAAGATGTCCTTAACAAACCAGACAGCTGCACTGTCTGGTAGGCTTCAAACTAAAAAGGGCGCTATGACACAGACAGCACTGGCCAAGTCATAGCCCTTTTTTTATTGCTGGCATGAGGAAGGGAGGGATGAGAGGCATGGTTCAGGTCTCTATTTGCCGTGTTTACATTTGTCTTTTTGCGAGTTTGTCTCTGCCCGTAAGTGTAAGTATGTGTAGAATGGCTCTTATTCTGCAAGCATTCCCACGTTTCCCTTTTCCTTGTTGCTTTTTTTACATTGTCCATCTGTGCACCTCCCATCGCATTCAGTGGGGCTGCAGGCTAATTAGGTTGGTCACAGGTTTTGCTAAAAAAATTGAAGGAAACTAGAGCTTGTGATATCACAAAGACGATTATTTTCGTTAGTCTAGCGCATATTTGGGTGCTAGTTCAATCTTGAAAAATGTGCATTAAATTATAAAATGATAGGAAAGATATTAGCTTCCAAAAACTTTTGGTATTAAAAAACACTATGCTTTTCCTCTGGCAGACATGGTATATACCAGTGTTGGTTTGGAGAGATATCTTCTTGTGAATTCTTTCCTGCAGTGCCACTTGCAGGGCGTGTATATTAGGAGTCGACCTTGAAATATTTCTCAAGCATTTTGACCTCTCACAAGAATACAGATGTCGAAATATATTTTTTAAGTAGTAGCAACTTGAAAGCATGTATCATTAAAATATCAACACTGACACTAATTTGGGCTGGTTATGGGGAGCTCTAGCACCGATGGTAATTCGTGATGGGTCTGGGAACTAATAGGGACTGGGGGCTATGGTGCTAATGGTGAGTGGAAGTAGAGCTACTAATGGTGACTCTTAGGGCACCGGCACCGGTGTTGACTGGAGGCACTGGTAGTGATGGTGACTGAAAGCTCTAGAACTGATGGTGAATGGGAGGCACAGAGACTGATGGTGACTGGAGACAGTGCAGCTGATGGTGACTGGAGTCACGGGAATTGATGGTGACTGGAGGCAGTGCTACTGATGGTGACTAATAGGGAGGCACAGAGAGTGATGGTGACTGGGGTCACCGTAAATGATGGTAACTGAAAGCAGTGCTACTGCTGGTGACTGACTGGGAGGCACAGAGAGTGATGGTGATTGGGGCACCAGAAATGATGGTGACTGGAGGCAGTGCTACTGATGGTGACTGGGGGCAGTGGAACTGATGGTGAATAGGATAGCAGTACTGATGATGGTTGGGGACCCTAGTAGTGATAGTGACTCCAGGTAGTGCTGTTGAGGATAACCAAGATACTGACACAGATGGGTCCTGGGAATAGTGGTATTGTCGTAACTGGGGGCACTTATGAGGATTGTGGGGGTAGTAGTATGGAATGTGACTAGATGCACTGATCACGATGGTGACTGGGTGGAGGTGTACTGATAGTGACTGTAGGCATTGCTGCTGTGAATGATTAGGGACACTGGCAGTGAGGTGACTAGAGGCACCGATGATGGTGACGTGGCATTGACAGTGACTGGAGTTACTGGTGTTGGACCACTATTACTGATGTTGACTGTTGTCCCTGGTAGTGATGATGAATAGGGGTATAGGTTCTGATAGTAACACCAGTTGCGATGGTGTCTGGGGACCATTGTGCTGACGATGACATGTGACAGTGGTACTAAGGGCGACCGAAGCAGACATGGTAATGGCGATTGGAGGTAATGGTACTGATAGCCACACTGGTCACCATTGTGACTGGGGACACTGGCATTAGTGGTTACTGGGGATAGTGGTACTGATGAGCACTGTGCACTATGATATTGATGAAGACTAGCGGTCGTGGCACTGATGGTGACTGGGGCATTGGTACTGATGATAAGCATGGATACTCATATAATAATGACACCGGTACTGATCATGAATGGGGACTTTGGTACTGCAGGTTGCTGAAGGACATGGCAATGATAGTGACTGGGGCATTTAAACTGAGGGCACTGGGTTCTATAGTACTGAAAGTGATGGTGACAGTAGTACTGGCAGTCTTAGTGGGTTGTAGCACTGGTGATGGCTACTGGGGCACCAGCACTGACAGTGACTTCGGACTGTGGTGCTAATGGTACCTTGGGCCACAAATAAGGATGGTGACTGGATGGGGACAATGATACAGATGATGAATGGAGCACTTGTATCAATGATGGCATGAGGTCACTGTTACTCACGGTGATTGGGGAGTCTAACTGGTACTGACGGTGAGTGGGGGTGCTGGTACTGGTTGCAACTGGAGGTAATGGTACTGAAGTTCAGTGGGGATTTACATACTGATAGTGGCACAGGTAGTGTCTGTAACTGGGCCCCCTTTTAGTGATTGTGACAAGTGAATGGTGGTGACTGGAGCACTGATGATGTTTGATGTCTCTACGTTGATACTGGCCTTCTAACATGGAAATCTAGTCTGTTTTGGGTCACACCCCTGTTAGGTTTGGTGCTTGACTTTGTTTTTGCCCTTCTGGCCAACTAGTGCCTTCGGAGTACATAGACTTTCTTTCAGTTCACTAGAGTAGTTACTGCTGTGAGTGATATGTCTGAGTGTTGTTTTTACCACCTTAACACAGCACATACAGCCACTTTGAGCATCAGAAATGATTAGGTTCTTAACAGCTCACTGATCTCATCTATAAACCTGGAACTGCAATAGGAATACCTTTCCACTCTACAGCACAGATATGAAATCTTGCTGAGTCCTGCTCGAAGATCAACTTGATGACTATGTAATTTGCCTGCGCCTGCTATATAAACTATACTGGAAAGGACACCACGTCCCCCTTCCTTCTAAAAAGTATGAAAAAAGAACAAAATAGTCTATTATACTTCTGTCAAGCCTCTCCTAAAGCCTCTTCATGGCTATTTGCAGTTCTGCGCAAAAGGGAAAAAATGTGTGCTATCGCGATTACTGCACATTTTCATGCTTGCACCTACTGAAAGTTTCGTTTGCACAGCCTGGGTGGAGGACATGCACTGGCTTCCACTCCCTGTCTGAGCCCCGAACCATGGTGCTCAGACCAATCACAACACTGCTATCATGCTGGTGGCAGCAGCATTGTGATTGGCTTAGAGGAGTTTTGGAGCCTGCGTGCTTCAACAGAGGAGGACGGAAGAGAGGCAGTGGCCGGCAGCCTGGTAAGTGAAATTTATTTTGTTTTCTAACCCCCCTGCCCCCGCTCAACTAATCACTCCGTGGCAGCCACCACTGATGTACACCAAGTAAAACAGAAGTGAAGGCAGAAAAGAAAAAGCAAACACAAAACAGACACACTAGAAACAGAGAGGGGACATGCAAACAGGCACACCAATGACAAACGGCAGAGAGGGTGAGAGGAGAGGGTGAGAGGATCGGGCCAACAACATGGAGACTGTGATGGAAGAGGATAAAAGAAGACATAAGACTGCACAGTAATTGAAATAGAGGCACCAAAAACTTGAAAAAAGGGCAAGAGCTATGGAGGGAGCAGCGGGCAGAGGTAATAGGAGGGGGAACAAATAGTACCTTAATTAAGTCGAGAGCAGCGGACGGGCACAGATTAACTTGAATTCGTCTGTGCTTGGTCCCTGCTCCACAGCAATGATCTAAACTGATGTATGGCTTGCACTGGTCAATTAAAGAGGATTTAAAGAAGAGTGACGTGAAGCCAACAAATTGTAAGCAACAGGTGGGCTCCAAGCCCTTTTCAGAACACAACACTGTCTAGCAAGTGAGACGCATGTGCTAGCGCAAGCACTTGCAGGCTTGACCCTAAAAATGTTTAAAAAAATAAGTAATACTATCACAAAATGTGCCGCATTACTCCATGTAATTTGTCTTTTCTTGCCGCATAATTTAGTCAACCCTGCCCAATAATGAGGTCGTGCCTGCCCTGCCTCATAATTCCACTACCATGGAAGCTTCAGAGCACTGCTTCTCTCATTTGCAAGCTGTAAGACTAGTATTTTTTCATTTAGTTTACATTTATTTCAAAATTTACTTAGGTGACTTCTTATTGACGTGGTCAAAAAGAGTGTCTGAAAATATTGAGTTGGAACATAGCAGGTCTAAAATCCAAGGAGGATAAGGATTGGTTGTCCTTTGTTAGAAAACAAGTCATCGGCTTCTTTCAAGAAACGTGTTCCTTAGACATCATTGACCTAGATGGCTACTCAACATATCATCTGCCGGCAACTAAACAACAAAAAGGAAGACCAGTGGAAGGCCTCATCATGTGGATAAGAACCTCTGTTCTTGAAAACACTGAAATAAACAACACCATACTCAATAAAAATATTCAAATCACACACGTAAAAAGTAAAAAATGAACAATCGAAATTATAAATTTATACTTTCCACCAGGCGATTGTGCCAGAATTAAATCTGATCTTGCTTCCCTTAAAGAACATCTTTCGACAACAAGCTCAGAAAATCATCAATACACTATCTTGATGCAATGCTGGGAGGTTCGGCTTACCCTAGCTTAAGCTGCATAATCGTTTGCGGGGACTTCAATACTAAGTTGCACCCACTATTTTTTGATGAATCGCTAATTGAAGAGGACAGAGCTTGGGAGATACCCCTGCCACCTAAAGATTACTGCAAAAAAACAAAGAAAGGTGAATTAATTTTTAAGGCTCTAGTAGAGGAAGGTCTGTGCCCGCTCAATGGTCGAACCAAGTCAGATAACCCCCCTAAATTCACTTATCGAGTTGGTATCAGACAAAGCACTATTGATTATATAGCAGTAAACATGGAAGCATGGCACCTCATTATCGACATGGGGGTAACCAGCAGGCTCGAAAGTTATTACGATTCATTGCTTCTGCTTTTGAAACATCCAGATAAAGGTCTCTACAAGACAAATTCTACTCAAATCATAAAAGGCCATAAATTCACCTTAAATTCAAACAGAAAAAACATTATCAGGTTACAAGATAACAAGGAAACAGATATCTATACCACTAGTTCAAAATGGTTAACATTACATAATATGACATTAGATGCACCTGTGAACAACGTGGAGCAACAACAGCTCCAAATGCACAAGTTTGAGGAGCTACTGTTACAAACAACTCTGGAAAGAGAGTATCAAACTAATCCTGTTTCCGTGAAATTTCTTTAGGATGGTCGGTATTGGTTCGATCAGGAGTGTGCAAAACTGAAAAAATCCCTGTCTCTGGTCCTAAAGAACCGACACGTGTGTAAAGTGAATGAACAGTTTTTCCTGGAGAAAAGGAAACAGTACAGGGGTCTTCTAAAATACAAAAAGAAGTATTACTCGCATAAGTTATGGCAAGAACTGTTGGACGCAATATCTTCACGAAATGCGAAGAAATTCTGGGAAAACATTAGAAGCGGTTGCGAGGGTCCCCCAAAGAACCTGGAGCTGAATATTTGCCCAATTTGGGTAGCCCACTACAGCGCTCTGTACAAAAATCAACCTGAGCCCCTATACAAGGGGCTCACTATCCCAGCACCGCAATAGCAAGCAACAATAATTGGCAACCAAAGTGCCGGGGGAAAATTAGAGGTGGAGATCAGAAACGGAATTTAGAAATCAAACAGACATCCATCAATCATGTAGGCTCAAAAAAGTTGATTTCACACCAGGTACTGTCAATGACATCTCGCACATCTCCAGTAAATCCTATGACCAGAGGGCAAAAGCAACAACTTACTGAAGAGGAAGTTGTGCTAGCAATCTCCAGCTCTAACTCGAACCTTTAATACCATCTGGTTCTTAAGAGACATTCCACAATCAAGACGGAAATCAATAATCATGCCTATTCATAAGAAAAGGCATGAGAGACCTTGTTACTAACTCCCGGCCGATTTCATTGCTTGATGGGGTGGGTAAAATATTTGGAAATCTACTTTTATCCCGTTTACACCAATGGCTGGAAGTATTGGATTTCATATCATGATACCAAGCTGGTTTCAGGAGGGGGCAGAGCATGTTAGATCAGGTTTTCAGACTGAATCTAATTTGCTCCAAATATATGTGCCTTAAAAATTCATCACTCAACCTGGTCTTTGTCGATCTCCAAACAGCCTTCAGCAGCGTTGATAGCCCCATGTTATGGCAAATCCTAAGTAGAATAACCATCCCTGATGACATCTTGAAGCTCCTAATTGCTCTGCATTCTGGCAACACCACAAGAATTAGCTATAGCACAAGAGGCGAAAACACAACTGAAATACAAATCAAGCGAGGTGTTAAACAGGGCTGTGTCTTAGCGCCAACCCTTTTTAACTGCTACATAAATGACATCATTGCACCCTGAAGAACCTCAATCTGGATGTACTGAAAGCAGGCAACGACCACATCCCAATCCTTTTCTTCGCTGACGACGCGGTATTGTTGGCCAGAAGATAGTTATCAATGCACCGCCTACTGGAAGGTTTTGAGTCCTTTTGTACGGCAAGGAAATTGTCCATTAATGCTGAAAAAATGAAATATATGATCATAAACCAAAACCAAAAGCGGCGAGCCACTTTTAAGGTTTACAAAACACCCCTGAATCAAGTATCTACTTACAACTATCTTGGTATCCGATTGGATGACAAACTTAAGTGGTCTCAACAGCAATCAAAAAGCACCATCACATTGGCCCAGCAAGCTGGAGCGGTACTGAGATTTGCAAATTCATCCAGCAATCACTCAGTGAAGTCAGCAATGCTGGCCTTTAAAATGAAAGCAAGGGCTGTGTGTATATACAGAACTGAGGTCTGGGGATACCAGAAGATCACAGAAATACAAACCACTTAAAACAACTTCATTGGAAGGTTACTACATCAGGGGCGGCGGTACGCCAATGCTGGCTTGGAGGACTGATCTAGGCCTAGCAAAAATTGAGGACTATATTGCATTGGCTCCACTAAAATATTGGCTTCGCATATGGTCCAGGGACGAACTGGTGTCATATAGACTCACTCTACAAGACATTATGAAGCAGAAAAACTATCACAAGCTACCATGGTTTGTTCATTTGTCAGATGTTCTGACCAGTATTGGCCTAAACAAATATTGGTATCATCCTGAAATGATCATGAAGGATAGCCATGAAGTGGTAACGAAGGCATATTGGCACCATAAACAACGGACACATTTTAGCTATCTTGGTGCCTTGTCAAATCGTTACTTTTCCTTTAATCAAGACCTAGCCCCTATTGATTGTCTCGATGACATTTATCCGGCAGGAAAAAGAGCTCTTTATCTCAAATTTAGATTAGGAACACTACCAGTGGCTTTCGTGACTAAAAGATGGCTAAATCATCAAGTGACAGATCGGAGCAGTGCCCCTGCCCCATGGGAGGCCGCGAGACGCTATCTAATTTTCTTCTGCTGTGCCACTTTACATACCGCATTCGTAGATACTATTTGCAACCATTTTTTCTAACATTTAAGATCAGAACCTGCAAAGAGGCACAGGCTTTCTGCATGAGAACTGATGATAGAGCTATTGTAGTGGCTGTTTCATCCAGTGGTCGAAGTGGAGGGGGGGGAAGTAGGGGAACTGTAGGCGAAGAATCATTGGGCGGGAATAACCCTGAGGATTGGATCAGTGGGTGGAGTCAGAGGTGTGGTCAGAATGTGCAAAACATCCCAATTGTTAGTATTTGTTTGGCATTTCACTAACCAGTTGCAGCTTATTATGATTTTTTTTAACTTGTTTTTTTTAAATTTATTTATCAACTTGCAACACGTGAATACAGAGTTACAGCAGTGAACCCGGCCAGTATACAACATCTATATAATATACAAGCGGTTTTTTTTGGGAGAAAGTGCAACAACAAGCATAAACTTATCCCCCTCCCACCATAACCCAAACTGCGATCCCTTTTGTTGGGCACATAGCAACTTACACTTCACAGTTGTGGCACCTGAAACGAGTAGTAGCAAGCAATATAATCTTTTTTTTTAAACGTACACAGTTATGCATTATACCAGCTGCAAGTCAGGGTTCCCAAGTAGATACATGGTTAACGGAGCCCAAAAATCCTTAGGCCGATAAGCCTCGGGCAGTTCTTCCGCATATGTCCCCGCTGCTCTTTACAGTATATTAAATCCCGAACCCACTTCTGAACAGTTGGGGTGGTTCTGGAGCCTCAGCATTGTGCCACTGCCCGCTTGGCAAACAGGGTTGAGATTGCAACAATTCGTCTGTTGCATGGCTTAAGCTTCTTAACCAACCCCAGCAAACATAATTCAGGAGTCCAGGCCACATTTTCTAAAACAACCTCGGTAAGCACTCTTGTAACGCGATTCCAAAATGCATATATTTTAGCGCAGCTCCATGCGAGGTGCATAAAGTCAGCGTCGTCCTGCCCACATCTTATACATCTCGCAGTTTCCCTCAGGCCGAACGTCTGCAATTGGCGTGGTGTATAATATAGCTGGTGCAAATACTTAAAATGAATAATGCGGAGATTGCAGTTTGCCGTCAGTCTGCCAGTCAGTTTGCAGCAGAACTTCCACTGTTCCAATGACATTGGGGACCCAAGCACTGCATTCCATTTGTTAAGTGAAGGAGGTTCAATGATTTCATTCTCTCTCAAAGAAGTGTTGTACCGTTTTGTTATCAGACCTCTACTATCCTCCCCCTCCAGTACCGCCTGCAGCACTTTCAATGCTTTTGGCTCTGCTGGAAAGTCAGGAAAAATATACCTGTCCGCCTGCCACACCCTGATATATGTGAAGCCCAGCATTATACTATAGTCCTGCCCAGCTTGCAATTCCGTAAGTGACCTGAACTGGCCATTCTTGTATAGATCTCCAAGCTGCCTAACCCCTGCCGCCCTTAATGCCCTCAAAGCCGCCTGCTCCTGGGTCGCAGAAATATCCGGATGTGTAGCAATCCGCAGCGTCGGGGCATACAAATAGTCCAGTCGTGCCCGCTTAGCCAAAGTCTTCCATGCCCAAGCAGTGCATTTAACAGAGTTAATTTCGGTCCTCAGGACTCCCCTCCCCCCCTCCCGACAGTAATGCCGCCGCCAATGGGACCGGGTGTACAGTATCTGCTTCAATCGCAGCATACGGTAGGTACCGCTGAGGGAAGTACCAATAATGCGCAAACTGCGCCTGAGCACATAAATAGTATAACCGCATATCGGGCGCTTCAAAGCCGCCCCGATCAAATGGCTGCAATAGCGTGTCCCAGCTACATCTCGGTTTCTTGCCACCCCAAACTAGAGACAGTAGAGCCGTCTGGAGCGTATTAAACAGCGCAATATTGAGTCGGATAGGGATGTTTACAAACAAATAGAGGAGTTTGGGTAGTATCGTCATTTTCACCACCGCGATCCTATCCGCCAGCGAGAGGAGCAGTTTAGCCCATCGAGCAGTTTGCTCGGTAATTTGCGTGATGACTCGGCCATAGTTCATGGAGAGTATCTTGTCGGGATCCCTATGAAGCCATATCCCTAAATATTTCAACGGGTCAGTAGACCACGACAGTGGGAAATCCCGCGCTACCTCTTGAGTGCCTGCAGTCAGCGGGAAGACTGTTGACTTCGCCCAGTTAATCCCTAATCCGGAATATCTCTCAAATTTCACATATTCTCTTAATAGCGCCGGGAGATTTTTAGCGGGTTCACGTACATAAAGCATCATATCGTCCGCGTACAGTGAGACCACAAGGGGTCTCTGCCGAAATTGCAACGCTGCATGAGCATATTTTTGGCAAATTTTACAGGCCAAGGGTTGCAGCGCAAGTGAAAAGAGCATCGGAGACAAGGGGCATCCCTGCCTTGTGCCTCTCTTTATTGGAAATGCATTTGAAACCCAGCCATTGACTCGCACACAGGCCACTGGCTCAGCATATAACAATTTAACCCATTTAAGGAAGAACGGTGGCATACCCATTCTTAGCAGGACAGTAAACATATATTCCCACTGCAGGGAGTTGAATGCTTTTGCTGCATCTAGCAGCACTGCCACTGCCTGAAAGTCCGACTCGAAGTAGTGCAAAGCTGCAAAAATGGTACGCAGGTTGTGCGTCGTAGATCTCTTGGGCACAAACCCTGACTGGTCCAGGAGAATTAATTTGGGCACCAAAGGCTGTAACCTATTGGCGATCATTTTCGCTAAAATCTTAACATCTATATTTATGAGGGATAAAGGTCCGTATGATTCACACCTATTTGCCACTTTGTCTGGTTTTAGCAGTGTGACTATAAGTGCTTCCTTTAGTGTGGGAGGTAACTTTCCAGTTTCGTATGCCTCTGCAAAGACGTCTAATAGCCTAGGTGCTAGTTCTTCTATGTACGCCTTGTAGAACTCACTCGGGAGCCCATCGAGGCCAGCTGACTTGCATGTGGGGAGGGACATTATAGCTATTTTTACATCTTCCACGTCAAAGGGTTGCGTTAGGTATTCCCTTTGACCCTCTGAGAGCCACCCAAGTGCGATATCATCCAGATATGTACAGATATCAGCCTCAGACACCTGCGCCCTGTCACCATAAAGTTCAGAGTAGAAGTCCAGCACTACGCCACTGATCTCTGACGTATTGTGTTGCGCCACCCCCTCCCTGTCTAGCAATTCAGTGATGTTTACCTGGCTCCTTGGCATAGCTATCTTCTGGTCCAACGTACGGCTAGGTCTGCCTCCCTCCCCATAATACCTCGCTTTACTCCTCCTAGATCTATGCTCCAATTCCTGATCTACAGTTTGGTTGTGTTCAGTCACAAGGTCCCTGATTGTGGCCAATGTTTCTGATGCAGGGTTCTGCTCATACTCTCGTTCCAGAGCTAATATCTGCATCGCCAGCTTGCTGATTCTACGCCTTAGGTCCTTCAAAACACCCGCCTGTGCACTTATACATTCCCCGCGGATCGTGACTTTAAATGCCTCCCATAGCATCCCCGCACTATCCACTGAGCCCTCGTTGTCCATGAAATAGTTTCTGATCACATTTCCAATGGTGCTCTTGAAAACGGGGTCCGTCAAGGAAGACTGCTGTAGTCTCCACATAAATGGAGGCCTCGCGCAGTCAGAGATCTGCAGCTCAAGGAGTACCGGGGAGTGATCCGAGAGCGTCTTAGCCAAATGACTAATATGGACTGCCCATGTGCATGCCACCTAGGACGCGAGCCAATAGTCCAACCGGGACCATGACCCATGCACTGATGAGATAAAGGTGCTCTCCCTTGACCCCGGGTGGCGTGATCTCCATTTGTCTTGGATATCCCCTGCTCCCATCAATCCAAGCAAAGTGTCCGACACCTCCTTGCCTCTTGCTACTGTACTGTCCGAACTATCCATGTTCACATCCAGGCATATATTAAAGTCTCCTCCCCATAATATATCTACAGGAGGATACATAGAGATGCGACGCCAAACGTCAGTAAAAAAAGCGGGGTCGTCCACATTTGGGCCATATATGTTTACCAGCAGTACCGTCACACCACCCAGTTTGCCCAGGATTATCACCACCCTGCCCTGCTCATCTGTCTCTGAGCTGATCATAGTGAATGGCACACCTTTCTTGACGAGAATCATCACTCCTCTGGAATAGGAGGAATAGGAGGCAGCCACCCGTACCCCAGCCCAGCGTGTTCCCACATTTTTCTCCGAGATCTTAGTTAGGTGGGACTCCTATAGGAAAGCCACCTGAACATCAAACCTGTCCAAATACGCTAAAACAGAGCGAATTTTCTTGGGGCTGTTCAACCCACGTACGTTCCATGTGAGAAATGTTATATCACTGCCCATACCTGCTGCACATCAAATCACAATATACATTGTCAGGCCCTTCTTGACAAGTCAGCTGAAGTGTTTCAGAAGCTATGCCCTTACAGAATTTCAAATTCCCCCTCCTCTCCCCCACAGACACCCCCCACCCACTTCAGCACCCCCAACTTGCTAAAGCCATCCCTGTTTTGAGAAAACATTCCCCCCCAAATACAGAACAACATTTGAAACATATGGGGTACTCCCATGGGGGGAACGCCAGAGTGCTACTAGCCTCCTACAAAGCAGGAGGTGGCTGATCAGCCCTACATCAAATGCAATAATGTCACAAATATATTCGGGGACCCCTGTGCGCCCAGCAGGATTCTATTTCAATTTACACCCAAACATCCCTGAGCAGCAGTGGGAAAAATCTAAGCAATTTTCAAGTGCCCCATGCTATATCATCCTATCAGTACAGGTCACATCACATAACTAGCATTGAGCCTATATATTACTGCTCCTTGTCGTCTGGATCATTGGAAGATTCACGCCGCTTCCTTTTCAGCTTTTTAGCATGATCGAGTGCAGCCTTTGGATTAGTGAAGATTTTAAAGTCACCCTCTTGACCAATTCTGAGGCGAGCGGGGTACAGCATGGCATATGGAACGCCCTCCGATTGCAATAATTTCTTCACAGTTCCAAATTCCCTTCTTGCTGCCTGCACCTCAACCGTGAAGTCCGGGAAGAAGGCCAATGTGTTCCCCTGAAATTCTATTGTACCCTTTTCTCTCGCCATCCGCAAAATGGTGTTGCAGTCCCTGTAATTTAGTAGTCTGGCGATAATGGGGCGTGGCATCGCCCCAGGGACTGGTTGCGCCGCCAAAGAGCGATGGGCGCGCTCGACAATCAGCATAGGGGACAGATTCTCAGGGCCAAAGACATCTTTAATCAGTGTCTCCACTTAAGTCTCGATTTTGCCTGTGTTGGTCGTCTCAGGAAGGCCAGTAATTCTAAGGTTATTCTGTCTGGACCTAGCTTCTAAGTCTTCATTCTTCGCCTGTATGAGCGCCAATACTTTTTCCATATTTAAGGCTTGGCTGGAAACTCTCTGCTCAACCTCCCCAATTCTGGTGTTTTGTTTCTCTAACTTTGCAGACATGTGATCCATTCTTTGGTTCCACGCATCAATCTTTCCGTCTATGGATTGTAAACTGCGCTGCATTGCCAGGAGCGTCGCTTCAAGCGAGGGGGCAGCATCTCCCTGTACGTCTGCCTCCGAGTCTGATGCTGCCTTTGACTGCGTCCTGCTTGGCTTCCGCATCACAAATGTAAGGCGAGGTTGAAATTTGTCTGATTTCCCCATGATTTGTACCAGGCCCGGAGGTGCTGCAGTTCAGGAATACTGCCACTCATTATACTACAATGAGTCTGCACTATCCAAGCCTCCACCGGACAGTTTCGCACTTGTATACAATTGCGTGAGTACAGGCCCTGGGTTGTTTACCCCGCCCCTCTTGATCAATGTCACTTTGAGTAGCCTGTTGTGTTATCTGTGGGACGGTGCCTTCTATGTGTTATCGCCAAGCTATGCCAGGATTTTAAAGTCTTCAGCCCAGATTTACTGTGTGCATGCACCGTGTCTTTAGAGCACTTGCTTGGTCCCCTGTAGGCTGTGCTATCCATTTCATGCGTTATGGCCCGGGCCCCTCGCTTCAGGGAACTGCGCTCTCGCACTTGCGCCACATCAGATATTGCTCAAGGGCCCCACTCGGCACAGCACGACGTTATGGGCATGCATAGATGTTGGCATATGCATGCCGCAAGCTGCAGTCTGCCCCAGTAGGCCGCAGGGCCCTCCTCACTGTCCACGCCTGCCAGCAGCTCGTAGGCCGCAGCCTTACGCCCGGGCCCACACCCACCTCCGCAGCCGCGGGCACAGGCCAGGCCACGCTCCTACTCACCGCGCTTGTCTCTAGCTGCGACGGTCGCTCTCCGGATCCTGTAGGGGCCAGTGGTAGGACAGTTCTTTTACCCGCTGAACGCCGCTCTCAGCAGCGGCACCATAGCACACACAGCGGGCTACCAGGATCCTCTCCGCACAGGCACTAGCCGATCCTCTCCAGGCAGCCCTCTTCGCGGCGGTACAGAAGGATGAGTCACGATACGTTCCTGGCCTTTCCTTATTTATTTATGGCAGGTTCCGCGTGCACATCGCCGCTCTCACCGGTGGCTCACTTCCCCGCAGTCCATCAGCCGCTCGGACACTCCATCTTCCGGGCTGGAACGGCTGCCATTTTACCCTCTCTCGGTCGGGCTCCGTCGCTTCCAATGTAAGCGTTTCACCTTGGCTCAGCTGTCGTTTAGTGCTTCAGCGCCACTCTAGGATGCCTGGCAGCTCAGTACGTCCCCTTTTTCAGCATCGATGCAGCATATTTCGGGCGGATAATGGTCGGATTTCGGATCAGCCGGGCAGAGCCGCACTACGGCACAGCCATCTTGTCGTGCGCCCTCTAGCCCTCGCAGCTTATTATGTTATTTAATTCAACCAATGGATACACATGATTATTTAAGGTTTAATATGAGTTATTGACATTAAAATACATTCACAAAGTGGGATATGTTTCCAATCACAGAATGTCTCAAATACGCTTAATAATGGAAGCACAGCCATTTGTATCCGAGCCATGGAGATTCTGTCATCAGCACTTCTCCTCCCTTTTTCCACAAGAGCAGTTCAAACATGAATGGCAAAATATCCTAGTTTGCAAATGTTTTCTATATAATTATGGCTGTGCCATATTTGCTTTGGAGCGCGGTTGCGCCCCATCCCAATCGCACAGCGTTATTCCTGAATGTTCATCAAAGCATGATTCTTAACGCAATTTTTTTCCATTTTATCTGATGTTTTTATTTTGTCAAAGTTTTATCCATGTCACACATAAGGTTCCGAACTCTCCCATTTCTTCTAATGCTCAAGATATGCCCATCCAGGCCTTTTTCAAAAGCATGCAGGAATGCATTGTCCCTCCTAGGTACACTCAGACGCATCCACCCAATGCATTTCGGGCTCAATAGCCCTTCGTCAGGGGTAACTACAAAGTTAAAAAACCATCATTAATTGATTTTAAACACTAAAAACACACAGTGCTTTGCATTTACTTCCAATTCAATTTGTCAAAACTCCAATCCATGCACATGGTGTCACCCGTCATTTATCCCCAAAAAACCATAATAATATTCCAAAACTATCCAGTGCCGTGTCCCATTGTGTTTAACAAAACAGCATACCTGCCCTCATAAACTATTCAACCAATATCACTATACCTGAATTATACCAAACAAATCCTGTGTTTTGCTCCAAAAACCAACTTGTGGACTGCCAACACTGCTTTCTCAGGTACCTGCACAATCTTTCTACTGCGTGTTAACGATCCAACCGCTTCCACCACTTCCCACAATTCTCTCGTTCAAGTGCTCAATTACCGTCTCCCACGTGCCTCTCCCCATTTAAATTCTACCCTCCAAACCACACCCATACTAATTTTCTACGTGTTTCTACCTGCCCGTTTGAAACCCACACCCATAAAAAATACAAATCCAATGTGTCATTGCGTTCTATCGGCCAGTACTACATGAATTAACAGTTTCCACATTCTTATTTAAATGATTCTAAACATCACAGAACGAATATTCGCATATTACAAGCAAATGCTGAAGTCCAAAACTGGTACATTCTGACGACACTCTGATGATTCGTAACCCGCGACATTGATTCCCTCTTTAAAACGTGATGCTCCCGAATTTCCGTATGTGTGGCATTCTTTTGTTTCAGCAATTTTAGTCCTTAATTTGTCTGGGTGCAAAACAATCGTTGGGGCACTTATTGGGAAATTTAAAGTGCCCCAACGATTGCATATATAACAACAAAAACTTGGCGCAGACAGATCCAATACCCGTGCATCTTAGGAAGTTCAGCTGAATACATATATAGGCAATGATGAAGTATAATGTATGTTGTGTTGTGGTCAGGAGAGCGCGGACAGAATCTCCCATCAGGGGATCTGAGAGGGAAGGGGAAGTAAGTCTATACCCCGATATGTTGCCCATCGGGACCATATTTTCCTGTTTTTCTGGGGGCAGCCTCGTGCTTGGAACACCACAATCTCTGCTCCCATGCATCTGTCTAGGTCTTTTCTCCATTTCCCCAATATCGGGGGAGAAGCCCCCTTCCATAACTGGGCAATGTTGCGCTTGGCAATAGTGAGGGCCAGGAAGAGCAGGTGCTGTTTATACCGGTTCCCCACTATCCCGTCAGTGCTATGCAGTAGAAATAATTTTGGGTCATATGGGAGATCCCAGGATAATACCCTGCCAAGACAGGTTGAGACTTTGCGCCAGAAGGGCTGTAATGTTGTGCAGCTCCAGACCGTATGTATAAAGGTTCCCTCTTCCCTTCCGCAACATAAATACTGGGGGGATTGGATGACCCCCATCTTCCAGAGACGGAGTCGTGTATAGTACACACGGTGTATGTATTTATATTGGATGAGGCGGTATCGAGAAGACACGGCCGCTCCCCGGGGGCTAACTAAGGCTTCAGCCCAGTCGTCAACTGTTAAGTCTGGTATGTCGTCCTGCCACGCCCTTCTAGTCTTATGAAATGTTGTTCTGGTGTTTGTCGTTAAGGTCTGATAGATCTGACAAATTTTATGTGCACCCAGGTCTCCCATGAGGAGGAGACCCTCGAGGGGGTGGAATTCCAGCCGGGTGTCCAAGGAGAGAATCGAGGGGGTAAGAGCATGGCGCAATTGGAGGTATTTATAAAATTGTGTCTTATGCAACTGAAATTCTACCTGTAACTGGCGGAAGGACTTTAGAGCAGTGCCCTGCATAACATCCCCCAGTGTGGATATGCCCACTAGGTCCCATTTGCGGAATCCCGTTAGAGCCACCACCTGGCGCAGATGGGTGCGGTGCCACAGGGGAGTCGCTTGGGTCAGGCGGCCACGGTAACCGATTCGCCCAAACGTGTACCTCCAGAGCTGAGCCACTGTTCTGCTGGCATGAGGTAGGAAGTCTAGGCTCTGTGCACTATATAATAGCCGAAGGAGAGGGACACCCTCCATCGCCGCATGCTCCAGTGCGAACGCCGGGTCCGTTGGTGAGCTATACCACCATTCGTTTATGATTAATTAATGGGAGGCTGCGTATTAGCAATATACATCCGCTGCTGCGATGCCACTGCAGTATGTTGATTGGGCGCAAGTTTGTAGTGCCACCCGAACCACCCCACCATTCCATAGGAATTTATTATGGATGGCGTCTATTTGTGCAAACCAGGATCGTGGTATGTGATATGGGAAGTTCTGCAGCCGATATAGTACTCTAGGTAGAGAGACCATTTTAATAATCGCTGAACAGCCATACAGCGAGAGCGGGAGAGAGGACCATATTATTGTTTCATCTCGGAGACTGGCGACAAGTGGATTTATATTGTGTGCCCATGAAACCTTTGGGCGCACAAGCACTTTTAACATGTGCTGTCTGCTTTGGGGCCACTGGAATTATGCAGCAAAGGAGGCCAAAATTATGCCACAGTGCTGACTAAATTATGCAGCAAAAAAAAGGCTGCAGCGTAATGCATTATATTTTCTGATACTCTATTATTTTGACATTTCTACACATGCTAACAGTCTCTGAAAAGATTTTGCCTTATTAGTACAAGTGTAACATACAAATGCAGCAGTGAGAAAGTTGATCAATCAACCTTTGCAAAGGGCCATTCACTTCGCAGCAACACAAGTCACATTTTTTAGTAACATTTATCGTTGAGCAACAAACAATTTATTAGTTAAAAATGTTAGGTTATGCAGTAGATGATGTATTATGTGGCAAATATGGCAGAATGTATACTTGGTTGTATGCACACCTGTGTTACTCCATTTATTCCAAATTATTCAAGATCTATTTTATTCTTGCGTGCAGACTGAGCCCATGCCCTGCCCTCGTGGCACGTTTATGTAGATCCAATTGCTTTGGAGCGCGGTTGCGCCCCATCCCAATCGCACAGCGTTATTTCTGAATGTTCATCAAAGCACGAGTCTTAACACAATTTTATTCCATTTTATCTGATGTTTTTATTTTGTCAAAGTTTTATCCATGTCACACATAAGGTTTCGAACTCTCCCATTTCTTCTAATGCTCAAGATATGCCCATCCAGGTCTTTTTCAAAAGCATGCAGGAATGCATTGTTCCTCCTAGGTACACTCAGTCGCATCCACCCAATGCATTTCAGGCTCAATAGTCCTTCGTCAGGGGTAACTACAACGTTAAAAAAACATCATTAATTGATTTTATACACTAAAAACACACAGTGCTTTGCATTTACTTTCAATTCAGTTTGTCAAAACTCCAATCCATGCACCTGGCATCACCCGTCATTTACCCCCCAAAAACTATAATAATATTCCAAAACTATCCAGTGCTGTGTCCCCATTGTGTTTAACAAAACAGCATACCTGCCCTCATAAATTATTCAACCAATATCACTATACCTGAATTATACAAAAAAAACTCCTCTGTATTTTGCTCCAAAAACCAACTTGTGGACTGCCAAAACTGCTTTCCCATGTACCTGCACAATCTTCCCACTGCGTGTTAATGATCAGGAAAATATTGTCCCGATGGGCAACATATCGGGGTATAGACTTACTTCCCCTTCCCTCTCAGATCCCCTGATGGGAGATTCTGTCCGCGCTCCCCTGACCACAACACAACATACATTATACTTCATCATTGCCTATATATGTACTCAGCTGAACTTCCTAAGATGCACGGATATTGGATCTGTCTGCGCCAAGTTTTTGTTGTTATATATGCAAGTTTTGCAGTTAATAATGTATACATGCTTGGAACATCCGAATCATTTTTGTTTTCAATATGTATATGCAGGGCTGCGGCCCAGACTGTACCATGGAAATTCAATAAAATGTGGTTTTTTTAAAAAAGTGCTTGTGCATGAAGCAGAGACTGTGAAGTTTGCGAACTTAGTTTGCTGTGCGTGCAAATCATGCATTGCTGATCCCTGGTGAGTTGCAGCTACTTAAGGCCAGTGGAGGTACCAATGGGTGAGGCAGACTAACCGCAAGGGCAGGGCCAGTTTTAGCGCTGGTGGTGCCCTGTGCAACAATGTTTGTCGGTGCCCCCCAATGACCACCTCCGCCACAAATTCCCTCACTACCACCCTTTAACAGTGCCCCTCAAGACTCTATAACCACACTCTGGATGCATTTAATTTGATTTACAGCATCACTCATACCAATGTAAGGTGTCAGAGCACTTTACATCACCCACACATTACACAGAGATAATCAATCATACGTGGGCAAATCAGTGTCTAGGAAATGTTACATAAGACAAAGGACTATGGGGTGTAGGAGTCCCATGACAACCAGCCTAGTAGGAAGTATAGTTTAATAGTGATTGGTCTGGAGAAACACAAACTCAAAATTTAAAATGTAATACCATGGTTGGGGGTTCTCTTTAATAATCAGAATTGATTTCTATCCAAATGAACACTTTTTACAACATTAGGATAATCAAAGACTGGGGGAAAACACCAAAACGCTCTAATTTATATCTTGCAGTTTGCATGCAGCTCTTAGATGACAGTTAATACCTCACTGTTCTATGTTAGGATTTTAATTTATAAACTGAAGTATAAAAAGGATCTCTCTGACAAAAGCACTGACCTATTTACATTATGTGCACTTTGTGATCTGCATGCTACATGTTCTTTGCAGTATTGTATTGTATTGTAATTGCATTTGTATAGCGCTTACTACCCTTGACGAGGCGTCGAAGCGCTTTTTCGGCGAGTAGCACGCTACTCCGGGACCCATAGAGGATTAGTGTTGAATTAGTATAGTGAAACATGCAAGTAAATTTTAAGTGGTGGATATGTTAGTCAATTATTTGGATTCGGAAGGATAGCAGAAGGATAGAAGAGGAAAGAAGGTTTGTATTTATATAGCGCTTCTAACCCCTGATGGGGTGTTGAATTACTTTTTTTGGCGAGTAGCACGCTACTCCGGAAACCCATAAAGGATTAGTGGTGAATTAGTATGGTGAAATATGAAAGTAATTTGAGTGGTGGATATTAGTCAGTTATTTGGAGTGAGAAGGATAGTGGAGGGATAGAAGGGAAAGAAAGGTTTGCATTCATATGGCGCCTGTTACCCCTGATGGGTGTTGAAGCGCTTTGTTGGCGAGTAGCACGCTACTCTGGAACCCATAAAGGATTAGTGGTGAATTAGTATAGTGGAATATGGAATTAGAGAAGTGAACATGCTAGTCTGTTATTTTGATTGAAAAGGATAGTGGAGGGATAGAAGAGTGAAGGATTTCTTTTTTTAGGTCATAGCAGTAGGAGGAGGCTTTTTGATGAGTAAAAAGGGTTTTTGGAGGGGAAGAGTCAGAGGGAAGAGTTTAGAAAGATTTGTCTTGGGGATCGGTACAGTAAAGGAGGTGTCAAAGATGCAAGGAGGGGTAGAGTAGAAGAGAGTCAAGAAAGGGTTATTTTGTGGAACATAGTAGTGGTATGGCGTTTGGGATAAATGAGAGAGTGGATGTAGAGGATATATTGATAAATGTATAGGATGAGAGATAGGGTAGTGAATTGGAAAGAGTAGTAGAAAGAAGTTTGCGATGAGTCAGAAAGTTGGCCTAGGAGATATATTGAGGAAGTATAGGCTGAGAAATAGGGTAGTGCATTTGAAATGCTAAATTAGAAGAAAGTGATAAATATATAGATCCATAAGTACATTGAAAGTATATAGATGCATAAAGGAGGTAAGTATATATAGATTAAAGATATTGATAGAGGTACAGGATGAGAAATAGGGTAGTGCATTGGATATGCTTTTTCAGGAGAAAAGTAACAGACACATTAATTAATGGGAAGATGGGCAGCATTCCTGACCCTGGTCCCGACCAGTTTCGAACAGGCTCAAACAGGCAACTGCCCTTGTCCTCTCTGCCCTTAGCCTCGACGCCCGGGCTGAGATGCCCTAACCCTGCCTTTGATACCCCTAGTAATCAGGTGACACCGTCAGCCAATGGGAACCCTAGCCCTAATACTATCCAATCACAACACTAGCCCTAAAAGCTAGAACCAATAGGAGATCAGGACCTTACAGCCAATCTTAGCCCTAGTCCAAGCACCCAATCAGTTCAAAAAAACCCTGATCTCTACGTCCAATAGAGGCCCTAGCCCTACCAGTAGTCCCAACCCTAGTCCAAGCAACCAATGGGACGGAAAGCCCTAGTCCCTACTTCCAATAGAAAGCCTAACCCTACTCTTAGTCCCACACCTAGTCCAGTAACAAATAACACCAGAAGCCCTAATTGCTACTTCCAATTAAAGGCCTAACCCTAGCCCTAGTTCCACCTTAGTCCCAACAACCAATAACACAGGAAGCCCTAGTCCCTACTTCCAGTAGGCACATTAACCCGCTGCGCTACCTTTCCATGAGTCAAAACGTCCACCAGACAAAACTCTGATCTCTCTCTAGGAAGACCATTATTCACCTGAGTTATCATGACATTTTTATTGTTGCCGAAAATTGCTGGAGGCCAGGAAGGAGGCAGCAAGTGCTTTTAAAACCATAATATACTTGCAAACATAATGCCCCCACCCAAAGTCAGCGCCCGGTGAGGTCACACCAATCGCACCGACCTAGAGCCGGCCCTTCTCAAGGGTATTGTGACCTTTATGACAGAGTCACTGTTGCTCTAGGGTGTGCTGCCTCATAGGCCTACCCACAAGACTGGAGGTGAACTTCAGTATGGATTGTGGTAGACAGGCCTTCAAGGTTAACCCACACTTGCCAGCGCTAGGGTCCACCTGCTGGTGCTAAGACACCATTCTCCTACGGTCTTGTGGAGCCTTCTAAGGTCTAGCATGGAAATGTGCTCCCTCAGGAGAGAGTTCTGGGGGACTGGTCATAAAGGCTGAACCTGGTTCCCCAGTTCCAAATTCGGCAGCTCTAACCATAGTGCCACATCCTCTCCCCCACTGAACACCATACTGCCCCTCTGAGAGAAACTCGCACTGCCTTCAACTACAACCCAATTGTGCCCCGCTATAAACACCTGGATGCGACTCAATTCAAATTAAGCACTAGACAAGAGCAATATGCTGCCTAAAAAAAAGTAAAAACATCCTGGAGAAAGCAAACACTCATAGGGAATGCAAGATTAAGTAAAACATGTGAAATGTAAGCGGGAACAACATGGTTACCTTAATGCTTTTATGCTCAGTATTCAGAAATCAGTGCGTGCGTTTGCCCAAAAAGTTAAGGACATGACTACAGGGCCCGGAAGGGATCCATTCGAATGTCCATTGCTTATATCCTTACAAAACGTAAGCAGTATGGTTTAAAAAGACCACATCCGTGAGCACAAAGCCATGGTACACATTTTGTTTTCCAATCCACCCATCAATCAGGCACTGCAGTACCTCCAGGATTGGTGCACTTCACCATCCAGGGAAAACAATGCTATTTAAAGAAAGACAAGAAAACAAAAGTAGTGCTTCACTGGTAGACTCTGTAAAGAGACACTAATGTGTTTGGGTGTGAATAAAATCAATCTGGCCACTATGCGACCACTCTGTCCTGCTTTATTTAAATATTTATTTATTTATCAATATTTTGAACCTTTGATTCCTGAAACTGCACTTTGGAATAGAAAAATGTCAGAAAAAGACGACATTTTCAGCAAAAGAGTTTTTCTTATTTGGATCCATTTCACAGGGGAACAAATAAACGAAAGGAGGAAAGAGAGGGTGAGAACTGTTTCTTGAAGTCATGGTTTTCAGTAAGTGAGGCAGAGCGAGACAGAGAGGGAATGAGGGGAAGAAAGAGAGAGGGGGCAGCTGACAGCAGTTGAGCAGAAGTGGACACTGTCCTTGTCTTCTCCGGGAAAGAAGGAAAAGACAGAGTCCTTTTACTTATCTGCCCACCCGCCCGTCCCCGAACGGCCAGGAACGCCGAGCCTTATCTGTAGGCTTTGGCTATTTCTGCCGTCCTGGGACGCATGTTTAAAATAAAAAAGTTGGGGAATGGAATCTATTGAATAAAAGAAGTAGGGGCAAGCCGTGCCCTGCGGATCCCGCCCACTTCGATCACTGGTTTCATCCTACATTCATGCAGCATGGAAACAAAGAGCAAACGCACATTCAAAATTGAACGTTGACAGGCAAGTCTGGACAATGTCTAATGGAGTCACATCAGATTAGACTAGCAGGCAAGACCTTATACATCATTATTTATTTACTTATTAGCTTGATTGCCAGGTATAGCGAGCAATGCCACAGGTACTATTGTTGAAAGCATGCGCATTGATAAAACAATTGGCTTAGCGTTGAGGAAGCTTGCCTCTAAAACCTACTGCTTTACATTGTATCAAGGAAAGAGCGGCGATACTTACTATCTAATTCTGACTTGCTCAGCATGAGAAACAGGTGATAAATTCTTAGCATAGGAATCATGACGATTTTAAAGTAATTACAAAGTTTTTTAAGGATTACTAATAGTATTGCAGTATTTTACTTGTGGGAACGCTTATGAAAAATGGTGTTGTATAATTGATTTTAATTGTTATGGCCAGTTCGGCTGAAAACAATAAAACATTGATTGATATTGATGTAAGCCACTTTACCTCATGTGATGTTAACAAAGTCGCTAAATTAGTTCCGATTTAGAAGAATTCTGGAATTTGAGAGCTCTTCCAATGTTTTGGAATATTTGTTTGTGTAGTTATGCCAATAAAGCCATGCAGTCCTGCCAAGTATCACGCATCAGACGTGACACTAACGCATTTCAGTGTGGTGCTCCGCATCACCGCACTGAAATGCATTGTCACGCATATTTGCATGATATGATTGCTGGCACTGAAACCTGCAAACTTGTGTGTAGCAGCAGGCAGCCCGCCGCCTGTGGCTGTGCGCGCTGCTCTCGCAGGCCTGGGACACACTGTGATACTTCGTAGGACTGCCAGCAGCTGAGAGATAAGGCCGCGCTGTCAGTACTACAATGTATTATACTTATTCAATTAGATTTCACGGGTGCTGTGCTGCCTACACAGCTCCGAGACAGACTGACATCACGTGGCACTGCGAGGGGACATCACGTCCTGTCTCCTGCTAGACTGTGCGCCGTGGGGTCCAGGAGTATGAAGGCCAGCAGCAGCTCAGTCAGTGGTTTGCTTGCGGGTGACGCCGCGCATCAGAGGCATCGACATCGTGGTGATGATCGGGGGCGCAAAGTGAGGCCGGGCGGGGGGCGAGTCAGTGAGAAACATCTCCAGAATCACTTAATGTGATTTTAGCTCACTTGTTTGGTATTCCGCACTTTATCTGAATGTTTATTCTGTTTGGGAGGATGTCGGACAGGAGCGGCTGCCAGGTTTAAAAGACATTCGGCTGTAGTGAAAACCCAGCCTAGAAGTAAGTTTCAATTTAAATTGGGAGAGTGATTGCACCCCTCCACCCGGGCCATAGAGTTTCATTCACTCGGGCCCCACCGCTTCAGAAGCGGCACGGGTGCCCTGCCCCTGCCGAAGACTTGTGCACAGCAGGCCAACTGTGACGTCAAATGTTCTGTCAGCGCAGACGGCTCTCCACTGATCACTCGATTGGCCTCGGTGCTTTTCAGGAGAGCGTTATTTCCGTTTATCCTTGCAATAGGACATGAGGCATCGGATTCTCTGACAAGCTCTATAATGAATTATATATGACAATCTCTGGCGGCCATAGCTAAGCGCTCTTTACCAGTTCGGAAAGCACTTAACTTGATAAATAATAGGTGTGAGGCCTAAAGTTTCTTTAAAAAAAAAAAAAAAACGGGTGGCCAGTTTACTCTGATTGTTGGGGTCAAGAAAAAGCGGGGGATGTTGGAGATGGGACCGTGGTGTTTGCCTTATGAGTGGGGTCCTGGGGAGACCCTCCCCCCCTTTTCAGAAGCACAATGCGGTAATGGTATTAAGAGCAGGGGGCGCAGTGGGTGTGTGGAGGAGCACCGAGGGGATGTCGGGATGGGGTTTGTTCACCATTGGGTATGCCCCCTTTCACCCCCCTGAAGGGGGGATGCCGTGGCATTCGCTGCACCATAAAGGGGATTAGAGAGAGAGTAAATAGGAGGCTCCAATAAGTCATTAAAGGAGGCCGGCAGGGGTGTGAGGCTTCAGGTTTTTGTGCTGTGCGGGGTAGAGGCAATTCACAGTCCATGTGGCCTACTTGCACAAGGCATTTGCAGCCTTTTCGAATTATGTCATTGGCCTTGGGCACGGTTGTGCGCAATTGGGAAGTGGGGGGCACACAGGGAGATGCCAGTGTGATCAGATTGGTGGTGAGCGCGGGACGAGAGAGGGAGAAAGGAGCACGAGAGCCAAGGCAGAAGAGCAAGGGGATATGGATGTCCCTGTGCTCATTTGTTTGGCCAGATTTATAGCGGTCGAGCAGTCAGGAAAGTGATTAGGTAAAGCTTTTTATTTTCGGTTTGTCAGAGCAGAAGAAATTGAAGCAGAACACCTGCTCAAAATTTTGGTAGTGGAGAGTCTGCACCTCGGATACCTTCAGTACCCCAACAAACGATGATGTGCGCTTTCAATTGAGGACACCCAATCTTGAAAACAGTCCTCATCCGCCTCCTTATCTCCCCCCGCACTCCCACAGCAGTCATGTTATTCTCTGTACTCGAGGTGAGCAAGTGGCAGGTGTAATGAGTGGTCTAGTGGTTGCCGGCCGCCGCCGGATGTAACGCACACGCGCTCCCGTCGGCGGACGGGGCGCGCTAATAAAAGGGAGGGGCGTGCCCGCTCGGGGGCAGTCCTCCACTGATACCATCCAGCAGAGTGCGCTCCTTCTTGCGCGGCATGCGGCGCACCCCGCGGCCCGCGCTAGAGTAATTAGCGCTTCACATTGGCGACGAGGATCGGACGACGCCCACGCCCCCACACGTGAGCGCCGACTGCCGGAGGGCAATACCCGGCCCGACAACGTAGCGGCCCCGACGAAGCCCCACAGCCCTATGCCTGCGAGGGAGAGCCCACCCACGGCCTGCAGCCATCGGTAAGCGCGCACCCAGGGGCCCCAAGCAGTGAACACGCCCAGATAGCGCCCCTACCATCGTCTGGCCCACGCTGGCCCAACGACCTCGCTGTGCAGGCCCCAAGCGCCATTGCCGCCTCCAGCCGCCCCACAGGGACCCCACGCTCTGCCGAAGCGCCACATGGGAGCAAGAGAGGGCGGCGGAAGGGCTCGACAACACGACACACCCTAACAGGGAACAACCAAGGGGCAGAGTAAAACGCGACGGAAAAGAGGAGAAGCAAGGCAGGCTGCTACTCCGAGCGTAAGCAGAGCAGACGCAAGAGCCAACGGCGCGAAACCACCGAAAACAAGGATGGGTGATAACCCAGACAACCAACAGGCACAGGCACAGATACGTGTCGTCACCCAGCATGCACCCACAGGAGTTCTGCCCCCATTCAGCGAGGCAGCGGACCCCACAACTGCTTCCCCACGATGGAGAACGTGGCTGGGCCGCCTCGAAAATTACTTCATAGCCACAAGGGAAACGGAAGGAGCCGTCAAGCGCTCGCTCCTAATTCACTACGCCGGCGAAGAGGTATACACCCTATTCAAACACCTCCCGAGGACGGGAGGCCCAGCGGACTACGATGCAGCGGTGGCCGCGCTCAATGCGCACTTCGATCCCCAGCTAAACAGAGACTACGAACGGTTCAAACTGCGGCAGGCGAGACAACGCGAAGGGGAATCGATTGATGCGTTCCACGCAAGGCTGAGAGAGCTAGCAAGCACCCACCTCGCCGATGAACGAGCGGCAGAGGAAATTCGGGCCCAGCTAATCCAAGGGGTACGCAGCAAGATTTTGAGAGGACTCATTCTGCGGCAGCCTGACATCCCCCTGAACGATATCCTGATCATGGCCCGATCACACGACTTATCAGCCGCCCGAGCGGAAGAAATGGACCTCGCGTTGACACGCACAACTGAGAAGAGCGCAACCGTCAAGACGGAGAGAACCGACGCCATCACCACGCGGGACAGGAGGAGCAGGCCTCGGGACCACCCGCCCCAGACCCCGAGAGGTCAGTGCGGGTACTGTGGGCATGAAGACCACCCACCCCACAAGTGCCCCGCACAAGGGAAGACGTGCACCAACTGTGGGATACCAAACCATTTTGCATCGGTGTGCCGGAGAAGAGACCAGAGGAGGGAGAGAAGAGGAGCCAAGCCAGGACGCAAGCTGGTGAGACAGCTGTCACACCTGTCACTGTCGTCATCCCAAGGGCGGCAAAAGGGCGACCGAACACCATACCAAGCCGAAGGCTCATCCACCGAGGAAGACGACGGTGAAACCTATCTGGTATCATTCACGCAAGCGCTGAAGAAGCGAAGAAGGCCCCAGCCCATGTGCACGGTGACGATTGCGGGGTCAGAAGTGCGCGCAGTGATCGACACCGGCGCGTCAGTAAACGTAATGGGCATCCAACAATATAATCAGCTGAAACCCAAGCCCGAGCTAAAACCATCCAAAACCAGAATATTCGCGTATGGAAGCGAGACACCCCTACCAGTCCGAGGCAAGATGACAGTACCCATACGGTCAGAGGAGAACGAGATCACGGCCGACATCCACGTGATCAACCAGGAGGCCGACACCCTGTTAAGCAGCCACGCTGCAGAAGACCTCCAACTAGTAATGTTCGCAAGGAGTGTACAAGCAAACCAGACCAAAGTGCTGCTAGACCAGTTCGCAGATCTATTCCAAGGACTAGGCCGGATCAAGAGAGCACCAGTCCAGCTCCACATTGACCCATCTGTTCCACCAACGGCACTACGACACAGGAGAATACCCTTCCACCTCAGACCCCTTGTGGAACAAGAGCTACAAAAGTTGGAGGACCAAGGGGTCATCGAGAAAGTCTCAGGACCTACACCATGGGTGTCCCCCATGGTGATTGCCGAGAAACCCAGACAGCCAGGGAAAATCAGGCTGTGTATAGACATGCGCCTCCCCAACAAGGCCATAAAGCGAGAACGTCACATCACGCCAACGATGGACAACATCGTGGCCGACGTCAACGGATCTCGCTGGTTTTCAAAACTAGACTTGAACGCAGGATATCACCAGCTAGTCCTCGCCAAAGAGAGTCGATACATAACTACGTTTAGTACCCACCTGGGGTTGCGGAGATACAAGCGCCTCAACTTTGGAATATCGTCCGCAGCGGAGGTGTTTCAGGACGCGGTAAGAGAGATCCTAACAGGTCTACCCGGGGTGCTGAACGTAAGTGACGACATCCTTATCCACTCGGAAACTGCGGGCGACCACTACCGGCACCTCAGGGCAACGCTGAAGCGGCTACAGGAGCACGGCGTCACGCTACACAAAGAGAAGTGCCTCCTGTTTCGGAAACAAATAGAATTCTTCGGGTACCTATTCAACCAGGAAGGGATTCAAGTAGACCCGCGGAAATCACAGGCGATCAAGGACGCCCCAGCCCCTGCAACGGTATCCGAGGTGCGAAGTTTCCTAGGAATGGCCACATACTGTGGCCGGTTCATCCCCGACCTGGCCACCATAGCCGAACCACTCCGCAACCTCACCAGAGCCGACTCCATGTGGAAGTGGGGAATCCTAGAGGAAACAGCATTCCAGAGCATCAAAATGGCCCTTTTGGATCACACCACTTTAGTATACTTTGACCCGGCCAAACAAACAGAGATACTCGTTGACGCCAGCCCGGTGGGACTAGGAGCAGTACTCACCCAAGAACAAGAACCTGGCAGGTGGGCAGCCCTGGCATACGCCAGCAAGGCGCTCTCACCCACAGAGAGGCGGTACGCACAAATTGAAAGAGAAGCCCTGGCTATCCGGTGGGCCTGCCGGCATTTCCACCTATACATCTGTGGCCAACCCTTCAGAATGGTGACGGATCACCAACCACTGGTGCCTCTGTTTCGAGGGTCGGCACCACACCCTCCCCCGAGGATTGAACGGTGGGCCATCGGGCTACAACAATACGAGATGGAAGTAATCTACCGCCCCGGCGCCAAGAATCCCGCTGACTTCCTCTCGAGGCACCCAGCCCCACTCCAGGACCAAAACGAAGAAGCGAAAACAGCCGACTTGGAGTGCCACCTCAACATGCTATCCACAGCAACCTGCCCGAAAGCCCTGACGTTAGAAGACATCGCCACAGCCGTGGAGGGCGATCCGGTACTGGCGAGGGTACGGACAGCCGTCCAAGGAGGTCACTGGACTCAATTCCTGCAGTCAGCCAATGACTGGGCCGGCCCCGAGAAGGAGAGCCTCCTAAAGATGTGGAGGGTTAGGAACGAACTGAGCGTCACACAAGGAGGGGTCGTGCTCAGAGGTTCCAGGATAGTGATACCGTCCCCCCTGCAACACCAGGCGACACAACTAGCCCTCGGAGGACACCAAGGGGTCGAAAGAATGAAGGCCCGAATGCGAGAGAAGGTCTGGTTCCCAGGGCTGGAGACCCAAGTTGAGGAAATTGTGAAGAGATGCCCGGCCTGCCAACTGACCAGTGCAGCCGAGAGACCGGCACCAATACAGACCGAAGAACATGGAACGACTCCATGGGAGAGAGTGAGTATCGACTTTGGGAGTTTCCCCGACGGGCGAGTGACGCTGGTGATGATCGACAGCCACTCGAAATACCCTCTAGTGGAGGTAGTCCGCTCTACCGCGTTCTCTCAAGTGGGCCCGGTGTTGGAGAAGATGTTCGCCATGTTTGGGTGCCCGGAAGAAATCAAGAGCGACAATGGGCCTCCTTTCCAAGGCAGCGAGTTCCGTGACCTCATGCAGAGACATGGCATAAGACATCGCCGCATCACTCCCCAGTGGCCCCAAGCCAATGGGGAGGCGGAGAGGTTCATGAGAACGCTCAACAAAGCGTTGCGCATCGCCACCCTGGAAGCTGGAGACCCGGAACTACACCTGCAGTCTTTCCTTCGGGAGTACAGAGGCACCCCGCACAGCACTACGAAGTGCACGCCATGGTCCCTGATGTTTAATGGCATTCGCCGGGACGGGCTCCCAGTCTGCCCAGGATGGACCCCGCCCCCGTACCATGCGGATGAAGTAGCCGAGAGGAGAAGGAGGCAGAGTCTGGCCGTGAGCAAGAGCCGGGGAGCAGCATTCCGAGAGATCCGCAGGGGAGACTCGGTACTCCTGAAAGACCGGAGGCCAGGCAGCAAGTTTCGGACTAGATACGAGCCGGGCCACTGGACAGTGGTCGACGTAAAAGGTACCATGGTTACGGTGGCAAGAGGAGGCGAGCGAGTAACAAGGAACGTATCTTGGATCAAGAAAATACCGGAGCCTAGGGTCACCCCAGAGGCCGAGGGAGACCAACACCCAGGGGGTCGGGATGACACCGAACAAATGGAGTCCTCAAGAGAGACCGAGCCGACATCAGTGCCCACAACACCAGGAGCAGAGTGCTCGGGACCGGAACCGCTGATCACCATCTGCAGCAACCCGGCGCCAAGTGGCTCGGAGCCAGCCGAGGCCAGCAGTGCTGCCCGGGGCGGGTGCTCTAGATACCAGCTACGAGCAAACCCCAGACCCAGTTCCCGACTGAGAGAATACGCATGTCAGGCGAAAGAGCGACCAGCCACTCGCGGAAGGAAAAGGACAGAGTTGGGATGGGATGTAATGAGTGGTCTAGTGGTTGCCGGCCGCCGCCGGATGTAACGCACACGCGCTCCCGTCGGCGGACGGGGCGTGCTAATAAAAGGGAGGGGCGTGCCCGCTCGGGGGCAGTCCTCCACTGATACCATCCAGCAGAGTGCGCTCCTTCTTGCGCGGCATGCGGCGCACCCCGCGGCCCGCGCTAGAGTAATTAGCGCTTCACAGCAGGCACACTGCGCCGGTTTTCGCAACAGATAATCTGACCCTTCTACAATAACTGACTTTGCTGAAATTTACAGAAACGTCCTTTTGTTATTAGTGGCACGGCGCGCACTGTCAATGAGAGTGGTGCAGATCTGAGTCCTCGTTTTGGTTAATAGTACGATCAGCTTAGAAGGGCACTAGATGCTTCAGTTTCTGGTGCTTTCCAGCAGTTTTAACATCTTGTTAGAGTGTCATGTTGCTCAAATGGGTGTAATTGCTGATATTTATGTTTTCCTAGTCTTCATTGCTTGATTTTGCTCGCGAAAAAGTGTCACTCATAGTCGTTGGAATGTCACTCATAATTACACTGAAATTATGAAAATGTCACACTTGGCAATCTCAAACCTTGGCAGCTATGCCCATGTATTGTAGGCAAGCCCGAGCTGCCGACTTTGGAGCAAAGGAACCAGGTTCCAGTCGGCGTGGGCTCATCATCCTGTGATTTGGGGCAAATCACATAATCTCCCTGTGCCTACAGGAAAATGAATATGTTGTTGTGTAATGTAACTGTTGCTCACGTAAAGCGCACCAATAACTTCGGGTGGAGGTTGCGGTCTTTAAAACTGCCCCCCCAAAAAACGCGATGGTGAACGGACTTCAAATGTACTATTCTAACAAACGTCCCACCTTAGTTTGCTACGAAAAATATAAGTGCAAAAGATGCACGCCGGAAGGCTTCTTGTCTCGACCTGAAACGCCTTCTCAACTCTCGCGAGAAGTCATTTCCATGGGAAGATTTCGCCAGCATAAAAAGTTTTCGGCTTTCAAGGGAGAGAGACTGGAGTGTCTTAGCCTAAAAGAGGCGTGGCTAAAACCGGAATAAGGCAGGCGCAGTCTACTCTGCGAGGGGCGTGGTGCCCCAGCGTGTAGGCGGGGCAAGAACTGGGAGGTGGGGACAGGCCAACTTTAAAAAGTTACGATTACAACTGCAAAGTTTGAGTAGGCTGCGATTTTAGCCAAAGGGGCGTCTGGGTCAGCATCCAGTAGGTTTAAGAGGCTAAGCCTAGCGCCATAGCTGTCCCTACTTTTTTGTTTACGCACTTTTGCAACTTTTTGTCGGACTTTAGATCGCTTGTCAAAGCACTGTGATGTCCATAGACCATGTTCGCTCTCTAGCAAACTGGATAAATAATGAGAGATGCAGTCTTTAGGAAGGTTACGGTAGGCAAGTTCGGGTTTCAGGGACATTAAAGGGCGTGGTTAGCACAGAAGCAGCCCTGAAGGGGCGGAAGTGGCGCTAGCGAAGGGGCCTGTGTTATGAAGGGCTCTTGCAGTGGGGGCGTGTCCTTGTGTCAGGGGCGGGTCACTCTTGCCACAGCAGCCCGGCCCCGTCACCCTCTGCCCCGTGTCCCGGGAACTGCGCTAAGAAAGGCCACAGAGCTTGGCGGAGCCTGATGGAGCCCCCGGCCTGAGGCGGCCATGGAGCCGTGCCTCCCGCTGCTGCTGCTGGGGAGCTGCGGCCTGCTGCTGCTCGCTGGCGGTGAGTCCGGTTTACGGCCCGGGGAATGGGGTGCTATGTTTAGACCTGAGGGCGCAACAAGGAGATGTCTGTGGAAGCTGCTGCGGAAGCCCCTTCCCGCGCCCGTGGTGTCACCTTACAGCACTCGCAGGAACTTTCGGGCGAGTTCAGAGCTGGAGGGAGCCCCTCACTCTTTGTGCTTCCCGAGGCCACAGCCTTTGTCCCGGTGCCGCGTTGTGCGGCTCTCTGGCATCTTCCTGGCTGCAGGCGCTGTTCAAAGCGTGGTGTGTCTCGCACTGATTACCATGGCCCCCAACTGCACGCACACTGCACTCTGTCACGATGTGACCAACCTTTAGGGTCTATTACAGCACCTTTAGCGTGTAGAACTTGCCTCGCACCACCTACGCGTGTAAACAGCGCATGCACAGACTGATCGAAAAGTGCATGTACAGAATGAATGTGTACGGACTGCTAATGGGCCATGCATTTAAGTATAGAGTACTAGCCACAACTGAGTGTTTTAATATTACAGTTCATGTGCGTAGAGCTACTACAATGTGCACATATTTAGACATGGACAGACGGCAAAAGCTCCTTATTTACAAGCCGTGTCACTTCGCTGTGTGTATGGACTGACTGGGCTATGTCTGCTTGCGGTAGCTTCGTTTCTCCGTACCGATTGCTCATGCTTTGCGTATGTTTGATACAATGCACAAGTATCGATTACTGTAATAGTTTGTATATGTACAGCTTGCTACTTCATCTTGAACATGCACAGATAACTTTCTCTCTGCTCATACACTCCTTAGGCTCAGTCTGCACATGTGCTAACTACTTATACATGGTGCACATGCATAGATTGTGTGGCTGTGCACAAACGTAGATCTCATGAGCAGATCTTTTGTTAAGGCTTCGCCTGTGTCTCGTGTACCCGCTACCCCTAAGGTAACTCCTCTTAGATTGTGTGCAAATGTACTTTGTGCCCACATGCTGCTACAGCTGATTCTGTGAGTCTTAAATTACAGGCTGCTTGTGCGTATCAAATCTGTGTGTACACAGGTTATATATATATAGTGTACACTGCAGAAATTACTTTTGCAGTATACATGTGCCTCGGCAGTGCGTGCTTTTTTAGACTGCTCCTCAAGTGCTGTCATGTAGTGTATGTTTCATCTGTATTTGGTTACAGGCCGCTCATGTTTGTGCTCCTATACGGATTTTCCTTGCTGTTTGCATTTAACCGGCTCTACATGCCGGTCTCTGCCCGCAATCTGCTCTCTTTACATTATCACTGGATTATACTCTGGGGTTGCACCCTGCTGGCACCAGCTGTAGCCAAGGAGGTTCTTCCAGTGCTTTGTGCAACTGTCTGTAGTGTCCCGTGTACACGGTCTAGGCACTGGACGAGGCGCTAGAAATGGCCTGTCGGCGCGTAAAACAGTCCTACACACTATTGTCGGTGTGAGTACGTGTTGGTCTGCTTTAGATATCTTCTCCTTTTTTCTTTCTCTTTAATAGACGAACTACTTGTATATCGCGCGGTACATACCAGAACACTGAGAGACCCGGCCCATGGCCTCTGAAAATGCATGCCTTTTCTCCGTTTGTTTTTCATTGCGTGTAAAATGTGCCTTATTTTTGTCATCACTGGTATCTATCTGCTCCTCCTGGTTTTGCGAAGGTCTTTTATTTATTTATATATATATATATACACACACACACACTGTGCCCCAGTTGTTGTACGCTTGCATTCCTTTTCGTCTACCAGCTGTACGTGTGCCGATCTATTTGTAGCCATTGTGGGGTTTTTTCCTGCCATCGCGGGATAATTGTAGACTTTTCCACATTGTTAATGCCTCCGCATCTCCCGTGTTAGCGCTGCAGATGAAATGTTAAAAGCATTCTAAACTAATGACTGCTGTCCATAAGAATCTGATGGCACACTTTTATTAAATCACAGGCGTTAAATGGGGCTTTATGGAGCGTATGCTTTCTCGCTTCTCAGATCAGGCACCATTGCTTAACTCAGTAACGATCGAAGTATCCTCCTTGGAGGCATGAACAGATGAGCCAGCCCCGTGGCATGGCACCCGTCTCTGCCATGGAGGTTGTAGTCCGAGCTCAACAGGCGGGGGCCCCCCCATGGGCCCATCAGCATGCAGGAGATAAAGGTAACCCGAGTTTAAAAACTGAACACGCCACGAACTTTCTCAAAATGGTTAGTTCACAGTTGCGCTCTTACTTGGCGAATAAAGCTTTCAAGGACTTTGACGAGTATATATGAATACGAGTTCGGTTTGAGACTGTTCATATTTCACATTGCACTTAAATTCACGTTTTGTTGCACGGTGATACCCAAACCAAATTCCTTTTTTTTTTGTTTTGTAGAAATGTGATCAAGGGTTCCGGTCTTGTGTTTGAGTCTCTTTTAACAAGTTCTTGTAATTGTTACTATGTTGCATTTTCAGCTAAACAGTGACCGTTACAATAGGAATGGTCAAAAAACAGGACTGAGATAAAATTTAAAGTTGGCATTGTGGCTTGAATTTGTGCCGTATTGTTGGTTTGATTAGAGTAGGTACTCGGAGGGCACACAGACACAAACGTTCATTTCTCTTCTGATAGGCAGATTTTTCGATATCCTTAAAAGTAAAATTCAGGCAGTACTTTTCACAACTCTGCTCCAGGGGCTGCTTGTCTTTTTTCTTTTTTTAATCGGCCACCCACCGTTTCAAAAGATCTGTAATTACCCAAACTGTCGCTCTGTCTCGAGTAGGAAATTTGACCAATTTTCCACCACGGAAGCATAACCACTGTGGGGAGAAGTGAAATGCAGGGTTAGCTTTCAGCAACTTGGGGCCACATGTACTAACATTAGGAATACTGATTTCCTAATTGCGATCAACTCTGAATCGCAATTAGGAAATCAGTATTTCTGATGTGTGAAACTGTTTTGCGTTTCATTAAATAGATTTATCTCATGCATATTAATGAGGTACGTTGCAATTTGTGACCTATTGGGAATCGCAACCATCAGAGGAATGGTGGCCTGCTGGGGTCAGCAGACCACCATGCCTGTGATGGCTTTTAAATAAATATATATATATATATATATATATATATATATATATATTTTTTTTTTTTTAAATGCAGCCCTTTTTCCTCAAAGGAAACCGGATTTAAAAAGAAAAAAATAAAACATTTAAGTTTCATTTTTCATAAGAGCAGGCAGTGGGTCTGTCGGACCACTGCTTGCTCTTAAAAAATATTTTTTTCAACATTCTCAAAGGGGAAGTGACCCCGTTGGACCTCTTCCCATTTGTGAATGGGTTACCGCCATTAAAATGATGGTAAAGTATTACTGTTTGGGACTGGAAATTGCTTGCAAAATAGTAATACATACAAAACTGATTCGGTATTTGGAAGAGGCACCCAAAACACACCCCTTCCAAATACAGAATGACAAATGCAAATTGCGATTCCAATTTTGCATTTTGTACATCTGAAAAGGCATTTTTCCAGTCGCAATCGGGCCATTTGCGACCAGAAAAATGCTTTGTACATCTGGCCCATGGCTTTTTAGGACTATAGAACGTGGCTTTCTCGGTGCACACAATAATCTGAATCCCTTGGTGCTACTGGGGGTTCTTTCCTGCTGTAGGAAATAAGTCTGCAGCTGCAAGTAACACAGCTGGTTTATATTTCTTTGCTTAAATCGGAGTTAGGATATATTTAATATAAAATTCAGTTTCCAATTTATTTAACATGCACAGTTAATTAAAGCCATTACATGGCTAAAAACAAACAATCGCAACACTCAATTCTCGCCTTACAAGTGAGTTCTTGAGCTTAATGTGCTACATATCATAAGTCTGTTATTTATCTCCCTAAGAGTAATAATTTAAAGTTGGGTGCGAATTTGTTGAACACATTGGGCCCCCAAACGCGTACTTAAAACATTTAGTGCTTTTACAATCATGAAGACAAATAAGAGGGAGGCTACCTGACTCCTAACAGAATGTCAAATATTCAGTATTAAGTGGAGCGGCCCATGCTGCAAAGCGGGGCAAAAAATAGAACAAGGTACTGTTATAATGAAGATGGGTTTGACTGTCCGAGATGTAGGGCTTGCAGGGAGTCCACAGTGGGAGCTAACGCTTGCTCATTTCTACTGAGAGGATAATACTTTCTATGGATTGGTGTTTCTTCTGTTTTTATAAAGAAATCTCTATTACACGGTATGCATGTTTTTCTTTCTAGTTGCCCGTTCTTTGTGCTAAACGTGTTTACTGCCAGGCTAAACCCAGATGTGACCGGCAGCTACTGTCAGTTGTTTGTCCTGAAGTTGTTTGCTGTCAACCTATTTGCATTTTTTTAATTCTGTTTACCTTGGTTTCCACTTGAAATCATAATTGCCAGCCAGGCGCTGTGATTTTTGGTATTCTCTAGGCACCTGCATCAAATAAAAACCCGCAGGAAGGGAAATTGCAGAAATAATGTCTTGTACGTTGTTTGAAAGTTGGGCAAGGCAAGCCTGCTAACTGATGTGAATGAAAATTAATAGTCATTATTAAAAGTACTATTCATGTATCATATTCAACCATGAACCCTTATTATTGAAATTGATTCCACAGTGAAAAATGAAATGTATTTTGTTAGTAACTCTGCAAAACAGGACTTTGACACCAGTGCATTACACCCATAGCAGAGATTTGACCGTGAGTTTTGAACCCTCGTTGTGGTCTCGGGGTCTTGGTTTGCAGTACAGTGGCTTTAGTCTTGGTGGTGGGGCTGTAGTGACTGGAGCTGCTGGTGAGGCATTTCAAGAAAAGAGCATCTTGTTTTATGTGTCTTCGTGCGTGATATAACCAAGGGAATAGCCAGTAACCGGCCTATCTTGTGGATAGTGTGTCTTCTGCTTCCTTTATTGTATTGCAATTCCATGGGAGCCAGGTTCACAGCGATTGTTGGTGGGGCCCAGGTGATAGGAGCAGCTCCATCAAGGTGAGCTGCCTAGTGTGTCCCATTGATTACCCTAACACATACACCCTATGGTCTGTGGGAATGACCCCAAAATGCACAAATGTCCCCTGACTAAGGCACTTTAACAAGCGCTGGACAAGCAAAAGTGCCTTCCCTTGAACCACAGAAGCAAGGAACAATTAAAAAAACAAATAGGTGGGAGAATAGCACAAAGAATACACAACAGTGTCACGTTATTATACGATGGTCGGTCACAAACCTACTACACCCTCCTTAACAGTCATATTTGTGGTACAAACTTTGCAATGTATGCTGTATGTGCCTGTAAATCTGTTATTTACAGTGTACATTTTCATGGATAAACTGGGAGATATCAGATGTTTGCAATTTGTTTTTATTAGTTCTCCTTAGAGACCGTACTGTGAGCACTGCACAACAAATACATATATGGTAAATGGGCTTGTAGAAAAACATTGACAAGTTATTTTACCTATTGTAAATCATACTTACATTTTCACTACTGGACCAGAGATGTGTTGGGGGGGGGGGGGGTGGTGGTTGTGTGTGTGTGTGTGTATATATGTGTATATGTGTATATATATATATATATATATATATATATAACCTGGTCCCTATGGGCACTTAAGATTACACTAGGATAGTGAGGTGCACCTATCAAATGGACTGTTGTTGCAACATGACCTGCAAGTGCAAGGCACTGCAGAGCAGTTTACAGAGGTGGGGAGTGCTTTGGTGCACACTTTCTCAAACCTTTTATTGGTGTGATGGCCTTGCTTTAAGTAAACAAGGTTTAAAGTGGCATGACACTTCTGTTTCTAAAACTTCCGAGATGATGCCAGTTTGTAATGGATTTCGTCCCTCTAGATAAACCCCATTATGGCGCCCGCCCTTTGATTGCACTAGGCCACAGCCTGTTGCCACTCTGCAAGTCTCCTACCACAACCTTCTGTCCACCCCACTAGTCTCTTCACAACCCTTTGCTGGCCCGTAGGGTCAATGATCGATCAATCAAGTGGATTTATATTGCACAGCTAATCACCCAAGAGGGTATCCAGCTACTGGGGCGGCATGATGGTTCAGCTGATTCATTCGAACAGCCAGGTCTTAAGTGCTCTCCGGAATTCCAGTAGAGAGTTGGAGGTCTGTAGCTGCAGTGGGAGGTAGTTCCAGGTTTTCTCTGCGAGGTAGGAGAAGTAGTGTCCTCCGCTGTTGCTTTGGTAGATGCGGGCTGTGGGTGAGTGAGAGGGAGGCGGAGCGTAGTTGTCTCGTAGGGGGGTGGAAGTTCAGGCAGTGGTTTATGTAGGCTAGTCCTTGGTTGTGCAGTGCTTTGTAAGCTTGGGTTATCAGCTTGAATTGGCATGTCTTCTCTATGGGACCGATTCGATTGAAACCCACTGCTTACACCTCCAGAATGGACATTTGTGGGTCTGAGCTCCATTTTATTGAATTATGACCTTTGTGCTTTCCCCTGAAATCTCCAGAAATATTATTTTTTAATTTGTTATTAATTAAGGTTTTAGTAATTAATCAAGGTTGTGTTGTCAGTTTACCCGTTGTAACTATAGGACCAATATAATAGAACACAATTTACAGAAGGGTTGATGCCGCCCTCTCCTTGAGAAGTCTGCTATGATTTCTTCAAGTTATTTGATTTATAACGCACAACAATGCCACAGCGCAATCTAGCTCTAAGGCACTGATTGGAAGCCATGGTCAGGATGTTTCCTTTCTGCTTTCTGTTCTTTATGAATATTTAATTTGACCAGTTAACTCGTGGTTTCTTTTGGACAGTCGATTTATGTATGTACCATTTTGGGTGGAGGGGGAGAAAAATTATACGAGTTTGTTTATGATGGCAAGTGGACACAAGTTAAGAAATTAGTTTTGTTTCTTGTTTCTTCTTAACTTTCTTTTCTTACACAGATGTTTTTGTTTTTAATATATTCTGTTTCTGGCATGCAGTGTTTTGTTTTAATTGGTAATGCATATTTCTCCTATTTTTATTTTTTTTGCCTCATTTTGCCTAGTTAATCAAGATTTCTGTTTTAAAATTTGATGTACTGAGTTTGCATGTATTCAGTTTGTCTAAACACGTGGCGTTGCAGCAACTTTGGATCTCTTGATGCACATGCTCCTTATTTTCTGTTTCGGAAGCACCTTTGGGTGAAATATCAGGTGCCACCCGAGGAGTTAATTCAGCTGTGCTTTCATGGATGATTGTTCTGTACCGTGCCGCCGCCGCCGCCTTTCCTCCATGCTCATATTTTTTGACCTTCAGGTGACTAGGGAAATGCCAAAAGCTCACGGCTTACTCAGTCGGTGCGTAGTGACTGGGTAGATGACTTGTGCAGACCCATGCTCCAGGACCCCCTCCCCCACCCATGCTCCAGGCCCCCCCCAACTCGTGGTGCATTCGACTTGTATTGAGAGTTTCAGTGTGGCAGACCTTGTATTCAAATGTGTGCAACAATATGTTTACAGTGCAAAAAGGTGTGGTGTGGGGCCGGTTTAACTTTCAGGCCACAGCAGAGGGTGAGTATTCGCTGGCTTCAAGTTGGGTGTTTCCAGAAACAGTGCTGAGACCGGTCTCAGCAGGAGGGGAGGGGACCTCGGCGCAGGAGAGACTCCAGGGGCCTCTTCTGTCCATTACCCTCTTTGGCGCTGATTGGATACGTTAGCTATAACCTCGCATGTAAGTAGGCCGCAGCAAGGGTGGGGGGGGGGGGCGGGGAGGAGATGGGGTGGGGGGAGTCAGTCATATCTCACAGGTTAGTTTTTATGTGTGGTTTACAGTGACTTGTTGATGGCCCCGCCCACAATAAGATTTCAGTGGCACTGAGGTGCGGGTAATTATCATGCTCTTTATAGGCTCGCTTGCATCACCTTTTAATAATAAGCATGCAAACTTTACATTTACTGTTTAGTTTTGTTCTGTAGTGTTTTTATTAGCAGAGGTGCTTCGTTGCTAGAGGTACAATGGGGTTTTGTGACCAGAGGCGACATACGCTGTATAGTGTCATAATTAGAGGAGATTACCTCGTTGTTATTTCCATTTCATCACAGTCAACTAAGTGACAATAGTGGCCCTGGCGCATCCTTCTTTCACTGCCAACAATTCTGGTTTTCCAAGTGCCTTTCACCCCTTAAAGTGGTGCTGCAGATGACATCTTTTACATATTTCTGATTACTGCTTGGGCATCTTCTTGGCTAGTGCGCATGTCTGGAACTCCTGCTTTTGAAAATCGGGGCTCCAACAAAAGTACTAATCGGAGCTATTTCAATGCACACCTTTGGAAGTCTGGAGTATAAGCATTTGAGTAAAAAATAATTCCTGTTCCTGCTGAGATTATTTCTAAACTTGTTGGAAGCACAGATAGAGCCCCCTGGTGTATCTGTTGGTGGCTATTTTTTTCAAATGATAATATTTGATTATATTCAGCAAAAGAAGCTAGTGCGCTGCTTACCTCTGTGGCTGGGAGGAACACATCAGACCTAATACATGAAATAGTAAATCTGCACTCGTACGAGTGGGTGCATATTTACTCTTTTTTTTTTTTTTTTTTTAGAATTCACAGACGTTCCCAGTAGTACATCTGGAAAGTTACGAAGCATACTGTTGGAAATGTCATGTGACATTCACAGCACTCTAGTTCACCCAATGTATAATTCTGCATAGCATAGACTCGAGCAGTGGAGAATCGGTGCCTGATGTCAAATGGTACACACTTTTTTCCCTTTCTCCCCCAGGAAAGCCATTTTGTCCTCTGGAGAACCAGTTTCCCCACACCTCCTGCAAGATTGAGGTGACGCATTCCCTTCCCTAACCTGGAAAGGAAGTTACTTCAGCTTTTTGCTGTTGTTAATATCGGACCATGTCCAGGGAGGGAAGGGGTTGGATCGGAGTTTGTAAATGCAAACTTGGCAGGCTAACTGTGCCTTGTTTCGCCCAATTCCTATCCCTTGTGTCGGAGTTACTACTGAGCATTTCTCTGCTCCTGTGGCCGAGAAATCTGCAGTAGGTAACCCATTTGATTCTGCCAGGACTTATTGTGGAAATTGCTGGACGGTGTAAATGGAGGTATTTTCGGCTGTCAACGTAGATTTGTGGATTAAAACGCCTTTGTGAAATGACACATTGCTTTTACGCAGAGGGATGGGCAAGGTGTTCAAAGACAATGTTTCACCCACCCATACCATGGAACCTCTAGGCTTTCTTATTAGAGACGCACCTTGGATCCCATGCCCGCCTCAGCACCTCTCTATGGCAGAGGGTGGTCGTGGTCCATACACGGGTGTTTAATTGTGTGTTCAGCTGCACAGGGACCTTCTCTACACTGCTACACAGGTCTCACTTTTAGATCTGTGAATAGACCCAAAATGATGTGCATTTGTCAAAATAGAAAAAAAACTGCGCATTCCTTCCTTCTAAAATACGTCTTTTAATATGAATATTTAATGTTAATTTTTTAAATATTTATATTCCTAAATAAATGAATGTATATAATTCATGCAACCGCAAAATAGTTGCAATATTAGCAATATTTTTAGGGTTGTTGTTTTTCTGCTGGCTCTCACAATGGTTGTGTATGTATAATGGGTAACTAAAAAAAATCTAAATCCGTATTTGTAAAGCGCGAACTACTCACCCTTACGGGTCTCAAGGCGCTGGGGGACGTCGTGGAAATTAAGTGAGCTATTACCCAGAGTCACATGGTGCTGAGCTGCCGCCGGAGCCGGGGATCGAACCGTGAGCCCTGTGCTCCGAAGTCAGCTGCCCATTCATGCTCCAAAATAAGTATTAATTCGAAGGCGAACGGGAGAACTGCTAGAAAACTTCTCTAGCTCTTCTCGGTACTAGCACAGTGTAAGATGCTTAATTTGTTTAAAAAAAAAAAAAAAAGTACAGGGGCCAAAAGATTTTCTAACGAGCCTGTTGCAGGCACATTTGAAGGCTTGACTTCACTTCATTCCTTTTTCTTCCACTACCCTACACTTAATGTCTGTTTATTTCTTGCAGACTCCTTTTCATCCCTGCTTTAACCTTTTTTTTTTTTTCCTCCGTTTTCCTATATTTACCTTCCTTTCTTTTTACATTTTCTGCCTTTCTCTGTCCGTGGCTAATAATGAAAAATAAGCATTTGTTCCCAAAAATCGGTGTTGTTGCCAATGTAGCCACCAGCACACATTGAGTACAGGCTGCCTTACTCTGACAAATGTACTGCCTCCTGCCACCCATTGGAGTTGTTCATTCTCTTCCAGCTCTATAGCTTCTAAAATGGGGGAGGGAGGCTTTTCCCTCAATCCTTATGTAAAGCTTTACTTAGTTTCATTTGAAATAACACCATTCTATTCTGAGTGTATTTACTCCCTTCATTGCAACAAACACGGTCTTGGAGGTCTAAAACTTTCCAGGGGAGACACTGTTTGCTAAGTCAATAGCTGAAGTCCAGCATTGAAAGTGTTCTGCACCCTATCTTGAATAGTGGGTGAGCATCCGCTGTGTGACTTATTTCTGTCCAGCCTTGTCTGACTAGTGAGGCCTCACCAGACCAAACCCATGACTGAATCTGCCCCCCTCCCCCAGGTACCAGACCCTTTAGGAGCACCCCTTATACATTGACTGACTGACCCAGCCTTATCCTTGTTTGGGAGCGTTGGTGTTGTGTGGCTGACTGTACCTTAAATGCACCAGACCTCTTATTGACACTCATGTGTTGATTGACTCTGTCCCCAGACTTTTCAGTGGTACTCTTGTGTGTGTGTGTGACTAACTCAGCCCAAGCCTTACTGGCTTTAGTGGCCTGTTGGGTAAACCACCCTTCTATCCGCACCGCAGTCCTGGTTGCCTTATTCAGAATGCCTCGCATGTTTTGAGCGCACTTATTATGAATGTGCTTCCTTGCACCACACACGGTTCACTGGATGCCTATTAGGTGTTGGGCACGGTGCACGTGGGAGGGCCTGCATTTAGTGAGTGTTGGCATCTCGCCCATCTCTCTCTGGGGACCCAGGAGATTCCCACAATCTTTAGAATGGGACAAACACCTGTTGGACCCAGGACTGCCATCGCCACGCTGGCTGTGAGGCTGGGAATAGTATCCTTGTGAGGTATGAAGGGCGCCAGCCAGAGGGTTGCGTTGGGCCCGTGCCAGGGACATTGTGCGCCACATGCGGCTTGGCTGGAACCTCATTCTTTCGTCCCATCTCCCTCCCCCACTCACAACTCGCCCGTGCGCCTTGCACTGCCCTTTAATCCGCTTCCTGCGCAGGTCGAAATCTGCTTGACACCGAGTTCTCAGCACTAGCCTCCCTTGTGATCTTAAACCTGCACCTCTTGTTCTGCCCTCCATCTTGAATGACAATAACGCAACCTCTTTTGCAAGCCCCAAAACGTTCTGGCCATCGCATTGCCCTTGGCGCTCTGCTCTGTCGCTCATCAATCAATCAATCAATCAATCACGGCATTTATAGAGCGCGCTACTCACCCGGGAGGGTCTCAAGGCGCTGGGGGAGGGGGTAAGTTACTGCTCGAACAGCCAGGTCTTGAGCTGCTTCCTGAAGGAGAGATGGTCCTGGGTTCGCCGAAGGTGAGTGGGGAGGGAGTTCCAGGTCTTGGCTGCCAGGTAGGAGAAGGATCTTCCTCCGGCGGTGGTTCTGCGGATGCGTGGTACGGTGGCGAGGGCGTGGCTGGTTGATCGTAGCTGGCGTGTGGGCGTGTAGAAGGTCACGCGGTCGTTGAGGTACTTTGGGCCCAGGTCGTGGAGGGCCTTGTGGGTGAGGAGTCTGAACGTGATTCTCTTGCTGACGGGGAGCCAGTGCAGGTCTTTCAGGTGTCCGGTGATGTGGCTGTGTCGGGGGATGTCCAGGATGAGTCGTGCGGAGGCGTTCTGGATGCGCTGGAGTCTTTTTGAAGTTTGGCTGTGGTTCCGGCGTAGAGGGTGTTCCCATAGTCCAGTCGGCTGGTGACGAGTGCCTGGGTGACGGTCTTCCTGGTTTCAGTGGGGATCCATCTGAAGATCTTGCGGAGCATGCGCAGGGTGTTGAAGCATGAAGATGAGACGGCGTTGACTTGTCTGGTCATCGACAGGGAGGAGTCCAGGATGAAGCCCAGGTTGCGTGCGTGGTCCGTTGGCTTGGGTGCGGTGCCCAGGGCCGGGGGCCACCAGGAGTCGTCCCAGGCGGAGGGTGATGAGCCCAGGATGAGGACTTCCGTCTTGTCTGAGTTCAGTTTAAGGCGGCTGTTCCTCATCCAGTCGGCGACATCTCTCATCCCGTCGTGTAGGTTGGCTCTGGCGGTGGTGGGGTCGTTGGTGAGGGAGAGGATCAGCTGGGTGTCGTCGGCGTAGGAGATGATGTTGAGGTTGTGTTGGCGTGCGATGGCTGCGAGGGGGCTCATGTAGACGTTGAAGAGGGTTGGGCTGAGTGAAGATCCTTGTGGAACGCCGCAGATGACTTCGGTGGCTTCGGAACTGAACGGGGGAGGCGGACTCTCTGGGTTCTGCCGGCGAGGAACGAGATGATCCATTCCAGTGCTTTCTCTCGGATTCCGATGTTGCTGAGGCGCTTCACTAGGGTGCGGTGGCAGACGGTGTCGAACGCCGCGGAGAGGTCCAAGAGGATGAGGGCAGCTGTTTCCCGTTGTCGGTTAGGGTTCTGATGTCGTCGGTGGCTGCGATAAGGGCGGTCTCGGTGCTGTGGTTGGCCCGAAACCCGGACTGCGAGGGGTCGAGGGATCCATTCGTCTCGAGGAAGGCGGCAAGCTGTCTGTTGGCGGTCTTCTCGATGACTTTGGCCGGAAACGGAAGGAGCGAGATGGGACGGTAGTTCTTGAGGTCGGTGGGGTCCGCCGTTGGTTTCTTCAGGAGGGCGGTAAGCTCGGCGTGCTTCCAGCTCTCCGGGAAGGTGGCGGTGTGGAAGGAGGAGTTGATGATGTCCCGGAGATGGGGTGCGATGGTGGCGTCGGCTTTGTTGAAGACGTGGTGTGGGCAGGGGTCGGTTGGTGATCCGGAGTGGATGGAGTTCATCGTGCGGGTGGTGTCTTCGGTGCTGATCGGGGTCCAGTTGCAGAGGGTGGTGGTGGCGGGCGTTGGTTCGGCGGTAGGGTGCGTGGTTTGTGCGTCGAAGCTGTTATGTATGTCGGTGATCTTGCGGTGGAAGAACGCGGAGAGTGAGTTGCAGAGGTCTTGCGAGGGGGTGATGTCGTTGTTTCCGGCGCTGGGGTTGGAGAACTCTTTGACGATGCTGAAAAGTTCCTTGCTGTCATGGGCGTTGTTGTCCAGTCGTTCTTTGAGTGCCGACTTCTTGGTGGCACGGATCAGCTGGTGGTGTTTGCGGGTGGCGTGTTTGAGGGCGGTCCTGTTGTCTGTGGTCTGGTCGAGTCGCCAGGTTTTCTCGAGAGTGCGGCAGTTCTTCTTGGATTCCTTGAGTTCGTTGGTGAACCAAGGGGTTTTCTTGCTTCCGGGTCTGCTGGGAGGGTTTTTTAGTGGTGCGAGGTCGTCGGCGCAGGCGGTCAGCCACTTGGCGAGGTTGCTGGCTGCTTCGTTTGGGTCCGTTGTGTTGGTGGGTGTGTTCTGGCTGAGGGAGGCGGTGAGCTGCTCGGCGGTGATCTTGCTCCAGCGGGGAACCTGTTGCGGGTGGTGGTGGGTCGCAGTCTTTCTGAAGCTGAAGTGGACGCAGCTGTGGTCGGTCCAGTGGAGTCCGGTGGCGTGGCTGAAGGAGATGTGCTTGCTGGACGAGAAGACGGGGTCAAGCGTGTGGCCGGCGTAGTGGGTGGGCGTGTTCACCAGTTGCTTGAGTCCGAGGTTGGCGAGGTTGTCCAGCAGGGCGGTGGTGTTTCTGTCGTTGTTGTTCTCCAGGTGGAAGTTGAGGTCCCCTAGGAGGATGTAGTCGGCGGAGGGCATGGCGTGCGGGCTGATGAAGTCTGCGATGTCTTCGCTGAATAGTGTGCGTGGTCCCGGGGGTCTGTAGATGAGGGTGCCTCGGAGGGTGGTCTTGGGGTCAGTGTGTATCTGGAAGTGTAGGTGTTCGGCGGCGGTGAAGGTCTCGTCGGAGTTAGTCGAGATGCGGATGGTGCTCTTGTGTACGATGGCGATGCCTCCTCCCGTCTGGTTGACGCGGTCCCTCCGGGTGATCTTGTATCCGTCCGGGATGGCTATGGCGATGTCGGGCGCTGAGGAGGCGTTCATCCAGGTTTCGGTGAGGAAGGCGATGTCCGGTGCTGTTGCGTCGAGCAGGTCCCAGAGTTCCACGGCGTGCCTGTGGACGGAGCGGGTGTTCAGCAGGATGCATTTCAGGTGGTTGCTGCTGGTGCTCGACTTGGCGGAGGTGGTGCACGTCCGGGGGCAGGTGAATCGGCAGGTTTGGCAGGTGAAGGGTCCGTGGGTGCGTCTCGGTGAGGCTCGGTAGCAGGCAGGGTTCCGGCCGGCATTGAGTGCGGTGAGTGTGGCGGCGTCGTAGGTCCGTCGAGTGGTGTTGCATCGGTGGGATCCAGGGGTTCTGGCGCTGGGCGCGGTCCAGTCGCGGACGGGCGCAGACGGGCTTGCCTTAGGCGCGCCTTCGGCGCGCCAGCGCGCGCCCGCTGCGCACGTCCGCTGCGCGGCCGCGCAGCGGCCCGCCATTTATGGGGAGGTGGGAGGGAGGAGCAGCTGGGAGGCGGGAGGCAGGGGCAGCGAATGGGCAGTCAGGGGGCGGGGCCGCAGGGATGCAGCGGCGGGAATGGCGAGAGGTAGCGGGGGCACAGAAAGGAAAAGGGGAGACAAAATCACGGGCACAACGACAATGGGGCAGCGAGGGGCACAGAAGGAAAAAGGGGAGACAAATCACGGGCACAACGACAATGGGGCAGCGAGGGGCACAGAAGGAAAAAGGGGAGACAAAATCACGGGCACAACGACAATGGGGCAGCGAGGGGCACAGAAGGAAAAAGGGGAGACAAAATCACGGGCACAACGACAATGGGGCAGCGAGGGGCACAGAAGGAAAAGGGGAGACAAAATCACAAGCGGAGGGCGATCTTACCTGCAGGAGCAGCGGGCAGACAACACAGGCGGAGCTGTGTGGTGGGGGAGCGACCTACCTGGCAAGGTCAAGGGTCGCTCTCCTCACCGCGCAGCGGCCGCCATTTATGGGGAGGTGGGAGGGAGGAGCAGCTGGGAGGCGGGAGGCAGGGGCAGCGAATGGGCAGTCAGGGGGCGGGGCCGCAGGGATGCAGCGGCGGGAATGGCGAGAGGTAGCGGGGGCACAGAAAGGAAAAAGGGGAGACAAAATCACGGGCACAACGACAATGGGGCAGCGAGGGGCACAGAAGGAAAAGGGGAGACAAATCACGGGCACAACGACAATGGGGCAGCGAGGGGCACAGAAGGAAAAGGGGAGACAAAATCACGGGCACAACGACAATGGGGCAGCGAGGGGCACAGAAGGAAAAAGGGGAGACAAAATCACGGGCACAACGACAATGGGGCAGCGAGGGGCACAGAAGGAAAAGGGGAGACAAAATCACAAGCGGAGGGCGATCTTACCTGCAGGAGCAGCGGGCAGACAACACAGGCGGAGCTGTGTGGTGGGGGAGCGACCTACCTGGCAAGGTCAAGGGTCGCTCTCCTCACCGCGCAGCGGCCGCCATTTATGGGGAGGTGGGAGGGAGGAGCAGCTGGGAGGCGGGAGGCAGGGGCAGCGAATGGGCAGTCAGGGGGGCGGGGCCGCAGGGGATGCAGCGGCGGGAATGGCGAGAGGTAGCGGGGGCACAGAAAGGATAAAGGGGAGACAAAAACACGGGCACAACGACAATGGGGCAGCGAGGGGCACAGAAGGAAAAAGGGGAGACAAATCACGGGCACAACGACAATGGGGCAGCGAGGGGCACAGAAGGAAAAAGGGGAGACAAAATCACGGGCACAACGACAATGGGGCAGCGAGGGGCACAGAAGGAAAAAGGGGAGACAAAATCACGGGCACAACGACAATGGGGCAGCGAGGGGCACAGAAGGAAAAAGGGGAGACAAAATCACGGGCACAACGACAATGGGGCAGCGAGGGGCACAGAAGGAAAAAGGGGAGACAAAATCACGGGCACAATGACAATGGGGCAGCGAGGGGCACAGAAGGAAAAAGGGGAGACAAAATCACGGGCACAATGACAATGGGGCAGCGAGGGGCACAGAAGGAAAAAGGGGAGACAAAATCACGGGCACAATGACAATGGGGCAGCGAGGGGCACAGAAGGAAAAAGGGGAGACAAAATCACGGGCACAATGACAATGGGGCAGCGAGGGGCACAGAAGGAAAAAGGGGAGACAAAATCACGGGCACAATGACAATGGGGCAGCGAGGGGCACAGAAGGAAAAAGGGGAGACAAAATCACGGGCACAATGACAATGGGGCAGCGAGGGGCACAGAAGGAAAAGGGGAGACAAAATCACGGGCACAATGACAATGGGGCAGCGAGGGGCACAGAAGGAAAAAGGGGAGACAAAATCACGGGCACAATGACAATGGGGCAGCGAGGGGCACAGAAGGAAAAAGGGAGACAAAATCACGGGCACAATGACAATGGGGCAGCGAGGGGCACAGAAGGAAAAAGGGGAGACAAAATCACGGGCACAATGACAATGGGGCAGCGAGGGGCACAGAAGGAAAAGGGGAGACAAAATCACGGGCACAATGACAATGGGGCAGCGAGGGGCACAGAAGGAAAAAGGGGAGACAAAATCACGGGCACAACGACAATGGGGCAGCGAGGGGCACAGAAGGAAAAAGGGGAGACAAAATCACGGGCACAATGACAATGGGGCAGCGAGGGGCACAGAAGGAAAAAGGGGAGACAAAATCACGGGCACAATGACAATGGGGCAGCGAGGGGCACAGAAGGAAAAAGGGGAGACAAAATCACGGGCACAACGACAATGGGGCAGCGAGGGGCACAGAAGGAAAAAGGGGAGACAAAATCACGGGCACAACGACAATGGGGCAGCGAGGGGCACAGAAGGAAAAAGGGGAGATAAAATCACAAGCGGAGGGCGATCTTACCTGCAGGAGCAGCGGGCAGACAACACAGGCGGAGCTGTGTGGTGGGGGAGCGACCTACCTGGCAAGGTCAAGGGTCGCTCTCCTCACCGCGCAGCGGCCGCCATTTATGGGGAGGTGGGAGGGAGGAGCAGCTGGGAGGCGGGAGGCAGGGGCAGCGAATGGGCAGTCAGGGGGCGGGGCCGCAGGGATGCAGCGGCGGGAATGGCGAGAGGTAGCGGGGGCACAGAAAGGAAAAAGGGAGACAAAATCACGGGCACAATGACAATGGGGCAGCGAGGGGCACAGAAGGAAAAAGGGAGACAAAATCACGGGCACAACGACAATGGGGCAGCGAGGGGCACAGAAGGAAAAAGGGGAGACAAAATCACGGGCACAACGACAATGGGGCAGCGAGGGGCACAGAAGGAAAAAGGGGAGACAAAATCACGGGCACAATGACAATGGGGCAGCGAGGGGCACAGAAGGAAAAAGGGGAGACAAAATCACGGGCACAATGACAATGGGGCAGCGAGGGGCACAGAAGGAAAAAGGGGAGACAAAATCACGGGCACAATGACAATGGGGCAGCGAGGGGCACAGAAGGAAAAAGGGGAGACAAAATCACGGGCACAATGACAATGGGGCAGCGAGGGGCACAGAAGGAAAAAGGGGAGACAAAATCACGGGCACAATGACAATGGGGCAGCGAGGGGCACAGAAGGAAAAAGGGGAGACAAAATCACGGGCACAATGACAATGGGGCAGCGAGGGGCACAGAAGGAAAAAGGGGAGACAAAATCACGGGCACAATGACAATGGGGCAGCGAGGGGCACAGAAGGAAAAAGGGGAGACAAAATCACGGGCACAATGACAATGGGGCAGCGAGGGGCACAGAAGGAAAAAGGGGAGACAAAATCACGGGCACAATGACAATGGGGCAGCGAGGGGCACAGAAGGAAAAAGGGGAGACAAAATCACGGGCACAACGACAATGGGGCAGCGAGGGGCACAGAAGGAAAAAGGGGAGACAAAATCACGGGCACAATGACAATGGGGCAGCGAGGGGCACAGAAGGAAAAAGGGGAGACAAAATCACGGGCACAATGACAATGGGGCAGCGAGGGGCACAGAAGGAAAAAGGGGAGACAAAATCACGGGCACAACGACAATGGGGCAGCGAGGGGCACAGAAGGAAAAAGGGGAGACAAAATCACGGGCACAACGACAATGGGGCAGCGAGGGGCACAGAAGGAAAAAGGGGAGACAAAATCACAAGCGGAGGGCGATCTTACCTGCAGGAGCAGCGGGCAGACAACACAGGCGGAGCTGTGTGGTGGGGGAGCGACCTACCTGGCAAGGTCAAGGGTCGCGCTCATGGTGCCTCTGCTTTTATCCACAGCTTCCAAAAGGCCACTCTCACCCTTACACTCGATATGTCTCTCCGTTGTCATGTGGACCTCCAGTTTGTCCTCTCTCTGGTCCTCTTTGTCACTCTCTCTCTCTAATCTCTGTCTTTCCTCTAGCTTGTATATCTCTCTCTCTCTCTTTTCCCTTCTCTTTCTCTCTCTTTTCCCTTCTCTCACTCTCTCTCTCCCCCCCCCTCTCACGCTTCCCCTCTCGCTTTCCTCTCTTTCTCGATTCTCCCTCCCCCTCTCTCTCCCAAATCTGAAGATCTTCAGCTGTTATGGGTTCGTGACGTTATGATTCTGTTTGTCCCGTATGATGATATGGAGTTACACCTGAGATCAAGTACTTTTGTTGGGTAGCTCGCAGGGCCTGCTTGAGACAGCTGCATTACCATGTGACTCCGCAGCCCCCTCTACCCCCACCCCCATTACATTCTTGCCTAGAGACCACAGTGTAACAGTTGCATTTAGCAAATGTCCCTGTGCTGGGGTCTGCTGAGGAAGACCTTACAGTCACTACTAAATGCATACAATTTTCCGCTATTCATTTGCATCCACCCGCTCGCTGTATCCAATTTCCCTATTGCAAATGCTGGATTGAATCGGGTTGAGCATCATTGCTCAAAAGAATTAAGGACGGTTCTGGAGATCTTCTAAAAAAGCCTACTGATGGTAGCATTGTGTGAGCAATCCAAAAATAATTTACTGTTCCCCTTAGGGTTTTCGGTCGAATTAAAGGTTTCTTCTCCAAAATAGAGTTGAGGTGAAAAAAATAGCCATTTGCGTGCATCTATTCTGCCTTGTGAGGGGGAAGAAATGTATTTATCTAAAAGCGTGTTGTGACTGAATCGGAATTTTTTTCCAACCAGAACTTGGCCATAAAAGACACAAACATGCATATTGACATCCATATAAAATACAATAGTAAAACATTACTTATTAAAATTCGATGAGAACCATAAATAACAGATAATAAAATATAGACATAAAAGTACCTAAATGTCTATGGAATTGCGCCAACCCAGGGCACATTTTAAAAATCCTCCCACTGCATAACAAACTGCCTGCTCAGACAACATATGAAGAAAGTAAGAAGCCGGTCTATATTGCCGAAACCCACAAGCTTTAAGAATAGCTAATAAATAAGTGTGCCTAAAAGGCTCGTAGTAGCAGCAAAAAAGGTAAGGTGCTCTAGAGTCTGCAGAGAGTTGTCACAGAAGCATTCTAATATGCTTTTTGGATCATACCGGTAAGTTGTCAGCCAGTCAAAGAGATATTTATTTAGACAATTGGTCCTTACACACATATATACAGCCATATCAACTTTGTATACTTGCAAGTTGGGAAGCAAAGATAGCTTCGAATTGAGCCAACCTGAAACTTGGTTAGCAATGAGCGCTTCCAGACATTTCTCACCAAGGAAAGGTTTGGCTCCAGACCATCACAGACTTTGGCTAAATATTCTCCCATCATCTATCTGGCCAAAGCACTTAGCTCCCTAGTATCAGAGGCAGATCCCATAAATAATGCCTTAATCTTGCCCCTTTCATCCTGGTCTAATCTGTGGGGAGAAGAGAACAGATCAGGCCTGCCCAAAGTCTGGGTGGTTCACTTTATATAACCCAGCCATGGGATCTTCAGCCCATTATCACAGTTTAAACAATCTAAGGGACGTGTGTGGATTGCTCCAGCTCACCAACCACAAGAGGTGCGGAGAAACTTTGATGTGATCTTCTACAAATGATAAACCCAATTCTTAAAGAAAGAATTGTTAGCTTTTTGGGCTAAGACCCAACAGTCTTCTACAGAAACAGTTCTCCTCCTGTTGAAGCTTTGAGCAGTTTTAGTGTCCCAGTATGGTGGCCCCGTAGGTTAACACTAGCAAATACTTAAGTCTGTAAACCTCCAACAGGGGCTGGATAGGCTTGCTCCTCACCATTGCTGCCAGCCCAAATAGGACCCCTACTGATTGATTAAAACAAACAACGATTTTTGCAAGGCATGGCAGCCAACAATTCCTAGAATAGGTTTTACCTCGGTAGGGAAATTCACAAACCCATGTGACTAATTTTGCCCTCAATAGAAAATGCCTCATTTTGCTGTTTTGCTTAGTGATATTGGTTTCTAGATGGAGATTGTCCATAAAAAGGACAAGCACATCAATAAGACCCCCCTAAGACCATTAGGTGTGCAGGATAGCAAGACTGCGCCATTGGTGTAAAGCAACGCTGGATCAATGGTCGTGTTTGCCATGAGCATGTTTGCTCCCCGTGATACTAAGAACAAGCTTAATCCATTAATGTATAAAAGAAATAAGTTGGGGGGCCAATACACAACCCTGACATACTTCCACAGACAAGCCAAAGGAATCTGTGCATTCCCCCTCAGTTCATATCATACAGAGGAACTGACCCCATTATGCGAGGCACGAAGAAAGTTCACCATGGGTAAAGACAAACCAATACTGACTGTTTAAATTTTAAAAAAAATAAAAAAATCCATGGCTTAGACCAAGGGGCCCTGGAGGGCCGGATCCATGCCAGATTGTTAAGATAACTACATTTATCTAAATTGGGATATCCTAAAAATCTGGTATGGATCCGGCCCTACAGGACCAACTTTGGAGAACCCTGGCTTAGACTTATTGGCATGGTCAAAGGTGCTACTAAGGTCCATATAAGCCAAATAAAACTACCCTTTTTAGTAATCACAATTTCCCAATGATAAAATGCAGATTTAAATCTGTTCGACTCCCAAACCTTCCTTAAACTCATATTTGCTGGTGCATAGGGAACCATTTTGCTCTACCCAGTGGAAAAGGCCTGTAACAGCAGGGGTCCTGCCAGTTACCTTTCTTAAAAACCGGCACAACGGTAGCAGACTGCCAAGAAGAGGGACTACTAGAAGAAGCAGCAGCATTTAAGAGATTGGTAATTATGGGGCCCCACAGCTGTATGTTATCCTTATAAAGATCCATTGGCACCCCATCGGGACCTGGGGCCTTGTTTGAGGGACTGCCCGATATAGCAGCAGAGACATCATCCAATCTGAAACTAATTGCCAGTGGGAACTGTGGAACGCTAACTACGTCCTCTGCCATGGGACATCCCCATATGAAAAGATCAATTTGAAATGCTCTAACGATTTATCAGGATTGATATTGGACCCTAATCCTTCTGACAAGGTGGGTGAGGATTTTGAACCATTAACAATTTCCCAGAATCCATTAGAGTCCCTGGCTTTGCCCGGATGTACTAAACGTTCCCAAGTTGCCTCTTTAAGTACGATGTCCTTTTATTAATTGGATGTTAGTAGATTGCCCTACCCCCTACAATGCACTGTTTATTCCTTGGCTTGGCAGTAAGGACTTCATGCAAGGTATGGTCTGCCTTTCTGCAATCCTTATCAAACAACTGTTGTTTAGGTGCCCCTTTGCACTTTGATTTGCCCTGGATAATATTTCTTATAACCTGGTTCAGGGAGCTAAATGCGTCTAAAAGGCTAACTGGTGGAGGGTTAAAAGTTAGCAAACAATCCAATAAAGCAAGATTGGTCCCAGCAAGAGAACGCAGCAAAGCTGAAATGGGGATAGCTCTCCAGCTTAACCATAGACCACTATTTTTCTGGGACAGACTAACTACACCCAAAGGAACTGATGGTTGGATGCAATCCGGTGGGTTAAGAATATACACATGTAGATTGTGGTTACTGAAGGTAGTTTCAGTCATCCTTCCTGAGATGGCAAAAGGTTCCATGTTCTTGGAAATGTTCAGTCATTGACTAGATCTTCCTTTGCCCCATCCAACGAACGTAGGTGGCTGTTTATTAAGATCTCCCAGGATTTCCATTAAGTTAATTAACCCAAAATTACGTAAACTATTAAGCAGCTTCAAATCCTTACGATCAGCCTGAGTACATAGTAAATTATCGGCTGTCACAAAAGGTTCATAGAATGTGGAATTCTGGCCCAGCTTGGTTTTGAAATCTTCTCCTATAATCACATAAAAATAGTTTTAAAATCTTGAAGACCTCTATTTTAAAACGGAGTACCTTAAACAAAACATCAATCCGACATCCCACATCAAAGACTGCATTTAACAAGGGAAACAATTAAATTTGTTGGTTAGGACAATTGCCCGCCCCCCCCGCCCATGCTTGCATACAATTGAGACGACTCTGTAGAGCATTGAGATTCTAATCATAGTGGTTAGACCACCCAGCGCTCTCTGGCCTAAAGCAGCAACAGCAGGGACTGAAAAACGTTCAAACCCATCCCACACAGTTTCGTCTATGGACGAAGTCTCTTGTAACATTATGATGTCAAATTTGGTGACCAAGTACAACCAAGACGAGTCCTGCTATTTCGCATGAAAACCAGTGATATTCCAAGTGACCAACATTGTAGCTGGCCCTTTAATCAAGACCAAATCTTCAGAGGAAGGGTCACTGATGATAGAACACACCCTTGATCGCTTAGTTTGCTTTTTAGGAGGAAAAAGACCTAAATCAAGTCAGTCGTTGGCTTCCAAATCCATCAAAGGAAAGAATTGATTGGACGTAATATTTGGAGATCTCGCCAGCCCACCAGCCACCTGAGGGGGACACCAAATACCAGATCGTGACCTAGGCTGCAAGAAGCTATGAAAGAACCTAAAGGGAGAACATTAATGCGACCAGCTCACTCATTATTGCTTTTGTTACTTGAGATTAAACTGTGAGCTAGATCCGGATGCTTACAGTTAATACCTATACAGTCTCCTTCCAGGTTCTTGGTGTAGGACCGATCCACCCTACCCTCCATACAAAGATAATGTTGTTGTACTCTTTAATACTGTCTGTCTGCTTGAACTTTGATTGGTTCTTGTGCCCTTTTTAAGATGAAGTTTGCTGACCTACATGCTTTAATAATACAGGTGTTCTGGGGATGTAAGCAGGTGGCTTTGGAATTCTGCCTCCTTGATCTATGTTTACACTAAATTGATTTTTCTCATAACTAAACAAAATGGATGGAGGGCAGTTTTAAGTGTTACATTGTATTGTATTGTAATTGCATTTATATAGCGCTTACTACCCTTGACGAGGCGTCGAAGTGCTTTTTCGGCGAGTAGCACGCTACTCCGGGACCCATAGAGGATTAGTGTTGAATTAGTATAGTGAAATATGAAAGTAATTTGAGTGGTGGTTAGGTTAGTCAGTTATTTGGATTCAGAAGGATAGTGGAGGGATAGAAATTCGGTCACCTGAGGTTTTAGGCAATTCATTCTGTTTCCTCACTACAATGGCTGACAATTCTTGGAAATAGTTTCCTAATTAATAATTAAACCTCCATATTTTTTTTTTTTTTTTTCTGCTTTCATTTTTGTTGCTGTCAGAAATTGTTAATGCCAGTATCTGTGTGCAATAAATCTACCAAAAAGCGGGTGCCCGCAACCTATTTCCTGTTTAAATCGGTAATTATTTATTATCATGCCATTTAACCATGTTTCATGCCTCATCAGTGATTACCAGCGAGCATGCTGCAATGAGTTATTTTGCCAGAAATTACGTCAGCATGGGACAATACTGTGCTAGCAGTCTTGTCCGCATGAGTTACTGTGCCTGTAATCAAGTACCCTGAGTTATAGTCTCAGTAACCCCACCAGTTCCTCCTGCAATAACCCTTCCCCTCGGATTTTGTACCTTTTAACCTGCCTGGCAGTGTGGACACCCGTCTCCAGTAGTGAGTGTGAGAACACCAGGCCGGCAAAGCGCCCATGACTGCACACCTCTTCGGGTCTGATGAGGTTACGTTGACAATGGGTAGGAATTTGAAGGTAGGGCTTTCCCTACGCACATTAGAGTATATATACCCATGCTAGATTGTGTTTTCTGTTATTCCACTAGTGTCCCCTCATGTGAGATCAGATCACATACTGGTGATTTAGAATGTCACATCACACCGGCGATGGGACACTGCTGATAGGACAGGAATGATTACATGTATTGCGCCTCGATCATATCTCATTAGAGTTTGGAGCCAAGTCTTACACTTTTGCAATATAATGAAAAGATCCTCCTTATCAATGTATACATTCTGAAGTTATTGAATAGCCTTATGGCTGGAGGTTCAGCTTTGAGCTAGTCCATCAGCCTTCTCTAAGGGGGTTTAACAGTTCGTTTCCTGGTCTGGTGGCTCAGTGGATTAATGCACCCACTCCAGGAATATGTGTTTGACCATGTGGTCACAGACTTGAATCCTAGTAGGTTCACCTAGCCTTTCATTCTTCCGCGGTTGATGAAATGAGTACCATTGCGTTGGGTAGCAATAAACATCTGTTATTTCAGTGCCAAGAGACACAAGGGTGGATGTGCGCTTTACAAATGTGCGTTTTACTACATTTGAGGATGTCTGTAAGCTACTTTTGAGAGAAGGGCACAACAATGTGTTATTTCTTTACTGTTGTTTATCCTTTGATTTACGGGCCTGCACCTGGAAGCTTGGTATCTGTGTTCCGGAAAAGAAGCCTCGGGGAATGCTGTGCATTTGATCCACACTTCTGCTCTGGTTCAGTGCACAATACACACATGAAGAGTAGGTCAAAAACAAGCATTGGCAAATGCAATAGGTTTCGCGTATGTGATTTTAATAACTTTTTTTCTTTGTTTTTGCTTGGTGAGCAGTTGTGCAATATAAGTTAAAGGAGTTCGTAAAAGTGTTATGACTTGTTTATTGAGAAAGGAAATATATTGACTAGTGGTACTATAAAGCTTACCTGTACCTTTGGGTGACATTGTTGCTATATAAAACGGACCCCAAAATATAATTGTGAAAAGCAGGTTTGAATGTGGAGTGAATTTGGGGAGTGTAGGGGAATCTATGCAATGGTAGTTTCATTTTGAGTCGGTTGCACAATTTCAATGAACATTCATGATTGTATGTGCATTGAAATTGTGCAACCCACTCAAAATGAAAAATGACCAGCCCTATCTCAGCAGTGTCTTGTTAGTGCCAGAAAATATTTTAAATCTGTTTTGCAAACTATTACAAGGTTTTTTTTATGCATGTTTACAGGGACTTCTGGGTTTCAGTAGTAAGGTTACTGGCAATTAGAGAGGTGTTGGCACTACTGTCTCAAAGCTGTCCCCGTATGCCTCAGAATCTTACTGTATCCCGCACCCATGCATACATTAACAACAATAAGAAAAGGAAATTGAAAGTAGCTAATATCATATCATGCAAGATATGAGACCGTGCATAACATATTTTCACCACTGCTCTATGTACTGGAGTAGAAGCGTTTAGAAGGTGCATTGCGTGCAGAGCTGGCCCTAAATCAGATTGACCAGGACAGTGCCCTGGGCAAAAAGAAAATTTGGTGTTTGTTGTGGTGGGGTTGGGGGTCATTGAGGTGTGAGGGAAGGAGGTGTGAAGAAGATGAGAGGTGGTCAGAGTCTTGATGGGGTGTTCACAATTAAGCTGAGGTGCATTAAGGGCTGATTATTACTAACGGGACCTGATTAAGACCAATTGGGATGTTTGCATAACATTAAGTCGGGCAGCCACCTGCTGCGCCCCTCGGAATATTGGCGTCCTGGGCCCAGTTTGCCCATGCCCAAGGCTGATCCTGGTTGCATGACATAGTTGTGAAGTCACCCCATGTAATGTCTGAGATCTTATCCCAGGCCGGAATTATTTTATTGCCTGCAACACACTGCATTCTGGGACTTATAGTTTTGCATCTCCCATAACCAGCATGCAGTTAAATCGACCAGCATGGGAGATTATTGTTGGTTATGAATCATACCTGGGTCTGTCGTAAAACTGCTGTTGGATTAACATTTTTCACCAATTCAGAAACCGTTTCGAAATAGTGGTTAAAATCCATAATTTTACTCTGATGCCTGCAGTGTAGGTGAAGTGGTTTGCCAGAAAATTGAGCTTGCACAATTAACTGCATTATAGCAAAAACTATAATAACCAATTAAAATGCACAACACCTCACTTAAGCAACTTTTCTCAACGTCCACTCCTTTCTAACTTAAGCGACACGCAAGTTGAAAATCCCCAAGGCGAAGAACTGACAGAAAGAGCATTAATAGCTTTCGATTCTATCTCGAACAAAATTAACTACAAATGTATTTATTTTGTATTGAAAAACTGCAGTACTATTTAAAAAGGCTCACTGTTAAAATGTGTAATTCAATAAAGCCTCTCCAAAGAGAGCCCGCAAACCTAAGGCAGATAAAAATGCTCTCCGAATATAAAAAAATATTGCAAGTAACACTTAATATTTGCAAACTCGGTGATTATTACTGGCGTTAAAACCTTTAATTAAATCCCAAAATTTCTCCAACCTTCAAAAATAACTTTTAAGAACAACTTACCATTATTGAGACCATGCATATACCAAAAGAAAGGGAAGCAAACTCCTTGAGAGGAGCACCAGGACACTGCGCCACAAGCAGCCCATGTGTAAGAGAAAAGCAGGATCGAGCACGCTTCATCCGGAGAGCTGCACGACTTATTCTACCCCAAGTCACGGACAGATAACTGAGCTCTTTCACAGCATACCTGAACATCCCAGGCATGCTGGCAAGCAGGTCGGGTACAATCTCAGTATTCTTTTGACAGTTCTGAGCATGGTGCACATGGGCTCAGTGAGTATCCTAATCTCTACTGGCTTACAAAAGCGCAAAGCAAGAGGATGAAGGTTGAGGAGTACCTGCAGAGTGTTTCAAAAGTGCGTTTAACTCGCAGGTTCTGCGTTGAAGATGCCAAAGTTCACGCCTTCTTACCTGCTCTCCACCAATAGAAATCTCCCGGCATTGCATAATGCGTCCATGTTGGGGTAGACCGATGTAAAATATTAAATAAAGAAATAAGTATGCTTTCTGGAATTGTAGTATCTGCCTTTACGGACTCTACTATCTTCACATATGATTGGCTGTCTGGCTCAACGCTCTTACGTCATGCTGAGGTCTATCTAAGCTCTGTCCTCTGTAATCTGGGAGAAGAAAGTACGCTAAGGTGAGCACCCCAAGATGTTTGCTAGCCTCACTCTCATTCAAAGCCCATGCTATACCTACTGATGTAAGGTGCCACATCTTAGGAAAACTGTAATTGCTAGAATGAAGAAAGTTGGACATCGATTTGCTGACAAGTACGCTTCAAATGAGTGCAGCCAGGGGCTGATGGGAGTGGTAGTCATGAGCGGGCCAGGATAAGGTAACATCCTGTTTTACAGACTAAACGGGAAGAACTCTGCATATGTAGTAGTTGGTGTGTTAAAAGTGAGAAATGTGGCTCTGATGCACTAGAGACATTGTCCAAAGTGAAAGTTAACAAGGGAGAGCGTAACTCTGCTAAGCATAATTATTAAAAAAAAAAAAAAAGTTCCCCTAAAGCGGATGTAAACAATACTTGGGCCTTGGGACACTGATAAGAGCATACACACAAGGAAGAACAGGAAATAGTATGCCATAGCCAATAGAAATGGAGGAAAAGTAAGTGACAAGCACAGGAACCAATGAAAAGCAAGGGGAGCGAGCCCCTTTTAAGATGTATAACAACAATGGATTTCACAAGCGTTGTTCAAGCGAAACCTAATGATGAGAGTATTTGTATACTTAATGTAGAATTTACATAAAATCGAATCTCCTGGCAAAGAATTGTTCAACTCCCTGGTCATGAGCAAAACTGACTATTATATCCGCATCCTAGTTGGTTTGCCCCAATGCTACCTTTTCTCCTTGGAAAAAATCATTAACTTTGCTTCATGGACACTCTTCCAGAAAAACACACACACACATTGGCCCTTTCAAACTTCTAATCTTGACACTGCACCAGTTTACCTCGTGTAAGCCTTCCTTGATGCACTCTGGCTCAGAATGCCAACTAAGAAGTACTGCTCTGCTTCAAGATTTTCATCTTTCTTCTGTAAGGTACCCCGCATCGGGGCTTCTCGCCTCAGGCACCTGCATGACAGCCCACACTTGTTCCCTTCAACCTCTTACTCATAGGTACCTGACAAGATCCTACTCTGAGTTGGGAGTACCAGTAGGATGGTTTAACGTCTGTGGGTCTGTTTGCGACTACCCACCATATAATGTCTTGTAGTTTAAAGCAAATATGTGATGTACTCGGTGGTTATACCTGCAGTAAAAGCTCCACACCTCATGGAGACATAAACTAACAAGAGGAAGAGAGACTGACGCTAGAGGATCATAAAACAAAAAACTCATAACTTTTTTTTCTGTCTCGATCCCAACCACCCTGTTTTCCCCAACAATACAGTTGGAATGTTATACGTTAAGTGCTCTGTTGCACCTGAGGCTAGTGTCGTACTTTATAAATACGTTTGCATTTGTTTATTTATTGTATCACATGTGTCTGACTCTGTTTATATTTAACACACATCTATCATGTACATCTATGCACAATAAGTACAAATAACACTGAGAGTCATCCTATTTGGTTCACACAGTAGTAACTTAACTTGGTCTGTTAGGATGTGTAGCATATTAGCGCACCATCATTGGCTCCTCTGTGGTGAGGGCAGGTTGTTCTCCACACCTTGAGAAGAAGTTTGGGGAGGAGGGAAATGGGCTCCTCTCTGGCCTTGGGGTGAGCTACAAGATGCTGTCAAAGGGGGACTTATCAGAGCATGGTACATTTATGACTTGCGGAGGTAACCGAACTGCCAGAGACATCCAGCAACCAATCCAGTGAATTATGTCACAAAAGATCTCAATAGTTAAGGAAACCTCTTTCAAGCTATGGAACATTCTGGAAAGCCTGTTGGTGATGCAGGACTGGGCAAATAGAACTTTTTTTCTCCTCTACACTGTATGGCCTTTTTTAAGGAACACAATTGCTTCAAGCCACCAGTGTATCGATGCTAGAGTATGGCAATGCTTTGTATTTTGGATCGCCCGCTTATGCTTTGGTGCAGTTGTTGTGTGTCCAGAGACGGGCCAGGCCGTTTGTATGTTTAAATCTCTGTTTCAGGTGTCCCCAGAAATGACTCCTCCCCATTGGTTGCCAGTAAGGGGTGAATTAAATTTAAGGTGATAGTGACTCACTGCTATTATGGCCGAAGGCCTTTCTAAAAAACCAAGTGTCCCAGTGCTTGTGATTATGCTGTGCTGCTATTTAAATGTAGCCTCCCCTGTTTATAAACTCCTTTTCAGGAAAACGTATTGTATACTAGTTTGGCTAGATTACATGTTCTGCATCAATCGGCTGAACTGTATATTCTGAAAGTGCATTCTGAATGCTTAATGTTACCTGCATTTCTATACTATAAGTCCTGCTGACAATGCAAATTAACTTATTTCACCTGAACTTTGTTTCACTGTTGCAGCTGTAACACCCTTTGTCGCCTTGTGCCCAGGGTTTTGTTGTGCCATATTGTATTCTATGGTATCATTTATATAGTGCTTACTACCCCCTATCTGGGGAACTGAAGCACTTCCACCTCTCTTCTGTAAATGCTCCTGGATGCTTCCAATTGTGGTTGGTAGTGAGTATTAAAGCTTGATGGTTTTTTTCCTGAGACAGTGTTGCCTTCTACAGATTATTTTTTTTAGTAGTAAGGCAGCATGATGATCCATGGTGCAAGCCTAGAGTGCAGTGTCCTATTTTGTTTTGTATCGCTTGAATTTAATTTGTAGGCATAGTGATCCAGGCCGCAAATCTACCCGCCCACTCGCTGTGGCGAGTCAGATTAAACCTACTGTCATTCTGGCAAGTGAACTTAAACTGGAAAGGAAGGAACAAGTGTTTTGTTCATTTAGAAAGTGAATGAGCAATTAAAACCCCTTTAAATCTTGTTTTTATCTTGACACATTTGCTGTCTGTCCAAGGACAGAGGTCAAATGTCAGTTTGTCTTTTTACTAATTGCTTCTTATCTTATCCTGGCAAATGGTGTTTCCTTTCTCTTATTGCAGTTAGGTTTTTGTCAAGTGATCTATCTGACAGTCATTGTGAAACAAAAAGCTGTAAGATAGCCTTCTTTTTTTTCTGACACATTTAAACAGCTTATAAATGAATAGTATAAATATTTCAAAATATATCGGGAATTATGAAAGCACATTTTTTTTGTAATTCAGAAGTCTGATGCAAACAAAGATTTAAATAGGAGCAAAACAAATCAAAACACTTTACTTGGTGATGTGCAAATGACAAATATTTGTAGAAACTCGATTTCTAAACATTGTTTGTACACTATATAGTTTTATCAGTAAAACCGCATGCCGGTGCTACCACTTCATGCTTTGGGGATGTATTTATTAAAAGTGATAGCTTTTTAAACATTTGGAAAACATTCCTCCCCCACCCCCCATACTGATGACAGTGCTGTTAATGAACTAAGAGGCAAGTCAGCTGTCATATGTATCTTATATGTGGCTAGATTTGTATTCTATATATGGAGCAAAAGTTTAGCCTATTAAATCAAGCAAACATGTTTTTTTAGTACAACAGACATGCTGAACTCGTGCGTTTGAAGGTGCTCTCATATGTGAAAAAGAAGAAAATGGTGGCTCAGTGAATTAAAATATTTGCCCTGGATCACAATATTTGATGCCAGTTTGTGTCAAAAGCATTATAATTAGGTCGAGTAGATTATTTAAGTCACTAGACCTGCAGGTCTAGTAACATGTTTATGATTTTTTTTAGGCCTGTGGTCCCTTTTCCTCTGAGGCTCTTGACCATGCAGTATCTTCAACATTGCTTGACTAGCTTTTGGAAGCCAGTGGAGTGATTGCAGGGCTGGTGTCATGAATTCTCTGGGGTGAAGACGGAGAAGAAGTGTTGCAGCAGAGTTTTGGTCAGATGTATTTTGTGAATGATTAAATTGGGTGTGCGGAGATATAGGCTGTTGTCAGCGGTTAATTTGTTTAAAAAAAAAAAAAATGCCAGGGTTCTCGTCAGGGTGCAGCTTGCACCAACCCATTTCTCCTGTTGCGCTGTCTAAAACAGAACCAACTACTAACCGTGAAAGTAGAGAGAGGATGTGGCAATGGCCAGAGCTACTGACTTCAGAGCTGTGATTCTGGGCAAGTCACTCAATCTCCCTGTGCCTGCCATAAATGAATGTGTCCTTAACTGGTGTTCATGAAAAGCACTGGTGTTAATGATTAAGTGCTGGTGCTGAGTGCTGGAAACCACAGGCTAAAATTAAGCACTTGCTTTTGCCATGGGCTAGTATGGATTAAGAGTATGAGTGCATTTGTTGGCTTCTGAAGATGTGTTGTAGTGTTTCATCGTGTAGAAAGTGCTCTTTGTGACGTGGTATCAAGGATGGGTCTAAATACATTGTTTCCTCTAGGGTTCTTACCCCTGTTGATGTAGTTTGAGTTTCATTGAGTTCCATGGGCAATATGGCAGTCCACAGTCTCTGTCTTTGAAGCATTGAGCGCTAAGTCGTTACTCTCCATCCATGCCTTTAACGCCTTTAACGCATAGTGGCAGTTGTCGGGTCTTGATTTGTAGAGGTCTTCTGAGCCATCCATTTTTAGAATGAAAATCGTCTGCATAGTTGTAACAGGTGAGGTTGAACGGTCTAATCAGCTCTGTTAAGGGGGTTAGATAGATATTGAATAAGAGCAGGAATGTGGGTATCAGGGTCTGATATGAAACGCTGTAGATACACAAGCTTTGTCTGTCTTTGGGGTATGAGGCGCAATCCATTTCAGAACATATTTATGTATTCTTAGAGTATGGAATCTTTGTAGTAGCATGTGGTTATGTACAGTATCAAATGCCACTGACAAGCCCAGGAGTAATCTGGCAGCCACTCTGGTTTTTGCCAACTGTGAATTTCAGGTCCTCCATAATGGATACACGAGCTGACTCTGTGCCTCTTACCTGGTCTGAATCCATATTGGTCTGATATAAATCATTTTCCTCAGACTTGGAAAACTTAATAAAAATTGCACTTTTAAACATTTTACCAAGGAACAGATATTGATCTGTAGTTTGATGGATTGGATTAGATTGGTCGGGGTTCTTGATGAGTGGTCTAATATAGGAGGTTTTTAACTACATTGGGTAAGAAGCTAGTTCCAGGGACTTGATGAGTGAGCTTCTTGACACCTCCCCTGTGCGGATTGTGCAAAAGACATCTTAAAATGTTTTTGGAAGGGCTGGATCTGAAGGTGTTTCTGATGGCGTGCTTGCGATGATCATCTTGTGGAATTCTTTTTCTGAGAGGGTATTGAAAGTATTAAGTAGTGGAAGATTCTTTGAGGTGGTTGAGTAATGTAGAGAAGTGTTAGCTGTGTTCTCCATAAGGTAATTTTCTAGCTTTCCAATTTTCTAGATCAGTTCTGTGGAGTTTTTGAAGACTTGTGATCAGTGTTTGTGTGTTTTGGCATTCAAGATTGCAGAATTCTGCTAGAATTGTGGAAAGTTCCTTAAATGGCCAGTCAATGTCGGTTTGGTGTGTGGTTTAGTGTTGCATTTTGTGGTAGAAATAGCTGTTTTGCAGTCTCTGTTATGCTAACTTGGTAAGATTTTCTTTTTCATCTCTTGAATCCTCCAGTAGCGTTGTAGAATCCCGAGTTGTGTTCTCACTCTTTTGACATTTTAATTAATTAATGAGGCTTTTTTTTGTTTTTTTGTGTGGGTTATCCTGAGGGTGGTCTTTTTCAGTATCTAGTTGTCCAACACAGTGGAGATGCAGGTGAAGGTGTGTATTTCTTGAGGTTGCATATTGGTTGGAGTTCATTTTTAATGGGAGTTGAGTGCTCTGATCTAGTTTTTTTTTCCCCATTGTTCTCTGTGTGCATTTGTTGATGGTTTTTGCTGTTGTTGAAGTATGTATGTTGATCATTAAGGTAATTATCTTGAGATCCCTCCAGAGTATTAGGGATTTGTCTGTCACTGTGGCCTATCCTAGGAGTGAGTTGGACCAGAAACTATTTGTTGGAGGTTCGGTGCCTCAAGATTGGATGTGGTTGTAGCTATAATTCTTCTTTTCAAACCAGATGTGGAGGTCTCCTAGAATGTATTGTATGGAGTAGTTCAGATGAGTCTTGGTCACTGTATCTGGTAAGATATCTTTAAGGTTTGCATTGCTGGACCGTGGTGTATCTGAAAAAGGAACATGCAAGATTTGAAGTGGGGTGACATCTTACCAGCAAGGATTTGAAGTTGTTCGTTGTGCAGTTTTCAATGTATGTTATTTTTAATGCTTTGCTGTTAATGATTGTTGTTGAATATGCCATATTCATTCAAAAGGGATGGCTTTTTCACATCTTGATACAGTGTCTTTGCGGAGCCATATTTCTGTAAAGAAGATGAGGTCAGCTGTGTGTTTCTGAGAGAAGATAACATTTGTTGGCGAAAGATCAAGCATTTTAGCTGTTGCATCTATATCCTCTTTACGTGATGGGATTTTGAGGAAGTGTGACTTTGTATAAGAGGAGGTTTAAAGGCCTAGGAGATGTAGGTGTGATGAGTTGGGAAATAGTTTGGTTGTGGCTTGAGGTGGAAAAGGAGGGTTTGAAGTTTGAGAGGTGGGTTTGGTGGGAAGCCACGATGTGTGAACCTAGCGATCATGCCTTCCATAATTTTTATCTTCCTCTTGGCAAATGACATTGTGTGTCTGTTGTTTGGGATAAGGTCTTTAAATGAGTGGGTTGTCATTAGATAAGTTTTATGATTAAATGTTGATGTTTGGATTTGTTGTGGATGTCATGTGCGGTGCTTGAGTGTTAGTGTGAGTTCTTCAGTACCTGGCGTGCTGTTGGTTATTAGATCTCGGGGTGGCTAATGATATCCTGTGGCGATGGTAGTAGGTAGGTCTGGTTGTTGGGTGAGTTCTCCCTGTGGAATTGGAGGTGGGTTCAAATGGGCTGACTTTCTGACTTGTTTATGTATGTGTGATGATAGTGTCAAGTAGTTGGGTAGTGGTTGGTGTGACAGTCACTAGTACCTTAATAGTAATCTTGAACCAGTTGATGAATATGGATGGGAGTATGTAAGATTGCTTGCCTCCAGGAGGTGGTGGTAGTAGTAGATCTTGCCCTGCACTGGTGGTTGCCTACACATCTCCAGGTAATCAACCAGAGTTTCTGCCTATAGGCCCTTCCCAGGCCCTAAAAGGCAGTGCCCTTAACCTGCTGCCCTTTACATAGATGCCCGGGCTGTATGCACTAAAGGTTCTGTTTAAACCGCAATAGTCGACCTTCCTTTATACCAAATGGCACTCCAAGCCCTGGTCTAATGGAACCCTAAGCCCTGGCCCAATACAAACTCTAGCTGGAATAGTCAGGGGACTTGTGACCTATGGAAACTCTACTCTTATATAGATAGAACAAGGAGCTTATCAGGTCCAGCACATATGCTCCTAAACCTGTACAGAGCCTACATAAGGATGTGCAGTTCCTAAAGATATGACAGACAAGGTTACTGTTCTAGGAACAGGAATGTGCTCCAATAGGAGCATGGGCCCTCACTCACCCAAAAGGGTGTCATGCTTCATCACTGGGCTGGCTCCTCGTCGGGCCGGCGCTGCAGTGCCCGACGGGCACCCACTAGGGGGCTCTTTTCCGGAGATCTTTTTATAATAGCCGTCGGGTGAAGTGAGGGCAATGATGTAATGTGTAGGGTGGTGTAAAAGGTGATTTAAAATAGGTGTAGTGATACTCGGTGTCAAAACTATTTTAATGATTGAGCTCACTAGCCTAATTAAAAACTGCTTTGGTAATTTAGGAAATAATTAACCTAGTTAGCAATGTGGATATTTAGTGGTTTAAAACATCAGGTCAACATATTTGTCGCAAGGATCAAGTGGAGATTCTTTAAGACCCATCTCAGAAACCTACACTACACTGACTTGGTGCCAAGCTTTGGTAGTAACAGATCAGAGAGTCAGCATTGCCAGGGTAGGTCATCTGGCGGACGCTGCGACACGTCCGAGATGCTGAATCAGCGTTTCCTCTGCTTGTTTCTCATGAGGTCAGACTCGATACCCAAATGGGGTTGCATTATATACAAAAGAATTGTTATAATATTACCACTCACTCAATGTATGGCTGATGATTCACATATTCGGTTAATACCAAAGCTTAGCACTAAGTCATAAGAGCATTTTTGTGAGTTTTTTTTCCCAGAACTTTTTTACCATTGTCAGAGTATGCCTTTTCTCCTCCCTTTCCGTGTTTCTCGCGTTTTCCAATGTTTCTTCTCATTATCCTTGACTTATGGTATTTTGGCAGATAAAATCCCTGCCTGAATATCTTTCGCCCTTCTCAACCTAACAGAAGCCATTTATTGTGTTTACTCCAAAAGTTAGTTTTTAGCTAAAAAGAAAGTTAGTCTAATGCTTCAAACACAAGAAAGGCTATACCAGATCTGACCGTCTCCAGATCAGAAAGTGCCTAATTTATCTCTGCTATGGTCATGTCACACTTTCGTGGTGTAAAGTAATGGTCTTCAAAGCTTCTAAATACACCTCTCATAAGTAATTTAGTTGAACCCACAAAATGTCATCCGAATAGTTTTAATAATTATCATGTAACATGCTAAAAGAAAAAGGCACGAAGACACTTTTCCTGGAACTGGGCTGCAGCATGAGCTTCCTTCTCCCAGCATGGAACTCGTACTACTTCTGTGTTCTAGGTGATTTGGGAGCCCTGATTTTTATTACTTCTAGGTTCTGTTCAGTCTGCTGAACTAGGAACCTAGTTGTCCTATGAAAATCGGGCCTTCCTTTCAGAGCTGACAAAGGCTGCTTGGGTGTAGAAGCCTTGTGCCGAGCTACTATAACTTGCTGTTTTTCACACGTGGGGGAAGCATGCACTTTATGAGCGCCATTACCTGTTTGAGTGAACCTGTAACGGGCTGAACGGTTAATCTGATAATAGAAATTATTTAAAATATAAAGTAAGAGTCGAATATAGGCCTTTTTTTTGCATGCCATAACGCGGTCGTTACGACTGCGTTGTTATTTCGCATACCGTTACAACTCAAGTCGTAACAACGACTTGCTTTTAGGGGGCGCTGGATGTTGGAATAGTATAATTTACTATTCCAACTCCAGTCTGTGCGGACACTAGGGAAGGTGTTGGATTTTAAATCCAACACCTTCTTCCCCATAACGCAAGTCGTTTTTCCGACTTGCGTTGTAACGGTATGCGAAATAACGCGGTCGTTGTAACGACTGCGTTATGGCATGCGTTGTTTAGCATGCAAAGTAAAGGCTGTTTACCGTAAGAGTCGTCTAAATGGCTGTGCCTGGCTCTTCCTAACCTACTTACTTACCTTGCTGTGGTATACCTGTGTGTCTCCTACACATGAAAGACTGGCTGCGTCAACAATGGTGGTGGCTGGTGGAGCAGGAAGTGCGCCTAGACCCTGTATTATACAGGTGGAGTTGCCAGGTAGGATGCATATTTCCACCTGGGCTCATGCGTAAATACTCAGTGAAAAATCTGGCTCCATGATGCCAGGTATTCATCGGGCTCTGCTTTAGAACACGGTTGCCTCTGTGTGCGGCCTGCCTTTATTGTTTTGGCCCACGTTGCCAGAAATAACTGATTGTCAGGTAAAGGACAAAGCGGTTCCAAATGAAGTCGAAGAGAGCTGCCCTGGATCTACAAACTTAAAAACAAACCAAACAAAAAAAACCTTGGGTGGTTTCTCCTAGACAGTTTAAAAAAAAAAAGGGACAAAAGATGCACTTGTTGCTTCCTATCAGTACTGTCAGTGTTTGCAGTAAGTGTCGACTGCAAAAGACCTACTAACAACAGCACTGGCATTTTGTGTTAATTGTCTCCTGGCAGAGTGTCCTATTTATTTTCCTTGCCCAACCTAATGGATCTAATTTTGTTGGTCATGTTTATGCGATTCTCTTATTTTTAGCCTAATCTAAGACTCATTCAACGTGAATGTAATTGCAGTAAATTAAAATGTTTAATCCGTTAAACAGTTTAACTTATTCTGACGAGTTTTTAGCCCGTAGCTTTATAAATCATAGATAGTTCCTCAAAATCATTGTACCATTGATGCAGTGTTTAGATGATCCTTTCATCAAAAAGAGCTAGATCAAAAGCGGGGTCTTTGCAAACTTGTACCAGGTTGTCATTGTTTTGGACCTCTTTTGCTCATTCCATATCTAATCCCAACGGAAAAATCACATCTCTCAATTGCACGTTCGATTTTTTTTATTTTTTTATTCCGCAGTGCTAAAACCGCAGATGCTCTTCAACAAAGTATCAAATCTGTGCTCCACCTGCCCCGCTCTCTTTTCCGGAAAAACTAAATTACTACTGTGTGTAAAAAAGATCTTTTCTGGAACAAAAAAAGTGGACTCTATAAAGTGCGTTGCTCACCATTCGTCGTGTCAGTCTTCTGGCAAGTTAAGAGAGCCAGCCTTTTCCTTAATTCTGGCATTAAGCTTGAGTGTTAATATGTTCTTTTGATAATCTTAAACATTTTTAGTTGATCTGATTGGTTAAATGTTAATAACACTGTTAAAATTTAAGTCACTCCAGCCTCATTTGTAAATCTTCACTATTTTTGGAAGTACTATAGTTCTTAGCCAAATAGACACTACTGCTTGTCGAAGTAGGAGTACAGTCTGTGGGTAATGCAGAACTAGAGCTTTTTTGCTGGGTCGAAACGTGTGGTTTGTGTCTTTTTCCCTATTTAAAACTAAGTTACCCAAGATCGGCATTTCCACGTTTGCTTTTTATCAACTTAACATTGAAACTCTTGTCTTTCTCTCCGATCATGTCAGACTTGGAGGCGAAGGGCGGTCTTGAAATTGTTATCTCATTTCTACAAAGATAAATCTTCCTGTTCTGAGAGCCATGGACGTAGCAGAGCAGATGGTTAGTCTAGTAGCCTCGCGGTTGTCTCTACATCTGAAACGAGCATTTGCAATGCAATAGGTCTCGCATTTAGGCGAGTTTCAGCTATTGACATTGCAAATAACAATGCCTTTTATTTTTGTTTTCGTTTTTAAAACATAAATAAAAGGCATTGTCATTTACAATGCCAATAGCTTAAACTCGCATAAATGCAAGACCTATTGCATTGTAAATGCTTGTTTAGGACTTGTGCCCTGCTACCAGCTAATTTACGTGAATGTTCCTATTAATGTTAATACTTGTATTGTATGTATTGAACTGGTCACTGTGGCATTTTGCAGCGCTGCTAATCCCAGCGTTACTAATTCCCAGGTCAATAGACCTCGTTCTCTCGACCTCCAATGGATGAAGAACTGAGTGGACCCTGCTGTGATTCGAAAAGTGAACAAAACTCTTGAGTTACGAGTGCTTCAGGCGGGTCACCAGATTATGGCAAAGGCGCTGGAATGTTTATCTAAAAAGAACTTTGGATGTTGAAAGTCGTGGCGCAAGCTTTCTCCAGTAAGACCAGGTCTGTGTTTTCTGTCAAGAAAACAACAGATGGGTTTTGTCTGACTCGGCACAGGCATAACAAGCCTTAAAGTAAAATCATGTGGCGAAGATGACCCTGAGGTCAACTTTTTGCACTAATTCATGCTTTTAAATCATGCAGAGTGCAAAACAAAAGTTTAAACAGTAAATGCGTCCTAGCACAGCCTCTGCGTCAAACCCATATCAGGGGCTAGAGAACAGAGGGAGGCGGAGGCCCGAGCAGGGGTGGGGGGCTATTACCGAGGGGGAAAGACATTGTGCCAGTAATTCGCTTTAGGCAGAGATAGCATATGATTCAACTGTTGGCTGAGTTGAGTTTAAACACATGCACCTGGGGACATGGGTAAAGGATCTGCTGTAAGGGCTGGAGTGGGCATCTTTGAAGCTCGGGAGATGGGTTCGAGTCTCGGCGACAGGATACAATTAGTTCAAAGACATCGGAACAACAAATAAAACAAGCGCGCGCCTCGCGCTGCAAGTTTTTAAAAAAAATAAAAAAAGGGGGAGGCACGTCTGGCGAGTGGTGTACGCGCACCATGACGAGAGAGGAAAGCCAGATGGCGCCTCTGCTCGTAATTGTGCGCGTAACCGCACGCTCTAGGCCACACAAAAAGCTGTGGTCGGCACTAAATGTCTCGCCATAGAGCAGCGCATTCGCTGGCTCAGGCGAGACCTAAAAACTAGCATGGGATTAGATACTCTGTCTGGGTTTCTTTGCACAACAGGACAATGTGTACGTTTCCTTATACATTAGGGTTACCAGTTTTGAAACCCAAAGGACGTGCTAACTTTGCCAAAATCTCCTGAAACAGCCCATGAAAAACTGGGACTGTCCCAAATCCAGCACGCCGGGCCACTCTACAGTACATCCATTGCAGCAACAGGGGACCATGCACAGTATTGTAAGCATCACTTATTTATGTATTCATTTGAGGGTTTTATATAGCGCTAGCTAGACCCGAAGGTATCGGAGCGCTTTACAACAGTAAATGTTCACAACATATATAGCAAGTATAGTAGACACTTATTATAGCTCTAGCTAGACCCGAATGCACCAGAGTGCTTCACATGCCATGTGTCCATGTCCACAAGAGGCACATGTGACATGGGTAGGCCCACTGGAATTATCTGCAGTGGCGGACCAGATTATGCAGCATTGTTGACTAAATTATGTGGCAAATGAGAAATCATGTGGCACAGTTTGTGAAAGTATTATTTTGATATTTTTCATTTTATCATACATCAATACTGTCTTACCAATCGATACTGTCTTTTTTTACCTACTTGGATCAATTTGATAGCTGAATATAGCAATCTACCACTGAAAGGTAACCATTTAACCTTTTAAAAAGAAGCTCCAACTGCACATTATCACGCGTGGTGCTTTGTTTTGTGTCGTTTTCCCACATTTACGCTCGAACAAAATTATTCACACCAAATATACAGAAAAGATACATTACCTTGTGATAGTACTATACTGACACCATGGAGAAACCCTACATATTTTAGTATATGGTGCTTCACTTTAGAAAATGGTGTAATTAGTTCCAATAAAGCAGTCGCTCCTCAAATATGTTCAGTAATAGGAGATTCCCTGTTTTGTGATCGCCAGTGCAATATTATAGCCTTATAGCCCGCCGTAGCGGGCTATACCGGCTATTAAAGGCCCGCTCCCGCGTTAAAGGTCCGAGCCGAAGGCGAGGGACTTTAACAAGGGTGAGGACTTTAATAGCCGGTATAGCCCTGCTACGAAGGGCTATAAGACTATTAGAACATTCTGCCACTAGAGGGCAGAATGTTCTAACAAATAAAACGGGCTTCTCGAAGCTCGAGGGGATTTAAATCCCCTCGAGCTCCGAGATGCCTTTGTAAAACATTGGAATGTTGCTCTGCGGGCTTTTACCGGCCCTTAGAAGCATGGAGCACTCCATTGTCTTCAATGGAGCTCCCAACATTCCAATGTTCTAATATGTATTAAACCCAGCCGGACCCTGCTGGCAGTTCGCATTTTCCACAACACTGTCCTGTTTGGACTTCAATGAAGACTTTAGGGGTTTGCTTCCTGAACCCCCAAACCTTCCTGCTTCCTTTTCGATGCGGACCATTATAACAAGGCGTGCCTGGTTCCACTTTCCTAGCACATTGCCCAATATCGGAAGCTCCCATTCTCAACCTGCCTGGTGAGGCTGTAGCACATAAAGCAGTCGGTTTCTTTGTAAGGATTAACACTTGCATGTTTTTGCCAGTTAATAGAGCCTAGACACATTGAGATAAGGACTCTCCCAGGGTCATCTTTTAGTCAAGAAGGGAATCCGAGATCAGTGTTGGGTTTTCTGAATTCATTGCCACTAAAACTGAACTTGTTGTCTAAATCAGCCCTAACCTTCAGAAGCTATGCTGTGTTTAGGGACCTAGACCAACCAGAGCCCTTTTCCCATCCACCACATCCCTGCCTGCTCCATGGGGTTTGGGAAATAGCCATAATGGGAACCATGGAGTTGACATCTGCCATTAATATTATTTTTATTGTTGCTGTTATACTTATACCTATACTTGATCATTCCAAGTGATGGAATCTGCGCCATATTCAGGATTCTAAAACTGTAGACTTGCACATAACGGCTTGTGTAGAGGACTCTTCAGGGTCTGCATACGTAAAGATAATGTTTACTCACTGCCACATCACCACTCCACGTGCCTGACATCCAGCAGCAGCAAAGTGCACAAGTTAGAGGCAGAATTAGCAAATACCCAATCCTTGTGCCCTGTGAATATTACCCGAGGTGCAAGTATGGAAATCCTCATGCATAACCCTTCTGAAAGTACCTAAATGCGACCCATTGCACAGGCCCCCTCGAAGGAGAAAAGCAGCAAGGCGTCTACTGATCAAACGCTTCTTAGATCCAGTGGGTGCTGCTTGCGTTACCGAGACCCGGCTGCATGGAATAAAAGCACCTCCATATGCTTGCCCACTACACTGGTGCTCAGTACCAACTGGCTACACACGGAAGGGTATTTGGATACACAATGTCCTTCCTGCATATTTTCCCCCGTGACGGCAAAAGCATCAAGAAAAGAATTAGGAAGGGGGAGACACTTGCCAGTCCAAGAAATATAACCACTTTATGGTTGTTAGAATAAGAAACCTTGTTACTGTTCTGTAGCACAAGAGCAGTTTGTGCATTCAGCCTTGAAGGCAGGTGTGGTGCCCAAGGAACGGAGGGGGAAAGATTCCTTAGGGGCACAATTCCCAACCATTTCACTAGTGTGTAGATCAGAGGATCTACCTCACACCCTGTGAACTTTTAGTTCCCGTAAGTAATGGAGATATGTTTATACCCCCGCAGTGGGTGTACCCACTAACCTAGAGAATAAATAACAGAAGAAAGTAAAGGGGTGACAACACTTAAAAATAACTTTTTTGCTATGTTGGTTACTGTCACATTATTTATAATATCCCACATGTGAGACAAATTCTTGTGCATTCGGTATTGAGAAGCTCGTATTGGCTGATCTCTCCTCCATGAAGCCGTGCGGTTGTACCGTGTGCTTCTGGCACATAGACTGAAAGTGCTGTAATATTTGCACCCTGTGCTTACTGTATGGAGGCGAGACGTGCTGCACTTCATGTCTTCTCTATTTGTTTCACCCAGACTGAGACCGATTGAAAACACTGCACTGTTTGTACCCCGTTCTTGCTGTAGGAAGGCAACCATGCAGGTTGATCTAACCACCAAGGTACAATGTACACAACGCACCGTTGGTGGTGTGCTGAGCAGGATGACACTACACTTTTGAGTCGTTGCCTGGAGACTTGCAACTTGGATAACTATTTTGGAATATAAGGCCGGGCTTGATGTTTACAGTGATAGACCGCGCTGCCTGTCGGATTACATGCACAACAAACTGTCGAGTGTCTTTGTTCAGAGACTAGCTGCGTCATGGAGACCTGCAATGAACATGTTAACGCCCCGCAGGCTTCGGGTCGGTCATGGTCAATGCCATAACCTTGCACTCTGGCCACCACGTGCCTTTCCTTGAATAGATGAACCGTGCGACAGATGGTCTAGAAGTCCGGGTGATCGACTAGTGGTATGCGCTACACGGGGTTTGTGGAAAGTTGGAAGCTCTCCATGCCTCAGGTCTGTGGTTAAAGGGCCGAGACTGCCAGGCTCTGCACGTGCGGCGACCACGGCGCAATGACGCCAACTGCTACCGTGCACCGGAAATGAGTATGCGTGAGCTTCTATGGGGAAGGGGGGATTCTGTGAGTCAGAGGCTGCAGCAGCGGACTTTACTTAGTGCTTACAGCCTGCACCGTGACGTGGTTGTGAAGGAGTATAGCCCTATGTAAAGACGACCTGCCTTTGGAGTTTACACCCTTGGCCTTCTCTGTGTTTGCGGTTTTCTGCTTGTTGTTAGTAAAGCAGACATGCCAACATTTTAGGGCAGGGAAGTGGGAGATTTTAAAATAGAAATCGGGAGAATGTAATTTCCCCTTTGACTTCTAATGCAGAAAATGCAATTTCAGGCGGGAGACAGCTAAAATAAACCCATTTTTTGCTTGAAAAATCGGTAGTCTCCCGCCTGAATAGGGTCTATTGGCATGTATGGTAAAGAGTTGTTGATAAGGATTGTTCCGGGTTTACTGCATGTTAGGCTATACCTATATTTCTTGTATTGGCTTTTTCTGGTACAGTTTCTTGTTATCTGGTGGAAATTCCAGTTGACGATTTGCAAATGTATTCAATTACAGTTGTAATGTTTGTTATTTGTACTCACTGAGCCCTCCCTTGTGTTTTGTGCAGTGCAATGTGCAAAGAAATACCAACAGAGCACATTGGCCAGGGCACCAACAAGGGCATAAAAATTCAGGTTTAATTTTCTAATTTTACGCCTGAGATCCTGTGTTTGTACGTGCTTTTCTGCAGGGTTATCTGGTACGTTAGTCTAAGTTGTTAAATGGAAGCAAATAAAGATTGCATCTAGTAGACCATGTTGGGTTGTCGAATGAAAGCCAGGCACTGGACATTGGTGACATGGAGAGAAGAGGCAGGCCCACTATAGTAGCATATCCGCCTGCATTGTACTCATGGAGTGCTGCTGAGTACCAGAAGCTATTTCAGCTGATGCAAATGCTGGTGGTATAAGTGACTCACGAAAAAGGAGTTTGCTGCGAGGTAAAACTTACTTTAAACTTACCACCGAAAGAGGTCCTGTAACAGAACAATCCATGCAAGTTGAATCCATTTGGTAATGAAGAGATACAGTAGTTTTTTTGTAGGATTTGCATTGTCTCACATACGCTGGGAATGCCTTCTAGTGGGCATAAAGCAGCGCTATAAAAGGGCACAGGTACTGTATATCCCCGCACCTCCCCTACACCACCTCAAAAGTACACATTTAAAGCAGTTCTTTTGTGCTCCTTTTGTTCTTGCCTTTCTTTAATCTTCTTGGTTCCCTCCATATGTATGGACTGAATTACTGTATATTGAAACCTACATTTTTTAACGCTGTCTTTCTGGGTAGTGTGATTACAATATTGAAATTCATTCATGCCAGCTAGCATTAGGCAGGTGGTAAAACCCCAGGTTTACCAGAATCACTGACTTGGTCATACAGAAGTCTGGAACATCAGGATTGTAGCCAGAATTAACTAGGGGCAGGGGGGAGCGCACAGGGCAAGTTTGAGGAGTAAAATGGAGCAGCAGGGGGGTTAATGAGAACCAAGGCCAAAGTGTGTAGTAGTTGAATAGTGGGCCTGATTCACGGAGCCTTTTGCTTGTGTAGGTTCAACTTGGGTATTTAAATAGCTTGCTTGACGAGTGCAAATGTACGGTTTCTGTTCACAATACTTGAATATACACTGCACTTGCATATTTATTTACTCAAGGTATGACACCAGTGTAATGAACAGTGATGCATGTCATAAGGGGGACTAGAACTTATATTTACAGAGAATCTAGTTGAGGGGCTATGAGCTTTATGCATAACCATATGAACGATATAGATACTGTAGGAGAACAAAAATGGGAAGAAATAGAGATCCTATACAACAGTAAGGAGCGGGATTAATATTGAAAGGCCTAGGTAATAAATATCTTCTCTTCGAGAAGTCGAGCAGCTGAAAGAAGACGGTGTTCTCTTTCATGTTTCTTTCCAACTTGAAAAATAAGTGTATTTTTACACTGATTACGCCGCCAATGTGTGTTGTTGATGGGGCTTTCTGATAACCATCAGCTATTGGATATAAACAGTGACACATGAAACATCTCTAAGATGGATTATCACACCATCAAACACGTCTGGAGGAACAAGGCCCTCTCTAACGATTCAAGCGTCCTATAAAAGTGATCACGTGCGCGGTGTATGAGGAAAGGCCTCCTCAGTAAACAGGTGCGCAGTTTATCAAGGCAGGGGTTTGACTCCCCGGCTTTGGCTCGGGCCAGCGTCCTGCTTGGCGCTGGGGTTAGATAAAGGAGGGGGGGGGAGGGGTGTAAATAAAGACTAGCTTCTGAAAATTTTTGACAACTCATTGCTCCCTTAAAGATTCCAGAGGTTGTGACACATGCATAACTATCTTACAGGCCTGCCAAGTATCACTCAATGGACGTGACTAACGCATTTCAGTGTGGTGTTCCGCATCACCGCACTGAAATGCTTTGTCACGCATTTTAATGGCACTGTCTCTGCTGTACCAGTGTGGAAGTAGGTATCAAGAGGCGGTGAGGTGATTTAGCAGATTTATTGAGTTATACAAGAAGTTAACACTGCGACCCACAACTGCAGTCTCCGGCGCTGTTATCCAAACTGCCCAGGAAATCAGTTGAGGCAGTTTGCACAACAGCGTCGGAATGGAGAACCCACATTGAATGAAAACTGCGGCTGTGACAAGCGCGTGAGGGACAGCTCGCTCTTTCTCTTCAAGAGCGAGCTGTGACCACAACATCACCCTTTCTTTTTTAAACAAAAAACAGAATGCAAAGCATCAAAACTATACAGGCAATAAATGGTGAAAAACAGATGATGTGCTAACATAAAAGGTTATAAGAAAAATCAATGATAATAATTTACATCAAATAGAAATCTTTGAATCTTGGAGGTACAGATACATTTCGTGGTGCCCTGTGAATAGAATCAACAATTGAACGATTAGCCGGAGAAATATGAGAAGTGAAGGAACCCACATTGCTCGTACCTGGAATTGGTGAGGTGGCTGTCAAACCCTCATAAAAAAAATCAGTATTCGAGCAGTCTTGTGACCGAGGGGTGGAGAGAACAGAAGAAGTAGATGGTTTGTCAAAGAAAAACTCTACACCAACAATGTCAGCAACACACACACCCCTTTTTTTTGCATTGACAATTTTGATGGCTTGTTCGTTGGAGATTTTAACAAGATTTCTCCTGTTCCACCATCCTCTGCCATTTAATAAAATTGCACAATTAGAAACTCTAACAACTTTGACAGGAAGCGAAAATTTTGACTCACCCTTTCTGACTCTATTGGGTTTCTTTATTAAGACCCAATCACCGACACAAAACACTAGATCCTTGGTGTTTTTAGCAATGTTATGATAATTAGAGATGGCTAATTGCTTGTTCTTGATCTTTTCTCTAACAGTTCCCCAAGTATCTTGTGAATTAGCAGAGGAGGTGAGATTTTTCACCCAATTAGGACACAAATTTGAGGTAGCAACTCTGTTGCGCAACAATTTAAAAGGTGAAACACCTGTTGTAGAATGAGGAGTGATATGGTAGTTCCAAATTTTTTTTTTAAGAAACTCTTCTACCTGGAAGCCACCAGACAGTGCAGTTTGTATTCCCTCTTTAAGAAATTTGTTAATCCTTTCAACAAGGCCATTGGAAGATGGGGAATACAAAGCGACCGTAAGGTGTTTAATACCAAAACCGTTGACAAAATCTAGCATCTTTTGTGACTTGAAATGTGTGCCATTGTCTGTGACAAGTACCTTTTGGAGGACCTTCAATTTCAAAAATGCCTTCAAGGAACTTAATGACTGAATTGGTGTCCGCTGAGGCAACAAAGTTAAAATAAACCCATTTGGACATATAATCCACAAGAACAATGAGATATTTATGATTTCCTGGTAAAAGCTCAAATGGGCCAGCAAAGTCAAGGGCGACTTTGTCCCAAGCTGAATCAGGAAAAGGCACCATATGAATGTTAGGCTCACGAACCTTCCAATGCTTGTCTGAAATTAGACAAGTGCTACATCCAGAAATCCATGACTTAACCTGTGAATCAATACCTGGCCACCAGTAAAACTGTTTAAGATTGCGAATAGTGGCAGAAACCCCGATGTGTCCTTCATGACTTTTCTTGAATAATAACTCTCTCAGAGAGAATGGGGGAATTAAAAAGTCATGACGTAGAAGTAAACCATCTACCACGGATAACTCAAACAAAACATGAGCAAATGGTTTGACATCAGAAGACAAATTCCTGTCATGTGGCCAACCTTGTTTGATGTAATTGACCACCTTTTGGAGCAAGATTTCCTTTTCAAGAGCGGAGAGCCATGACTCCTTTGAAACAATAGCTTGCTCTGAAAAAATATCCTCAACAAGGGCTACTACACACTCAACATCATCTGTAACAGGTGAAGTGGAATCAACAACAGGCCTTTTTTTTTTTTTTTTTTTAATTTCTTTATTAACATTTTCCATTAGGTCAGCGTTAATACAGTTTATAGCCTCAGACAAACAAACCAGGGTCGTAATGCCCTGCTTATACATTGGTAGTGACAGATTGGATATCAAAACATAAAGCGTAGTCATACGTTTCACGGTTACCTCAATTCTCAGTTTTACCCTTACCCCACCTCCCGCGCCCTAATGGTCTTGGGATTGAACTATCCTTTGTGAATCCTGTATCTCAAGACCATAATACTGTATCCAGGGAGTCCATATTTTCCAGAATTTCTTGGGGCATCCCCGAGCCACATAGGTGGTCTTCTCACCAGTCATGTACATGTCCATCCCCTTTTTCCATTCGTCTACTGTGGGCACTTGTGTCTTCCCCCAGCTTGGTGCCAAATCTCTTTTGGCGACTACCAAGCCAAGATTGGCTAGCAACAATTGTGGTTTCGAGAGGTCCACTTCTGTGCTTATGCCTAGTAGTACAAATTTGGGATCTCTGGGTATCTGTTTGCCTGTCACTGCCTCCAGCTCTTGAAGTATATTGATCCAATAAATCTGCACTCTACGGCACTCCCATACCGTGTGGAAATAATTACCAGTTTCCTCGTTGCATCTAAGGCATTTAGGTGTATCGGCCCTACCTATCTTGTGCAGTCTTGCCCTGTCATAATAAGCCCTGTGTAAGAATTTAAATTGAATTAGTCTAAGTCGTGTCTTGATGGCAACCTCTCGTGGGTGCATCAACGCATTTTCCCAGTCTAGGTCTTCTAAGACTCCCAGCTCCCGTTCCCACTGTACTCTTAGTTTCTGGAGCAACAACAGGCATTCTTGACAGACAGTCCGCGCGTCCATTTTTGCCTCCGGGCAAATAATGGATCGTAAAATTGTATTCTTGTAATTTAGAAATGATACGCACCAACCTCGCAGAAGCCTTGCCAGACCCATTGCCATTGAGCATGAAAATTAGTGGTTTGTGGTCTGTGAAAATTTTGAAATGAGTGCCCCACAAATAAGTTTTGAACTTCTCTACCGCCCAAGTGCAAGCAAGTGCCTCTTTCTCAATTGTGCTGTAGTTGGTTTCTGCAGATGACAAGGAGCGTGATGCATAAGCAACAGTACCTTCCCTACTTCCATAATTTTGAGAAAGAATAGCCCCCAAACCTAATTGACTGGCATCTACTGTCAAAAAGGAAGGATGTTCTGCATTGAATGAAGACAAAATGGGGGCTGAGGTTATAAGGTTCTTAACCTGTGAAAAAGCACTCTGAACAGCATCGGACCACTCAAACGCCCTTCCTTTGTGTAACAAATCCCTCAAAGGTTGAACAATTATGGAGTACCCATGAATGAAACGAGAATAATACTCGCATAGACCTAGAAAGGAGCGGAGTGTTTCTTTGTTTTTGGGAGGCGTGGTGTCCTTGATGGCAGATACAAGAGACATTTTTGGACTGATACCTTGTTTGGAGACATTGTGACCAAGATAATCTAACTCTTCAACCATGAATTTACATTTTTCCTTCCTTAATGTGATGCCCACATTCTCAAAGACTGACAAAACCCTCTCCAAAATGAGGTTATGTTCTCTTTGGGATTCTGCAAAAATGAGGACATCGTCTTGAAAGGCTTGAACACCTGATATGTCTGCAAGGATGTTGTCCATGAATACACTTGCTGCGGAGGCAAGACCAAACGGCATTCTTAAATATGTGAATGCTCCAAAGGGCGTGATGAAAGTAGTAAGGTCTTGGCTCTCCGCAGCAAGGGGTATTTGATGGTACGCAGACCTAAGGTCAAGTAGAGAGAACACTTTGGCAGAACCAATATTAGCTAGAAGATCCTGAACTTTTGGTAATGGGTGACAGTCAATGATTATGTTTTTGTTAAGTGTGCAAAGGTCCACACATAGACGGATCTCCCCAGTCTTTTTTTTAACGATAACCACTGGACAGACCCATTCCGAGGAGTTTGTAGCCTGAATAACACCTTCAGCACACAGTTTGTCCAATAAGATTTTCAGGTCATGCCTAACACTAAGTGGTACTGACCTGACTTTATGAACAATGGGGACAGAATTTGATTTGAGCTTTATAAGGTGTTCAAATTTATGAATATTGCCAATTTCATCTTTGAAGAGTTTGTTAAACTTATTCAAAATGTTGTGTACATTGGTGTCAGAATCCTCTTCAATGAATGAAATATAGTGTTCAGCAAGAACAATTGGCTTGTCAGCACCTGGGACAAGAATAATGCCCAACCTAGCTAAATCCTTCCAACCAATAATATTCTTCCCCTTGAAAGCAACATAAATGTTTGTAGTAATCTGTCTGCCTAAACACGATAAAGTATCAATAAAATAGCCAAGCATATCGATGTCTTGATCCCCAAAGGCTTTTGGGTGTACACAGGGCTTTAAGTGGGCCGGGTCTGTCCGGGTCTGAGCACTGGCAGTTATTTTCAGGGGGCCTCGAAACGGGTCTCTATCGGGCTCTATTTTCGGGCCTCGCAGAGGTAGTCCGTTCTTTTTTTTTTTTTTTTTTTCTTGGACTGCAGATAGAGCATTTTTATCATACATAAAAGGGACTCTGGACTGCGAAGATCCTTTCCCTGGTTGTCATTGGTGCGACATATAACATTCAAACCCTGTGCTTTTATTATGGGACGGTTTATGGTAAAAACCCAATTCACCACACACAGTCTGCTGAAGGAAAAAGTACCAGAAATGTAAGATCTGATTGTCTAGTCCAGTTACTTCTTCCCAGGGTGGTTTATGCCACAGTCCCCGGTAGAGCGTAATCTGTGGTGGTACCAGGGCCAGAGGCGCAACTAGAGCCAAATTTCGGAAGGGGCTAATAAAAATTTCGGGGGGGTGCGGGGGGGCTAAGTCTTCCAGCAGTAGGCTGAGTGGAGCTGCAGGGGCTCTAAGAAGGGGTGAAAACACATCAAAGCCTGGTTAAAAAGTAAATGGTCTTTTAAAGACCTGTGAAGTACTCTGGTGAGGCAGCAATAAGACGGTCGCCAGCCCGGAAAGCTGTCTCAGCCCGGGCTGACACACGACTTGGGGGAGGGGGAGGCTTTTAGGAAGGCGCTGAAAACCTATTTCTTCACCAAATTGTGGTGCTCCGAGATCTTTTTCACTCCGATATTTAAGCGCCAAGAAGCCTTAGGACAAACGTCAGAGCTTAATGCATTTAAGTTCAATCAGTCGCTTCTGTAAAGGGAGACATAGGGTTAATGCGAAAATTCTGTTTCCACTCTTTTGGCAAAACTTTGCTTTGGTAGTGATATACAGCAAGAGAGAGAGTTTCAGATTACAAACATATCTCCGAGGGGTATTTTTCACAATAGAATTTCAAGGGCATGACAAGAGCGGGGTCCTGGGGGCTGCTGGCTGCAGATGTGTGGGATTAGGGGGCACTCTAAAGGAAAGAGATGTTTATATAGCTTGTCCTTTTCCCACTTTAAAATCCGACAGGATTCTCTGGTGCTGGTGGCCTCGTGCATATAGGGTATGCTCGCACGTCACTATCCATCCTGCATCGTCCATGACTGACTCTTCTCCAGCCCTACTGAAATATTAGTCGGACGGTGACTATGCATTACATGACTAGTCAGCATTTTTTTAAGCCGGTTCTGCTGGCACAGGAGGCTAATGCATTCACTGCAGAGATCTGTGTTTAATGCTGTGTACATGGGTTCGAATCCTGGTCGGTCCGCTCAGCCTTCCATTCTTCTGAGGCTGATAAAATGGCCATCATTATGCTGGATAACAATAAGCACCCATTATCTTTTTGTAGCGCCAAGAGACGCCATTGGGGGTGGATGTCCGTTACACAGAATGCGTTTGTTATGTTTATTATGACCACTGATTCTACACCAGCTTAGCTGGCTTGCGATCCACTGTGCCCCAGCCCTCCCTGACTTTCAGAGGTATGGGTGTCATAGAAAGGTTAATTGTTGAACAGTTGGCTACTTCCCCAGCCCTTCCGGGTCTCTGATCCGTCTGGAATCTTCCAGTAGACATAGAAAGCCACCAACCTTTGAACAATCGCCATCCCATCCAGGTCTACCCAGTCTCCGTATTATTAACAGAATGTAAATGCTTGCAAATTCAAGGCTCGGCAACTCAGCCTTTTATCCTTCCGACGTCGATAAAACAAGCACCACCTCGTTGGGGCTGAATAATGACGTCAGTTGTCCAGCGCTTAAAAGCTGTAAGCCAGTTATTTTTATATCACTAAGGTCAGGGCTTTAAGTGGGCCAGGTCTGTACGGGTCTGAGCACCAGCAGTTATTTTCAGGGGGCCTCGAAACGGGTCTCTATCGGGCTCTATTTTCGGGCCTCGCAGAGGTAGTCCGCTTTCTTTTTTTTTTTTCTTGGACTGCAGTGAGAGCATGCACATCGATGTGCGCATGCTCATTTTGCTCACTACTGAATAGTGGAGGTCAAGGCATGAGTCCTGCCAGGTGAGCCGCGTTGTAGGAGGACTCTGTGGCATGTTTTGAAGGGGGTGGTGGCTTCGTTAAAACTCACCCCTGTGAAGCTGCGTTGCCTTCTGGGAGCAGTGCTTCTAGAACACTCAGCCTCACGTGAAGCCACCCTATACGGGAGTTGTCTGCCTGGGCATTTCCTGGGATGACGACACCGGTCTTGGGGTACTGGGGAGGGTGTATGGCGTTATCCATACATAGCCTTGCTGTAATAAGGAGGGGAGAGAGCGAGCCTGAGCGGGGAATTCCAAATCTGATGACATTCTGATGAGTCCTAGAGCTGACGGCTTGTCAGAGCAGTGGGTACTGCTACACTAGTTATCTTTATTTAGACCATGCCCCTACTTGGATAGGCCACACCCCTTGAAGAGGTTTGCCCCGCCCCTTTTAGAGCACCCCCAGTTTTTTTTCCCCACTTAAAGCCCTGGGTGTACATCAGGTTTCTCCAGCTGTCTATTTTCCCATTTGTCAAGAAACAGTTTGTCTGAAATAATAGTAATTGGTGCGCCAGAATCTGCCATCATTTCTAAAGGCACATTGGCAACCATAGCTTCACAAAAGGGGCCTTTGATAACAATCTTTTCAGAATTCTCACAAGAGACAGTAAGGAACACTTTGTTCAAATCATGTGCACACGTTTCAGGAGTGGTTTCAATGGAATTTATTCTGACTGTGTTCCTAGTACTTTTGCAGACAGACATAAAATGACCCAATTTTCCACATTTAGTGCAACGTTTGTATGAAGCTGGGCAATTTGGGTTGTTCCCAATATGGTTGCGAGAACCACACCTGTAGCAAGACATGTTCACAATAGGTTTCTTGAAAGGTACTCTATTCGGTCTATTTCTAACATCTATTGCGGAAATATGATCCCCTATTTCTGAGAGTGCAGAAACAGAAACGCTGTTGGAGGAAGAATCATTAGAAATAACTCTAGATGAAATAATTGATCTCGTAATCCCTTTAGCAATTTCAATGGTTTCTGCTAAGGTGGGGTCTCTGCATCCCAAAAGTATTTCTTGAATTTTTCTAGAGTAGCAGCTGTAAACAAACTGGTCCCTTAAACAAGTGTCAAGAACAGGCCCGAAATTGCAGGTAGATGCCAAGAGTCTTAATGCTGATGTATAATCTTCAACAGACTCATCAGCGCTTTGCTTTCTACGCATAAAATTGAAGCGTTCTAAAAGGACATTGGGTTCCTCAGCGAACTTTCTGTTGAGTCTAGCAATGCCCTCTGAATACACACTCCATCCCTCTTGTGCGCCTGGAGGGGGTTGAATTTGAGGAAAGTTGTTAAAAACTTGTTGGCCTTCATAGCCTAAATGACCAAATAGTAATGCAAACTTCCTTTTTGGATCATACTCAATAGCGTCATTTGCAAGCAGATAATTCTGGAACACGCCCAACCAATGTTTCCAGGGAATATGGGGTTTACCTGGAACTGGCAGGAAATGAGGAATAGAAAGTAGCTGACTGTTGGAAGCCATAGTAACAAATAAGATAAAACAAATAAAAACAATCAATAAACAGAGTTAAGCAATCAAAATGAAACTCTGTGCCTGTCAATGAAAGCAGGCAGTGCCACTGAAGTAATGCGAGTTAGTAAGTAAAGAGTGGTGTGCCTGTCACCGAAGTGCAGGCAAATCTTACCGCACAGTTGACATGGATGTTGAAGATCCTCTTGTGAGAGCTTGTAGAAGAAAATCCCACACTCCGATGAGCGCTGAATCCTGATTAACGAGTGCGCTCTTAAAAGCACAGAAAAGCTCTTGTTGGACGAAGGTGAGAGGAAGGAGGTACCCGCGTTGCTAAGAAGCGGAGTACAACGTGTTGCAAACGGGCCATAGAGATTTCCCGAAATTGACAGGAAATCCCTCCCCTTTTCGCGTGAATCGTGAAGGACGTCTCGGCACTGTAATCCAATGGAAGAGGTGGGCGGAGACTGTGAACATCCAAAGAAGACTGAAGCGCGGAGACAGGAAGCGGCAAACGTGGGCTCGAAAGTATCGAAGAAAATGAAGAGTTACGATGAAAACCAGTTGGTGGGTCGCTGCTTCCAATCGTCGCCAAATGTGGAAGTAGGTATCAAGAGGCGGTGAGGTGATTTAGCAGATTTATTGAGTTATACAACAAGTTAACACTGCGACCCACAACTGCAGTCTCCGGCGCCGTTATCCAAACTGCCCAGGAAAACAGTTGATATGGCCAAGTCTGAACTGGGGTGGTGGAGTGAGCTAAAGAATGATGATGGATTAAACCCAGATCAGTTGACTGGGGGTGAGTGTTTGATTGGCTCAAGCGTTCCGTCCATCATCCCCTTTTGTATCGCTTTGTTCGCCCTAAGTTGGCGGGGGTATGCCCAGACGTGGGTCCCTTGCTCACTTTGCCACTGGATTCAAGCAAGCCTGGCTGATGACGGCTGGAATGCCAGAAACCGGTCCTAGGATGCTTGTTTCCGGTCCAGGGAAGACATGGCTTGGCAGTTCGGGCTGGACTGTTCCCATGAGGCACAGGGTCAGACTGATTTGCATATGGCCATGTCTGAACTGGGGTGGTGGAGTGAGCTAAAGAATGATGATGGATTAAACCCAGATCAGTTGACTGGGGGTGAGTGTTTGATTGGCTCAAGCGTTCCGTCCATCATCCCCTTTTGTATCGCCAGGAAAACAGTCGAGGCAGTTTGCACAACAGCGTCGGAATGGAGAACCCACATTGAATGAAAACTGCGCCTGTGACAAGCGCGTGAGGGACCGCTCGCTCTTTCTCTTCAAGAGCGAGCTGTGACCACAACAACCAGCCGCGCTGAAGTAAGTAACTGGCTACGCCAGACTGTTAGCGCGCGGCGCACCGACCTGTGACACCCAGTGCTCGAGTTAATGATGATCTTATGCGCTCACTGCTGCTGCTACAATGTATGTTGAAATGTGTTGCTGAAATTCCCGCCCGCGGTGCGGGCACGGCTGAGTGACTCATTACAGCCCTGACGTCACCCGGCCGAGTGGCAGTCCTGTGCCCATTCAGACACCGTAACCCGCGGCGGGCGGGGCCTGCCCTCTCAGCAGTGGTTGCCTACTGGCGCCGCCGGGGAGGGGGTGGGATGTGACCTCACGTCCTGGTTGTGGAGGGAAGTGAGGTTGGATTGGTAGGACATAAGCGGGGACTCGACTGGAGATTGGATTGCCGGGGGCAGACGGAGTCACTGTCCTGTCCGCGTCCCGGCGCATGAATTAACTCACTCAGTGTGCGGTGCTGCGCATATTTTACTGGTATTGGACGCGGGCCGCATCACTCAGCAGCATGGCGTCACCTGTCCGCAGGCGCGGAGCCGCGGCTCGTGCAGGTGTATGAATCCGTGCGTGAACTCTTATCTCCTCTCTCCCGGCTGTGAGCGTCTCTCATCTCTCCAGTTTCAGGACGCGCAGTCTCTGTCCTTCCTTGGGTTTATTTTCTATTTATCGAGCTTCAGGAGACTTTTGAAGAAATAAAGGTAAATACGGATAAAAACACAAATTCGAGTATTGTGATGTAGTATCTTTGACTGAAACACTATACTGTCATGGATGTATATTCACCAGAATGCCAGGAGTACGTCAATCACACCTGATGACATGACAAGGTTGACCCCTTGTGTCACTTTCGCCCTCAATGGCTCTTTGGTTAGGGGCTCTGTCTCACTCTGCCCTGGGGCTCATTTTGTGGCCCGGCGCACTATGCTTGCGAGGGTCCGTCTTTGCACTGTGCTCTTGCTGCTTAGGAGGGGTGGAGGCAGGCATTAGGGGATCACGCCCTGACTCAGGGGCGCATTGTGGTACTGCCGAGCCTGGGGTAGAGGGTGCTGATTGTTTAGAAATTAAATAATTGCTTTAAAAGCACCTGCTGCAGAGTTCGACATCCTTGTTGCTCAAATGAGGTTAATTTCTGGTATTTGTCTATTTCCATTGACTCCATTCCATGATTTTGCTCACAAGGAAGTGCCACTCTGTGTTACATATTTAGTCGTTGCCTGACTCTCTTAAATCCACTGAATCTATGAAAATGTCACACATAATCAATCTGAAACATTAGCAGCTATACTCAAATGGGTGTACTTTCCGATATTTACATGATTCCCTCGTCTTAATTGCTTGATTTTGCTAGCGAGAAAGTGTCACTCGTAGTCGTTGAAATGTCACTCATAATTACACTGAAATTATGAAAATGTCACACATAGCAATCTGAAACCTTGGCAGCTATGTTCTTACCGCATACCATTTCGCCTTATTAATCCTGCACGTCTCCTGTTGCAGGTGTTGTGTGCCTGGTGAACCGGTAATGTATGTTCCTTAACTTCAGTCTGTGCTGCCACAGTAAACGGAACATGTTCAACTCAATAACACTGTTACTTGTCCGGCCGCATCTGTGGATAGTGCACGCACCCAGGTATCTAGTTTGGGGAGCGGGAGCATGAATGCCTCACGTTGGTTCCGGCGAATGCGTCGTGCAGGAGGGCACCGAGGCAGTGGCTGGAGGAAAAGAAACAGTAATCCACTGTGCACGGAGTAATACAAGGACATCCTGGGCCTGCGAATCTATTCCACCTTCCACCCGCGGAATGAGGCGGCTGTGGCGGGCCAACGCTGCGCAAATCAGAGCAGCCATTCAGCCGCTGTATTGTGTGTTTACGTAACGCGTCATATAACACTCCCCCCTTCCCCTTCGTCAGGCCTTACGTACTGCAGTAAAAAATAAACTGTTTGAAGCGTTAACAATCGACACTAAATGTAAGTGAGAGCACAAAGTGTCCTGGTGTTTAGAAACGAGTGCCGGTTCGGCACACCGGCACAAATAAAGCACTGCTTCCTCTCCCTAAAGAGGCCCTAGGGTGCCTGGAACCGCGAGGCTTATGTTATGAACTCTTTCTGTAGCAGGTGTGCTGCTTTCCGTCTGCCTTGTGCGTGGGCAGACGAACAAGACTATCCGCATTGTGATCCGCGCCTGACATCTGAGATGTCTCCTCGGTACCATGACCCGTCTGTGGGATGCAAGGACTACATCCGCACTGTGAGACTGATATCAACTGGCTGGGACTTCCAGGGGATGTAATGACATTGTCAAACTGACTAGGGCTGTCTGTGAGGTACGCAGGCCACGACGGAGTGAAGGCAAAATGCCAGGGACCGGCACTTAGTAGAGAGTGCTGGTCAGACTAACATAAACTGGCCGTGCTTTGCACGGTGAAGCAGGTTGTAAGGTTAAGCAGGTATTGTAAACCACGGAGAAAACTGCCTGCAGAGTAATAAATGGATGGATTTCCCTAGTGGGAAAGGAGCTCTCTTGCCATTACAAACGCTCGTGAAACCTTGCCAAAGGAAACTGGCGATGCGAAGACGTCGTCAGAGTGACGGAAAGTGCCTGGTTTATAAGTGCTGTGTCAACAGAGGGGAACACGGACCATTGCACAAGCTGTAAAGGTGTTTTCAGACTGATGGGAGGTGTTTGTGTATGACACCGGCTATAGAGATACTATCGGGCTGAGAATGGCACTGTCTGATTACAAGAGTCGGATATGTTGTCAGACTGAACACGGCTGTCTCTTGATTACTAGAACTAAAGAGACGGTGGACCTCAAGAGCTACATTCAATCTGTCATCTGAAAAAGGGAAACATTTGGATTACTCGATTAATTAAGCAATAGGGATCCCATAGCGTCCCTCTGTCCTGAACAGGCTTTTCAAAATGCTGTTATTATTCACTGCAATTACATCTTCGCACCGGGAGTCAAAGCAAGTTTCTACTGCACTGAGGCAAAAGTGCTCACTTCTGGAGACTGCGCCTGCCTCCTTTAGACCATGTTTCTTTCTTTCTTTAAAATACCAGTATTAGAAATGCTTGCTCGCATAGTAGACCGGCCTGGAACCCTTATCCGCCATAAAAATGTGGATGGATAACTGCGAATAAACGTGGTTTTTCATCTACAGCTTCTAGTGACATAGACCATGCAAGCTTCGATCTTGTCTATTTCATGTCACTCAGACTCCTTTGGTGAAAAGCATCCCAGTATCCACAGCCATCCAAATATAATTCTGCACCTCAGACTGACAGGAATGGAATATTCATTACAAGAGCCGCAGACAGGTCGTCTGGCTGAGAAGGGGATTCTTTTGAGTTACTTGCAATTTGGAGACCCTTTCGGCAGGGCCACTGGAATTATGCGGCAGGGGAGCACCAAATTATGCAGCAGGGTTAACTCAATTATGTGGCAAGAAAAGGTAAACTATGACGTAATGCAGCACATTTTTGGTAGCATACCTTCGTGATTTTGTAATTGTTACACCTGGTAATACTTTCTGGGTATAGATTTCACCTCATTAGTACCAGTTTAACAACCAAATATAGAACTAAGCAACTGAAAGATGACCAGTTAACCTTTGCAAAGTGTTTTCCACTGTGTGCAAATGTCACTTTATTTTATAACACATTTTATTGAATTTTGCATAGGTTTCATCATGAAAGAGAAACCAAGCAATAACTGTACAGCTATGGTGCTTTTCTCCTCCATCACCCCCAACCACAGTTTGTATGACAAAACTACGCATGCCTTAACTACGTAGTCTTTATAATGACCTTGTCTTTACCACGCATGCCTTTACCATTCATGCCTTTACAATGAATTTCGTTGTAAAGGCATAATTGTAAAGGTATATGTGTAGTAAAGATCCGTCCCCAGCCTCCCCTGCCCTGTGCCCTACAATTCGGCCCAACTTACCAAGCGGTGTCTCGGTCATTCTTTCTGCTGCGATCCTTCTGGTTACTCTCCCCGCCCACCTACTCAGACAGCTAGAACACCAACTGCCTTAAGGCACATGCATGGTTAAGGCAAGCGATGTTCTGCTCGTCGAGAAATGGCGCATGTGCTTAAGCCGGAGATGTGAAGGCCATTTCTCCCAAGCACAACTTCACCCCGCAACCCCTGGCCTAATAGCCCAAGGCAGACTGCCCGGATAGGGCTAAGTGTGATTATCATGCGTACCTGCAGATTTCTTCCTCTAATGTCCCGGCCTGTGATTCCCTTGGAGCAGTTCTAATTCCCAGATAGTCTGCCCATTTCTTCCAGATTTTTGTGTACATGTGGGGTCAACCTCTAGCTGTCATCACGTTTTTAGTAACTTTCGATCCATTTGAGCTAGAAACTGTTTTTTTTGTTACAATCTGCATGTAGCAAATAATGGATTATGTGGCAAATGCAGCAAAGCCATAATTGTGCAAAAAAAAAAAAAAGCTGCAGACATTCATAATATCAGTGGCCCTATCAGACCGTCGATGGGACTAACTGAATTTTTTTGTTTAAATCTCTTTTATTGAATTTTCATATAACAAAAGCCATTAATATGACAGATAGCGAGCATGGTATAATATATGACAGCTCAGGGTAACAAAACTTTGCCAATAGTAAGACAAATCTTACAGTATCCGTTATAGTGGGCGTTTTACCAGAGCGAATGTCCGGATGCGATGCAAGAGATCCTTTTTAAGTAACATACTACGGCAGCAAACACAACAGCCAGATTTTTAGAGATATTACAATAGCCTGGAACAGGCAGTTTAGTTCGTACAGTTATCCTCTAGCGCAAACCCTTAATCCCGGTACTTGTTATACTTAATAAGGTCGTTGTTCCCCAGGTATGCACGTATAGTGTGGTAGTGTATCTCTCAGGTCCAAAAGACCCTGGCGCCTGAAGACGCGGTATGTGTTCGGCAGAGCACTCTATCTAGATAAGATGTCCCTCAAAGTGGCCTTACCTAGGCTCTACATTCGAAGGTAGTAGCTGCGGTGTCCGCGGCCAGTGAGCTGAGACGGCCATTGTTCTGTCTGTCTGGAGAGTTAACTAAGAAGAAGGGATAGTCAAGAAGAGATTAGAAAAGCGAGAAAGGATAGAAAAGAGGAGATGAGAGGATAGACTGGGGAGATATCCCGGTGCAGCAGTTCTTCGGAAGGGAAGGGGCCCGGGGCTCTCCCGTGGCGTGGTTGTGGGCTTATTTGAGGGGCCGGCATCCCTGTTCTCCCTACTGTGTGTCTTCCTCGTACGGTTCCCCCCCGTGGAAGTATGGGGTCCGCAAAGAGTTGGAGGGCTCTCAACCTGGGGGCACAGATCGTGTATGCTCCAACCGAGAGAGATGCGAGACCAGTGGCTGCCATATGCGGTCGAATTTAGCATCCGTACATGCCAACCTATGAGAGAGGAGCTCCATCGCCATGACATGCCAAAGACGGGTAAGCCAAATCAAGGACGAGGGGAGCACGTTTTCTTCCAATGTATGGCAATGACCTGCTTAGCGGCAGTGAACATGTGAAAAATCAGATGCCAGTCTGTGTGTTTCATTGCTCTAAGAGCCGTCGGTCGGAGCCCCAGAATAACCACCCTCGGGTCATTTGGCAAGGGGAATCCCACTACCTCTCCAACGTGGCCCATCACCTCTCTCCAAAAGGTAAGAATGAGCGGACAGGTCCACCATATGTGAAGAAAAGAACCCTGAGCCACCTGGCATCGCCAGCAAAGAGGGGCGAAGCCCGGGAACATCTTCTGGAGTCTAAGAGGAGTATAATACCAGCGAGTCATGACTTTATAGACCGATTCCTGTTGTGTTATACTTTTAAAGATACGAGGGATATCGCGAAGTTAACTGTTCCCATTGGTCTGAATCTATATCTCCTTCGGTGTCCATCTGCCACTGGCGCTGGTAGGTGTGTGGGGGCACCGAATGTGAATGCTGAAGCACTTTGTAGGTCCGGGAAATCAGCCCCCGGGATCCATCGAAAGCACGGACCAGCGTTTCAAAAGGCGTTAGGCGCCTCGTGGCTCCCTCCGTGTATGAGGGGGCCCGGAGCCAGTGCCGGATCTGAAAGTACCCCATGCGCGTGGTTTTTGGAAGGTTGAAGTCCTGTCTGCACTGGTCGAATGATTTAAAAATACCTTTCTCAAAAAGTTGTTCTATGACACGGCACTCCCCAGCCGACCAAGCCGAAAACGACATTAGGGGTAGGGCCGGCGGGAAATCCGAGTTGAGCGCTATTGATGTGTTGGGAGAGGGGAATGTAGTGAGACCGCGGGATACTGCAATCCTGTCCCAGATCTCCAAGACCGTCTTGGTTGGAGTAGCTAGGTATGCACTACGATGTCTGGCCCCCCTTCTAATCCAGGCCAGGTCCCACAGTGGGCGACACGCCACTGCCCTGTCCATATGGAACCAGTGTTTTTCGCTTTCGCAAACAGACCATTCCGATATGTATCGCAAATGCGAGGCCCAGTAATAGGCGAGCAGATCGGGACAAGCCAGACCACCCCTGTCGCGAGGTAGCAACAGGACCCGTGTGGAAAAACGCGGCCTGCCTCCTCCGCAGATGAACGCCGTGAGATCCTGTTGGAGGTTCTGGATATCTCGCTGGGGGATCGGCGTGGGAAGAGTCTGGAAAAGGTACAGTACCTTTGGCAAAATCGCCATTTTAACTGCATTCAAGCGGCCCAGCCATGAAATTGGGAGTGATTTCCAGCGTCGGAGCTCAGCCCGGACAGCCGTCCTGCATGCCGGCCAATTGGCTCCAGTCCAGGTGTCTAGGGTAGCAGTAACGTTGATCCCTAGGTAGCGTATGGAATGTGAGGCCCAATGAAACGGGTTAACTGGACCTAGGTTATCCAGCTGTAGCTGGGGAGAGTGAGATTGAGTGCCTGCGATTTGGAAAGATTAATTTTAAGACCCGATATTAGTTCAAATTGAGAGAGAAGGTCCAGTAATGCGGGTAGTGAGCTTGCTGGTTCCGTTAATGTCAGGAGAAGATCATCTGCAAAAAGGCCAATTTTGTGTTCTACGCCCCCTATGCGTATTCCCCGAATTTCTGTCGACTGCCTGATGGCGATCGCCAGGGGCTCCACCACAAGAGCAAACAGTAAGGGTGAGAGCGGGCACCCCTGGCGCGTACCCCTGTTGATGGGGAAAGACGGCGTGAGAAGACCATTTACTCGGATCCGCGCCGAGGGCGCCGCATACAGCGCCATGATGCGCGCAGTCATGGTCGGTCCGAGTCCCACGCGATGTAGGACCGCCCGCAGAAAGGACCAGTCAACCCGGTCAAAAGCCTTCTCGGCGTCCAGGGATAGCAGAAAGGCCGGTGTATTATAATGCTGTGTCTTTTGCACCAGGTGGGCTACTCGGCGAATATTATCCGCTCCCTGTCTCTCCCTCACAAAACCCACCTGATCCGGTTCGATCAGGCCCGGGAGGTGAGGGCCTATCCTTTGGGCGAGTATTTTGGTATATAGTTTGGCATCTACGTTCAATAAGGAGATAGGCCGAAAAGAGGCGCATGCCGTGGGGTCCTTCCCAGGCTTAGGGATAACGACCCTGCCTCCGCAAATGAGTTAAATAAATGCAATAGATGGGCCTGAAGTTCGGGGAGGAAGAGGCGATAGAAAGCCAGCGTTAGGCCATCAGGCCCTGGGGACTTTCCCACTGGCATGCCTTTTAGGGCCTTTTGGAGTTCCGCCGCTATGATAGGTTCCTCTAATTGCTCCTTAAAGAAGGGGGTCAGTGGCGTCCAGGCGCAAGCGGCTAAAAAGGGATCCGTCTGGACTCCCCTAGTCTCTCCCCAACTATATAGTTCGGAGAAAAAGGCGTGAAACTCCTGTTGTTTAGCGTTTTCGGAGGTAGCCCAGCCTCCCCCACTTTGGACTATTTTTGCGATATGACCCGTAGAGATCTGAGTCTTGAGGCGCCGCGCCAGCATGGATCCCACCCTGTTGCCCCCCCCATAGAACTTCTGCTTAAGAGTCAAGAGAGAACGCTCTGCTTTGTTCACCCGGAGAGCCTTGAGCTGACCCCGAAGGGAGGCAAGTCTCTTGCTTGTGACGATAGAAGGCGCGTTCCGATTTTGTTGTTCCAAGGTTTTAAGATCACGGGTGAGGTTGTCCTCCACCAGGCGAGACTCCCGCCTGCGGGCTATAGAGATGGAAGTGATAACGCCCCGGATCGTGGCCTTGAAGGCGTCCCACAGCATAGGTATTGTGGTCTCCGGGAGGTCGTTGGCCGTAAAGTATGATTGTATAGCCTGTCTGAGCTCGGCCACATCCACCTGATCGCGGAGAACCTGCGGAGGGAGTCGCCAGCGCGGGGCGGAGTTCGGGGGACGGCCCAAGGTGGACAGGGTGATCTCCAAGTGAGCGTGGTCCGAGATAGAGATATCTGAAATCCCTACTGTTTCGAGGGAGCGAATGAGTGCGTGGGATAGAAAAAGGTAATCTATACGGGAGTGCGAGCGATGCACATGGGAGTAGAACGTGTAGTCCTGTGTGTCCGGTTCCTTATAGCGCCAAGCGTCTACCAGACCCAAAGCTTCCAGGTCGCGTTTGAGAGTGGCGGACATAGCCCCTGCCCCCTGATAAGAGGGGGAGGTGCGGTCCATGGTGGGGTCCCAGACTAGGTTAAAGTCACCCCCAAGGATGATAGGATTAGTTTCCTTGGAGAGGGAAGTTTGGAGGAGGTGGCGGATGAAAGCATCCTGTGCCTGGTTGGGTGCATATAAATTAAGGAGGGTAAGCTGTCTGCCCTGTATTGATAGCTGGAGCTTAAGAGATCTACCTTCCGCATCCCGAACGGTGCGTTCTATGTTTACCGAGAGACCTACTTTAAAAAGGATCCCCACCCCTGCTGACTTAGATGGTGCAGACGCCCATAGTTGTAGGAGGAATTTAGGATGAGACATGCGGATAGTATCGGTCCGTAAAAGATGGGTCTCTTGGAGAAAGACAATGTCTGGATCCTGAAGTTGGAGGTAGCGCCAGATCTGTCTTCTCTTATTCGGGGCATTCAGGCCTTTGACATTAAGGGAGAGACATTTAAGCTGAGCCATTGATCTGTATCCGAAAAGGCATGCGTTGGCCGGAACTGATGGAGTCCCATCTCTCTCTGGTCAGAGCTTGAAGCGGCAACCGCTGTGAGAGTTGGAGCAAGCGTGGAATCCCCCAGGGGTGGAGTGTGAGTTGTAGTACCTGGTGTCCCCAAAGCTGCCGGTCTCAGAGCCATGGCCCTTCGCTGCGATTCGGGGTCCTCCCCTCGAGTCCAGAGAAAGAAAGGAAGTAAGGGAAAGAATAGAAGAGGGGAAGATTCCCAGAATGGAGAAAGTACCAAATAACTAAGGGGCCAACTGGGCCCAACAGGACCTTTCCAGTCCAGGAGCGGCCCAATGGTGGGAACCAGGGCGGCTCTGAGGAAGTCACTCCCCTTGGGGACTAAGGAAATGGCGGGGTAGGTCTCAGACTTCCTTGGGAGCAAGAGTCGTCCGCTCCCCAGGGGCGACCCGTCGCAGTAACGACGGGGAAAACGCATCCAGGACGGAGCCCCGGGGGGATCCCCTCCTGAGCAGATCCGGAGCCCAACAACACATCCCGGCACCCTCGCCCTCTAAGCCTTTAGGCGATCTAGAAAACTCGGGCACCCTTAGAGTAACCGACAGGTGTGGGGGAGAGGCACCTCGCCCCCCGTCACGCCTACATCAGTGTAAAGCTGGTATGGATACGGTAGCCTAGAGTAACGCGCATAGATAGGCCCTCCCAAGAGCCCACCCACGATAGACCCATCCCGTCAAGGGAGTGTGGTGCTTTGCAGGCATGATCCCCCACCCCGAGGGAGAACCAAACATTGCCTCCCCTGACACTCTTCTTAAGACAAATCCTATTAAGTGTATGGACGCCTAGTTGTCCCAATACTTCGTTCAAGTAGTCAAGGCGATCCAACGCCTTCTCCCATCTGAAGCCTCTGACAATGGGGCATGAGAGGTATGTTCTACCAGTCAACGTGTCTGTGGAGGTCTCACAACCAGTTATCAGTTGCCCCCGCTGGCGCCAGGGGGGGAAGGCGGCCTCGATCTCAGGCCCTCTCTCGTTGAAGTCTGTGACGCCTCCATGTTCCGTAGGTGTTGGATAATGTCCTGTTTGGCTTGAAGGTCAGTCCCCCCTGCTCCGGAGGTTCCAGCCCTGGGGCGCCCGACCCTCGACCACTCAGGGCGGAGAGAGATCTGGGATGCCGACTCAGCGGGCCCGGGAGAGGAAGGCCTCGATCCAGACGAGATGTTCAGCAGTTGGAGGGCTTCACGAAGAGATCTCAGAGACCTGCGCCTCCCCTCCCAGTGAAAGATCAGAGCAAACGGGTGGCCCCATTGATATTTGACGTTGGCTTCTCTCAGTTTAGTAGTAACTGGCCGGAAGTCCCTACGGCGGCGCAGGGTGAAGGGCGATAGGTCCTGAAAGATTTGGATGGCGTGTCCCTCGTGTTCCAATTTTTCGGTCGCCCTGGCCGCTCGGAGGATTGCCTCCTTTTCTGCGAAAAAATGTACCCTGGTCAGGATGTCGGGGATCAGGTTGGTGTTTCCCCGTGGGGGTGCTACCCTATGCACTCGGTCCAATGTGGGTGGGGAGGAGTCCTCATCTCCCCTGACCGCATGCAGTAAGTCTGCGACATATGTCATTATGTCCTGTCCCTCTGCGCCCCGCGGCACACCCCGGACGCGGAGGTTGTTCCGGCGGCTCCTATTCTCTACATCCTCCTGCTTGATTTGGAGTTCCACATGTTGCTCCTCCAGAGTTAGGACGCAACGCCTAAGATCTTCCTGCTCCTCTGTGCGCGTGTCGAGGGTGTGCTCCAGGTCGTCCACCCTAGTGCCAATTTCGGTGACGTCTCGTCTAATGTCCGTGAGGTAGGACTTGACCTCCAGCTTAAGAGATGAGATCTCTGATTTGATGTCCTGAAGGAAACTAGACATAAATGCCTGCGTAATGGCGCCTGATTCAAGCATGTCCAGCTTGGAGGTCATTGCTGTGTCGTCCCCTGAGGCTACCGGGGTTTGCTTGCCCCACAGGTCCGCCACCGAGGTGTCTTTAGGCGCCAATTGGGCTGCGGCCTTCCCCGTCTTGGGCTTGGTCATGATTTCAGCGGCGGGGGTGCAGAGCCCTCCCGCCCTCGCTCGGTTCCTAACCGGGGTCTCCTCACCTTCCCCTAGTCGATGCGTCGCGAGTCCGTCCGGTGGCAGGGCAAGGCGGCGCAGGCCTGACCGCAGGGTCCGCCCGTCAGACCAGCTCGGGCCCCCCTCGTCGCCGATCCCGGCAGGAGGTTCCGTCCCGTGGGTCTATACCCCACGCTCTAGCCGCCGTCGATTCAATTCATAGGGGCCACTCACCTCCGTCACCCCCCGGCGAGGCCCCGACAACTTCAGCGTAGCCTAGGGCAACCCCACGCCAGTTCTGCTCGGGTACCGGAAGGAGCCCGATCCGGCCCCCGAGTCGCTCCGGTCCCCCGAGTGTAGTACAGGGCACCCCCACTGCCAGTCCGGTCCAGCAACCAGGGCCCGCCCCTCTGCCCCTCACCGCCGTCCAGGCCAGGCACTCCCCACTCTTCAGGGTCCTCTACTCTCAGGGGAGTGTACGCAATGTCAGAGGTCCAGGAGCAGGGGTCTCCGACCCAGAGTGTTGTCCACCCACCAGGGCAGTCACAGCGGGGCAGCAAGCACCATCAACGCCTCCATCTCGGGGCCAGCCATCCGGTCAACCACGCCGGTTCTCAGGGCGCTGTGCGCGATGGGCCCAAGGGAGCCGGGTCTCACTAGGCCTCTGGGTCTGTAACCGCCGCTCCTCCGACCTCGCCGGGCCGCTACTGTTTGGGGGAGGGGCATACGATGTCCACAGCCTCAGGCACAGCCGGGGGGGGGGCGGGGAAGATTCCACCACCAGCCGCAGGTACTCACGACAGTCTTCAGCCCTCTCAGGGCCGCCGCTCCATCCCCCGGGCCAGTCGCGCTCCCCCTCCTCACCTCCGTCTAGCTCTCTGCTCTTCCCCGGTCTCCGTCAACGGGCCCGCGGGGCTTCAGGAGCCCGGCCAGAGTCCGCTCTCAAAGGGAGGGGGCAGGCTCCCCAACTCAGCTCCCCGCCGCAGGCAGGGTCTCCGGGGTCAAGCGACCCTCTGTAGGACCCCCTCCGGCCAAGGTCCAGCGATTCTCGCGGCTCCCGCAGCCAAGGGCCGACACTCCGGTGCGGGCAAGATGGCGGACGGGATCGCTGCGATCAACTGCTCTCGGCTCTCCCAGCCGCTGTGTCGGGTCGAGGTCCCCCCAGAACTCCAGGGATCTGCAGCGGGCTATACGCTATCGCTGGGGGGGCACAGACTTTGCCCCCCGTGCCTTTAAACGCTTAAGGTATGCCCCAGGCCGCCCCTGGAAAGCGGAGCTCAGTCCTCGTGCGTCTTACGCCATCGGAGTCCAGGACACGCCCCCCTAACTGAATTTTTGATAATAGTCAGGTTGACCGGAACTACTTTTGGACTAAAGTCAACATAAAAACATTCCCACACTGAAGGGGACTGACTGTGGAAACATACGTTCTGTTGGAGGTATGGTTACATTTTTAGGTCTCGCCTGAGCCAGCGCATGCGTTGATCTGGCGAGACTTTTAGTAAGTGGGTTTTGAAAGTGCAAACAGCAGTGGCTTTTGCTGGCGACCAGCTTGCGTGCACGTGCGCAGCCGCCTTCTGTCTTTCCTCCGTTGATCGCGATAACTTTCACTTTCGCGGGCCGCGCGGCCGTGTCACGTGTCATCTTTACTTTTGCTATAATCGCGGCACTGGCGCTTTACCTTTAACCATGTTAAAAGTAAAGCGCGAGTGCCGTGATTGTAGCAAAAGTAAAAATAGATGTTTTTCTATTTCTTTACTTTTGCTCAATCGCGGCACCCGCGCTTTACTTTAACATGGTTAAAGGTAAAGCGCCGGTGCCGCGATTGCTGCAAAACTAAAGAAATAGAAAAACATCTATTTCTTTACTTTTGCTATAATCGCGCCACCAGCGCTTTACCTTTAACCATGTTAAAAGTAAAGCGCTGGTGCCATGATGCTGCAAAAGTAAAGAAATAGATTTTTTTTCTATTTCTTTACTTTTGCAGCAATCGCGGCACCGGCGCTTTACCTTTAACCATGTTAAAGTAAAGCGCGGATGCCGCGATTGAGCATGAATTTAGGGCTTGTATGGTAGACCCCATACGGCCAGAGGTCAAAAACACCAGCTATCCAGGCGCATGAATACCAAAACCTCAGGGGTGCACGGATTTCCTTACAGCCCTTTACGGTAGGGGAGTCTGCAGGCATGAACGATCTCCTCTTTTGAGTTCTCGAATCAGCTCTTTGCTGAGTGATGACGCTGCCTCATCTCTTTCCCCAGCACGAGCACCTCCTCCCACTTGCATGCAAAAATTAATGTTACTTAGTGGCCGCGTGCTATTGAATGCTGACTGAGCCCAAATAAATATTATCTACGGGGCTACTCAACCACCTTTCCACCTCATTGCTGCCATTCCAACGTCCTAGGATTCGACCAAATCTCGTCCCCCACCAGCCAATCCCTGGGTAAACGCACTAGTGCTGAGGGCCTGCATAACCAACCCTCACTCGTGCCCAACAAGGCCATAAATGCCGCCTCCACTGCATGCTAGTCCATCTGCTGGGCTCCCTCCTAAGCAGCCTCTGTGTGATCAGCAGGCTAAGGGTTCTTCATCCAAAACGCAGTGTCGTCTGAATTCCTCACCTTGGTGTTACCCCTCCTGAGCACCAGACATCTCCCCTTAAAACAACAACACCCACAAGGCCTTTCATTACGACTAAACACAGCCCGAGGCAGCTCCAGGTCACGGACTTTGAGGTAAACACGCTCTCAAACGCACTGTTCTCCAGCCCCACTCACTACTCTGACTCTTGGTGAAAGCGCGACTCAGTGACACTTCTGTCGCGTTTAGCATCTTGTGTACATCCATACTTCTTTTGTTCATGTGTTGCGCCAGCCACGTGCACATGCTGGTATGTTCTGTTTCAATTCAAATATGCAGAGTTGCACTGTAGAGACAGTGAGCCGCAAATAAAAATACTGCGAATACAGACTACTGCGACCTATGAATGTGCACATAAAAGATTACTTTCACAGATACATGAATAGCTCAATTACTCTAATAGCAGATAAATGTGCAATTAAATCACTATTGGCACAGCAGATAAATAAACAGACAAACAACCATCTGTTTTACAGAATACGTGAACAGCAAAATAATTGTTGCAGATGAATGCGCAGCCGCATCGTTAATACAGGAGATACATGTGCACTCCAATGGTTGACGCAGCAGACAAATGTGCAGAAAAATCATTTTAGCAACAGATAAATGCGCACGGCCATCCTGTCGCTTGTAACTGCACAGAATTAAATATAGTTATTATAAATTATCATTGCCGCGCGTAAACCAAAGCGGTACATATTGCTCTCTGTAGAGTCGACTGTACTCTTTGCCTAAAGTCCTCCCCACGCCCCATCCGCCTGGGACCCCCTTCCATAAGCGGAGGGGGTGGAGTGATGAATGCGGCGGGAGTGCAAGGGGGTGGAGAGGCGCGCCTTGGCGAGGCCTACCAATCGGGAATAATGGCGAGACTTTACTTTACGAGCAATATCCCCTTAAGTCACTCGACTTTGATTCTAATGAGTTTGGGGAGCTGATGGCAGGGACGACGGGCATTTAACCAAGATTTGTATACTGCTACCCTTCTACCCCTCTTCTACCCCTCTTCGACCCCTCTTCAACCCCTCTTCTACCCCTCTTCTACCCCTCTTCTACCCCTCTTCTACCCCTCTTCTACCCCTCTTCTACCCCTCTTCTACCCCTCTTCAACCCCTCTTCAACCCCTCTATTACTCCGGGCCACAACAATATCACTCAGCGCCACCACAGCATCCGTCAACACCAACACAGCATCACTCAGCACCAACACAGCATCACTCAGCATCACCACAGCATCACTCAGCACCACCACAGCATCACTCAGCACCACCACAGCATCAATCAGCACCACCACAGCATCACTCAGCACCACCACAGCATCACTCAGCACCACCACAGCATCACTCAGCACCACCACAACATCACTCAACACCACATCAGTATCACTCAGCATCGCCTTTCCAATAGTACACCACCACCACATCATCATCACTCAGCAAAACCTAAGTATCATTCAGCATCACCTCAGCATCGTCTCAGCACCAGCCACCACCACCACCACCACCACTACCACCTCAACATCACCCAACACCACCTCAGCCTGCTCTCGGAATCTGCCATCTGTTGATTCTCCCCTAACGTCTGGCCGCTGATAGTGTTATAATACAGATACTAGTTCACAACCTTCAACCTCCAATTGTTTATGCCCCCTCAAAAAAACTTTAACAAACAACCATTGGAATAGGCAAAAACAAGTTGCCAGCATTGCAAGAACAAAAGAAAAATGGGGACATTTTTTTATTGTACATACATTTTTAATATGGTCGTTCTGTTGGACATAATGCCTTCTTGATCATATATAAGGTAACAAAAATGCTTCTGGCACTTTTTTTATTACAACTTTTCAGCATACTGCACAGCAGCCACACTTCTCTACAGCACATCTTAAACACATTGGCAAAGTCAATAGCTCTGCCTAAACACTTATAAGGGCCCAAAAGCGAGACCTATTGGCTATGCCAATGCTTGTTCCTTTTGTTTCTCCAACCAACACCCCCTCCCCCTTCTCTCTTCTGTCCTTTGGAATTTGGGATTCCTGTAGTTCCATCAGTTTAGCTGCCTGTTAGCGATTTTTCCTAATGCGGCTTGAGTGTTAAGCCATACGTTTGTACTAGAATAAATACTTTAATTACTTACCTGCACGTTGCCTTGCTACAGTAGTTTTAAATGTCCCGACTTATCAATTATTCTTTTATGTTTTAATTCTCCTGCATATTTTTAATTCATTTCCAGGGGACAGACCACCTGATGCAACACTGTTTTGCTCAGTGCTGATTTGATATAATGCTTTCCTTAAGTCCTCACTCGTGCCCAGTTTTTGAACTTTTAGCTAGTGGTACATCTGGTGTAAACAGATGTAGAACTATGAGAGGAAATGGGTTATTTATCAAGCTCACTTATTATCTCACTTTCGTATATTTTGTTCACAACATATGTAAATTAAGTCTCTTAGCTCTTGATGTAAAACAGGAAGGCAATCGACGAATGGAATAACCTTAAGTATTGCCCGGCGATGTCGCCTCTATTCCCCAAAATATGAATCAATGAAGAGGCAGGCGCTGGAGACTGGAAGGCAGGAAACAAAGGTTTATTCTCTCCGGAGGAGAACACGTCAGATCAGACCAACAGGGAATCTTCACGAGGTGCTCTACTGCATCTCTGAGGCCTGGCCTCTTATACACGCATTTATGGCAGGAAGACATTCTTTATTACAGTAAAGATACTTTGAAGTATGAAAGACATCCCTGGGATCTTCTGCTTCAGACCCGTTCCCACGCACCCTTACAGTGAGAATCCCCTCCCCATTCACCATACAGAATCGTCATCAGACGGCAGGATCAGCAGGGCATTCCGCCGGTTCCCGGAATGCATGTGGTGTGACGGATCTCATGGGGTGGGGGCCTTGATCTACTGTAACTCCTTTGAAGAGGGGCGATTCCTTACAGTCGGGGCCATAAACTGTATCCGCAGGGCTAGGTGATAGCCTGGGACCGGCCTGGACAATCGGATACGGAGGAAGAGGGGTGTCAGAGGGTGTGATAGTGTATAGGAGGAAAGGGAGGTGTCGGGCAGGCCCGGGTGAGATTCCCAGGGAAGTGCAGCGCAGTTGGAGGGGGTTAATGGCCCGTGCATGAGAGAGAGAGAGAGAGGTGACCAGTGCGGGGGGCTTGCGAGGATGTGGAGCCGCGCTGGGGATTAGCGGTGTGCAGAGAGTGGGTCTGATCAAGGTAGCTAAAATGGCCGCCGCGGACGACGAAAGTGTGGCATTGGGAAAAAGGGCAAGATGGCGCAGACAATGTTTATCGATACAAATTAATTTTCCACAGTCCCCCTTTTAACATTTCTCGCCAACTTGTTAATTCGGGTCGATCCCCATAATGCCACGTATTTCTGTCTCATACAAAGTTTTCATGTGTTCAGCCTGTAAGTCCAAAGTCTTTGGGCAAATGCAATTTGAAAATAATGAACACAGAGGAGGCAGACATTGGATACTTAAGCAACACCCGCATAGCATCACAATCGGAATCAGAATGAATGTGAACAACCTCCACCCCCAGGCTTTCAGTAAGTCCCAGAACCAGCTCCCAAGCGACCATCCTTCTTGCTCCCGGTGTACTTCAGAGGACAGTCTATGGAGGTGTTCGATGGCTTTGTAAACAGAAGGTGAATTGTCTGGCACGTAGGTGCAACAGCTGGACCCAATGATGCGGCATGCTCCTCCTCGGTCTGCCAGAACCACGTCTAGAACAAGGCGGTTCTGCAGAGCCACCAGGCGGACTGCCTGAAGCTCTGCGGTGTTATTGGTCAAGATGCCAGCTGTGATGTTCATGGTGGTTTCAACTGCCTGGGTCAAGTGTCGGATGGCGCGGCTGTTCGTCATCGGACCCCAGAATGGCACAAGTCCTTTCGCGGCATCCAAGAACTGTGCTCCTGTCGAGTCGGCCTGGTCGATGTCCCTTGCACGCTTTTGCCGGTGATGGCTTGCTGGGGCCACATACGTAGGTGGGAGGATGAAGGCAATGTAGCATGTGCCCCCCAACCTTTGGGGAGCCAGGTGTATGCTTTGGTGCCACAAACAAAGTACATATTTGGAGAAGCAACAAAGGAGGGAGGGTCGGATGAATCCAGTGTTCTGGTGATGACGCAGGCGCTGCGGCCCACCAGTTGCGTCCCCAGGCCTTCGATGCACACAAGGCCCGAGACGTTGACAACAGACAAGGCCACTGTCAGAGTGGTGGCTGTTCGTTTCCGGAGGTAGGAGAAAGTGGGTCTGGCTGGGTTATGGAAAACTTGCATTTCCACTCGTTCTTTGGCAGGGATGTCCATGTGAATAGAGGTACCAGAGGTCAGAAGGTAAAAAGGAGTAGCGGTTCGCCCAGTCTTATTCAGCCATGCCTCGTGGTAGAAATGCGAAACAGTTCTTTCTGATGTGGCATTGTCTTTAAAGCTTTCTTGCAGAAGAATCAGCCAGGCAAGACAGGAGCCGTGGATGGAAAAGGGCGAAGGAATGAATGGGATGGAGTGTCCGGCTGCATGGGGCAGCAGCCCGCAGATCCAGCAATTAGTGGCATTAGCGGCAAGGTTGTGTTGGTGCAGCAGTTGCACAAAAGAGTTATTCCAGAACTCCCTGCGTCTCTCTCGGAGCGGTGGAGAAAGGGCAATCAGGAAGTGTTCCTTGGTAGTTATCGGCAGTTCAGTGGGGAGCAATGTTTTGTGAGCGGGTGTGCTTTCTTCGATGATCCAGAAGGTTGTCATGAGGAGGAGGCAAAAGAGAAGGGTAATGAAAACGGCTATAGTCTTTGAGCTGTGCAGTTTGTTAGTCTTTGGGTTTCGGTAGGTCCTCTTCGGATATCCAGTTGCTTCCATCATTGGGGAGTCGGGCGCTTCCATCATCTTCAGAGTGCTCGGTAGCGGGCAGAACCACCGACTTTCTCTGACTTCTCTTCGGGCAACCTTGAGTGTGTTAGGCTACCGTTCTGAGATTTTACCCAGTCAGTGGTCTGCTTTGCCGAAGCTCCTCCCTTTACGTAGGTTGTACCCTTCCCTGGACGGTACGGTGGGATCGGGAAACTCTGCCAGTTCGAGCGTTTCTGTGTCGGTGTGACAGCTCAACGATGGTTTGTCTTTTGTCAGGAGCTCTTCCTGAGTCGCGATGTCTTCTTCCGTCGTCAGAGTTGGGGGCGCGTTTACAATGGTGCACATGCACCCAGTGACGCTTGCCTTCCACTCGAAGGGCCGTCCGTGTAGTGATCAGGACTTGCCAGGGGCCCGTCCACCGAGGTTCCAAGCTTTTGGCACGCTGGAAGTTGCGGATCAAGACGTGATCCCCTGGGTGAATGTCGTGTCCTGGGCCCCTGGAAGCATCTGGGATGGCTTGTAGCACCTGTTGATGGATGACAGTTAAGGTTTTAGTGAGGGTGCACAGATAGTCAGACATTAGGACGTCTGGGACGTCATGGATCGAAGTTGGCCTAGGCGCGGCCCAAATATTCATTGGCCGCCCGAATACTACTTCGTAAGGGGTCAAGTGGTGCTTAGTGGGGTGGAGCGCATTGATAGCAATGCCAATGGGAGGGCATCAGGCCACTTCAGTCCGGTGGAGGCAACAATCTTAGAGATTTTTAGCTTGAGTGTGGCGTTGTGTCGCTCGACCAGGCCTGCAGATTGGGGGTGGAAGACTGCGTGAAATTTCTGTTTTACACCCAATCCCTTTAAGATAAGTTGGATGACTTCAGCTATGAAGTGGGGCCGTTGTCACTCCATAAAATCCGACAAAGGCCATATCGGGGGAAAAACTCTTTTAACAGGACTTTGGCAGTGGTCATGGCAGTGTTGTCGCGTGTGGGATAGGCCTCCACCCATTTGCTGAAGGCGCACACGACAACAAGGACGTACTTCAAACCCAGGCAACGGTCTAGCTGAATGTAATCCATCTGTAGGACTTCAAAGGGATGGTCGGGGACCCCGAACCCACCCCGAGGGACAACAGTTCCTTTCCCTGGGTTGTGTTGCAAGCAGATTAAGCATTGTTGAACTAGGCGTCTAGCAGAGTCGGGAATCTTGTCGTTGTGCCAGACTCGGGTGATGAGTTCAATCATGGGGGCAGATCCTATGTGTGCTGGGGAGTGTGCCATAGTCAGTATGGGGATCAAGTAGGAATTGGGTAGCAGCCATTTGTTCGTGTCTTTTGTCAACCAGCAGCCTTCATCATCTTTCAGTCCCACCCGTGCCCATTCAGTCAGTTCTTGGGGGAGCAGGCCATTTGTATGTCTCTAATGTGCTCTCTAGCGTCCTTCCATTTTTCCGTCTGTGACCTAGTCACGTACATGCGTGTCGTCGTCCTATTCTCAGCTGTGGTTCGAGCAGTGATGTCGGCTAGTGCATTTCCTTGTCCAATGATGTCTGTCACTTTCTTGTGTGCCTGGCATTCGATGACTGCAAGTCGTTCGGGGAGGAGGACTGCTTCGGTCAAGGTAGAGACTAGATCTCCGTGAAGGATGGGTGTACCATGCGAAGTCAGGAATCCCCTTTCCTTCCATAAGAGCCCAAAATGATGAACCACCCCGAAGGCATACTGGCTGTCGGTGTAGATGTTTGCGACTTTGCCTGTTGCTAGGACGCATGCACGTGTGAGGGCAATTAGTTCTGCCGCTTGTGCGGACCGTTGGGTGATGCGGGCCGTCTCAACTACCGTCCGGGCTGTGGTGACTGCATAGGCAGCCGAGGTCGTGCCGTCGGGGAGTTTAATGCACGAGCCGTCTACCCATAGCTCTCCATCAGGGTCTGGGATGGCAGTGTCACGGAGGTCAGCTCTACTTCTAGTTTGCTCGTCCGTGAGGGTCACACAGTCATGCATAGGGGACACATTGGGGTCGTCATCGGGGAGGGGCAACAGAGTGGCAGGGTTCAGAGTGGTACATCGTTTCAACGTGATGTGGGGTGTAAGCAGAGTTAACTCGTAACCAGTCAGTCGTGCGCTAGTCAGGTGCTGAGTCTTGGTCTGGTTCAGGAGTGTGTCGACAGCATGGGGGACCAGCACAGTGAGGGAATTCGAAAGTACGATCCCCTCACTTTGTCGGATAGAGACGGCAGCGGCAGCTACCGCTCGAAGGCAGGCGGGCAGAGCTCTGGCTACAGGGTCAAGAGTGGCAGAGAAGTAGGCACAAGGGCGTTGTTTGGGACCTATGGGTTGCGTTAGGACAGACAAAGCGCACCCCTCCCTCTCGTGGGTGAAGAGGGAGAAGGGCTTGGTGTAGTCAGGGGTCCCTAGAACAGGGGCTGAGCAGAGGGCATCTCGTAGTTCTTGAAAGGAGGATTGGCATTCAGGGGTCCAAGGGAGTGGGAAGGGAACGTCTTTCGCTAACAGAGAGAGTAGAGGTCTGACTATGAGACTAAGGTTTGGCAACCACTGCCGACAGAAGGACGTGAGGCCTACTAAGGAGCGAACCTGCTTTTGAGTCTTGGGAACGGGGGTCTCTAGGATGGTCCGGATCCGATCGGGTGTGAGCTTTCTCCCGTCCTTGGACAGGAGGTGGCCTAAGTATGTCACCTGTGGTTGGCAGAACTGCAGCTTCTTCTTGGAGACCTTGTGACCATTCTCCGCGAGGAAGTGCAGGAGTTGGATGGTGGCTGTGGTGGCAAGTGGCGTAGTGTCGGCAGCCAGGAGAATGTCGTCGACATACTGGATTAACACCACTCCGTCCGGGAGCTGGACTGCGTCCAGCTGTCTCTTGAGAGCCTGGCTGTAGATGCTGGGGCTCTCAGTGTAGCCCTGGGGTGCTCTACAGAATCTATATGAACGGGCTTTTAGGGTGAAGCCGAAGAGGTATCGGCTGTCTGGATGGATGGGGATAGAAAAGAAAGCATTTTTGAGATCTATGACGGTGAAAACAGTGGCAGTGGAGGGGATCAGGGTCAAGATGGTGGTGATGTCAGAGACTACTGGGTACTGAGGTACGACTACTTTGTTTACTTCGCGGAGATCAATGATGAAGCGATAAGCCTTCTCATCTCCCTCGCCTTGCTTCTTGACAATGGGTAGGATAGGGCTGTTACAGATATTACTGACTACTTCCTCTACCACTCCTGCATCGACTAAGGACTGAATGATTCCTACCAATGCCTTCTCGCCCTCGGGCGATATCCGATACTGTGGGAGCTTTGGGAGCATAGCGTCTGACCGTACAGTGATGTGCACAGGGTCTATCATCATGCGTCCTACGTCTGAGTCGGTCTTGGCCCAAAGGTACGGGGGTAAAGTGTCTAGTAAGGACAAGTCAGCGTCAGTGATGGAAAACATGCGTCGGGTGGGACAAGGTCTGAACAGATTCTGGTTATCGTACAGTATGACTCGTACTCCGTCTGGGGAACATCGAATGGTGCCTCGAAAGTGCTTCAGGAGGTCAAGACCCATAATGGCGTCGGGGGTGTTGGAAGATAGCAGGAAGGTCGTGTCCGTGATGTCGTTCTCTAAGTCAAAGGGAATCGGTGTAGATAAGGGATTAGTAGAGGGCGTTCCATCAAAGCCTATTGATGTCACGTGTGAGCCAGACAAGGGTGCCCTTGGAATCAGTCGTTTGGATAATGCACTACGTGTTGCCCCAGTGTCCACCAAAAATGGGGACTTCGTACCCAGGACCTTAGCAGTGACATAAGGACCTTGCTGGTCAACACAAAGCTCGACTGGATCCCTCCCTTGTCCCTGGCTGTCCTATGCGAAATCGCGGACGTTCTCGCAATCGGACTGCTGATACTGATTCTGTCGTGGGCGGTCAAATGTGTTAGGTCGGCTTGGTCTGTCATAGTTAGCATCATTGGTGTGTCCCCGTCCCTGTTCTTTTGTCCGTTTGTCCCATCCCTAGCCTCTTGGTTCTTGTTTGCTTCATGGAGGACCGGGCACTGCGACTTCCAGTGACCGTATCCTTTACAAAACGCGCATTGGTTTTCATCTAAGTCCCTTCGGCTTGTATAGGGTACGGGCATTCGTTCTCTGGAGGGTGTATTTTTAGGGGCTGTCGGCTGGTAGTTCCCCTTGGAGGGTTCCCTACCTATCGTCACCCCCTGCAGTTGAGCTATCATGACCCGCTCTTTCAACTCCTTCTTTTTACGTTCGGATGCCCTATCATTCTCATTCTTCTGATGTTCATAGTATTGGGCCATCTGGAGGATAGCCGTGGGTTTAGAGGCTGCCCAACTGCTTTCGCTCGCCTGCAATTTTTGAGAAACTTCTTGCACCAGGCCTTTCACGAAATTCTGAACGAACAAGTGGTGTCCGGTTGCAGTGGCCATATCTTGGCCGCTGTAGTCGGAGAACACCGTTTCGAACCTAGAGAAGTATTCCGAAGCGTCTTCTTGTGGTTTCTGTCTACAGGCCGTCACTATTGACCAGCCTATTTTCTTCTCGGGAATCAGGGTCTTGAGTTTCTGGACGATCTTGTCCGGGAGTTCAAGGATGGCCGTTACGGGTTTCTGCCCGGCTCCTCGTTGCTTGTCGAACTCATCGAGTTGTTTCCAGGTATGTCCGAACAGCTCAAGGTGGTCGACCTTGCGGATCTGCTTCCACACATCAGCTGGCAGACATAACCCGAAGAACAAATCGAGGTCCGTTAGGGTCATGATAGTGGAACCTAAGGCTGTACCTAGTTCAGTGTAGAAGGCGGTGGGGTTTTTCGTAAATCGGGCAGAGATTTTCGGAACGTCAGAATATCCTGTCGATCCCATGGTTGGTAGACCCAGTTGTACACTATCCTCCCTTTGCATCCGTATGGTTAACATCATTGTGTGTTCCCTGACCTCGTGGGGGACCCAATAGGGGGCGGCCTCTCTTATCGGCATCATGGTGCTAGGTTGCTCTATTTGTGGTTCGGCCGCTACGGATGTCGTAGGTTTAGCTTCCACCTCTGATTCAGTGAGGTGGCAGAAAACCCTAAGTGTACGCGCAAGGAGGTCCGTCACGTCACACTCGCCCTCATCCCCGATATCAATTTTTCTATACAGAGTCGTTAGGCTCTCGGGACCTCTATCTCGATATCGGTCCTCATAAGCGTTTAGGACATGATAACATAATCGTACGACAAAGTGTCGTCTGTGGCTTCCCGCATATGAGTTGAATATATCCATAACGTGTTCCTCCTTCTCCTTTCGTTCTACTAGTGTCCTGACTACCTTGTCAATCCTCTCTTGCTCGTTTTTGCCCAACCTGTTCGTCCTTGTGGGTTCTGTGTTTCGGGCCTCATGGTCATCTAATATTGCTGCTTGTTTTGTATCTGGTGCGAGGGATTCCGCCGGTGCGGAGGCCTTGGGGGCCGAGGCCCTGGCGCTACTCTCGTCTGTGCTTGGGGGTCGCGAGTGTTGCGCTGAAGGTTGGGAAGGGGCATATGGAGGGGGCATGTAGATGATCGGAGGACCTAATAAGAGATCATCGTTGGTTCGCTGTTTCGAAGGTAATTCAGGGTAGAGCGCAGAGGGTGTTCTAACAGGACACTGGCTCGGTGTTTCGATCTCTTGTTTTCGCTTAGCCTCCTCTCTCTTCTTTATTTCTTCCTCTAGTTTCTTTGCAGCTAGGTGGGCTGCTTTACGTAGCTCTTTGTCTAACCTAGATTCCTCTTTCTTCTTTCGCTGTACAGTTTCTTTGCGCCACAGGCCAACGCTGTCTAGCATGGTCGGTGTCGTTCTACGAGTTTTTAGGGCTTCATCTAGTGCATCTAGTTTGCTTTCTTCAAAGGATCCTATCAGTGGCCACTGACTCTGGGGTTCCTTCTTCGTATACCTGTGCCATAATTTGCAATATGCTATAGCGACTAGTCCATGCTTTGTGAACATGTCTTTGTTAGGGGTGCCTTCCAGTGGGACTGGATGATCCACCTCTAACAAGCGGTCCGGGCTGAACCAGCTACCACTCAGTGGGGAGAAGATAGGCATGACAGATTACAAAGGGGGACAAAGGTCCGCGTTACCTACCCTTCACTACCTGCAAAAGACTAGGCAGAATATTGCTATTCCAGGTTGTTTGCAGACAATGAATGTTTCAAGAGAACTAGATCCAAATAAATAATCAGTGGGGAGAAGATAGGCACGACAGATTACAAAGGGGGACAAAGGTCCGCGTTACCCATCCTTCACTATCTGTAAAGGGAGAGAGAATATTCCTATCCCTCGCCGTTTGTAGACAGGGAATGCCTCAAAAAGGAGCTACTCTGATACTCAAAGAAAAAGGGAGCTACCCTTGACAATCAATCAAACAAACAATCAGTGGGGAGAAAAGATAGGTACGACAGATTACAAAGGGGGACAAAAGTCCGCGTTACCCACCCTTCACTGTTCACAAAGGAAGATAGAGTATTTGTACTCTTCCTCGTTTGTAAGCAGCAAATGTCTCAAAGAACCGTTATCGTTTCACAATTTGTCGTTTTGTACGACCTTACCCGGACCGCATGGGCTGTTTCCTGTCCTCCGAATCCAGCGCCCGATCGTCCTCTATCTTCTATCGCGGCACTCCTGATGGTTCCCAGTCAGGACCGTAGATCACTCGAGAGAGGTCTGTTCGGAACCAGTGAAGTTCGGATGATCGGCTGTCAGACGAGGGTCTATCGGACAGGAGCTCTCCCGATCGTTGCAGTCGTTCACTCTGTCGTCAGGACCTCTCCCACTGGATCCACGTGTCGCTGATGGGCCCCACGCTTGGGACGCCAATTGTAAAACAGGAAGGCAATCGACGAATGGAATAACCTTAAGTATTGCCCGGCGATGTCGCCTCTATTCCCCAAAATATGAATCAATGAAGAGGCAGGCGCTGGAGACTGGAAGGCAGGAAACAAAGGTTTATTCTCTCCGGAGGAGAACACGTCAGATCAGACCAACAGGGAATCTTCACGAGGTGCTCTACTGCATCTCTGAGGCCTGGCCTCTTATACACGCATTTATGGGAGGAAGACATTCTTTATTACAGTAAAGATACTTTGAAGTATGAAAGACATCCCTGGGATCTTCTGCTTCAGACCCGTTCCCACGCACCCTTACAGTGAGAATCCCCTCCCCATTCACCATACAGAATCGTCATCAGACGGCAGGATCAGCAGGGCATTCCGCCGGTTCCCGGAATGCATGTGGTGTGACGGATCTCATGGGGTGGGGGCCTTGATCTACTGTAACTCCTTTGAAGAGGGGCGATTCCTTACAGTCGGGGCCATAAACTGTATCCGCAGGGCTAGGTGATAGCCTGGGACCGGCCTGGACAATCGGATACGGAGGAAGAGGGGTGTCAGAGGGTGTGATAGTGTATAGGAGGAAAGGGAGGTGTCGGGCAGGCCCGGGGTGAGATTCCCAGGGAAGTGCAGCGCAGTTGGAGGGGTTAATGGCCCGTGCATGAGAGAGAGAGAGGGTGACCAGTGCGGGGGGCTTGCGAGGATGTGGAGCCGCGCTGGGGATTAGCGGTGTGCAGAGAGTGGGTCTGATCAAGGTAGCTAAAATGGCCGCCGCGGACGACGAAAGTGTGGCATTGGGAAAAAGGGCAAGATGGCGCAGACAATGTTTATCGATACAAATTAATTTTCCACAGTGATGCGTTTTGTATTTCGATGTTCTACAAGCTCATTTTTATGTGAAGATGTGTTTATCTTAGAATATTGGCACCATTTTATAGAGTCGGATACGATTAGGAAGACATTTACTTGCCCGTAGAATGTACTAAGTTGTGTCATGATGATTTGTAAATCGCTCCACCACCTGTGCGGGTATCCCAGCTCTGAGAAGGTGTGTGATCCTAGCTCTGCTTATGGTAGGATGGTTTATTGAAAAGCCAGGTCTTCAGTTTCTTGCTGAATCCAAGAAGAGAGGAGTGGGCTTTGATGGGGTGGGCTTTGATGGGGAGTGGGAGGTTGTTCCATGCTTTAGGAGCGATGTAAGAGAATGCCTACCTCCTGATCTGGTTTTGAGTATGCGTGGGATCTGTGCAAGTAGGAGTCCTGCAGAGCTGAAGTATCGGGGTGGTTGATGGAAGGAGATGCAACTGTTCAGGTAAGTGGAGTCTAAGTTGTCTAATGCCTTGAATGTGTGTGTGAGAAAGGAGCATGTTTGTGTATCCGGAGCCATTGAAGCTCACTGAGGTGTGATGTGAATTCTGTGTAGGAGGATGAGGATGAATTTGACTGTTGAGTTCTGGATGATTTGTAGTCTTCGGGTGTGCTGCTTGGTGATCCTGTAGAGGGTGCTCTTGTAGTCTAACTTGTTGATAACTGATTGAGTGATGATTTTTTTAGTGTTGCTTGGCAGCTGTTTGAAGATCTTCCTCAGCCTCTTAAGGGTGTGGAAGTCGGATTCAGTGCAAGTGTTGACTTTTGCAGTCCTGTTCAGTTTGCTGTCGATGATTACTCTGAAGTTCCGGGTGTGAGTCCGAATTCGGCCAGCCACCAGTTGGAGTAACTTGGGCCTGTGTTCCTGCCGAAGATCACTACTTCTGAATTGTTGATGTTGAGCTTGACACAATTACCTTTCATCCAGTTAGTGACTTTGGTCCTGCAGGCAGTGATTTTGTTTGTCTTACGGGTCTTCTCCGAGATGGCCCGAGAGGAAGAGTATGAGGTGTGTGTTGTTGGCGTAGGAGAAGATGTTGATGTGTGTGCATGTGTGACGTTGGCAAGAGGGATCATGTATATGTTAGAGGGTGGGAGTGAGTATTGAGCCTTGAGGCATGCCGCAGATGAGTTTGAAGGCTTCTGAGGCGTAAAGTGCTAGACTGATAGTTTGTGTCTTATCCATTAAGAGGAGCAGATCCAGCAGAGAGCAGGTGGTAGAGGGTTTTGTTATAGGTTGGCCCCCACTGAGTATTTGGAGAGTTTAGAAGCTGACCGAGAGCTTTAAGGTGTCAGTCAGTCAAGATCATGTTTATTTAGACCACTGGTCTTTAAACAACACAAAAACAGCTTTAAGGTGGTACAACCAAAAGCTGGTGAAGTTGTTTTAGCAAAGTTTGGCTCCATTGCTTCCCTCCTTGGTGTAACTGGGACTCTGATCTCGCGCTGTAACCGGAGATCAGGGGAGGCTGCTCCTTGTCTGTCTTTCATTTTGCCATGTTTTTTTCGCAAAACATTTGGGGAAGGGGCATGGCCTGGGTTCCTAGGTGGTCTCGTGTTCACCGTCAGCACCAAGGAACAAGAGCCGCGCCTGCGCATTTGCCCGGGGCGAGGCTCGGGACTTCTCGGCTCCGACACCTTTGCGTTTGTCTGAGGCCTCCTGGACACAGCTTCTTTCCAAAGGGCCATATGCTGCCTGCTGTGTACTCAGACGGGATCAAATTCCAGACAAATGAGGCGCCGCGCTGGGCACACCCTATTGTGTGGTGAAGGTGGTATCGGGTTTCCCTTCCAGCAGGAAGGGGCCGGGTTCCTTGTGTAGTCCGCAGAGCACCCCGCCACAGGCCGATTTTCTGCCCTAATGACCACCATCTCACATACGCCGGAAGTGATCGGCAGCTGCTAATCACCAACCAGGGCCAACCCTGGTTGTAAAAACCCCATATTTGGCTTGCTGTGGCGTGAGTGCGAGCACGCATCCTACTGTCTGGGAGGCAGGCCCCGGCTGTGTAAGGCCTCGTCTCTCCAGCGGTAAGATTTGGCCGTAGCTGCGACTACCCCAGCAAAACCCGCCAGCCCAATGATGGCGATCGCTTCCTTACCACGACCCTGGCACCTGGTTAGGTTTCTCGTGAAAACCGTGCGCTTAAGAACTGCATCCATGTTTGGAATGTTTAGAGAGCATGCCAGTCCTACACATTGGTATATCTGTGGGCAGTGGGTGTATCTTGTGTGAGAGCCCCTCACTTATCGCAAGTTCCTCGGGGTTATTGAACGTTTTTCTTTTTGATATAGAACGCTACCATTTCTGTTAAAACTTGCCGAAATTTGAGTTCTTTCTAGCGCCCAGAACTCGGTGCTATCCGGGTGGGACATCTTCGGGTGTGATGGGCCCAGCCAGGCGGCCCTATTGGAGTCTAATATTAAACCTGTGCCAATCTGGACATACAGGCATCGCTCTCATTGGCCACAGTGGTCACGTGTCCTCTTAAAACCGCGTGCTCTGGGTCGTACAGAAGCCTATGTTGGCCAGAGTGTGTTCCATCATCACTTTTTTTTCTTCCGAAATCGCCTGATCCTTTACACTTCCGGTGATGTGTAGCTCCCTCCTGCACTGAGAGGGAAAAGTAGTGTTGAAAGTAAGTACAATGTTGATCACAAACAAATATTCTCAGTATTTCTTCTCTTCTTGATGTATACATCTTTCTCAAAAGATTCCACCAAAGCCTCCGAATGGTGCTGCGGGACATTAACCCTGGTACAAAGCCCGACCCAGGGCTCTTGACTCTTTTCAAGCCTGGCCACTTCCATCTCTTTTTTCCTAGCTCAAGCCAGTGCTGTCCTAAAGCTACAGTAAGACGGGTATCGTCTTACAATGCTTGCAAATGGGGGGCGGGGTTAGAGTTGCTTTCTTTAGCTGTCTCTGCTCTCCTTAGGCTTTCAGGAAAGTCTTGCCACTGTCTGTATAGTGTTGCGCTTGTCGGTGTAGTGTTGGCCTTGGTAATCTACATTGTTGAATTCACAACGTTTAAGACCAACTCCTTTACGTTTCATGAGTCCCAAAAAGGGTAAGCGCTTGATAGTCTGAAGGAGGATGGCAAAGTTGCTTTTCGACCATCTTGGTTTAGCTGGTATAAAATACTGCCTCTAAACAGGTTTAATGCTTTCCCACCTTATAAATAGTCTGCTTCCAGAGAGGTTAAGTAAGCATTCTAGACAAACTCCTCTCGAGGTCTTCTGGCAGTGGGGGTGAAGGGGTGGGGGCGTAGGGAGGGGGTCTTGCAAGATGGAGTTAATTTTATGCTGGATGTGTTCCTCGGTAAGGTTTACAATGGAAGTGTAGTCTTTATTTTTATTCCCTTCATTTCTGTGCTTTCAATAATTTTATTTATCTTTATTTAAACAATTTTCTCTCGCTTGTGTTAGCCTTCTGGTTGTTTGAAAACTGTACGGCAATAAAAAAATAATTTTCAGCAGCCGGGTAACTACATACTCTTTCAAATAGAAGAAAAACCCAAGTCTTTTAAGAACCAGGACAGCAGCTTAATCTGAAAATACTCTGCATAGGATACCCTGCAGGAACATCACTGTCTGTTTATCTTTAAACCTGTTTCTGAACACTTCCAGTATTTAGAAAAGTAAACCTGTGCTGGAGGGGGAGGCAGCCCCCATGGTTGATGGTTGATGCTGGCAGGTAACATGGTCGATAATGGTTGGGGGTTCTGAATCACGACTTTTGGGCCAGACTCAGTGGCCTGCTTTGCAGACCTCCGTCGTACACACTTGCCTTAGATTTTACAGCGGAGACCGAGCCTGGATGCACGGACCCTTTCTCTCTTGGATTTTAGTTGAGTAGTGTCGGAAAACCTTTTACCATTCTGAGAAGATCATTTTGGTCCAACCGACCTTGGTTTCTCCTGCAGCTGCAATTACTGGCAACCTGTTGAGTTATTCTTCTAGATTTGATAGATCGCTGTGCAGTGTTGGAGCGTTTCACCCTTTATGACTTCAAGAGACCTTGCGGCTGCCAGTGGGGCAAATTTCAAAGGCCCTTGGCAGCTCCTAGAGCTTTTGCAGAAGAAGCAGCTTGCTTACTTGGTTTCTTGTGCTCCTGAGACCAGAAAGACCTGGTCAAGCAGATTCAAGTGGACTTTCTTGTGTGTAAGTGGCATCTGAATCACGTTTAGGTTAATTTGAAAGACATAATGGATTTTCATTTTTCCTTGTTACTGAACTCTTTATTCCTGCTGCTCTGGTGATTTCATGTGTTAGAAATCTGTTGTATGGTATGTTGGTCTAGTTTTGCAACATTTATTTGGGCTCACAATCCCACTGTCTCTTTTCCCTTAAAATTAATACCTGATAATGACAGTGGTGTTGCGGAGGTCTTTGGGTTTTGTGTTCTTGGAAATGTCATGAATGGTCTTCAGCAGAGGGATCCCATTTCCGACAAGTAGCCTAAAGAGTCTCTCTCCTTTGGAAAACGTACACCTTTTAAAAAGTTTATTTAAACAAGACTCCTGTATAGTTCACATTATTACAAAGGCATTTACATCAGTTTGCGATACCGCATTCTGCCCTTAAGATCCTGGCACATTTCATTCTTAACATTCTGCGGAAGGTAGGGATTGATGCTTGCACATTTCGAGCACATTCCACCGAGTGCATAATGGGAGCGGCAGAGGTCTTGGGACCTCAGCTCCACAGTTTTCAGGGTTTCACACCTAGTGGTTGACCACCCTGGTGTTTTTCTCAGCTTCTGATTGATATTTTCAGGCTTTAAACCTGTACATTGTTAAAGCTTCAGTTAATATATCCAATTTTATGACACGCACTTGAAGGAAAGTCATAATTTTAACAAAGACACTGATGTAGAAAAATCCCCCTTTGTTAGCAGTTTTGGAATTTGAGTCCCTCTCATCTTTCATAGTTTTTTTTTTTTGGGGGGATTTAAACTTGCAGCGTGATGTCTCCTTTCAAGAAGTGTTGAAAATCCATTGAGGTTCAAGATTCAGGAATGGAAAACACTGCGAGTTAAGCAGTTGCAGTCACGATCCTGTTTTAGTAAGGAAGGGAGGGCGGCATCCACAGCATTGAGGGGTGAAAATAAAAGAAAGACTATATCATGGGATGGTTGCACTCCTTTGTTATTATGGAAACTGGTCCGAATAACTGATGTGTATATTGTTTGATGGTTTGTTACTGTGTGGCAGTCGGGGGGGTGGGGGATAGTGTAAAAACATTATTCCTTATCTATTTGCCATTAAAATTGCAGCCTTTCAGATAATCCTCAGTGGTAGAGACTGAAGCCGGTGATGTGTGCTAAGGCAAGCACAACCTGCAGCCAGAATAGAGGCTGTGAAGTACTTGCAGAGATGTAGCACATCGGATCTCCTGAAATGCTTCAGCGTACAGTGCACTCACTACCTCTCGGTGTGTCATCAATGAGCTGGAGCAGTCCTTTTCTTATTGAGCTCTCAATTCATCTCACCTACACTTAGGCCCAAATGTCCCTGGACGTGTGCCACCTGATCCTCCATGCTCTCTGCTTTATGGTTCGCTATCATGAAGCTGGGTGTTTCCAGCTTTGTTGATTTTGCTGGTAAGAATTGCTGAAAGAATTGTAATGTGATTGAGTTGAAGACTAAGATGTTTAGCCAGATGTGAATCGTGTGATGGGCTGCGCTCTGTACTATGTACGAAAATCAAATAAGAATTATTAACACACTGTTTACAGTAGCATGGATGTTGTTACTTGTCGAATACATGTAAACAAACAAAACAAAACTTTGATAAAAGAGCACTTGCCCCTAGTGGCAAACTGCTAAAGTTATCAAACCACAAAACCTTGGATATTCTCCAACATAGGGAACAGGAGCCAATGGGGTCTTTAGGGTGAGCTGGCTTCCACTTGGAAATGTTAAACACAAAAAAAGCCGACAGAGAAAATGTTTGTTCCTTTATAAGTGATTGCCCACCTCAAGCCTATCTATGGACACACAAAAAATTGTGACTGGATGTCTTCACACATAACTAGGTGTCCTGCGTCATCACAGAACTCCCCTCGCTCTTCAAACACCCCTTTGATGAAGAGCGGGCCTACTCTTTATAGTAAAGGAGGCGCTTCTACATGGCTATTGAACCTGATATATGAATATGTTAAAAACCAATGTGATAAATCGAAATTACCTTTTTAATTTAAGTGAGATCTCACTTGGTGTTAAAAACCAGTGTGGAGACTAGGGGAACTAATACTCCATCCCCACTTAGACCGTCAACATGTTTCTGCCTCTTGGCTCACAAGAGTCCGTGGCATTCGTCAGGGCGGAACACAGGATCATATTGTGGCATGCTGGAGTACATGCCACAGTATGATCTTGTGCGTGTGTGCCACAATATGATCCTGTGCTCTGCCCTGTTCGTGTGTGTATGTGCGCTTGTGTGTTTCATGATAGACAAATTAGACATACTGCCTTTGTTGTAATTTTTCATTATAAATAAATCAAATGTTATGGTATGGTATCTAAAATTACTTTTGCCAATGAACCAATTGGGCTTATAGCCTTTATCATTGCTTGCTATCCTAACTAACTGAGACCTGCTGTATTGAGCATAAGCTTGGCCACAAAGCAACTATCAGGTATACGCCAATAAAATTTGAAATATGTATAAAATTACAACTGTTGAAACAATATAAAATCCCTCTTAGATGGCCCATTAAGAATTTATCGTATTGCAAATGTTCTATTCCCTACGGTTTGTTTGAGTTGGTCGACATCACCAAAACCCTTGCCTGCTACAGTGATCTGTGAGATTTCATATAATATCTGCCTACAGACCTTACTGCAGTGTGAGAGCAATTTCCTTAAAGGCCTACTGAATTCAAAAATGTGCTTTTCACAATAAATAAGTCCAGCCTACGGCCTTTCTCATAACTTGTCATAATAAACGGATCAGACCTATGGCATCAGACATAACTTTTGACAGTCATACAATTACAAATGTATGCATAATTACAGTTCGCAAAGCAAATTACCTCTCCTAAGACTGCCTATTAAAGATGAACACAGTGCTAATCTATCCCCCCAGTTTGTACTAACTCCAAAACATTTACCTTCTATAGTAATCTGAGATTCTGTGTAACTAAATGCCTCTCTGGAGGCTTTAATAAAGTAATTACAATCCACTCTTGTTTGCCTTTTGACTTGAACTTTCTGCCTTTATCATAACTTTTCATGATAAATAGATAAGGCCTATAGCCTTGATAATTGGCTTGCGGCTATTCTCAAAATAGGCTGCCTGTATTGAGTACACGCTTTGGCGCAAAGTGCAATGCAAGTGCTCTTTTTCAGTGGAAGCACACACCTGCCCAATTGACTGCTGTACTCAAGGTAGTTCACGTGTGGGTGGAGCCTAAACCCCTCTCTGAATATTTCTGAAGCTCTTTTTCTGTTGATCACATAAGATCTGCAAGCAGACCTAAAAGATGGACCACGCCAATGGACGTAGTTTTGTTTTTAACCTATTTTTGGAAGCGTTATTGGTATTGTTTAGTGAAGTCACAAACTGGTGGTGTTCTTGAAATGCTACCACTGTACTATTTGTTTATCCCTGCGTTGTCGGGCCATTCTAGATTGTCCCTGGCCATGTCTGCCATGACAGGCACAGGCAGGGAAGATTGGTGACGATCAAGGAGGAAACGTGACCCTGTACCACACTGATTATGTGCCCACTCACCCAACTCTCTAAAAAAAAAACCATAGCATGACTTTGTTGTAGCAAAAAGCGTCAGGACAGACCTTGGAAAACTTGACTGTCCGGGCAAATCCGGGACGTATGGTCACCCTACCAGGTAGGGCCTATTCCCTGTGTTGGAAGTACCACTGCGTCAGAGGTTCGAGTCGGCAGCGCCTGCTGAGGCCCCGCTGATGGTAACTCAGCAGTTCCTCCTACTTCTCAATGGTGTGGGGGAAAGCATGGGTTTGGCAGGAGCCAGCAATTCTCCCCCTCCGCCAGGCCCTAAATGGGCCTTTAAAGGCCTTCCTCGGAGCCCATTAATTAGGCACTGACTTCTCTTCTACTTTGTGTGGAAAGACGCAGAGGAACCAAGCCAAGGCGCTTTTGAAAATGCACCAGCTTATCCGTGACCTCCTTTGGTAGCCCCGGGCTTTGTTTACTCTACCTCTCTCTATACAATGTTTATCAGGTGCCAAATCCCAGCAGAAAAATATGAAAATAAAACAACTTTGTCAAAGGTCTTTAACACCACCCCCAACGCGTGCATCTGGCGTCCCCCGCTCCTCAACCAGCCCTGCATCCGTTTTACCCACCGCTGCTCCGTTTCCAGAGCGAGTGACCCCGCATTTCATGGCATCCCTTAGTGGCTGTAACTATTACCTTGAAACGGTTGTAGTGAGCCTGTCCTGTCCTAGTAAAAGGTTGTAGTGCCCAAGCATTGCCCATTGTAGTGGTAACGGGTTTTCGATGAACTGTGTGCAGACACACCCATGTGCAGCCTGAGCTCTGTGGTCTCGGCTTTACTCTTCCCTGCTCCCTGTTGCGCGTCGCCACATCGTCTTGTTTAGTGAGTTTATTAATATAAATGCTGTTCAGACGAGTTATTGCTGCTCGTGTTTCTAGGCCTTAAGTTTGAAACGATTCACCCACCAGACCTCGCAAGGCACAAAGGTGGAAATCCTTTCGTAGCGCTGTATTGTCGGGCCCAGTTTGTGCGGTGAGGGCAGGGCCCGTGTCCTGCTCGGTGCTAGGGGTCTTCACCCCACCCAGCTCGCGCCGGCCTGCAGAAGCTAGCCGACTTCAATGGAAGCGCACAACAAAGGGGCGGGGGAGGGGGCTCCACGTATGTAGAGTTGTATGAAAGGTATCGTTGGGTGTTGTCATGGGAGCCCCGCGCGCCTTAAACTGTGTGCGCGGAGCTGGCGCAGAGAACAAAACAGCCGACAGCTTTCAAGTCTACAAAGCGTGTCCATTGGTTCTCCCCCCTCCCGCCCCTCCCCCAGCACCCCGAGAGCCACTGAGCCGAGATGAAACACAATAATGGAGTCACTCAGCTGAATGTTGTTGTATGTGGTGTAGTTAACAGTACCCAGGCGAAGCTAACTGGTTGGCTTACGTACCTCTCTCCCCCACCCCCACCCCCCCAGACAGAGCGAGGCCCTCCGTGCAAGCCGCCCCTACTCCACAGAGAGGGGCCTAGACCATAAGGCTTTAACTTGCTTTAGTGTCCGAGGACCCCCCGCCTCCCTCTTTCGTGCGCCTGGAGTTGATACAAAAATTGTGCAACAGGTAGAGAGAGGGATTCTGTGTCAGAGACCTGGCCAGGGCTACAGTGTTCGCTCTAAGCACCCCTTTGTTCCGGGGTATAAGCCTGTTTTTAAGCATTGTGTTGTGTTGTATTTCAACTTTTTTTATAGCGCCTCAAACTGCTGACGAGGCAGACGAGCATTAAGGTAATTGGGAACCTTTTCAGAAGTACAGTGCACGGTGTTGGATGCTTTATACCTACATGGTAAATGGTGGCTGACCTTCGAAGACGTGCTGTAAGCATGACGTGGTGCTGTACATATGCATACACTGTTGCAGTTTGTGAGCGAATAGGCCTAGCAACATTTATCTACTACATTTGTATGCATTATAGTCTCCATCTTGTGTTTTGAATGGCGGGAAGAGCCCTTTTAATGCCTTTCCCTACTGGAGGTGATTGTCAGTGCTCCTTATTTGAGTGGCCATGGAGTGTCCGAGCTTGGTGTTTGGGCAGAGAAGGAGGAGACACAGACTCCAATCTTTTTCAACGAAGGAAAAGTCAATGTGGAAAAACCTCGGTGGAATAGATCTGGTATTGTCATACACGTGAAGTCTTTGTTGATTCCCCTGGAACACGCTCTCTTAACCCGTTATGAACTGATACGCTGCTTCCTAGCAAACTTTTCGGGAGGTAAGTGTTGCTACCTGAATCAGCTTTGGTTGCTAGAGTCACTTTGCACCTTACAAATACAACCATTTTCGCTCTAATACTATTCCTTGGTACCTTATTCAAAGCCTCATTTCTCCCAATGGGAATCTTCTCATGTAAGCATCTCCTTTGCAGCTCCGCTTTGCTGCCTTCCATCTCTAAGTGAGCCTCTGTCCAATCAGTTTCACCTTGGGTGTATCCGGATTTTACGTTCTCTTTCCTTGCCATGCATTTCAACAACCATATTGCAACCCTTTTGCCCTAAACATGTGAAACTGTCCCTGCTGAATTTGCGTCCACATTCCCACTAGTCCTCTCTTCCTGGAAGTGCTCACTTGCTTTGCCTTCCTTTCCAAATTTAAAATCCAAAGCAAGCAATATTGCATTTCCAAAACATTTCTCAGCCCTTATTTGTTTTCTTTAGTTCTCACTTTGTGCTGGTCATGTCTCTGTGGAGTGGCATACTAACAGATGAGCCCGTATGATACCAGTAAGGGATGGTGAAGACCAGGAATGGCTGATCTTGGTGGAGGATGAGGCTTGGAATGCCAGACCCTTTCCTGAAGTTGTACTGGAATAGTAGGGATTCATCCACCTCTGATATTATGTGTGATGCTCGCTTTGAAATAGCCCATGCCACAAAATGAATGCCATCTTGGTACCTTAAAGGTAGTTCACCAGTGTGAATGTTTTCAACTTCTGAAAGAAGGAAGGCTATGTCTGTCTTACTGGGATTTAAATCTACGTTTCTCCTTGATGCGTGCACACCTCTGCAGTGTGTGCTGAACCATCTGAACTTTTTCAGCGCCTGATAGGGCCAAAGTCAAGCTAACCTGCTTAAAATGGCCGTGTGGTTTGCTTTAGGGGGTGTAGTCTTGGTAAATTGTCAGCTGTGAAACAGTAAACCCAAGTTGCACACCTAGCTTCCCCACTTGAGTTTGTTGTAGCTTCCCCACTTGAGTTTGTGTGAGCTTGGGAACTGAGGACACTAAGGGGCCGATTCTGATGCGGGTTGGAAAAGCTTCCCGACCGAATCGGTTGGGAAATGGTGTCCGACCCACTCGGATCGGGAAAGTCCGACCGGCGAAGTAGGATGCATCCGGATGCTTCCAGATACGATTTGGTTGAACTCCCATTGACTTCAATGGGAACATTTGTTCCTAACCGCATCAGAATTGGGCCCTCGGTCGGGAAGACACGTTCCCGATCCGATTTGGAAGGAGCAAATGCCGTTAGGAGGCCTTCCTAACCGCATCAGAATCAGGCCCTCGGTCGGGAAGCTTTTCCAACCCGCATCAGAATCGGGCCCAAAGTGCTTGATATTTTGATTTAATTTGTAGTATTTTATAATATGTGACTTTCCTTCCTGCCATCAGCTGCAGAAAGCCTGCATTCTTCCTGCTAGCCAGCCGCTGGATGTTCCTTTCGATGATATGTTCTTGTGACTGTGGGATTACATGCCTTTTGATCTTATCCAGGACACTAGAAAACGTATTATTCGTCCCCCAGCGCTAAATGCTAAATATGAAATTGACGAGTCTAGAGTCGATCAAATGTTGCCACAAAATTAATTAATTTGGTTGTGAGAATTGAAAAAAGAATACGGTAATATGCAAGTAGTAACATTGAGGCATTAAAAACATGTGAAAAACAACGGTCGAAAAAAGACACGTCTCCTGCAACTTGAAGTTTTCTTTTTTGAAACCTCGACATCCGTGCGAATACCTCCAACCACGTTCTGAAGAAAGCCGCCTAAGATTAGATTTGCAGAAGGAAAAACGGCAACAATAACACAGTTCTCCTTTTAAAACAATTGTACATAAATCCAATTCGTAAATAAAGATTGATCTATTCACTCATCAGCGGAAGCAGAAATTTAAAATTTAGCCACCACTCTCAGAATGCCCAATAATATTTTAAAAAAAATGTATATGATAAAATGTCGTTCTAGTCGCTCCGTTTCCTCGGTTGACCATAGTAACCGCGGGGAAGGGCACAGCAGCCGCTGTCGGTGCTGAAGCGGTAACTGAGGGCCGCTCTTTCACGCGTCAGCAGTCCCGAGCGAAAGGCTGAATGACGTCATCGGAGGGAAATGTGGCTTGCAGGAGGCGGTGAGGGGCGTGGGTTCTCAGTGGGGCCCTTCCTGTCCTACTGACCATCGCAGCGGTTCGTACGTCCCCCATTTCAGCCTGCCTGGGCAGCATGTGGAGAATGCGCGCGCGCTGCCAGCCGCTCAAGCGTGCACCGCAGAGGCCCCCATTTAGCAACGTGATACTTCGCACAATGCCTTGTGTGTGTATAAATAAAGCCGGCACTAAAAATATTGTGCAGTGTGGGACAGTGGTGTGGATTGGGTTTCATTATGCTGGCTGCGCTCTGCTTGGTGTAACCATGTAAACAGTGTAAAATATAGACCGATTAAAAGTGAGGCGTCAGTTATGATGGATGGAGGACACAGAATTGTGCCCGCCACATTGTGTGTTTTTTTTTTTTTTTTACAAAATCATTTTTATTGGCATTTTTGAAAAAGTACAGTACACTAGCATCAGTATCATTTAGAATGTATGTCATCCATTTAACTTCTTGTCATGAAATAGAATTACATCATATTGAGCGCCCCCTGAACGGTTCTGGAATTGTTAAAGTTGATGTGGATCGATAGGTGAGGCGAATTCTGTGTTCATGCAAGGTAGTTTGCGATCTGTACTGGAAGTTGGGCTTTGCTCTCATTGTCAGCCCTATGCTAAAAGTAGTGGTAAGTGCCAGCTAATGATGTAAACTGGAACAAACTAGGGAGACATAACTGGGATACACTGTCATATATATTGCACCACTTGGTATGGGCCGCCTGATTACTGCATTATGGCTAGGTCTCTGACTATGCATGCGCAAGGGGGGGAGGGTCCTGGAGTGTCGCATTAAGTGTAATGCACGTATCGCCCATGCTTGGCCGTCAGCCTTGACCCACCTTGCGTCTATTCTACCTGCGGACTACTCTAAGTTGCCGCGGGGCTCACCCGTACCACGGGGGAGCGGATAGCCTGGGACTCTGGTGCATCTGATGTTTCCTGCACAAAGGAATGGAGTAACATAGCCCACGGCATAGATCTAGGATGTTTGCGGGCTCCCTTGACCTCTTCAGACCGGAGTACCTCCTCCTCTGCTGTGCACCACTTCTTGACTGCTCCCACCCATGCCGCTAGGGGAGGACCCTCCGGCGCCTTCCAATGCATCGCTATGCACCGCTTGGCCAGAAGGAGGCACCAGGGACGCAAAACACGTCTCAACTTTCATGCTCTTGCGGCGTTTGCTAATGCCCAGGGCGCAGGCCTCCCATGTGTGTATGTCCGGAAGCCCAGTGACTGCAAGGAGGGCGGCGTGGATTGTGGCCCAATAGACGCGGAGCGCTGGGCAGTCCCAAAACATGTGTTTAAAAGAGGCGTTAGGTTCTGGGCATCTGGGGCAAGTGAAGGATCCATCTGGATAATATTGCTGAAGCTTTTCAGGGGTGAGGTATGCCCGGTGCAGAATGTGCAATTGTATGTTTTTGAAGCAGTAGTTGCGGGACACCTTTTTAGGGATTTCTAGAGAACGAGCCCATTCTTTGTCATGGAGCGGTCTGTGGAATTCAGTTTCCCATTTCTCCCGGAAGGGTGCAAGGGTGGGTGGGTTAAGGGCCCATATCGCTTTGTATATCCAGGTGATCAGGTGTCGTCCTGGGCCCATCTGTAATAGGGCATGAATTACCAGGTGTGTAGGGGGTTCTATGTCTATCGTGCGCCACACTTTGCGCCAGTCTTCGAGCAGTTGCCGATGCAAAAGGAATTGTCCCCTAGGGAGGTCCATCTCATCCGCCAATGCTGCAAAGGTCTGCAGTTGTCCATTGAGATAGTGTGCCTGCGTCCATCAGTGAGTGCTCCGTCCATGTGTGGAGCATCCGCTCCGTGTAGTGTGCCCGACCCTTGGGAAATCCCACCAACGGCAGGATGGGGGAGTACATAGGTGCTGTGCGGTTTATCCTATGTATGCGTGTCAGACGGGCGCGTGCCACTGTCACCTGGAGAGGCTTATTCTGAAGCGGTGTTACCCCCGGTAGCAGCATACGGTTGATGGTTGGGGTCTGGATCTGCCCGGCTATTGTGGTCAGTTCCCCCAGTGCCCGGCCCGCTGTCCAGCGTGATACCCATTGGAGCTGGGCGGCTAGAAAGTATGCCTCAAAAGAGCGGGCACCAAGCCCTCCCTGGTCTAGGGGCAACTACAGTTTGGCGAGGGCGATGCGTCTACGTCCCGATCCCCATATAAGGGTCCTGAGGAGAGTGTCCAGCTCCCGGAAAAAGGAACACAGAGGGACCACCGGAAGGTTAGCAAAATAGTATATCAATCGCGGGACGAGGGTCATCTTAGCAACTGCTATTTGGCCAGTGACAGCTAAGGGGAGATCCTTCCAAAAATGTATGGAGGACCTGATGCCAGCCATTGCCCTGCGGTAATTTCCTTCGTAGAGGTCTTGCGCCGTGTCTGGTATAACCGGACCCCTAGGTATCGTACCGCTTGGGGGCTCCAGGAGAGGTTGATGCCGCCTAATCGTATTGGACACGGGGGGAGATCCTGCACAAGGGGGTATACCGTCGATTTGGACCAGTTTACTTTTAGTCCCGCCACTGCCTCGAAGTCCTGCAGTGGGCGTAGTATGGGGGAGAGGTGCTTATCTACATCCGTGATATTATGGCAGACATCATCCGCGTACAGCGATACCCTGTTGGTGGAGTCGGCAATTGGGATGCCCCAGCTTTCACTCCCGTTGCCCGCCACATTGTGTTAATGTGTTATTATAAAGTTGTTATAAAGTCCAACTTCCCTTAGCGCCTTCTAGCAGTGGAACTAGTAGTAATCTAACTGCATAAAAACCTAGCTGTGTCCTTCATGCTTCCCACCACTGGATTAGCCTCCCTAGGCCGCATGACCAGCCGAACCAAAAGTTTAATCTTAATCCTCAAAATTATGTATAGAGACAATTCGAGCCACAGCCCAGCAGGCACAAACGTTTTGCAGATTTGCCTGTTGGACAGTCTGCAGCAATCTGGTAGAGGTCAGTCACTAAATTTACACCCCCAAACTGAGAGAATATTATTATTCTAATCCTAGATGATGAATAGTACCAATGGAAAAGCAGCATGAGTCCATAACAGGTAAAAAGGCAAATTGTACTAAGTGACAGCCAGAGACTCCTCTAATATCGGTAACCGTAACACTCGATACCCAACAACGCCCATAAAGTCCACCCTCTGTATAGAGAACTGAGGCAACAGAACAAACGGGCAACAGAAGTGAGCAGTAGGAGTCAGAGCAGCATTTCCTTCGTGCACAATCCCATGGTGAAAAACACCAAATTTTGTTAAGAGACAAAACCACAGCCCATATAGTGTTTTGTTTAGGGGTTATTCCCTAAAAAGACTAGCGACCCTACCATAGAAAAAAACTTTTTTTTTTTAGCTTCCGTTCTAAACGAATGTTATAAAATACAGTATAATTATTGAAGCATCTACAAAATATACATGGCTCAAACAGTATGAGTAATGAATAGCATGTTAATACAGTAAATATGAAAATATAAATGAATTAGATCAATATTTTCTGATGGATGCTTCAGACTGCTGATTCCTCACCTGTATAATATTCGCCAGGCAACAGACTGGATCCAGATGTTTTTACAGTATTACCCCTGTGCGCTGCTAGATAGCGTTATGCTGCTCCATATTGACATTGATCTGCCCTGGAAGTGATGGGGTGGAGTTGCATATCTGTGCCACCACTGTGTTGACACCTCCCCCCCAATCTTGAGCTCTGCTCCCTTTTTCGTCGGTTGCTGAATTCCTTCCAAAATCTTTTCCAGTATGCAAGGGACTGCTGTCCCCACCTAAGACTAGGTACAAGCAGTGACATCAATTCCAGGAACAAATGACGGTCAGGGACCCGCAGGAGGTGTGTCTCTGGTGTTTGGGCTCAGGGCATGACTCCAAGTCATGCAAAGAGTATGCCCTCATGCACCCACTGGCAATCTGGGACTGTGAAGCAAAGCTATATGTTGCTAAACGTCAAAAGAAATCACGGACCTCCTGCAAGTCCTGCTGTCACTTCAAGTCCAGGGAGTGGACTCATTCCGAGGCCTCTCTTGCGACAGGTCCTCTTCAAGGTCAAAGTGGTCCGGTAAGTCCAAATCTAAATTCAAGAAGAAGCATAAAAAGTTCCCTTATTCTCTGTCCAAAAAGAATTTGGGACAGCACCAAGGTGCCAATCGATCATGCTCCTGATCCCCCAATCATGGAATCGATCACTCTGCTGGTCCCGGTTCACCCCAAATTTACTGGACCATTGGTGACGCTACTGTCTGATGTGCTTTTTGGCGCAAAGGATCCGCAGGAGCCTCCAGTCGGGCTACAGCCAGCAGATCTGTCCTCTGTGCCATGATCTGTGCCCGATCTTCTCCGATGTTGATCCTGCTGGTGGAGGAGGTCGAGCCTCTGCCAACACTGCTGTCCATCCTTGAGCCAAATCCGCTTTGAACCCAACCAAGGTCATGCCTTGACTCTACTCCAGCGCACTTGTTCCCCCATATGCTCGGATTGAATCAAAACACTTGCTCTTCCGTGAGGCCTTCCTCAGAGTCTTCATCAACTATGTGGCTCAGACTCTGGTTAATCTGAACCTGATGATGGGGATGATTTACCCCACAACTTCATTATGATGACCTATATTTCCACTTACAGGAGGCCAGTGGGCTGGATACCTCCCCGGACGCAGGGTTGGTTTCACCCATTGGATCACAACAGAGGAGAGTACATCATTTGCAGTAATGATTAGACATTCAGCTGAGTTCCTGGATCTGCAGATGCTTTCAGCTGAAGTTAAGACCAAAGTCCTCACTGAGGTTTTGCACCCTGGGCCAGCCCTTGCTTCCATTAAATGAATCCCTAGCTGACGCCTATTATGGGTTCTTAAGCAAAGTCTTGCTGTTTCCCACAGCTGAACAGGCAGGTGACTTGGCGCCACAGACCGGCGCCTGGTGGCCCAGACTTTCTTATGCAGCACCAGACTCTTGTAAGTTTGGTGGTCCAGCAAACTCAAGCCTAATTCGTTACCTACAACCCCTCCAGATATGAAGCTGATACCTCAACGCTAGGCTGGCGAAAGAGAATAAGTGAACAGGGTCTGCCTCTTAGGCCATTATACGCATGCCCTTTGGGACATGGCCAGCAAGATCTTGCTGGTGACCACGCAGGCGTTTCAGGCCTCTTTGGCACAAACCATTCAAGACAGCCAGGATGCAGCTATATGTTGTGAGGGCTGGCCTAGATACTACTGACTGCTTTGGGCGTGTGGTGAGCATTAGTGTTGTGCTCTGCCTCCAGATGTACAGGCATCCCTAATGGCTATACTCTTTGATGGGTCCAGCCTCTTTGGCAAAAAGGCTGATTCCATGTTTGAATGCTCTCAAGAAAGAAAAACCTCGGCATGTTCTTTGGGCCTTTCAATCCCTGCCCAACAATTTCCTCAGCTGCCCTACCTTTCAGATTCTACTCCAGCAGGCTGGCGTATAGATACCGTCTGGCCCCATCACTGCAGCAGCAGCCACCCCAGTCATTTTGTGACTTGGAACAGTGTCAAGAAAAAAAACTGCAAGTCACCAGGTACTCTGTTCCATCCAGCCTTTGCAGCATCAGCCTCCGAGCCACCTTTAGTTTGCCCTTAGCAGCACACTGGCACCCTAAGGGCGACAGGACTACACATTTTCTTCTAGTGTGACAGGCCATTTCATTTGATCTGACAGATGGATCCTTCATTTCGTTCAGCAGGGTAATGCCAGGTCATTCCTTTCTGGCCACCTCCACTTCTTCCCACATCAGAGCGGTTTTCAGAGGACCACCTATCCAGCTGCACGAGATGTAAGCTCGTCTGGCTATCTGAGCCATTAAGAGCTTGGGTTCTCTGCTATTATATAATGCTCCGAAGACATGGAAAAGATAAAGAACATTGCTGACTTGAATCAATTTGCTAGTTAGTAAAATTAATTCACTATATGGTTAACATTAAAATAAAGCTATTGTTCATCACTTTCAGAAATATTTCTTAGGCACCCTCTGCCTGGAAGCTATTTTATGCATTTTTTAAAATATTTGGATTGTTCGATAAAGGAAAAATATTAATTTATATTAACCTATTACATCATGACATATGAACACTCGGTTTAGGAGTATTGGGTAATTATCCAATGCTTCTATCTTACACTACTTCAAAGCAAGTAATGGAATCCCCCAATCAATTGGCATCCTAGAAGGCAAGTATTGACTATTTCCAAGAACCAAATTCAGTTCTTAATCATTTTCTCTATTATCCAAACAGCAGTGCAAACTATTGTTATCAGACAACTAAAAACCAGCTTCCCAGATCACAGAATAATACGTAAAATGACACCTGGCATGCAAGAGGCTTAGGGCAGCACAGAAATCGCAATCTTTGTAACCATACACAGCATTTAAGGAAAACTGCCTAATTCCATGGCACAGTGATGATGAAGAAAATTAAAAATAAATATTTAATCACTTGCACAGTTTAGCAGCTTAGCCACTTACAGAGGACTTTCTCATTATATGTTTACTTAGGTGCATACTTTGGCCCATATAGAATGTGGTTTGTTTAATAATCCATACTCCACAAATAATAACAGGGTGTGAAAAAGAAACACCAAGTAAAACACAAAAGGGAAAGAAAAATAGAGAGAAAGAATACATATAGCAACAGATGGAGCACTGCTGTCTAGTGTAGGTCAAGGGGAGACGGATCCTTGCTGGATTTTCAGGATATCAACCATATGGTAAATCTACGTACTTTGAATAACCATGCCGCTTGCTCGAAGAGTTGGTTATACTGAAATAATGCGTGGACCTGCCTGGTGCTACTGGACTAGCATGGGACATATTAAAAACACAGTCTAAAATACCTAAATGCACTACGAGGACCGCTCCACGTAGCGCAATGGTCCTCACAGCTGGTGTCCTGTTAGGTTCCCTTAAAATGTGGCCATTTTCAAGTCCTGGTTCCATAAAAGTGACAGATTTGGGTTTGGATGTTAAGGCCAGAGTAAGATTGGTACAGTCTTACTGTTATGGCCCACACAACCTTTACTTTGAAGGTGCTTTGTGCCAGCGCTGCTAGATCCAGACATGAACACTACTCGCAGCTTTGCATTGTAAGGCTGAATTATGGCCCGGCTGAATGCATGGAAACCATTATGGAGGAAAACAAGCATTGTGTTTTTTAGATTTTGAATTGTCTCACGAATATACTCATTTTTACCAGGAACTTGTGCATTGACGTCCTGCTGTGCCCCAGTTGGCTAACCAACAAAATCTTGCCACGAATTACACAGGCACTCTCTGCTTCTGACTGTTTAGTGGCTTGAAGCCATCTGGAAAGGATGCAGAGAGAAATGCTGACACTTTCTGCCTCTGGACTATTTTCTGTTTATAATATCTTAAGTATGCTGTTTACAGTATTTCACTTTTTATTCTTGTTAATGAATGCAGCTCTGCTCTCTGGGTGTCCTTTAAAGGAAATGACACTGGACAGCGAGCTGTTCAATCTGTGCTGTAAAACAAGAGCATGGCGCTGCATTAATGCATAATCAAATACCCCTTTATACATTGTATTCATCTATTTCTGTGCTTCGTTGTTTTATACAGCGCGTCCCTAGTCATCATTTTGTATTGACTGTATCACTATTCTGTACAGTGTATGTGTTCTCTCTCTCTCTCTCTCTCTCTCTCTCTCTCTCTCTCTCTCTCTCTCTCTCTCTCTCTCTCTCTCTCTCTCTCTCTCTCTCTCTCTCTCTCTCTCTCTCTCTCTCTCTCTCTCTCTCTCTCTCTCTCTCTCTCTCTCTCCTCCCCCCCCCCCCGCCCCCCCCCATAGGTAAGCCTTCTTAGTGAATGTTTGCCAGTGGTATCAAAGATCGTATTTCCCAGAAAAGAGGTCTTCACTATGAACTATTTCTCATAATTCACAGTGCCGGAATTCATTTGGAGGATATTACGCTTCCCTAAGCAATTAAAAACGTTAAATGGATGGTTAACGCAGCATTCTGTCTTTCTTTAAATGCTGGTACAAAAAAGGTTGTCACAATGACAATTCTGTTCGCGGAGCGTTAATCAGCACCCCTGACAAGCTCAGTCTTGAAGGCCCATCCTTGATTGACCAATGAATCCTCCCCAGTGTATGACAACCTCACGCTTGAACCAATGTGTCTTGCTCAGGGCATTATTCCTTTGTCCATATCTATGACACATGTAAATAAACTGTTACCACTCCCACTTTGGAAAAAGTGGCAGAGTGCATGATGGGACATGTTCATAATTATTGGTCATTTGGCCACTTAATGAGACTCTCTGGGTCAATAACTGTCTGAGCTCCCTATGTGTATATTATAGGCAGTAATAGGTTGTACTCCCACATTGAATTGGATCATGAATACCCCAAGCTCACTAGAGAGCAGGACGGACTGGACTATAATGCACAGGTTTAATCATAACCAGCTCCAATGACTACGGACATGCAAGGAACAGTGAATGAAGGATTCATACATGTGGTTGATTGTTGTTTTTGCCCATGCTTTTAACAGTCACTAATCATTAGGAACTACGTGTCCCATAATCCTCCTTGTGTTTTTAGTCTGCACACAGGTGGGCCATGTTATTGATGAGAGACCGAAATCTGTCAAACACCTGGTTAAGTCGGAGTCCTGTTTTCGACTGGCTCCAATGAGAGGCCAATACACAATACGATCAGGTTCTAAAATATACAGACTAACTGTTCCCTCATACACTGTCACTTTTTTCACAGGTGGTGTGCTAACAGTTTATTTATATGTGGCATAGGTATGGACCAAGGACCAACTGGGAGAGCTTTACCTGTTAGTCGAAATGCGCAGGCTCTGCTTTGCTTCCAACCGTTCTGCATCAACAAACCAGAGAAGTGAACACAATTGATTCGGATGCTGCTCTGTGCTTTCTGATTGCAACTGAACAAATTCAGGGACAAGGGTCTGCCTCATTGTCGCCCATCGAGTTGAGTGAAAGCGCTATGGGGGGCACACTGAATTGGGGAGCGGGATGTTTCTGTCTATGTACATTATATATAAGGCTCCCTGTTTTCCGTTTTTACAGATTTTTACAGATAAATACAGACAGAAAACTATTTATTTCCTCGTCTGTATTTAATTTTAAATGTGGATAAAAACGGAAATTGGGTGCTTTTTGAGTAATTCTAATTTCACTTTGCCAGGCCAATAACTGTGTGGATTGATAGGTAATGGGGTTAAAAAAGAAAGTTTTAGTGAAGAGGCTTAAACAGCAGTAGATCTGCACAAGGCTGATACTGAAATGTGCATATTTTCATAAAAGTGTATTGATTTATCTTCTGCGGGTGTTCATATCACTAAAATCTGGCAGGCATTAAAGCATGGCTGCATATTTATTGGTTAAATAAATGTGGAAATATACAATTTTCGCTTAATTTTTTTGCACAAAACCCCTAATAAATATGGATAAATACAGATTAAGTTGACAAAAAATAAATATGGATAAAGACAGACGGAAATGTCAAAAAAATAAATACCATAAAACCGGGAGCCCTAAATACACCACTTATCCCTTCACTACTGTATGTTTTTACTCTCAGTATTGTGTATGTTGTATTTCTCTCCATCACGAACGTCTGCTTTGTCCAGCCCATCCTATAAAACATGATTCACTGTCCAGTCACTGTTGCTTGCAGTGTATTCTTAAATGTCTTCGTTGCATCAATTTTCTATCATTGTATTATATAGCGTTTCCCTGTCCTTCTGTTTTGTGCACATTGTATCCCTCTTCGAGTTCACTGTAGACAATGTATTTCTGTCCATCAGTAATTGAAAACAAGACTTCCTTCCCATCACTGTTCAGTATAGATTGTCCGTCCATGTTGATAAGTGCTTCATATAATGTTTCCATGTCCATCATTCATCACTTTCTGTCACTATTGACTATTAACAAAAGGTATTCCTGTCCATCACTATTGGATGCAATTTATTCTTGGCCGCCACCTTTGTATACATCATATCATTGTATGCACTTGTAGCCCTGCTGATCGTTAATATATACAGTGTATTCCTATCTAGGTCACAAGCGTGAATCCCGGCAATATAAACTGAGTTTCATCTTTGTGAGGGCAGTAAATTGAGTACATTTTAAGTGAGAAATTGCACTGTCTTTTGTTTGTAACACTTATATGCAGTAAAAAAAAATAGTATGAATTGCTCTATAAAAAGAGGATCTCATCAGTGTTGTATGAAACATGCATGTTTCAATGACTCTTGGTGCTTATAATACATAGCTGTCCACATCTATTTTATATAGAACAGGCCTTAGTAATAGCAGTCGTCTATCCGCCTCTGCTTTCTGGGATTCGATATTTAATGTTGACCACATCCGCAGGCCTACCTTAGATATCTCGAGGGGAGTACACCTATCTCGTCCAGTGCCGTTTTCTCCCTGAGAGTAGCTGCGAATGGCAGAGGTAGCCTTTGCTATTAGTTTGAAGGCACTATTAAAAAAAAAAAAAAAAAAAAAAAAAGTAATGTCTTTTCCTGCCTGTGCCTGCACAGTGCCAGATTGTAGTGTTTTCGTAATTCTTTCGGTTATTGTTAAGCATCAATTGGCAGTACTGTGGTTAGAGCAAAGTGTTGATCGTTTGTCTTGGAAATGAATTTCCTGGTTATTCCCATGTACATTAATTGAGATGCCCATACTTTTATTGCTACAAGATGGAGTCCTGGAAGTGCATTGCAGGCTGCACTGTAATCCCATAGGCCCTTGCCCAGCCGTTCTCTATGACTTTGGATATGCACTTAACGAGCTGGAGTTCTTGCTGTGCATAAAACACAATGCACATGGCTTTGTATCCTTCAAGGATAGTACAGCAAGTTGCTGGGGTGAAGAGACATTTCTTCTCCTGCCTCACCTGGACCACACCTTGCACTGTAGACACAACAATAAGTGGGCCAACGTGATCTGCATAGTTTGCTTTTGTAGGTAGTATGCTTCATTGGTATTTCATATAAAAAATAAAGCTAAAATAAATACCTATTTAAGAAGTATTGTATGAGATAGGTCATCCCTATCAAACAGACCCTCATAAAGGTGATACCGTAGGTGAATAAAGGTGGTGGTGGGCAGGGGTGCTCACCAGATGTTGAAGATCTGGTGAGTGTCTACGGGGACCACTTTTGCAATTCCAGCGGTTTGACATCAGAAGTTCCATTAATAAAATGACCACAAAGGCCGAACTGCTGCTTCTATTGATTCATTCATAAATAGAATAAAGAGTCCTGCAGTAGGTGACTGGTGTGACAAAAAAGAAACTGATCTAGATCTGAACACTAATTTGGGGGTGTAGGGCAAGTTTTCATCTAGTACAATGCTATTGAGACATTTAAAATACGATTCAGTTTCAAAGGCGCAGAGTCCTTGGTAGCCAGCCATTTCATGGACCGTCTGAGCTCTGTGACCTGGTCCCGTTTCCCAGTGCTGCATTTCAGTCAGCTGACAGAATTCTAGATAGACTGCAGACTGCAACTATTCAGCCTGTATTCCAGAAGCAGCTTGCCATAGTCAAGCCATGGCACATGTTAACATGGAATGCAGGTTATTTGAAACAAATGACAAGACTTGGTTCAGCTGGAGCCTAAAGAAGAACCCTTGAGCTCTTATCTGGGAGACCTGAAGAAAGGCTGGGTTCCTACAGAACACCCTGATTTATTTATTTTTTAGTTTTTTTTTTCTTTAGGTCTTGCCTACAGACCACTTTTAGCTATCTGTTGTTCAAAGACCTATTGTGGACCATAACAAAAACGTACAATGGGCGTTGTGCCAGCCAATTGCTTGCCATTCGTTGGCTTTCTTGTCATCCATGTCCACTGCCTGCATGACTGAAGTCTCTAACTGGATGAAAGCCAAACGTCTCAAGCTCAACACCGACAAGACTGAAGTAGTGAACTTTGGTAAGAACACCTTACCATGGGATGCCCACATGCTCTAGTCACCAGCCAGTTGGACTATGGGAACAACCTTTACGCCAGGATCACCAAGCAACTCATTTGAAGATTAGAACCCATCCAGAAATCAAAATCCAGACTCATCCTCCATCGCCTACACAGAAATCTCATCACACCACACCTCAGGCAGCTCTACTGGCTCCTGATGCACAAAAGTGCTCAGTTTAAACTTCTCTCTCACACACACACACACACCCCCACTCACTCGCACACACAACACAGGCCCCACCTACCTGAACAGTCACATCTCCAGACACCCCCGCTCTGCAGTATTCTTATTCGCACACATCCCACGCATAAACGGAACCAGATCAGGAGGATTGGCATTCTCTTACATCACTCCTAAAGCGTGGAACGGCTTCCCACTCGACATCAGAGCCTCCTCCTCCTCTCTTGTTGAATTCTACAAGAAGCTGAAGACCTGGCTTTTCAAATAACCAACCTGCCGAGGCAAGGCAACTGCTCAGCGCCAGTGTACCCATGTGGGTGATAATGCACTTTACAAATACATATACCATACCATGTCTCTTCTCCTAGATGTCTGGTTAATGTGCATAGGGGAGCAGAGTAAATATAAGATTTCCTTGTATATCACTCCGGTTGGGACATTATAGGAGTCTGAGGTTCCTTGGAGTAGGTCTAGCCTCCTAAATAATCTTTATCTTAAATCCATCAGGGAGAAGCCTCAATGTTTAGTAAAGTGTGCCACATATTTTACATTTACTGGAGGAAGAAAAGAATGTTGTATTTGATTAGCTAATTGACTTTGCAAATATTTTTTCTTTTGTGACTGTAAATCCATTTTTTATTTTTATTTTCTGAATAGACATCTGACTTGAATTATTTAGGCATGTTTAAGTTAGTTCAATCCGTTGAGCTTCCACTGTTTGACAACAGGGAGGCATGGGCTTAAGATCATTGACAGAAGACCAGCATGACCGTTGAAATGTTTCTTGTGTTAGCTGAGCATGGGTTCTGATGCCGCACCAGTAGTGGGTACAGCTCTGGATCTTTAACAGTGAACTGAAAAGAAGAGCTGGGGAAGTGATGGTTTGACTCTACAAAATGAACCTACACAGCAAAAGTCCGTGAAATGGGAAAAGGCCACATGAGGATAACGTTATTAATTTTCACAGAAATTCTCTCTATATACCCTTATTCATTGCAAATATACCTACTTTGCTAACATAGGAATGTGAGCTTTAAAGGGCTTTAAATTATAAATAGAGATGGGAAAAGAGCTATGTAGAATCATTTGGAAATGGACTGCCCTTTGCATAGTTAAACCTGCACTAAAAAGGGTGCATATCATGTGGGCAAAATATGGTAACAACCCCCTTCTTACACTTATTCTCGCTTATCATTTCACTGTTAACTTGATGTATCCATTGTTGGAGCCTGCGCTGGCTTCACCGGTGCAAACTGTTGACCAGTTCCTGACTGACACTGAGCTGTCAGTCAAAGGACAGTCTACCTTATTCAGGGTAGATATTCTGGCATACTTTTTTCCCATTTACGTTTACTAAGTAAAGCCCAAAAGCCCTGAGCATGGAAAACAAATGAATGACCCCTGCCACCGTAATACGGACCCCCTTCTCCCGCTTCAAGTGGGAGATCTTCCAACAACAAACAATTTCCTGCTTTAGGAGCTTACTACAAAAAAAAAAAAAAAAACTTTGTTTTGCAGGCGCCCTGATCATTGCACCTGAACAGCAAAGCTTCAGTTTCTTCAGAGGAGCTGCCTTGGTGATATTGCGTCTGAAGGCACTGAGATCTCTGTCTGCCTGCTGGAGATCTCGCACTTTGGTGGGCTTTAGTCTACCAGGACAGCAAAGTACATCCCTCCTTTGCCCTGGTGGAAGGGAGTTCTGCTCTCCAAGGGCTAAAGAAGCCCCTTGTTTTTTGTTGTTTTAGTCTATTTTTAGGTAAGACTTATTCTTATACCATGGATATCCATCTGCTCCAGGAATTGGTTTACGTTTGACCATGTAGATCACACAGTCATTGAATTTGGTATTTTAATGTTGTACCCTACTTATCTGTGTACTTTTTTTTTTCATTCACAGCTTCCCCCCTCTTACTGTTTGCAAACCGCCGAGATGTACGGCTGGTGGATGCGGGTATCGCAAAGCCAGATTCTACCATTGTGGTCAGCGGCCTAGAGGATGCAGCCGCTGTGGATTTCCAATACTCAGAGAGCATCATCTATTGGACTGATGTGAGCGAAGAGGCCATCAAGCAGACTTATTTCAACAGGAGTGAGAGCACACAGGATGTCCTCATCTCTGGCCTTGTGTCCCCAGATGGCCTGGCCTGTGACTGGATTGGGAAGAAGCTCTATTGGACAGACTCCGAAACCAATAGGATTGAAGTTGCAAATCTGGATGGGACAGCCAGAAAAGTGCTTTTTTGGCAAGACCTGGACCAGCCCCGGGCCATAGCGCTAGATCCGGCTCATGGGTGAGTACCTCAGAGAATGATTTCTACCTGCCTGATGTCACTGTAACTTTAGAGGCTGTGTTTATAGATGGGTGCTGCATCTCTGTATCCTAAAGTACTTTATTGAGGGTCTGCTTGACAGAAATTATCATCAGAGTGCACATTTTGAGCAAAAGCCACATAGAAAGTTTAATGTAGATGTAGTTTAAAATAAAATAGATTTAGTATTTTGTATAGACTATTGTTTTAACTTTTTCCATAATCTTTCATTTGATTAATAGTCTTAGGAGATATTTTGAGTGGTGTTAGGAATCCATTTTATTCTTTTGAAATCTAAATGTTATTGAAAAGACATCTGAAATTAATTAGGATGGGCGTTTTTGCGTCTGTTCAAATCTAGTGATTGGTTGCTCTTAAAGGATCAGGAAAAGGGATCTGTAGAAGACTAGCACGTCAGTTGAGAGGTTTCATAATTTGGGCTTATAATGGATAGAACTCTTGTGTTTGAATGGTGAATTGATTCGAGACGGCGAGAAGTGGAGATTGGACTCTGTACACAGTGAGGCTTTAATGTGTGCACTCGGAGGCAGAGAAATGGCAAAAGACCACCGGAGTATAAAGTCGGTAATTCTCACAAAGCTCGCTCTTTGCATAGGTTTTTGACATTGTTCATGTCATAACTTTGGAAATTTAGGAGTGTGGGCTTTTAAATGGCTATATTTTTTTAAATTGCAGTTATGCTTCATTTAGCACAGTGAAACATGTCAAAACGGATGATTGCCTTGTGGGCAAAACCTAGAAACTGGCCTCTGTTGAATTTCTGAATGATCTCTGTAGTCTGCTGTAGGGAAAAATGACTATACAACACTTTGTGTCAGGCCTACTAGACGGTGCAAAGTGCCTGATAGGCAAAGACCTATTGTGGGCTTACTAAGAACTTACAGTGGGCTTAGAGCCTGTGCATTGCCTACTTTTGGTGGGCTTAATTGTAAATCTAATTTCCTTGCTTCTTATTTGATGACTTTCCTTGTCCATCTTGAGTTTGTTCCTCCCCTGCATACACTTCTGGGTGATAGTGCGCTCTACAAATCTGCATAAGCTAACCTCTTTGCCATCCTTTTGAGTGGTTGACTTCCAGTGCTCTCATTTGGGGAATTCATTTTTCCTTTTTGGTTAAGCACTCCATGTCGTTCTTTCTCTCTCGTGCTCTTTTTCTCTCTTTTCACCTTAACATTTGAGACAGTTTTACCAAACTGGTAAAACCATCTTAATGGCCCAAACTGTAGTGCACAATTTGCTTTGCCCACCATACAGCATAGGACAATAGGTCTGCTCACTGAAGTCATTGGAATTTTTGTACTGAATGTGATGGCATTTTGGTTGATCATACTTGCACATCTGCTTAAAAAGTATACATCAGTGCCTATTTTTTTTTTTTTTTTGTGTGATGCTTCTAATACAGGCTTCTTCGACAAGTAGCTCGTGAGCTACTGGTAGCACTCTAGCTGCCTGTAAGTAGCTTGCCTTGTGTAGCCCAGCCAACTAAATTAGAAACTTTTGCTTGGTTTAATTAATATATGTATATCAAAAAAGCATGTATTCGAGACAAAAATGTGTGTATTTTCAAAACTCATAAGCTGATGTTTGAATCAAAAAATTAGGATTTCCAAAATATATTTAAAGTTGATATTTGAGTAGTAAATCATGGGGCACTGGGGAGACCTATTACTCATGTTATTTCCTTGGTGCTAGGGGCATTGCAGCTTCAGCTGTTATGTATTATGTCCGTAGAGGCATTCCACATTGAGGAAAACCTTTTTTACATTCCTCCTGGCCACCCTGTCTGATGCTGTGAGGTGATCACTGCTGGTAATCCTGCATAGAGTGGCCATTAATGTAATATGGTCTGATGTGGTCACTTTTACAACACTAATATTAGTAGAGCACGATGATTTTTATTGAACATAATTTGCTCTCATTACAGAAAATGATGGAGATCCCTGTTCTAAAAGAACTACACTCTCTATGTATAGAACAAGAATATTACCCAGGCCTCTGGAGACTGTCATGATGTATGTTCCACTCCTTGGACAAACCATGCAGAATTGTGGCAGTGTTTTTTGTCACCATGCAGAGGAAAAAGCATACACATGGCCACTGGAATTGTGTGATTCTGTAGCCACTGCATTTTCTGCAAAATTATAGATTTACCTTACTTGCCACATAATCCACCATCTTTTACATTATTAAAGATTTCAACCAAAAAAAAGATGTCCTGGAGGAGACTTGTGGTTGACCTGCTGCTGAATAAGGTTAAGTAGGCTGATACCAGAGCTTGATATGCAAACTATGAAATAGCTACAGTCCTTTTGTTGATTACGGCAAGCACACTAGTAGCCTGACCAAGCAAAGAGTGCGAACATCAGCTGGGAGTTCAAGCTTTTAAGAGCCTAGCTTTGGTGCAGTAAGAAACTTTAAATGCAATGTTTACAAAGCATTGTAAACTAGGAATGGCCCCGGAGCACTGGAACAGGAGTCTGAGAGGTGTTCAAAAGGCATCAGATTAATGTTCTGAGTAATCTCGGATCATTGACTATCCATACCATCAGTCTGGCTTTAATTGCCATTTGTTTTACAGGGAAAGGGCCAAGGAAACTGAAAAGTATAGGTGGCCTTTGGGTTGTATAGCTACCTGTGTGGCTTGCGGCTAGATCAGGTGTCACCAACCAGCCGATCACGAGCTACCAGTGGCTGGCAGTAACCTTCAGAGTAGCTTCCAGACTTTGAGTTTATTTTTAACTTGGAACTGCAATAAACAAATGTTGCTTTCCTTTTAAAGTAAGGAAAGGCTATATTCATTTTACATTATTATCAGGCTGCTGATAGCAGGATACTGAGCCTATCAAGGCTCAGGGAAGGGGGGGGCCACACGGCCTCCTCTCCCCCCTTAAAAAAAAAAAAAAAAAGCCCTGTAACCACACCCCTTACCCCTCCCCCCTCCCCCCCTCCCCCCCACACACACACACGGCTAAAGGCAGTGTGGGATTGGCTGCCTTTGAGGGGCTGGCTTAGGGCTCTTGTGACCAACCCCTCACCGTGCATGGCCAAAGACTGTACGCAGCGGTGGGTTAGCTGCATGCTGGGGCCACGCCTGTGGCCAGGCCCTGTGGCCAATCCCCTGCCATGGACGACCGAACGCCCTGCGCAGTGTGTGGTGTTGGCTGCCTTTACGTGGGTTGGTAACGGGGCCTGGCAGCAAACCCCTGCTGCGCATGACCGGAGGCTATGCGTGGCAGGGGATTGGATTTACGTATGGTAATTAAATATTACTTTGTTTTTAAAAAATTTTAAAAAACGAGAAATTCACTTAAAAAACCAAAGAGTAATGTAATGTTATAGTTCGGTGAAATGTTCAGTAACAATGTAACATTTGAAACTCTAAAAACCACTGAAATTCACCAGTTATAGTTATCACATGTAACTATAACTCGCACCCTCGCTGTGCACTGCTAATTACCCCACATATTACATCACTTATGACCTCTTTAATGACATCATTAATATCATCACTGTGCATGGCGAGGGTGTGAGTTTTAGTTACCTTAGGGCACGAGTTGAAGTCAATTGAGATAACTATAACTCATGAATTCCAGTGTTTTTTAGAGTTTAAAACGTTGTGTTACTGAAAGTTGTGCGAGCACATACTTTGGGTATGCATGAGGATTGCCATGCCTCCTGCTCACTGTTGGATTGTTCTGTTACGGTAATGCATATAGTGTAGACCTGCCTCCAAGGGAAGTATTCTGGGCCTGACCATGCCAGGACAGCTGACATACACAGAGGAGCAGAAGGATTGACTGGGGCATTCACTGCAGTGTGTTCCATAGTTGGAAAACCTATGCTACTAAAGTGGGTCTGCTCTTGACAGTGCCTAGAAGTGATGTAGCAAGAGACAATACTCAGGATTCTATCTGAGAGTTTTCGTGCAAGATTTCCTTTTAAGTTATGCATCTCTTTCGATGGAAAGAACCAGGCGAGTGCCCTGAAAGGATTGCACCTCTGGAATACATGTCCTGAAACTAATACTCGGGATATAAGAATTGTATGTCATTGCAGGTTTTATCCTGTTTAGTGTTTGGGAAGTCTGGTGTGAGGGGCGTCTTGAAACTTGTATGATGTTCCCTCCGTGAAGCTGACAGTTGTACAGTCAGACTGGTTTCTAGCTCTTTCTGGCCTCCACACTGCATTCAAGTAGAGACACGCTTTCTCTTCATTCGCGTTTGTATTATTTACAAAGCCCTATGATATCAAACACCGATGTGTTTAGCATCCAGTCTGTCTTTTGAGAAGATTTGCAGGTCTTTCCTTATTAGGCTTTGATGTTGAGTATACCTGAAAAAATCTAAAGCAACATATTTATATAGCCAGGTCTTCTCAAGGAATATAGGCCTTTTTTTCACATGCCATAACAACACATGCCTTAACGCGGTCGTTACAACGACCGCGTTGTTATTTCGCATACCGTTACAACGCAAGTCGTAACAACGACTTGCTTTTAGGGGGCGCTGGATGTTGGAATAGTATAATTTACTATTCCAACTCCAGTCTTTGCGGACACTAGGGAAGGTGTTGGATTTTAAATCCAACACCTTCTTCCCCCTAACGCAAGTCGTTTTTCCGACTTGCGTTGTAACGGTATGCGAAATAACAACGCGGTCGTTGTAACGACCGCGTTGTTAAGGCATGCGTTGTTATGGCATGCGAAGTAAAGGCTGTTTACCCTTCTCAAGACATGTTGTTAGGAAAAGTCCCCAAGTCAAGAACAATATCTTTTATAAAGATTTTTTTAAATTATCCATGCTTTGTTCTACTTTTGTTTAGGTCAAGGCGCCGTTTTATTCTGTTTCTTGTGGTTATTGAATAGTTTTTTCCTTCTGAGAATTTGTAGGTTGGTGCTTTGAGTTGCTTAGTTGTCTTTACTGTATGACTGTATGGTCCGTTGGTGACATTTTTGAGCAAGATGTAAACTCTGTCAATATAAAAAAACAACTAAATGCTGTAAAAGATTACCCTGGGCCAGATTAAGAAAGTTTTTTTTCCCCCACGGGGTTACTTACAAGTTTGGACTTTCTTGAAATTCACTTGGAATTCCAGGAGTACTATTTGAAACCTGTGACTGTCACAGCTTCCCACGAGTGCTCGTTTTTTGAGTGTGTGACACATTGCTGCATTTGCACTCATGAACTATTATTATTTTTTCCTTTTATTTGTTTCTCTTTGCCCAACACTTTTTAATCGCGGAGGAACCCTTTCCTCGAATCCCTCACCAATTATGGCAGTATTCCTATCACTTTCCAACCTGAAAAAAGAATTACTCTTGTTGTTTTCAGTTAATCTGTGGCCATTTTGAGGATGGGAAAGTTTTCTGGTTACTCACAAATTTGAGAGTGGGGTGTTTATCTTATTGCAGGCGCCACAGTTCTTTAATTTTCACACCTCTCGGAAATATGCACTTGAAATATGCTATACAGTTCTACATTTATTTCATATAGATGCGCCCATTTATGAGAGCAAATTGATGTTTTTTGAATAACTAACTTGAATTTGCATGTAAAAGTCACTTGGGTGCGGAATAGGGTCTCTAGTCTGATGAGCAAATCCAAGGTTTTGGGTTTCTTGAAGCAAGTGTGGCTGCAAATTTGCCAGCGAGCCTTTAAGTGGATTCCTCAGATATCCTACTCTGATATAGATAGCTTGGGGATTCCGGGTTTTGGACCATTGCGGATATGAAGGTCGGCAGGATTTGTACACTGACCTAGTCATTGCGATTCATGATGACAAACAAGTTAATTTTCAAAGCTCAGTAAGTAGATGGGTTGGAAATATATATGGTGTACTAATCTAAGAGTAGTCTCAAGCTTCAAAACTATTCTTTTTCAACTCTCTGGAATCGGAGTCATTTTTAGCCTGATTTTGAGGCCAGGGAAATTGAGGGCAGGGGAAGTACGAGAGGGTCATCCTTTTGTGTTACAGGGCGCCGCACCCCATGAACTGCTTATATTTATCCGGATGGTTGGCTTATTGGTTAAGTAGAGTTAACTTTTTGGGTCTGTCCAATCAATGTTGCAAGAGGACCTTGAAGGTGTTCTGGGGCCCACTCCTTATACAGTAATGAGAAAAAAGTAGAAAGATTTTAAGTTGGATATTTCCCTCGTTTGAAAAGTGTTGTATGTGGTGATATGACTACAGTAGCTCAGCCTAGGCGTACATTAAAGTTGAAGTTTTTTGTGTGTATTTTTAGAGTTTTTATATCTTTTGTATTGTTATAAACGTGTAGTAAATATTAATAAATTATTTGTACTATGATAGTTCCCTTGGTGTTTGTTGTTTTCCCGGTGCTACGAGTTGCAAGCAATGCATTGAAAGGATTTTAGAAGTTCAACATAATTTGGGGGCCTTTTAAATGCTAGGCACGCCGCTCGATTGAGAAATTATAGATGAATTCCTAATAGAGAATGTTATTGTTAACTTTGATTACCATCTCCCCAATTATTAGTGAGGATACAAGGCCTCCCCTATGAATGACATCCGTTTTGGACATTTTGTAGTTTCAGAAATGTTTTCATGTGGAGTCTTGTGTAGATGGCATTGTCATAGCTATAAAAAGGTTAAATTGCAAGAGATTTGTTCACTAATTACATGTAGGCTGGGTTTCATTAAAAGGCTTTATTAGAGTCACAAGAAGTAGTAGAGCACATACTCTAAGGTCGGAGTATTTTTGTTTTTGTTACATTATTAAATCGTCTGCAGTATCCTATTGGACATCTATGTGTTAAACAATACTTGTCCAGAAGAAGGCCTTCCAGAATTAGAGTTTCTTTGATTTTTGCCTAGGTGAGAAGTCATTCCTATCTGCCTGCCCCCACACATAATGCACCGGGGAGTTTAAAAGATGGAGTTGTAATTGTTACAATTACAACTCCATCTTTTAAACTCGAGGTACTTGTTCCACAAGGAAAGAGTCGTATAAGGACTACATTTGTGCAATACTGCAGTGAATATCATTGACTGACCATATAATGGATGACGATTGTTCCATATTTTGTTGGCTCTAAACAACTCGATGACTGATGATAATTGTTGCTATGTTAGATATCACAGATTGTATAACATAATATACCACATTATGCCTGACAAAGTTCCATGTGTTATTTCCATGGAAATTAAACACATGTTGGCTAAGGAGGTCTGTAGGCAAGAAGCTTTTTAAGTGTCATGTAAACAAAACCAATCGAAAATTGAAAGTAACATGCAATAGTATCTACTTATGAATAAAATCTTGGAAATCTAACATGCGATGAATTCTTAGGGAGGACTCTGTAATGTGTGGATGAACTTTCATATTCTGCTTTATCTTGGTCGTCCCAGGCCAAGATTCTCGGACAGCCAGCAACTGTGTTTCCCTCCTTTATCCAGCACCGAGTAATTTCTTTTTGTGTGTATATAAATAATATATTGAGTTATTTAGTCCTATTCTATGAAGTGTGCACCATAATTCTCTTGGGTTGAGAATTTTCTTTTTTTTTAGACTGGTTTAGTTCCTATCCTGGCTTTTTTTTTTTTGAGTACGTAAAATAGCCCTATTGCCCATTTGTCTTTCACATTTTCTCACCCATAAACCTGCGTCCCATAGCATGATAACTGCACCGTGGTGGTTCTCACACCCAACATGGAAATATTTCCCACATAGGCTCAAAACAAACCCAATATCCCTTCACACACCTCATACAGTGTAGAGTGCAATCCGCGTGGGCAAATGCTTCAGAACCCCACTCTGGCCATCTTTGAATGTTCTTAAAATTATTTTGTTAAACTTTACCGTCGTAAGATGGAAGACGTGCTTTCAGCGCGTTGGCCATCTTGCAGCTGTAAGCAGTAATTGTATTCGCTCGTAAACCTCAGGTAATAAATGGACAGAGGTGCCGGTGTTGCAGACGCTGGCCCAATACTATGATGTGAACCCCTCTAGTGGTTTGTACAGTCGCTGGACACGTTCGTTCTCAATCCCAGTGCTAATTTCGGGCCCTTCAGACGTTCAAACCATGTCGCCACACGTTGTACTACACGGTGTGTTGCTGAGTGCTTCACCTCCACAACTCCGGAAGTAGTGTTGTGCCCTGCTGCACGTGTGCGATGATTTTTCGATTATCTTAACCTTCCTCGCGCGGCAGACGTGCCTGCGCCCGCGGCCCCCACCCGATACCAGTTGGAAGAACATCATGGAATGTGTGTGTGTTTGTTCTGGCCTGACAAAGACTATTTTGTTTTCTTTTCTGAGTATTGTGTCTGCGAACCACGGTTTACTTCCTGCTGCTAACAGACCCCCCTTTGGAAAGGTGGCTTTCTCTCCGTGCCAATTAATTTAGCAGTCTGCGTGTCAACCGCCTCTTCACGTAACTGTCTCTTTGAGCTGGGCGTGGCCTCTGAGGTGTGTCCAGGACGTGAAACGAGCCTGGGTTGCACACTTTAGCACCCCATCACGGGTGGCCTCTCTTTCTGTAATAGCAAAGCTTCTGGAACGTGGTCATTGTGCAACATTTAATGACAGTGGTGGCTGATGCCGTGTTGGGCAGGCAAAACAGACTTCTCTCCAGGCCCATTTATGCCTGTTTACCATGAATGCAACATACAAATATTGTCTTCGTAAGATCCTATATTGCTATCAATTGTTTTCTTGTGATGGGATAGTAAAATAGAGGCCGAAGTGCGAGGGGTTTTTAAATTTCACAAGAATTCCGTCATGGCATTGTTAGACCAGGTGACGCAGGATACCTTTTTATGTATTTCATATCCCACAAGTTTCAAATAACATTTCTGTAAGCTTTCCATTGGTTGAAGTTGAGATGAACAAAAAAAAAATCCCATCAACCCAGGCACTTTTATCTAGCGCATTGCCTATAGCTGTTGTGAAGTGCCTACGAAAATAAGAACCCTCTTTATAGCTTTCCATTTCTTCCTAAAGTTGCTTTGCAGTACCATACTGCAGAATGACAGTGAAGAATTACGCTAAACGTTTGTACTTAAATATTCAGGTTTCCTTGGAAATGCACCGTTGCCAGTATGGCTGGAGACCATTTCTAGTTGCATGTCATTGCACCCACTTTCCAGGGTCTGTTCCTAATTATAGATGAACATTAGCATACTTTCACAGACCTCATATGGCAACTAACTAGCAACTTTTGAGCCCCTCACAGTTTGCTACAAATCTACAACGGCCTGAAATTCTTTCTACTAACTCAGCCAATCCAGTGTGGCGAACTGAAACTTGAAAACCAACAAATGCCAATGAGGCTTTCAAAGCCAGTTGTATGATGCTGATTGCAGAGTGTGTGTAGTAGCTGATAAAACATGATGGCTGGTTTTGGGTTTGAAGAGATGCTTTTCCAAAGCGTGTTGCAGGTCCATCCTTCCAATGGATGCAGAGAAAGTCGCATGCCTGTGGCAACTAAAAGGTTAAAGGTGACAGATGCCAGGTGCAGTCTAGACTGCAGCAGTAGAGTCAGGCTGGCAGTACCGCTATCACTTACCATTATCCTAAGGAGTTTGCGAATACAGAGATGGAGAGCTGGGCATCCAGGCAATGTCCCTGGTCCCAGTGGTGTACACTGGTGCCTTAGCACTGGTGCATGTCGGAGCCTTTTTGTTATGGTCTGGCTTGACAGCACAGTTGTCACCAGACAATTATGTGAAAACCTCCAGGAGAGGGGCTATGGCTCCGCCCACATGTTAAATGCCAGGTGTAAATTTTTTGATTGGACATAAGTTGTGTGCTTCCACAAAACAGAGCTTGCCCTCCACATAGATGTGATCCTTTTGTTCATTTATCCAGCTACCTGAGCTTAAACTTTAAGGTACACACATGTCATTGTAATGCCATTAAAGTGTTTTAGATATCTATGAGTTTATGGTGTTTTCATCTGGCAGCGGCACAGATAGGAGAAGGCAGTCATTAACATGCAGCGTTGTTTTTGTTTTTGGTCCAGATTTGCAGTGCATTCATAAATAAGCTCAACATATTGGCATTGCCAATGCCTGTTTCAAACTCTGGTGCTTTGGAGCCCCCAAGCCTCAAAGCCTTTTTTTGAATGCTCCTTAATGTCCGGAGAACTGTGGCACACTTCAAATACCTTTCTTACGTGTTCCCCTAGCCCTAGAGCACATAGGAGCGCATAGTGTCATTGCACCTCGAAGCCCTAGGCTTTTTAGAGCCTCTTGAAAACTGAGGCGTTCGGCTGCAGTGTTAAGGGTAGCGACTGGGGAATATGTGACGGGAATCCTTGAACTTGCTGTACAACTAAGCACTCAGAAGGGGCCTTAAGGCTACATATGGCGCGTTACAAAACAGCTAAATAAATGAAGTTTCAACTTGCTAGTCCCTTTGGACTGCAGGTCGCAGTCTCCTTTTCATTGGTTTTTGTTTACGTTCATGCCTAGCATAGAAGTAGCAGCTGTAGATAACTGCTGAACTCAACTGACCCGTTGTCCTTAAACCCCCCCACCCCCTTTGATCCCTGCACGTCTTATGCAGCCGAACTCCCAGATTTCTCTTCACTGTCTCTGCCCATTTCTTTAATTAACTCTCGCTTGCACAACCAAACCTAATGAGGTTTTTTCTTCCCGCCAACGTAAACAGACATCCCTTTTCATCACCCGCCTCTCTTTGGTTATTTTGGACGTTTTTTGGTTGGCCGTGCCAGTAGACAGTAATAAGGTCTCAACAAGGTAAATAGCTCCTCCCTCCCTTCCCCTGGACAGCCAGCATTTTTTTTTCTGTTTTCTCGTGATGGTTGACTTACTTAGATTCCAGGGGCGCTTTAATCTTAGCCAGGCGTGTCAGAAGGAACATAATGTGTGGTTATTGCAGAAATCCAGCTTTTCCACCATCTGGAGTGTTCGAAGCATGCGTTTGTAATGTAGGATTTCTTATTTTTTCTTTCTGGTGACAGAGAGGTTTGGGAGTTAATCTTTAGTGAGGGTGAGAGGGTCGCATTTTTGGACAGACGTCACAGCAATGAACAGGATTTCCCATCTCAGAAATAAACCTATCTGCCATTGTGTGGCCATTGTTAATAGTTTTCCAGTGTCATATGTGTCTTAACCGACCTACACCAGCTTGCGGTGTCTTGTGCGTGTAACATGTCCATGCACAGTTTTACCAAATATTAATAAACGACAAAAGTTTGGTACTAAACGTACAATGAAAGAACCTTTGTCAGCCACAATGTTATGCTAGAGCATATGTGTGACAAATTCTCTGCCATTGTTTCGAAATGGCTTGATAAATGCTTCAAGTTCTCTACATGCTAAACCCCTCTCTTATGATTTGATATGGTAAATACATTCCTAGTGGAATTTTGACCTACTACGATTTGTTCCCAAATTTTGTTTGAAGAAATGAGGTGTCAAATCTTTCAGAGTGAAAAGATTTAAGAAATGAAATGAAATTCACGAAGGAACCTTACATTTAGTAAACTACTAAAGACAAGACTTTTTATGTCTTAAGCCTCTCTGTCACTTTTTTAGCTTCTGTACTTTAATCTTTTACAGCCCTTCAGACCTTTCTAGGGTATATGTTGCTCGTTCTATATGGGATTAAGTATCCCCACCATACATTTTAAAGGTATGGCAAATCACCAATGAGTGCTGTGATGATATAGAGGAAGGAACGAGTCTGAAGGCCAAGTTTATTTTCAAGCTCATGGAACTCCCAGGTGATGGCAGGGATTCATTTATATTAAATCTGAAGTGCAAAATTAAACACACCAAAAAGGCTGGTAGATATTTGTTGCAAACTATATAAGAAACATTTTAATACAAGTTGGATTAAAGAAAATGCTGTAGCTCGGAGTGTGCAGAAACACACATAGATTCAGACTTTCCTAAAATTATCTAAAGCCAGCAAAAATAAACTTGTTGCCATAAATATCTACTTTATTGTAATCATTGCTCATCCAGAAAAAAACCGAAGCAGTAAAAGCCAGGTTTCGTTTTCGCTGTTTAAACTGCAGCTTTAATTATACTCTATGTCCTGCCTTTCCCTAGGCCACTGGCTCTGACAACAGTCATGATGTTAGTACACAATTGTAATACATTTTTACAGTTGAGCGGCGTTGTAGCTTACTCTGTACTTTACTTACAGATGCTTAATTTTGCTGCCATCCAAAATTGAATTTCTGATACAGAAGCTTATATCAATTTTTTCCTGCAGAATGTTGCCCAAACGGTATAGACAGCTTATTAAGTATTTGTTGAACAGTTTCAGACATATTTGAAACCTGAAAGCCAAATGTCAAAACAAACATTAGCAAAGCCAATAGTGTTAGCTTTCGAGTCCTTAGTAAAGCACTAAGAAAAAAGTCTACTGCGGTGAAGAAGAAATAAAATCGACTGCTTTCGGTATACAAGGTATCTACGAGATAATTTCATTTGTGATGATTCATAGTACTTTAGGAGTGGACAACAGTCCCTAATGCAGTGCAATGTAGGCAATTCAAAGGAGATGGAATAATGCACCAAACGGCAAAGTGCATGAGGTGAGAGAGAAAAACTTCTCTAGCCGGAGCCAAAGGCCACTCTATATATTTTAAAGAATTTGGAAAACTGGTATTGAAGACAGCTCTGTTGTGGCGTCAGACCTCTGCCACTCTGTTTCGTAACCTATCCATGGGACAAGCAGCTTGACAGAATTGTTAAGGGCAGGAAAATGACGGTGAACAAAGATCATCACAGCCTAGGAGGAGGATGCCACTAGTTACCAGGACCTAAAGCTGTTTTGCATCCAATGTAGTATCTTGTTAAGCACGATCTTTGACTGGTGAGCATATAGTTGAGTCTGCAGACTACAATCCTGGATTCCCAAGCCAAGGGGACTGAAACATTTAGGAGAAAGGGTGGTCCTGTGGACCTCTATAGGTGGTACTCAGCAGAACGATAGCATGATAGCACGTCACACCTGTTAATTAAACTTTTGCAAAATGTGAGCCATGCATTTTGACTGACTTACTCTGAAAACTGCTTGCGGGCACAACAATTTGGCAGCTGCATACGCCATTCCATTAAAAACAAGTGTTGGCAAAGCCAATAGGTCTCGGCAATTTGAGTTATTGGTGTTGTCAATGTCTTTTAGGCATGTTGTATAGCAGCACAGTTGCTGTTCAGCATGGCTGAAAGTCCTTGAAATAAGCGCTATGACATAGATGGGTTCTGAAAGCAGAAGTGTACTGTATGTGGAACCTGCACAGCACAAAGGCTGAGTAGATATTAGACATGAGTACTCAGATCAGCATTGGGGCTGGTATATCATTTTCACCAGGCGTTTCCTGCTTAGATAAGGGCAGCAGGTACCAAGAGATCTCTTTGGGTGCATGTTAGCAGTCTACCATGTAGAAAATAATTGAAGCGATTAACCTTTTTGGGCACTGCTGACTTTGAATTCTGCAGAGCATTTCAAGTTGTAAATACTCAACTACTGCTTCCGACTGTGTATTCTTTGCTTTATAAAGCAGGTTTGTGTGGGATTGTCTACAGATGGAGCATCTTGAAAAACTGATCTGTATTGACTACGAGCTCCAACATATGTGTCTGTTAAAGAGGGCGAGAGGGAGAGAGAAAGAGAATGGCAATCACTGTGTGTATACTGGCGTGCACATGCCTGTTGTCCAGTGGCATTAGAAACCAGCATTTGCAATGCAATAAGTCTCGCATTTGCGAGAGTTTGAGCTATTGGCACTGTAAATGGCAATGTCTTTTGTTTGTGTTTTGAAAACCTGCAAGCGGTGCGTAAACATGCACTTTGTACTTATAGTCCTTGCTTACGAGAAGCAAGGCTGGCAGTAACTGCGCCTGTTTTGCTGCCAGCCTTCCTTCTCGTAAGCAAGGACTATAAGTACAAAGTGCGTGTTTACGCACCGCTTGCAGGTTTTCAAAACACATAAATATAAGACATTGCCATTTACAATGCCAATAGCTCAAATGCTCCCAAAGGCGAGACCTATTGCATTGCAAATGCTTGTTTTTGATAGGCGCGGGGAGATTAAGTGATTTTGCCAGAGGGCTCGAGCCTGGTTCCCCAGCTCCAAGGTAGGCAGCTCTGGCCGTTGCGCCACATCCTCTTCCTCCCACGGCCTAGGTCTTTTCGCAATTATATAAACCTCTCTACATAAAATGATGATTTAAGCATGACCACAGATATGTATAAAACATGTTTATGAACCTCCAGATCTACTCATAAAGTGAGCCAAAAATGCTCTATTGGAGCACTTCTCGTCGTTGATTCTGCGGGGAAAGTTGGTAAACTAATGTACATGGACTGACAAACCATAGGCTGAAAGTCTATACTCTGCCTTTCTTTCCCCACTGCTTTGAGCCGTTTCCCGCTTCCTCTCTCAGAATGATGGGGTTTCTAAGCGAGTGCTTTATTCTCTCACCTTACTCCTTCCAGCCGTCACATCTGGCGCTGGGCCGCTTTCCATTGAAAGATAAACTCGCAACAGCAACGCCGCAGTCAGCAGGAAACCTAGAGATAGACCGAGCCCACGGAAACCAGAACGGGGCCCAATATGACGAATGAGGTCCCATTGAAGGACGGTAACGGCGAGACAGACATCCTTGCGGAGGGAGTAGGCTAAGTAGAGTGAGAGCAGGTCCGATGGCTCATCACCAACAAGTTCACAGCAGAGCAACAACAAGAAGAATGCGAGGCATGTGTGTATGCTGTAGCACGCAGGGCCCTGCAGCGGGCGACTGACTGTGTGTAACATAAAATCTGAAAGAGACACGTTAGTGACAGATTCCTTACCTTAGAATATCCCCAGGCGTCAGGCTGGATCCGGAAAGTTTTTTGCGTAGCAGTACCCTTGCGCGTCGGTAGGCGGCGTCGTGCGGCTCCGCGTCCGTCGTCGGCGTCGTGATCGCCGGGATGACGTCGCGGGCAGTACTTAGACGCCGCCCCTGCGCGCTGACGTCAGTTCTTCTTTTTCCGCGCCAGTAAGCGCAGATCCGGGAAGAGCAGTGCCCTAGTCAATTTTTTACTAAATTTTTGGTGATTTTTTCACTGTTTCTTTTCGAGTCTTCTCGACTCCTAGGTGTCGGTAGGGATGCCCGGCTTCAAGCCATGCGACGTCTGTGGTCGAATGATGTTGATCACAGACCCACACTTAGAGTGTCTCTACTGTCTCGGCCGAGACCATGGCACGAAGTCGTGCCCTGACTGCCGGAAATTACACCCGAAGGCTTTGCGAGAGCGGTCTCGAAAGCTCCTCGAGGTCCGGCAGTCGGCTCCTCGCCGCACCAAGCCCCGGTCCCGTGAGAGGTCGAGGGCCGGTCGCGGAGCCCCCGCCGGTCGTCGGAGTCCAAGTCTTCGCACTCCTCGGGTAAGTCGAAGCACAAAAAGTCTAAGAAGCATCATCGCTCTAAGACTTCGCCTCGCCGGTCTCGCGACTCGGCTGAGGCCCCTGTCAGCACCGTCCCCGCGGCCCCGGACGTGCCTGTGGAGCCGCCCCGCATTACCCGTCCTTTCCGGGTTCGGGGCGACTCCGGCCCAAATACAGGAATTCCTGTCGGCCATGGCCCGCCTCTTCGGGCCTCAAGGTCCCTCCGGTGCGCCTTCGGGCCCCGCGGGCCCTGATAGGGTTGCTCCGGCGTCGCCGACGACTCCGGTCCCGGCGTCGCCTGTCCCGCCAGCCTTGATCCCGGCCTCGGCTCCGGCCCCGGCCTCGATCCCGGCTCCGGTGGTACCGCAACCCCCATCGACGCCGACGCCGGTTGACCTAACCACGCCTCCGCCGGCGCCGATGTCCCTGGTGCCGTTCCTGATGCCGCCCGGGGCTCCGGGCGGCGTCGTTCCCCGGTTCTCTCCGGTTCCGGACATGGAGCCGGACCGACGTCGCTCGACGCCGGCTCCGGTGCCGATGAGACCTTGGGTCCCAGATGTCCCTCCTCCTCCATATTTTGAACCAGAGGAGGACCAGGAGAGCTGGGAGGGGTCGGAAGACCCTCTCACACAGCAGTGTGAGTATGATCAGGACTGGGCAGAGGAACTTGGGGATGCCAGTGGTCTAGACACTTCCCCTGACACTGGCATGCTGTCTCCTCCCGTGGCTACGGAGGAGGGAGAACATTTCGCAACGGTGTTGCGTAGAGCAGCTGGAGCCTTGCACCTCCAATTGCCTACTGTGGCTGTCAGGACTAATCTCCTGACGGAAGTGCTTCAGCCGGCAGCTTCCTCATCGGAGACTGTGCTGCCGTTTAATGATGCACTGTCTGACGTTCTTTTGGGCACCTGGTCCAAGCCCACCACAGGGGTTCCTGTGGATAGGAACGTGGCCCGACGCCATCGCCCTGCTCCGGGCGACCCCTTGTTTCTCTCTCAACATCCCACCCCCGAGAGCTTGGTTGTCCAAGCCTCTGCCTCCCAAACTGCCTTCCCTACCGCCCCTCCGGATAGGGAATCCAAACGCCTGGACCAATTTGGGAAGAAGGCTTTTCTTCCTCCAGTGCTGGCTTGCGGTCCGTCAACACCGCTTGCCTTTTGGGCCGATATACCCACTCCCTGTGGGATTCGGTGGCGGCTGTTTTGCCCCAGTGTTCTGAGGAGGTCCAGACACTGCTTACCCGCACCATTGCGGAAGGTAGGGATGCGGCAAAGTACACCATACGTTGTGGCCTTGATACCGCCGACTCGCTGGGCAGATCGCTTGCAACGACGGTGGCGCTGCGTCGCCACGCCTGGCTGAGAACAACTGGTTTCTCGGGTGATGTCCAGAATACACTCATGGACATGCCCTTTGATGGAGTCGGTCTTTTTGGTTCCAAAGCAGACCATACGCTGGAGCGTTTTAAGGACTCACGGGCTACTGCCAAGTCCCTGGGCCTTTCTGTTGTGCGCCCTCCGCTAACCTCTGCTTTTCGCCTCTTTCGTGACCACGGAAGGGGCGCCCAGTCACATCCGCTGCCCAGCCACCGGCCCGCGCAGCAAGCGTGTTCGCGTGGCCGAGGACGTGGCTACCGCCGTGGCGGTTCGGGCAACCAGCGTGCGGGTCAGGCCACCAACTCTGCCCCGTCCGCGGCCTCCAAGCCCTCCTAGTCCCTCCTTTCAGGTGCACAGCACGCCAGTAGGGGGCAGGGTCCGCCATCACCTTCACCACTGGCGTGCCATCACCTCGGACAGGTGGGTCTTGGACATTGTCCGAAGGGGATACTCCCTCCCCTTCGAGACCACCCCCCCCAGCCATGCCACCTCAATTCCACCGCATGTCAGGGGATCACTTGGTGCTTCTGCAGAAGGAAGTCACGGCCCTCTTGGCCAAGAGGGCCATCGAACATGTTCCGACCCCAGAAGTAGGACGTGGTTGCTACTCCCACTACTTTCTGGTGCCCAAAAAGGACAAGGAGGACATGCGTCCTATCTTAGACCTCCGGAACGTCAATCGCTTCCTCCGGAAGGAGAAGTTCAAGATGCTCACCCTAGCTCAGGTCTTGACTGCCCTCGACCCTGGAGACTGGTTGGTAGCGTTGGACTTGCAGGACACTTATTTCCACATCCTCGTCCTGCCGGCCCACCGGCGTTACCTTCGGTTCACGGTAGGCCTCGAGCATTTTCAGTTCACCGTGCTCCCCTTTGGCCTTACAAGTGCCCCTCGGGTGTTCACGAAAGTGATGGCGGTGGTCGCAGCTCATCTGCGCCCGGGCAGGGGTTCCAGTCTTCCCCTACCTCGACGACTGGCTGCTGAAGGCGGGCTCGTCCCAGGCAGTCGTCTCCCACCTCCAGACTACAGCCGAACTCCTGCACTCGCTGGGGTTCTCCATCAATGTGCCGAAGTCGCATCTGATTCCTTCTCCACAGCTCCTTTCATCGGAGCAGTTCTGGACACGACGCAGTTTCGGGCCTATCCTCCTGAACGGCGAGTCCGGGATATTCCGGCTATGATTCCGATCTTTCAGCCTTTATCCTGGGTTTCGGTACGGATGACCCTGAGGCTGCTGGGCCTCATGGCCTCCTGCATCCTGCTGGTCGATCATGCCAGATGGCATATGCGGGCTCTGCAGTGGGACCTGAAGTTCCAGTGGGCGCAGCACCAGGGCAACCTGTCCGATCACGTCCAGATCTCGGAGGGGGCTGCAAAACAGTTGCAGTGGTGGCTCTCGAACCGGCAATGGGTCATGGGCAGATCCCTCTCCCTTCCCCAGCCAGAGCACACAGTTGTGACGGACGCGTCCCTTCTGGGATGGGGCGGTCACATGGGAGAGGCGGAGATCAGAGGCCTCTGGTCTCCGGCGGAGTCCCGGCTCCATATCAACCTTCTGGAGCTCCGGGCGATCCGACTTGCACTCAAGGCATTCCTTCCCTCTGTCAAAGGGAAGGTAGTGCAGGTGTTCACAGACAACACCACCTCCATGTGGTACTGCAACAAACAAGGCGGGGTGGAGTCGTGGACCCTCTGTCAGGAGGCTCTGCGCCTCTGGACATGGCTGGAACATCAGGGCATGTTCCTGATGGTTCAACACCTGGCAGGTTCCCTGAACGCCAGGGCAGACGAACTCAGCCGCAGGTGCATGATGGATCACGAATGGCGTCTTCACTCGGAAGTGGCGCAAGGTCTCTTTCTGCAATGGGGAGAGCCTTGGTTAGATCTATTCGCCACCGAAGAGAACGCGCAATGTCATCAGTTCTGCGCGTTGGAATTTCCAAGGCGGCACTCGCTCGGCGATGCTTTTCGTCGCGAGTGGAGTTGCGGTCTGTTGTACGCCTTTCCGCCTATACCACTTCTACCCAGAGTGTTGAAGAAGATTCGGCGCGACCGGGCCCAAGTCATCCTTGTGGCTCCGGACTGGGCTCGAAGAGTTTGGTATCCCGAGCTACTCAGTATGAGCGTCGATCCCCCGATCCGTCTGCCTCTTCGGGGGATCTTCTGTCGCAGCAGCAGGGGACGGTCCTCCACCCGAACCTGTCCAGTCTCCACCTGCTTGCGTGGAGATTGAGCGGCGGCAGTTGATTCCTTTCGACTTGCCTCCCGAAGTTTGTGTTGTGATTCTGGCAGCCAGGCGTCCCTCCACTAAGGTGGTATACGCCTGCAAGTGGAACAAGTTTGTGGCATGGTGCACAGCAAAGGCTGTGAATCCCCTCTCTGCCCCTCTTTCTGAGGTTCTTCTGTTCCTTCTTTCACTGGCCCAACAGGGTTCTGCCCTGGGTACCATCAAGGGCTATCTTTGTGCCATTTCGGCCTTCCTCAGGCTTCCTGATCAGCCCTCCCTTTTCAAGTCCCCTGTTGTTAACAGATTCCTTAAAGGCATTACACACCTCTTCCCTCCTGTTCCGTTTGTGATGCCTCAGTGGAACTTGAACTTGGTTCTTACTTTTCTCATGTGCGCTCCCTTTGAGCCTCTACATAACTGTCCTCTTTGTCTTCTGACTCTGAAGACAGCCTTTCTGGTGGCCATCACCTCCGCTCGGCGGGTGAGTGAGCTCCAGGCTCTATCATGCAAACCTCCCTTTCTGTCTGTCCATCCAGACAAGGTTGTTCTTAGGACGCGTCCGTCCTTCTTGCCAAAGGTGGTTACTGCCTTCCACATTGGGCAGACCATCACTATGCCCACCTTCTTTCCGCCTCCGCATCCTTCCAGAGAGGAAGAGAGGCTCCACCGTCTGGACCCAAAACGTGCGCTTTCCTTTTATATCAACCGCACACAACACTTCCGGGTGGATGACCAGCTCTTTGTTGGCTACTTGGGCGCCAAAAAACGTCGGGCGGTGCACAAGAGAACCATCTCCCGCTGGGTAACCTTGTGTATCAAAGCCTGCTATTCTTTGGCTAAGAAGGAGCCTCCTGTTGGGCTGCGTGCCCATTCCACCAGGGCAACGGCTGCTACCACGGCTTTGGGCCGCGGTGTTCCGCTGCAGGATATCTGTCAGGCAGCTACGTGGGCCTCGCTGCACACGTTTACAAAGCATTACTGCCTTGACAGTCCGGTCCGGAGGGACGGCTTCTTTGGCCGTTCTGTCCTCCGGGACTTCCTTGTCTGATCTTTGTTCGCAGACCCACCACCGGGGTTGGTATTGCTGGGGTATCTATTCTAAGGTAAGGAATCTGTCACTAACGTGTCTCTTTCAGATGCACAAGTTACTAACTTGTGTAACGATATATCTGTAAGAGACAGTAGTTAGTGACAGATTCCTTACCGCCCCACCCATCCTCCCCGTTCTGCGAACTGATTTCTAGGGTTAAGGACATCCCTTTCAGGGCCCTAGTATTTTTCAGACACCTATGTCAGCTTCTTGCATGGCTCTGCGTTCCTGGCGCGGAAAGTCGTGTACAGAACTGACGTCAGCGCGCAGGGCGGCGTCTAAGTACTGCCCGCGACGTCATCCCGGCGATCACAACTCCGACGACGGACGCGGAGCCGCACGACGCCGCCTACCGACGCAAGCAAGGGTACTGCTACGCAAAAACTTTCCGGATCCAGCCTGACGCCTGGGGATATTCTAAGGTAAGGAATCTGTCACCAACTACTGTCTCTTACAGATATATCGTTACACAAGTTAGTAACTTGTGCTACAGGACAAAGAGGAAGTCTCGGTCGCTTGTGTACTCCGTCTGCTCTGCACTCTCACTAGCCCCGGGAAACATCACCCCATAAATGAAAGGGTAAGCTCTCGCTGCTGCTGCGGTGGTGGTGGGCGTGGATACACGCAGGGCAGAAAAAAACGAGCTGCACGGAAAATAAAGGCACACAGACGCTAAAGTTACTGCGAGGTGGGCTGCCAAAATTAAGTGGCTGAAGCAGCGCACGTCGTGCCTGTACGTAGAGAAAATCATTAAAGAAAAGAGTGACGAACAACACCGTGTCTATAAAGAATAACAAGCTGTCGCCATTTATTAGTTTCTTTCCGACTGGTATTACCACTGCGGTGAGCCATTTTCACAACTGGCGTTAAAGGCAGGGCTCACAAGAATAATGAGCGACCGGCACAGTTCACCGTTCCGATGCGACAACATCTTGCTATTAAAGCGGCGCCATGTTGCCTGAGGGTTTCAGCGTTCACCCATCCTGTGGGCCAATGATGCCCGTGTGAAATGTTAAGAATTACCATGTCTTCCTGAAATATGTGCGAGCCCGGAACTTAATGGCGCTGTAAATATCGGGTGTATTTATCACACAATTTAGTGGTACTCATTTCATCAGCCTGCAAGTATGAACGACTGAGGGTGTACTTTGAGTACCGTATTACACAGTATGAGAACATTTGATAGTATTTGAACAGAGTCTTGGTTGTTGATCTCTGAACATGACGAACAACACCGTATCTATAAAGAATAACAAGCTGTCGCCATTGAGCCATCGCGCTTTCACTTTAATGAAAAAACAAAGTGCCTACACAGACTAATGAAGGAAACCGTGTAACGCCGCAAGCGAAAGATCCAGTCTGGATGGGCTCCAGCGCTAGGTCTGCAAGACCTAATCATTGGCTTAAATTAGCACACGGATGTGTGTCGCAATGCAAACGGAACCCCCCAATATGTTTGCCCCCTCCCTCGGCCAAAACACAAACACAAGCGATAACTTTACCCAAATGAAAGGCTGCAGAGGGAGGAGACTGGATTTGCAAGAGACCGATGAGGGAAACCGGAACGACCTGTTGCAGGCTTGACAGCAGCACTGCTCCAATATAGTTTGAAGCGAAGTGTCTAGTCTTGCCAACAAAGCAAATGTGTGTTGTATCGAATAGGCATAAATAGCTTCCTGGACACATTAGCATGCGCTGCAGACATAATTCCCGCACCAGTGAACAAGTAAGTGCCGAGTGCTCCAAATGAACACCGCCTTACAAAATATGCGCATGAACAGGGAGTGGGCCCCTTTCCCTGGCCCACTCCCGCTCACTGTGAGGGAAGCAGACAGAAAACACAAGCAAATTAAACGTAGTGGTGTTTGGTGATATGAAAAATGAGTTGTGTTTATACCCGCAGCACTGTGGGGCTCGCCGGTTAGAGGTATGAAATGGAAAGAGAAGCATTTTCACTTTTAAGTTAAACAATTCGTCCACCTCAAACATGCACCACATTACTTTCCCACCAGAGAATCTCAAAACATGAATTCTTGCGGGACCCTCAACATTTATGTTTGATCAGTGACATGTTATGGGGAGGCGTGGCTTGCCGAGGGCAATGGCGGACGCGTGAGCGCTGAGCTCCGCACCGGCTGCCTGAACATCCTGTTAAACGGGCTGTTCGTGAACTGCCCTGCCGGGTCTGGCCGCTGCTGAGACCCCTGGAGTAGAGACACGGAGCGACGGCGCCACGCGCGGCTTCCCCTGGACTCCGGAACCCTCGCTGGGGGCTGTGAGCAGAGGGGAGCTGAGCGCTCGCATCGTCTGTGGCGGCCCAGCTGGCGCGCTACACCCCGGCTTCGGGCGGGAGATAGGCCGCGGAGACGACGAGTGGGCGGCCCCGGGCCTGCGGCGGCGGATCGCTAGGGGAGCGCGGCTGACGGATCGGAGGACTGCCGGAGAGGAGCGGGGACACAGCTGATGTCCGGGGGAGGTGAGTGAACGCCCCCCCCCCCCCGAGTAGTGACCGGCTGGGAGGAGACGCCTGCAGACCTCCGTCTGGGGCATGCTATTCCCCCCCCCTGCCACCCCTGTGTGGCTGAGGCGCAGCTCAGAAGGAGCAGGAGGGCTGCTGCCTGGATTACAGGGTTGGGCACAACAGAGGCTTACCTGCTGGGGGAGCCTGCACCGGGGGACTGAGGAGTCCCGGCCGCCATCTTGGTTGGAGAGGAGCATACGCACGGCGGAGCTGGGCTGTGCTCACCTATACTGAACGGTGGTTCCCTGACCATCTGGCCGTCTACAGGGAAAGGTGCTGCCTGGTACTGCGGAACTTGTAGATGCCCTGGCCTGTTGGTGGGCGCCGCAGTGGGTGAAGGCGGCGAATATCATCTTGGTGCTAGCGTCCCCGGACGGGGGCGGCGAGGCACCACTTTGCACTGCTGGCTGACTTCTTGGGCGGGCCCCAGGAGAGGGGGCCTGTTGCTGCCTCGACTATCTGAGGAGTGCCCTCTCTCTCAGACCCCCCTGCGTGACTGGCGACAGGTGGAGACGCACTCTGGTGGGCCGGAGCTAACTCATATCGAGGCCTTGAGCTCCTGGTGCCCCGGCCGCAGCTATAACATGGGCAAACCTAGGGACCCAGGGGCCGGTGCGTCGCAGGATCCAGATGACACTGATGTGGAGAGGTCACAACCGGGATCGGGGGACCAGATACAACAGCAGTTGGCGCAAATCCTGGAGGCCATCACGGATACCAAGACCACTCTCCACCAGGACATCAGTAAGGTGGCGGTGGGGCTGGGGCTCTTGCGAGAAGAGCACAAAAAACTCTCTGAGAAAGTCAAGCACCACGAGGTGACACTAGGGGAAATTGTGCCAGCTCAAAAGACGATGGGCCAGGAACTGGGGGCGATCTCAGCAAGGGTCACTGCCCTAGAGAGGAGGGTCGAAGATGCGGAAGGCCGCAACCGGCGCAACAACGTCCGAGTGGTGGGCCTGCCGGAAGGCGTGGAAGGGGCTGATATGGTGGCCTACCTCGAACACTGGCTTCGAACAGTGGTGGCTCCTGAGGGTCTTACTCCCTACTACACCCTGGAACGCGCACATAGGGTGCCTGCAAGACCCCTAGCAGCGGGGAGACCTCCGCGACCGGTGGTGGCCCGCCTGATGCATTTCCGAGATGGGGACATACTCCTGCAGAGGGCTAGGACCGACGGACCCTACCAGGTGGATAATAGCAGGGTCACCTTGTTTCCGGACTACACGATGGAGGTCCAGCGCAGGCGTGCCTCCTTCCTGGCAGTGAAGAAGGTGCTGAGAGAGGAGGGTCTTCAGTACTCTCTGCTTTTTCCGGCCTGGTTGCGCATAGTACTTGATGGCACCACGCACTACTTTGACTCCCTCCCCCCCCCGATGCCTGGGACTGGTTGGAGAACTACAAAGGGGGCCTACTGAGGGACAGACACGGTGCGGATCGGCGGTTGCCGGAGGAAACCTCCCGCGCCCGTGGGCCCCGCAGAAACAGGACGGGGACCCGAGGGACGCCCAGTGCGGTGCAGGCAAGAAAGGAGTGGGCTGAGGCCCTAAAGGCGGTGGTGTCCCTGTCGCAGCCTCGAGGGCCGCCGACTACAGACGACGATGCTGGGTCAGATAAGGACTCTGCGGACAATGACTCCGACACGACTAATGGCAGTACTCTCCAGATGCCGGTGATCACTCCCCAGAGTGTGGATGACATAGTGTGAGACGGGGTGGCGTGCTGGCTTTTGGACATCTATGTTTTGTGTTAATAATGGGTTGGATACACGGTCGCCGAGCGAGTATTGATACTAGGCAGCTGGTGTTTAGTGAGCTATGAGCCCGACTTTTGGCAGCTGCGTCTCTCACTACCTCTGAAGTAGTTGGAGGTTATTGTTTGGTTAGACTAAGGTTTGGATGGGAGCTCGTTCTATAGTTACTGTCCTGGGGTGGGGGAGTTGGGATGTTGGGGCTATTTACTGGGGTGCCTGGCGTGGCACTGTTGAGGATCTCTTGAGATGCGACATGCAGTTTTTACTAGGAGCTCAATGTCTGACCTGAAATGTATTTCATGGAATGTCCGGGGGCTCCACTCCATGAACCGCCGTTATAAGATACATGCTTATTTAGTGCGCAGAGGGATCCAGGTTGCCTTCCTCCAGGAAACCCATCTTACGGGCACGGAGGCTTCAGCTTTGCAGCGTAGATGGAGGGGGCAAGTTTTTCACACAGCCTATTCTGCTTTTGCGTGAGGGGTCCTGATTTGGATTAGAGCGGGGGTGCCGTTCCAACTGGTACAGCAGATCACAGACCCGGAGGGTAGGTATGTGATGGTATTGGGTAGATTGAATGGCAGAGACATAGCGCTGGGTAGTGTTTATGGTCCTAATGCGGATCAGCCTGCTTTCTTTGCTCAACTATCTGGGAAGCTTGCGCCTTTCCTGACTGGCGCTGTTATTATAGGGGGGGATTTCAACTCGATCACAGATGTACAACTAGATAGGTCCCATCCACCCCTCACTACCGCCGCTACACATAAGATAGCACGGGCACGGAGGACTTGGCAGGAGCATTGGGGACTGGTTGACACGTGGAGGGTGCATCACGTGGCCGTCGGGGATTATTCCTTTTACTCTGCATTACATGATCTCCATGTTCGAATCGATGCCTTCCTTTGTTCCCCAGAGCTCCACTCGCTGATTGTACATAGCGAATATCTTGCCAGGACCCTGTCGGACCACAACCCATTGCTAGTACGAATGCAGTGGGCCCAGATGCGCCCTGCTATTCCTGACTGGTGGTTGAATCCGGAACTTCTGGAAGATTCAGTGTTCCGTGCGGGGGTGGAAACCGGGGTGACTAACTACTTCCTGGAAAACACGGGTACGGCTTCTACGCTGGGGGTCGAATGGGACGCCTTTAAAGTGGTGGCGAGGGGCCTGTGCATTGCTAGCGTAGTGGGGGTCCGGAAGACGCTGCTTCATGACATTGAGACCGCGGAATGGCACCTACGGAATCTAGAGATTACTAGACCTGATCAGCCTGATAGCCACAGGGAACTCTTAGCTGCAAGGGAAGCGGTAGCGGTGGACGTTGATAGATTGCGCTGCTATGATTATAAGAACTACATCGCGCAGGCACATTCTGAGCGGGATAAGTCTGGTACCCTGTTGGCGTGGTTGGCTAATCCTGAGAGGAGAGGGTCATTAATCTTGGAGTTGCAGGGTCCCTCTGGTGACCTGTGCCGCACACAACAAGGGATCAATGATTTGTTTTATGCGTACTATCAGGAGCTTTATCGCAGTAGGGTGGTCCTGAATGAGGGGGCACTTAGGGACTTTCTCGGTGGGGCGGCACTTCCGGAGCTGGATAGGGCAGAGGCGGACAGGTTGGGCCAAGACATTACATTAGGTGAAGTGAGAAGCGCAATTAAGCATATGGCGCGGAAGAAGACCCCTGGAGCAGACGGGCTCCCAGTGGAGTTTTATCTAACCTATATAGATCTGCTGGCGCCAAAATTGGTCACCCTTTTTAACGTTGCGAAAAGGGTGGGGCGCTTGCCGGTTTCCACCCGTGAGGCGGTAATTATCCCCCAGCTGAAACCAGGGAAGTCCCCAATGGATAGGACGGCCTACCGGCCGTTATCCATGTTACCAATGGACTATAAGATATTGAGCCGGGTATTGGCGACCAGGCTGCTCCCTCTCATGACCGGCCTGATACATGAAGACCAGGCGGGCTTTATCCCGAAGCGGAACACCACGGTTAACGTGTGGCGGCTTCTTCGTGTCCTGGAGGCTCCCACATATCAGCAGGCGTCTGCAGCGGTTTTCTCAGTGGTTATCGAAAAGCTTTCGATAGTTTGGAATGGCCGTATTTATTTCAGGTCCTGCGCGCATTCGGGCTGGGGAGGACTTCAGTAAACTGGACAGCAATGCTGTATAAGGACTCTACGGCACGTGTTAAGACAGGGGCCTGATTTCTGACTCTTGTGTAGTGAGCAGAGGGACACGTCAGGGGTGCCCACTGTCCCCGCTTTTATTTGCACTGGCTATCGAACCGCTGGCGGCTCATGCTCGAACTGGGCGCAGATACACGGGCCTTGATGTATACGGGGATACTCAGTATATGGGAAACAGCCTTTACATCGACAACGAAGGACCTGAACCACGACTCCTTAACAACGACCTCAACCTGAATCACGAGTCTTTTAACCACTAATGCATTTACAACTACCTCTGGCCAGTAGATGGCACTCTTGGATTGTATATGACAGATGTATTACTATTGATAAAATGGTGGATGGGCGCATTTTATATGGTTTTGTAGAGTGGATGTGTTTTTTTTTTAACAAAATAAGTTTAGGGAAATAGTGTTTATTATGTGAAAACCTGTTTGAATTTTGTTGTAAATGCATTAAAGGTAAAGGCATACTCGCAGTAAAAAAAAAAACTTTAAAATGTAAGTATTTTGGTAAGTATTACGTGATATATATATATATATATGTATATGTGTGAACAAGGGCTTTTGGAGCCCGAAACGCGTCATCATTCGTGAGGACAAGGTTTTAATAAAAAACATCTTGCCTGACACTGTGGGGTCTGTTTCTCCTTCATCGCCGTCTGGAGGTTGCGGGAGTTCGAGTCCTTGGATATATATATATATATATATATATATATATATATTTGCAAGTGTATTTTTAAGGGTTTAGGGTGAGTATGGATTTTCAAGGGTATTTTTAGGGTTTAGGGTGGGGATGGGTTTTTGGGTGGCAAGGGTATTTTTAGGGTTTAAGGTGGGTATGGTTTTTGGGTGGCAAGGGTCATTTTATGATTTAGGGTGGGTATGGGATTTTGGGTGGCAAGGGTCATTTTAGGGTGGGGATGGGTTTTTGGGTGGCAAGGGTCATTTTAGGGTGGGTGTGGGTTTTTGGGTGGCAAGGGTAATTTTAGGGTGGGTGTGGGTTATTGGGTGGCAAGGGAATTCATAGGGTTTGGGGTGGGTGTAGGGTTTTTGGGTGGAAAGGGATTTTATAACATTAATAGTGAGTACAGGGGGGTGTGTGTGTGTGTGTATATAGTGTTAATACTTACCAACATTAATTTTACAACACATGTCTTTAGCATGCATGCCTTTACCACGAAATGTAAGTGTTTTACAGGTACATACAAACCCATAACACATACATACATGTGTATATATATATATATATATATAGGTTTATACTTACCTGTAAAATAGATACATTAATGGGGTAAAGGCAATCGTGGTAAAGGCATAGTAGTTGTAAAAAAATAGTTGTTGTTAAAACTGTAGTGGTTTAGACTAAGTAGTGGTTAAGGAGTAGTTGTTTAGACTGTAGTTGTTCAAGTGGTAGTTGTTCCATCATACAACCTCAGTATATAGCGTTATACGCTGATGACCTGTTGATGTTTCTGGAAAATACAGGAACAGCCCTTACTGGAGCGCGTCGATTGTTAGGCGACTTAGAGCGGGTGGCGGGCCTTAAAGTAAACTGGGGAAAGTCATGCTTGTTTCCAACCAGTTCACGAGATGAGGGCCCACAGAGTACTAGCGGAGTACATTGGGAGTATGACTGCCTGACTTATTTGGGGACCCGGATATATCCCATGCAGGCGGACGTGTTCGAGGGCAACGTGCATCAAGCGATACGGGGGCTGCGGGGCAGTATGGAGTTCTGGAGCACGCTTCCGCTCTCGCTGGCGGGCTGCGTGGCCCTCCTCAAGATGGTGGCATTACCTAGGCTCCTTTACTACTTCCGAACTCTGCCGATTTGGATCCCAGCGAAGAGCTTTAAACAACTCCAAACGCTGGTAACGGGTTTCCTGTGGCTTAGCGGTAGGCGACGGGTGGCCTTGACAACGCTTGCACGACCTAGAGGGGAGGGGGGACTGGCGGTACCGGATTTTGAGTCTTACTATCTGGCGGCCCAACTGCAGTGGCTCACGCAAGCAGTAGCAAAAATTTTCCGAGACGTTGGCGAGGAGGAGGCTGGGAGAGTGCCCAGACGGGTGTTGTCATCCATCATCCTGCAACGACCGCTTCGACTTGCCGAGCTCTCTACCGAAGTTAAAACCTTTCGCTTATGCTGGATGCGGAGTCAGAGGAGGGCTAAAATAGCTCGCCCATACGCCCCGGAGATCCATATTTTGATGTGCCTGGTGCTTCCTCACGGGGGTAATTGGTCGGCGCTTGTCCGTTGGAATGATTTGGGCCTAAATGCGTTGGGTGATCTGTATGATGATGGGGCCCTCCTTCCATTCGAGACCTTGCGGGACCGTTTTGACCTGCCTCGGGGAGACTACTTGCTCCATTCCGCATTGATCGCGGCTGTTCAGAAGTACTGGGGCGGGGGCTTGTCTGAGCCTCCGACTTCTATGGTCTGCCAGTATGTGGTGTTAGCCGGGGGCACCGTTAAGGCGGTCACGTGCTTAAACAGACGAATGACGCAGGAGCGGCTTGTTCCATTAGAAGGGCTGAAGCGGAGTTGGGAGGAGGACCTGGGGGGTGAGATTCCCGAAAAAGCGTGGTCTGAGATACTCGACCGACCTTGGAAATGTTCCCGGAATGCCCGATTTCAACTAATCCAGTTCTTTATCTTACATAGGGCATACCTAACGCCAGAGAAAATTAAGCAATATTTCAAAGTGTCGGCGGCGCCTTGCCCAAGGTGTGGTGGAGAGGGGGCAGACCTTCACCATATGTTGTGGGACTGCGTTCAGCTGCGGGATTACTGGCGGGTTGTGGTGGAGTTATTACATAACGTCACAGAGAGGGACATAGACCCGGGGCCGGGGGTTTGCCTGCTCCACTTGTTTCCCCACACTTCCAAAACCAAGATCACAAGCAAATTCATGGATCTGGGCCTGGTGCTCGCAAAACGGGAGATAACGGCACATTGGAAGGCTAAGAGGGCCCCGAGTTTTAATAGATGGAGGGCAGCTTTTGTTAAGTGGGCGGAATGTGAGGGTGTTGTACGGGTACAGGCGGCCACTCGCGCAAATAATGATAAAGCGCTAGTTGCAGCACGGGCGTGGGAGGCGTTAACATTATTGTTGAAAGTGCCCGATGTCGACTCTGACGCTGAGTCTGTGACTAGCTTTCAGTAGGAGGTGGCTTGGAGTCGGCTCATTGGAACCCTGCCAGGATATGATAGCGGCCCTGAGGGGTGGGTAATTGGAGCCACCCGGAAATATGCTGATACTTGATGTTACAGCTGGGTTTAATACCGGCACTACACCATGAGTTCCACATATGGTCTTAGTTGGTCTTCACTGTTCCATGTGCCACGCCAGGGAGTGGGGGGGGGGGGAGGGACTGTTGAGGGAGGGTGCCTGAGGGCGGGGGGAGGGGGGGCTCTTTTTCTTGAATGCATGTTCTCTTATTGATGGTATTTGGTATTATTTGGCCTATATTTGCCCTGGACTGCTTGTATGTTACATTGGTCTTCTATTTGCTAGAGCTGAGGATGTTGCTGCGATTGAGCGGCTCCAGCTGCCTATCGGAGGTGGCACTTTGGACCTACCTGGTGGTGGTGCATTGACTTCCTTGCTATTCTGCTATTCCAGCAGTAGAGTTTACTCCATCTCATTACAGGGATTTTCGACTGTCCTTCTTGTATCTGTTCTTGACTGGACTGGGCATTTTGTATATGTATGTTGTTTTTGTTTATAAAATGAATAAACATATGTTACAAAAAAAAAATCAGTGACATGTTCTCACTGACGTACTAATGACTGTTGGCTTCATCATCGGGTCTGTCCTCCACCAGGAGGAATTGTCTCTCACACCAGAGACGTTGTGGGATCCATGACTTCAAAACGGTTTAAAAATACCTACTGCCCCTTAGGACTATAATATTTTTTTAAATTAAAAATTGGGGTAGTGGTAAGGTTAAAAGAAAGAGAGATGTGTTTGGAAAAGAGTTAGATAACCTGTTCATATACATAAAACATATGGTCAACATGTTTCAGCCTAGTTGCACCAACTAGGGTTGGTGGCTTTCGTCAGGACCATGAGGTTATTTATAGATCCCTTTCGTGGTACCAGATGGATAATTTCCCTTGGTTATTGCTGTGTTCTCTTAATGAAGAGCTCTAAGAATATCATGGCCTCCCCTACAAAATAGAAAGACAATAAAACTCATATATATTCAACGTTAAATGGCAATGTTATAGTACGCATCCTGGTGACATTACCAACCCGATTTAATATCAAGCAATTCGCTTCTTTGCGTGTGTACACCACATTAGTACAGATGAACAATGTGGGTGAGGTAAAATAGACTAATCTAGTGGGACAATGGGAATAAAAACATTAGGACTACTTATATTGAATCTATATTCAGCTCATAACTTGTGCTTTTTCAATAAGTCTTTGAGTCGATCTTCCTTGTCCCAGATTTTAATGAAAGAAAATAAATAAGATACATTTTTGATTAAAAGAATGTAACAGTTTTTGTGATGTCTATATCCTTTGTTACAACATTGTTGTAACTATGCTTCGTTATTTTAGCTTTTTGGGTATTTTCCCCGTATATAATTTTTAAAATTTATGTTGGACTCGTACACGTGTGTGCTTCTTGTCTTGGATTTTGTTAATTTGGGGCCTTTTTTGGACGATTGGCTCTGTGAGTGAGCCTCCATTGTTTGTGGGAACTATGCAGAGTGCGGTAAAACTATATCACAATCGTTCTGGTAGCATTTGTCTGAATAATAACCTTCAGAGTTGGTGAAGGTGTAGTTGTATCCCGATTGTTCGTGGGCTGCCCCTGGGACGGGGTTGGTTAAAGCTCAGCTCTTCTCTGCAGTCCCCGCTTCTTCCAAGACCTACAAGATTTTGTCTTTGAATAAGCTGTTTGTCAAACACGTTGGCAGCTCATGTGCTCTGTTTATGTGGAATTTTGCTAAATCTCTTGCCATGGAATCTTCTCGGGACTGTCATGCGGCATTGATCAAGGAGATATGGCAGTAGAGACGTCACATGGCACATCCCCAAGTGTATGCACTGAGGGAAAGTAAATCACAGCGTCATAGGCTCCAAATCCAGATTTACAAGGAACACGTTGTCTCTGATTCAGATCTGATCAGGGCTGCATTTGATCTGCTCTTCATCACTTGGCTTTATACAAAACGATTGCCGTTTCCTTTACACCCCAGAAAGTTAACAACGTATGATTTTAGAATAAAGGCTTCCTGTTTACTCTACAAAAGCACGTCCAGGCAATGGCCGAGCCAGCTGTGCACCTGGTAACAAGTGGCTTAAGGGAGTTCTCCATGATGGGTCTATGGTAAAACCCTATTGATCGATGTGATAATCTCCATATCTGACAGCCCTGTCGCGATCCCTTTTTATCTCAAACCATGCTAAATTAAAGTTTCTATAGGTAGTCAAACATTTCTATGTTAAACACATTTAGGGCCACATTATGTTTTGGAGGTAATATAGCAGCATATAAATACTGAAAGTACAAGCTGTGCCATTTTCTGAGAGCAGTATTATGGCTTCATTCTGAATTCTGTATCTCCATATAACACCACCTATATTTCCCATTCCAAGCTGTTAATCTTGGGTGTTAATCACACCCTTTCTCCATGCACAAATTATACCAGGTAAAACCTGGTGAAATCTGCATGGTGAAAATACAGCGCAATCCGAGTTCAATACAAAATTCAGTGCAAAATTTCATTTGCACCCAAATGTGCTTAGCGTCTTGATTGAAACGAGGCCCAAGATGCTAGGAATTCCAGTGGCCTTAAAGTTGACCGGTCTTTTTGTGCTATATTTCCACATTCCCACAGTATAAATGCCATCACGAGTTTGTTTGCAAAGGATGCCCCTGTGTTCCTTTTGCTCTTGGAAACTCATGATCCTTTAAAAGAAAACCAGGAACCTGGAATTGGCACATGGACTCGGATAAAGTTCCATTTGCTTGCAAGACTAATTTATTCATGTAGCCACCTGCCAGAATTTTATTTCATGCAACACAAAAGTAATTCTCTACCAAACCTCTTCCTTATATATTCCACCTCGAAAAAAACGCTTCCCATGTGTTTTTTGCTAACTTATATAGGTTATGTCTGTATTAGGGTGGATGAAGTGAGGGTGGATGCAGTATTTACTTGGGGTATTCAAATACTGGCACTGTAAGCAGGTGTTCACCTGGTAGAGAAGTCCATAAGAAGGCTCTGCGGTGCTGTGCATCTCCTTGTCACCTTCAGAAATGCTTCTTTTAGAGAAGGGTAAATCAGTGACTCGATTTGCTCTGATTGAAGCCATTGCCTATTTATATTAATGGCTTAAGTTGGTGGTTCTTCTTAACTTATGACTTCTATGGATCCCCACTGAATTACTGCTGGAAGCTCAGCGTCCTAAATCTATTTCTGTGATTTGAACCTCAACAATAATACACTTGGTATGTCTCTACAGTACGTGTACACACGTGCACATATCATATTTTGAGTTGGAAAAAACAGAAGGTATATATGTGTGTGTATATATATATATAGATATATATATATATATGCAAAAACAGAAGCAGAGAACTCTGGGTAGTTCTCAAGTTTAGGTGGAAAGCAGCTCCAGTAAGAGCACTATCTGAAAGAGACACGTTAGTGACAGATTCCTTACCTTAGAATATCCCCTGGCGTCAGGCTGGATCCGGAAAGTTTTTTGCGTAGCAGTACCCTTGCGCGTCGGTAGGCGGCGTCGTGCGGCTCCGCGTCCGTCGTCGGCGTCGTGATTGCCGGGATGACGTCGCGGGCAGTACTTAGGCGCCGCCCCTGCGCGCTGACGTCAGTTCTTCTTTTTCCGCGCCAGCAAGCGCAGATCCGGGAAGAGCAGTGCCCTGGTCATTTTTTGACCATACTTTTTGGTGAATTTTTTTCACTGTTTTTCGAACAAGGTGTCGTAGGGATGCCCGGTTTCAAACGATGCAGCGTCTCTGCTCGGATGATGTCCGTCACCGACCCGCATTGGGAGTGTCTCTTCTGCCTCGGCCGAGGCCACGACACGGAGTCTTGTGCCGACTGCCAGGCCCTCCACCCGAAAGCTTTGCGAGAGCGGTCTCGAAAGCTCCTCGAGGCCCGGCATTCGGCTCCGCGGAAGCCCCGGTCGCGTGAGAGGTCCAGGGGTCGATCGCGGAGTCCACACCGGTCGTCGGCATCGAAGTCTTCTTCGTCCGGTAAGTCAAAACACAAAAAGTCCAAAAAGCATCATCGCTCTAGGACTTCGCCTCGCCGGTCTCGCGACTCGGCTGAGGCCCCTCCCGGCACCGTCCCCGCGGCCCCGGACATGCCTGTGGAGTCGCCCCCGCCATACCCGCCCTTCCCGGGTTCGGGGCGGATCCGGCCAAAGTGCAGGAATTCCTGTCGGCCATGGCCCGCCTCTTCGGGCCTCAAGGTCCCTCCGGTGCGCCTTTGGGCCCCGCGGGCCCTGATGGGGTTGCTCCGGCGTCGCCGACGGCTCCGGCCCCGGCGTCGCCCGTGCCTCCAGCCTCGATCCCGGCTCCTGCTTCGGCCCCGGCCTCGATCCCGGCTCCACAACCCCCATCGACGCCGGTCGACCTAACGACACCTCCGCCGGCGCCGATGTCTCCGGTGCCGTTCTCGACGCCGCCTGGGGCTCCGAGCGGCGTCGTTCCCCAGTTCCTTCCGGCTCCGGACATGGACCCGGACCGACGTCGCTCGACGCCGGTTCCGGCGCCCGATGGGGCCTTGGATCCCAAATGTCCCTCCTCCCCCTTATTTTGAACCTGAGGAGGACCAGGAGGACTGGGAGGGGTCTGATGACCTTCTGACACGACAGTGTCAGTACGATGAGGACTGGACAGAGGGTCTAGGGGATGCTAGTGGTCTAGATACTTCCCTGACACTGGCATGCTGTCTCCTCCCGTGGCTACGGAGGAGGGAGCCAATTTTGCAACGGTGTTGCGTAGGGCGGCTGGGGCTTTACGTCTCCAACTCCCTACTGTGGCGGTCAAGACTAATATCTTGACAGAGGTGCTTCAGCCGGCAGCCTCCTCTTCGGAGACTGTGCTGCCGTTTAACGACGCCCTCACTGACGTTCTTTTGGGCGCCTGGTCCAAGCCCAACACGGGCTCCTGTGGATAGGAACGTGTCCCGACGCCATCGCCCAGCTCCGGGCGACCCCCTGTTTCTCTCTGTCCACCCCACCCCTGAGAGCTTGGTTGTCCAAGCCTCCGCTTCCCAAACCGCCTTCCCTACCGCCCCTCCGGATAGGGAATCCAAACGCCTGGATCAATTTGGGAAGAAGGGTTTTCTTCCTCCAGTGCTGGCTTGCGGTCTGTCAACACCGCTTGCCTTTTGGGCCGATATACCCACTCCTTGTGGGATTCGGTGGCGGATGTTTTGCCCCAGTGTTCTGAGGAGGTCCAGACACTGCTTTCCCGCGCCATTGCGGAAGGAAGGGATGCGGCCAAATATACAATTCGATGTGGCCTTGATACCGCCGACTCTCTGGGCAGGTCTATTGCAACGACGGTGGCGCTACGACGCCACGCCTGGCTGAGAACCACTGGTTTTTCAGGGGATGTCCAGAATACTCTCATGGACATGCCCTTTGATGGAGTCGGTCTTTTTGGGTCCAAAGCAGACCATGCGTTGGAGCGCTTTGAGGACTCACGGGCTACTGCAAAGTCCCTGGGCCTTTCTGCTACACGCCCTCCGCTGACTTCTGCTTTTCGCCCCTATCGTGGCCACGGTAGGGGCGCCCTTCACGTCAGCAGCCCAGCCACCGGCCCGCGCAGCAGGCGTCTTCGCGTGGCCGAGGACGTGGATTCCGCCGTGGCGGATCGGGCAACCAGCGTGCGGGTCAGGCCACCACCTCCAACCCGTCCGCGGCCTCCAAACCCTCCTAGTCCCTCCTTTCAGGTGCACAGCACGCCAGTAGGGGGCAGGGTCCGCCATCACCTTCACCACTGGCGTACCATCACCTCGGACAGGTGGGTCTTGGACATTGTCCGAAGGGGCTACTCCTCCCCTTCGAGTCCACCCCCCAGCCATGCCACCTCAATTCCACCGCATGTCAGGGGATCACTTGGTGCTTCTGCAGAAGGAAGTCACGGCCCTCTTGGCCAAGAGGGCCATCGAGCATGTTCCGACCCCAGAAGTAGGGCGTGGTTGCTACTCCCACTACTTCCTGGTGCCCAAAAGGACAAGGAGGACATGCGTCCTATCTTGGACCTCCGGAACGTCAATCGCTTCCTCCGGAAGGAGAAGTTCAAGATGCTCACCCTACCTCAGGTCTTGACTGCCCTCGACCCTGGAGACTGGTTGGTAGCGTTGGACTTACAGGACGCATATTTCCACATCCCCGTCCTGCCGGCCCACCGGCGTTACCTTCGGTTCACGGTAGGCCCCGAGCATTTTCAGTTCACCGTGCTCCCCTTTGGCCTTACCAGTGCCCCTCGGGTGTTCACGAAAGTGTTGGCGGTGGTCGCAGCTCATCTGCGCCGGGCAGGGGTTTCAGTCTTCCCCTACCTCGACGACTGGCTGCTGAAGGCGGGCTCGTCCCAGGCAGTCGTCTCCCACCTCCAGACTACGGCCGAACTCCTGCACTCGCTGGGGTTCTCCATCAATGTGCCGAAGTCGCATCTGATTCCTTCTCCACAGCTCCTTTTCATCGGAGCAGTTCTGGACACGACGCAGTTTCGGGCCTATCCTCCCGAACGGCGAGTCCGGGATATTCAGGCTATGATTCCGATCTTTCAGCCTTTATCCTGGGTTTCGGTACGGATGACCCTGAGGCTGCTGGGCCTCATGGCCTCCTGCATCCTGCTGGTCAATCATGCCAGATGGCATATGCGGGCTCTGCAGTGGGACCTAAAGTTCCAGTGGGCGCAGCACCAGGGCAACCTGTCCGATCACGTCCAGATCTCGGAGGGGACTACAAAACAGTTGCAGTGGTGGCTCTCGAACCGGCAATGGGTCATGGGCAGATCCCTCTCCCTTCCCCAGCCAGAGCACACAGTTGTGACGGACGCGTCCCTTCTGGGATGGGGCGGTCACATGGGAGAGGCGGAGATCAGAGGCCTCTGGTCTCCGGCGGAGTCCCGGCTCCATATCAACATTCTGGAGCTCCGGGCGATCCGACTTGCACTCAAGGCATTCCTTCCCTCTGTCAAAGGGAAGGTAGTGCAGGTGTTCACAGACAACACCACCGCCATGTGGTACTGCAACAAACAAGGCGGGGTGGGGTCGTGGACCCTTTGTCAGGAGGCTCTGCGCCTCTGGACATGGCTGGAACATCAGGGCATGTTCCTGATAGTTCAACACCTGGCAGGTTCGCTGAACGCCAGGGCGGACGAACTCAGCCGCAGGTGCATGATGGATCACGAATGGCGTCTTCACTCGGAAGTGGCGCAAGGACTCTTTCTACAGTGGGGAGAGCCTTGGTTAGATCTATTCGCCACCGAAGAGAACGCGCAATGTCATCAGTTCTGCGCGTTGGAATTTCCAAGGCGGCACTCGCTCGGTGACGCCTTTCGTCGCGAGTGGAGTTGCGGTCTGTTGTACGCCTTTCCGCCTATACCACTTCTACCCAGAGTGTTGAAGAAGATTCGGCACGACCGGGCCCAAGTCATTCTTGTGGCTCCGGACTGGGCTCGAAGAGTTTGGTATCCCGAGCTACTCAATATGAGCATAGATCCCCCGATCCGTCTGCCTCTTCGGGAGGATCTTCTGTCGCAGCAGCAGGGAACGGTCCTCCACCCGAACCTGTCCAGTCTACACCTGCTTGCGTGGAGATTGAGCGGCGGCAGTTGATTCCTTTCGACTTGCCTTCCGAAGTTTGTGATGTGATTCTGGCAGCCAGGCGTCCCTCCACTAAGGTGGTATACGCCTGCAGGTGGAACAAATTTGTGGCATGGTGCACAGCAAAGGCTGTGAATCCCCTTTCTGCCCCTCTTTCTGAGGTCCTTCTGTTCCTCTCTCTCTGGCCCAACAGGGTTCTGCCCTGGGTACCATCAAGGGTTATCTTTGTGCTATCTCGGCCTTCCTCAGGCTCCCTGATCAGCCCTCCCTTTTCAAGTCCCCTGTTGTTAACAGGTTCTTAAAAGGCATTACACACCTCTTCCCTCCTGTTCCGTTTGTAATGCCTCAGTGGGACTTGAACTTGGTTCTTACCTTTTTAATGTGCGCTCCCTTTGAGCCTCTGCATAACTGTCCTCTTCGTCTTCTGACTCTAAAGACAGCCTTCCTGGTGGCCATCACCTCCGCTCGGCGGGTGAGTGAGCTCCAGGCTTTATCTTGCAAACCTCCCTTTCTGTCTGTTCATCCAGACAAGGTTGTTCTTCGGACGCGTCCGTCCTTCTTGCCAAAGGTGGTTACTGCCTTTCACATTGGGCAGACCATCACTTTGCCTACCTTCTTTCCGCCTCCGCATCCTTCCAGAGAGGAAGAGAGGCTCCACCGTCTGGACCCAAAACGTGCGCTCTCCTTCTATATCGACCGCACAAAACACTTCCGGGTGGATGACCAGCTCTTTGTTGGCTACGTGGGCGCCAAAAGGTCGGGCGGTGCACAAACGAACCATCTCCCGCTGGGTTACCTTGTGCATCAAGACCTGCTATTCTTTGGCTAAGAAGGAGCCTCCTGTTGGGCTGCGTGCCCATTCCACCAGGGCAACGGCTGCTACCACGGCCTTGGGCCGCGGTGTTCCGCTGCCGGTTATTTGTTATTTGTTAGGCACGTGTCCGGGGTTGCTTTTATTCATTTCAGGGTGGCTTGGATGGTATTTTCCCAATCCAAAGCTGTAATACTGTCCCTGGAGTGGTAAAAGGCTTTGGCCATTTTACAGCTCGGCAGGGATAGCACTGTGCTAATCCTATGCTTAAAGACTTTGCTGTATAAATGGCAAAAGACTTTGTCCCTTTCTATCTCGGCGTGGATAGCACTGCGCTAATCTTATGCTTAAAAACTTTGATAGAAAAGCAGACATTTGAGGTGAGCAAATTTAGAGTGTCGCTGGTGTTGAGAGTGCTCTTACTGGAGCTGCTTTCCACCTAAACTTGAGAACTACCCAGAGTTCTCTGCTTCTGTTTTTGCATAATTTATTCGTCACTCTATGCCTGAAAGGGTTTTGTTTTGATATATATATATATATATATATATATTTACTTATTTAAGGAGTTTTAAGAAGTACTTCTCTGTTGCCAAACTGGCTACCTCCGAGCACTGCAAGAGTACAAAACCATTGAGGAGAACAAAGGAGAGAATAGAAATGTGAAGGATGGGAATTTTAAGATTTATATCATTATACAGATGGAGGGGTAGAGGCTTATACAATTAATTATGCTGTGTGGATCATATAAATCAAGGAGACAGTTTATATGATCAACGTTGTTGGGGCCATATTTGTGTAAGGCTTTATGCATAATACATAGTATTATGAACTTTAACCTGTATTGTACCTGGAGCCAATAGACTTTGATCACTGCTGGCGAGGTGGGTTAGAATTTTCTAAGATGGAGGCAGATTGTGGCCGCTTGGTTTTGTATCCTTTGCAGATTTTTTATTTGAAACGTTTGCAGGCCTGCACAGCTACTGTTGCAATAGCCCCGTTTAGAAAGAATCAGTTCCCTAGTTAGTTCGATGAGATGGGAGGGCAGAAGGATTGCCAACTGGTAGTTGGCGCTTTTAACACCAGTGTTTATCTGAGGTTTGAAAGACAGATCCTTGTTGAAAATAATTCCAAGTTGTTTGCACTTACTGATGGTAGACGGGGTTGTTGCAAGGTTTTTTGCCAATCAAATGGTAGTGTGCTGTGTAATTTTGGCCTGTTGACTTTGGATTAGTCTCTGTTGAGGCAAAAGAAATTGTCCCCAATTCAAGAGAGATGTGTTCCATACAGGTGTCAAATCGGTTTTGGTCAGTTGAGTTTTCATTTTGTCTGAGAAAGATTTAAGAGTCACCCTTGCATAGCTGAGGCTCGAGCTGGTATGAGTCAATGATTGATGCCCGGGGGTGCATGTATGCATTAAATAATAAAGAAGAATGTGATGATCCTTGAAAGTCTCTGCAGTCTGATAGTTTCCATGTGGGTTCTAGAGAGCCAGTTCTGACTTGGTATTTCATGTCTGGCAGGAATGATCTAATCCGTTCTATGGCACTGCCTATCCGATCAGGCCTATCCGATCATCAGTCTGTTGAGCAAGATATTGTGATCCACAGTGTAATAGGCAGTTGAGAGATTGAGGAGAAGCAGTGCAGCTGGATATTTGGCATCCAGGGCTAATAGCACTGATAAATATACATGAGATCATCTTGTTTCCAGTCTCCTTTCTGGCCAAAAACCTGATTTGGTCATTATATAGGAGGTTATTTGTTTCATGATCTTACTGTTAGGTTATTTTCTTTTCTGATGAATGCCGGACTCTTTGCCGATGAATGGCATAATCGAGATTGGTAGGAAATTGGATAGAATGGTAGGGTCTGCTGATGGTTTATTTAGCAAGGAGGTGATTGCTTTAGCATGGCAGGTACTTTTCCTTCTTACATTGAGCCATTGATCAATTCTGTAACTTCTGGAACTACTGTATGGAAGAACTCCTTAATCAACTTGGCTACACCAGGGGAGGTTGCGGTGTCTGAAGCTTGTGTTTCTGCAAATGATAACACTTGTACAAAGTTAAAGTTGCAGAATGATGTGTTAGGAGGGAGCTGGGAAACTGGATATTTTGGAGTACTATATAATTTGTCATGAATTTTTAATTTTCCCTTTAAAAAAAAAAAAGTGACATTTGTTACATAGCGAGATTAGAGCGTTGGCTTGGTTGACGGGATGTTTGAAGACAAGGTTTCTCTAAAGAGTTTGAGCATGCTGAAAGCATTGGAAGATAACACTGTACATTGGGTGTAAAAACTCTTCTTGGTTCTGTTGATAACCCGCCCTGGCACCCGCCCAAACCGGCCTGTGGCCCTGTACTCTCTCCCACAGCAGATGCCATGAATAGTCCGATCTGTGATCCACAAGAATAGGCGAGCTGGCTTAAGTTATTGGGGAATTGGTGACCTTTCGTCAAGTTGGCATGCTAAGCCAGCTTGTCTGGCGTTTGTAATGTGGATGTCGGCACATACTGTGCTGTTGTTTCCCTCCACCTTCTTGGGCAGATGAATACATTTTGCCAATCTCTTTTTTTCTGTTGTGTGTACACGATGCTGATGTTCTACAGAAAACTCTGTTCACTTTGAGTTTTAACATCTATATGTCCTCCTTGCCCTCTTTTTAGAGCCTTGTTACCATGTTGGTGCTGATAGTGCTTATCTACCTTGGTCACAAATATGTCAGCATGGAGGATATACTTGGGAATCAGGACACCTTCAATTGCATGAGAGCTTGTTTAAACTAGAACAAAGATTGTTTCAATGAGCGTTAATTATTTAACATTGAGATCCATGTTTTTTTAAAGCCATGCCAATTTGCTGTGCTTTTTCACACTAGATCTGTCTTGTTTGTTTGAGGGTTTGCCACCTTTCCTGCTTCACAAATGATGGTCCTTTTTAAATGCTGAAGCCGGCTTGTATGAGCAGATGTAATGTTATCGCAATCACAGATCCTGAAATGCCCAAGTTTTTGAACAGTGAGCCTATGCTGACAATTCACGTGTCTTCAATGTATGTCCGTTATATTGCACAAGAACCAGAATCCATATTCTGTGGCAGATTTTGGGATGTATGTGTTCAGTGTTACTTGCTAGACGATTGTGCAGCCCTCAACATATGCTATGGTCTGACCACAATGTACACATTCAGTAGTGCGGGTCTATTGCCCAAGCCTCTGTGTGATTGTGGAGTGAGTGATGTATGCTGCTGAGCCGAATGATTGCCATCAGAAATATGTCCTCTTCTCCATTTCTGTGAATGACACCAGTCCCCCAACGCAAGAAATTCTCCCAGAGTCAAAGTGAGGTAGTTTCAGGATTAGCGCAATAATGTGCATGTGCATTTCTGCTGTAATATTGTTGGCAGAGGCATATTTGGGACACAATTATCAACAGTGGTAAGATTCCCTGTTGCATGCCATCACTTCTGACCCTAATATTATGCAGTGCGCTATATAGCGCGGCAGCTTATTACAGTTTGCTGTATCACATAGATAAGCACCAAGCGCTTGCTGTGTGCATCCGCTCACCTCTAACAAAGTCATAATGTGATCTCGATTTACAGATTCCATCACTACGCTATGTTTTGCATTTACCATACGTTTTCATTTTAGACTGCAGTGCCTGGCAACCACTAGCCTTGATGAAGCACTTACATCTGTGCCCTGTTCTTTCCCTTTTGTTGAATTTTATTGATAACCAGTTTGATACAAAAGGAATCTACGCACGTTTGAAAATAAAATCGAATGCCCAAGTGCAGCTTAATGTGACATCCCGCTATCCTTCTAAGCACGTATAATTTGTTGTGTGCTATCCCACCCATACAATTCATTGACAAGTAGGCTGATCTAGCCCTTGAAGTCTGCCATTGCTCCACCTGCTATAACACTGTAAACGTTCTCTCCAGCCCTGACCTATCTCCTTGGTCAGGGACTAGCAGGCGAGTATTTTCACAGGTATTTATTTCTGCTATCACGAGCTGGTATTTGGGGTAAATTTGTCAATAAATGTGTGTTTGGACGAGCCGAGTCCCACAACGTATTTCAGACAAGAATCACTTCTTTTGTATTAATTTTACTGTGAGCTATGTATATGTCTAAAGAACTGTTTTAGACAATAATTGAGTTGGCTGCATTGTAGTATGGCACTAGATGCATGTGTGCCTTCTTGCTGTCAAACCTGCTCTGTATGTTGACCTTGGCCCCATCAGAACCTTGCAGCCTCTTTACAGCGTGCTTGATCTGGTGATTGTTGTCTTTAATGTCAACAAGAAAGCCTGATGAGTTACACTCTTCAAACGACTTCATGGCAGTAAGTGGGACCTTGATGATGTCTTGGAGCTAGACGTGTAGTCTGTCTGAGCGGCAGCACAGGGCGTGTATCCACAGTGTCTGCATTTCAACCCAGCCAGGACATTGCACAGGATGTGCCAATCCAGCAGACCGTATATCGGTGACTCATAGTGAGGTGCCTCATTAGTGTATAGGAGGCTGGTTTTACATCTACACCTCGCTGTAAATGGAGTGATGGAGGCCTGCACGGGACTGGTGACCTCTACCTAGCTACCTATATTTCACTTTTTTGAAGTGTCAGCACTATGTCTCTTGTCTTCTAAGGACACAGTCCACAGTAATAAAGGACAGTAGCCACGATACCTTAATAAATAGCATATAGTAAAAGGAACATCTTGAGGGTCCATGGGACATCTCCAATCCCTCCCCTCCCATGCAGTCTGCTCTCCTTCATGGAAAACTTTCAATTTCCGAATGATGCACGACTTACCTGCTGTCAATCTTTCATTGCTTTGAGACCTCCATACCACTTGAAAAGCATGGATATATTTCCTTGTGATTTGCAAGGAGGGGACCTTGACTACTCCCTTTTCACTTGTGATTCTGAAGGTCTCGATGTTATTGGAAATTGCAAGATCATTTGTGAATTGCACTGTACAGATACAATATGCAAGTTTTTTGTGAATTGCAGTATCTTGGGGTTTCGTATTCAGTGGCATTGCTTGTCAGTTGTATAGAGCGGAGATTACACCCACAATCCCCTTGTCCATACGGATCACACTGATAAACTTGTTACTCTAAGTCCTAGTCTACTTGAGGCCTCCTTGACCCTAGGGTCCTCACACCCTGAAGGTGGTGGGACTGTCCTAATTTTATTAGGTCTCGCCTGGCGTTGCAGCGCGCATGCGCTGTTCGCTCTGCGAGGGCTTCTTGGAATCGATACGATTTCAGAAGGGGACTTGAAGCCCCGCCCCTCTTTTCCATTGGTTTGCGTCATCGTTTATGTTAAACGATGGCGCGTGATTGGAAAGCGGGCTTTTTTGTTACCGCCTTGTCCAATTTTAGGAAGGCCCATCTGGACAGGCCGACGCCATCTTGGTTTGCCGTGACGTAGGAGGGTGTGCTCCTAGCTTGTTTACTGGCTCCTGATTGTGAATCCTACCCGCTCCTCCCTCCCCATCCCCCCATCCCAAAGCAAACTTCCCAGAGTTGGGCTCTTCATTCTTCATGTGCTTCCCGAGGCGGAGGGCAAACTTAGCCGCGCCGTGCTTATAAGCTTCATTGCTCCGACTGCGGCGCTAACTGCAGGCTATGATTCATCCGGGTTCAGACGCCTTCATTTCTGGGTCGCTGGAGCCAGGCCAGAGCGGTGCCGTTTGCTTTAATCATTTACAAAGTACGTGTTTCAAATAACTAAACATGCGTATGGAAAAACGAAAACTGTAGTAAAATCCTTACTCGCAAAGACAGTATCGGAGAACTGTTCCGTGCAGAAGGGTCAGTTCGGGAAGTAGCGCAGATTATTTCCCGTTGTATAGAAGTGGAACGTGCTTGTTAAATCCAGGCTGCTAATTATAAGTAAGGTCGGTGATCCATGCGTGATTAGCTTGCATTGTAGCGCCGCACAACACGCGCGCCCGCCTCAACCTTGTCAAGGTAATTATGTCTCATTTATAATTCGTATTCCCTTTATATGACGTAAGGGACCGGGAGTCTAATTTCAAAACCTTTGCCTTGTATTTTTATTGTCTTTTTGAAACGGATTCCCTTTTAAAATTGTTTTTTCATAACCCCTTTCAGTTCCTGCGCGAGTTTGTTAAGAGTTTAGCGCACGTGACCAGGAAATTGCATGGGTAAAATGCTGCGCATGCGGATGTGGGAGTATGTTTGGGAGGCACATGGTGCAGGCGTGGGAGGTGCTTTACCACGTGTGTGGTGGTCACTTGATGTCCTAGTCATCTGCCCCGGCCCCAGCAGCCCAACATGGGAAAAATACACCAACCGTAAGTAGGGCTAACAGGGGACTCCACTTCCGTGTTTTAGTTTGCAACCTATTGCATTCTGGAACTTGTAGTCCAGGTTCTCTACAGTTGATCCTGTTGAACTAAACAATTAAAAATAATAATAATAATTGCCTTGCTTTGGCAGAGAGGGCTGGTCACCTTTGCAGCGCGGTTTCTCATTCAGTCCACTCTTGAAAAGCCAGCTTGCTGCATGCAGGGTTTCTAATGTCCTTACTCTGTTTGCACATTTTTGACGTGTCTGCTTTGTATGCGTTCCCTCCATCGAGGTACACCAACCTTAATTGTCCAGCTGCTGGCACCAGTTGCCTTTCAGTAAAAAATTTCAAGATGGTATGTCAAGGGTCCAACAACATCCGTCCTCGAGGGCATCCTCAGATATGACGTTAGGAAGCCTGTCATGGCACGAAGTGACCTTTTCAATGGATGATCCAGTGGGTTTCAAGTAATTACCAGTTTGAGCAGATTGGTTTTCCAAAATGAGCGTGCCATGATGTATCTACCTTTAAGGAGGCTGTCCTTGCCTTTGGGTGTTCCCTGCTTGCAAGGCTTTGTAAGCTTCCGGTGCCAATGTATATATTTTGCACTTGTTCTGACCTCGGAGGCACCAGAGCTACTTAAACAAGCGTTGCCAAAGCCAAGTTCTCACCTTATTGTCCTGCTGACTTTGTCAACTTGTTTTGGCATTTGTATGGTGAATAATTGTCAATATTTGCACGACGTGCGTCAATTTTTGCTGCAAGTTTCCTCCAGAAGAAATATGGTAAAATAACCGGGGGAGGAGGGGCTCACCTCATAAACTGTGCATTTTTAGAGGTTCCCGTTCTAGATCAATTTAGCGTTACACTGCATTTCTTAGTTCTGGGGGGCTCTTTGTAAGTAACAGTTTATTTATAGATAGATAGGTCGGTGATAAACGTGTCAGTTCATCTATTACTTTGACAGCAGGCGATGTTGAGCTGTGCAACATGTGCTGCTGGGCAGGGTAGGACTGAAACAGAAAATAAGCCCGGGGAAACAAAATAAAAGTTGGATCCATTAGGGAATAATATAGCTAAAAAATGGCCCATATTTGTAAACAGGGGCAGTTTTGAACATGTGAAGACACATTGTTTAGGGGTTTTGTAAGGCATTGAAGACCGCATGGATTTGAGCTTGCTGCAGGCAATGTTTGTTTTAATGCCAGGAAAATCAACAGTAAAAACCGGCCCAGCAGACCATAAAACGTGCCCACAAAGAGACAACAAGCATTGAAAATGCAATAGGTCTCGCCTTTGATTAAGTTAAAGCCATTTGCTTTGCTAATGGTATTGTATTCTACCTTTGCATTATTTTGTGTATATTTGTGATATGTTGTAGTTGTATGTAGTTAGAATTGTTTAGTTAGCTGTGTAGTAGTTTAAAGCATAGCGTTAGTAGGAAAAGAGCAGTGTTTCACATTTGGGAGGTGAATGAATAGAAGAATAGTATGTGTGTTAATTTCGTATAGTGAGGATTACAATAGCATGTGGCAGACGAAAGGGGCGAGGGGAGAGCAAATATATGCAAATATTACAAATATACACTAAATAATGCAAAGCTAGAGTACAATACCATTAGCAAAGCAAATGGCTTTAACTTGATCAAAGGCGAGACCTATTGCATTTTCAATGCTTGTTTTTCTTGTGGTGTGTACATCCTTAAGAACAGACTGCTGAGCTTCAAGGGGACAGCTTCCTTATTGTACGTGGGTACCATGCTGGGGGTTAAAAGCACATCCGACACCTCTGTTCTAATTAAACAGCCGATCTTGAAATCTGAACCCAGATCAGCTTGTGGCAAAGCACACCGTATTGGCAAATCATAAACCATTCCTTAAAAATAGTGTCTATTTAGAGAACATTGCATGTTATTTTCCTACTTTTTTTAATTGTTCAACATAAAATTCTGCTTTAGATGTCGAATTTGTGAAAATTGTATATGGCCACTGGATGCAGGATTGATTTTCATAGGCCCTCCAGGGCCAGTGGTGATGAGGTGTGGGATCCGTTGGTTTGGCTACTGACTAACATTTCAATTTTCTTCTCTTAGGTATATGTATTGGACAGACTGGGGTGAAACGCCACGCATTGAGCGTGCAGGCATGGATGGCACCTCACGCAAGATTATTGTGGATTCCGATATTTACTGGCCCAACGGGCTGACCATTGATCTAGATGAGCAAAAGCTCTACTGGGCAGATGCAAAGCTGAGTTTCATCCACCGGGCCAACCTGGACGGATCCTTTAGGTAAGCTTTGATTTGATCGCTTCGACTGCTCTGTATGACTCCTACAAAAACTAAGATGAGCCACAGGTCGTGACGTCACTCAGAAAACATGCCCCATTACCTTTTACTCATTACGTTGACCGGGTTTCTTTGTAGTTTCTTCTCTTGGCTTTGATGGCTTTTTTTGCAGACAAGTTGTATTTCTCAGACAGTGGAGTGTTTTCATTGTGTAGCAAAATTATAGATGCTCTATTTATTCTTTGTTAGTATTTTTTTTTAGCGTTTTGGACAGTGGGTGTTCTAAAATTGCAAAGCTAAATAATAACAAAAATAGCTGTTATTTTAGTACGGTCTCCAGTACACAGGGTCTCATTTGTTGCCGTGTTGTCATATTGGTATGCTAGTCTTTTGACCAACGTTTGCTTGATCCTTTTCCACCAGGCATTTGTTATGCTCTTGATTTCCAATTGACATTTTCCACTGCACGTAATAAGATTTTGGAATGCAAATTTTTCCCTGTGGCTTGCTTGCATACGCATGCCCATGTAAGAGTGATTATTGTGATACGCTTTGGCTGATGAGAGTAGTATAAAGGCTTCTCTCTGTAGAAAGTAAGCTTGCTACATTGTCCCATTTAGTGAAAGAGACTGCAGTCCTGCTGCAAGGTTCTAGCACCCCAGTGATTAACCTCCAAAGAAGAGATCTTATCTCTGCATCCTGGAAATTTGTTATAATTCTAGTTCAGGCCTGGATTCATATGCGAGAATTAATATCCTTGAGATGTATTTAATTATTTTTTAATTTTACATGCAGTACTCTGGGATCCTAAAACATTTTGGACACCATGAGCGTTGAATGTTGTTTGTCGTATTGTGTACTGTGCATTAATGTTGTATTGTATATGCTAGGTTCCTTTAGCCTTAATACACCAGAGGTGATGTGGGCTACCACTACCTGGACTGATTTGTGTAGTGTGAAACAGTGTGTAGTGTATTTGTATTATTATTGCACCGTTTGGTGTACCCCCTGTTGTATCGAAAAATGAACTAGTAACCCTGTTATCAGTGAAGTGTGTTAAGCACTGATGCAGTCGGCACAAATGTTGTGCTCTGCAGTGTACTGTGCATGGACTTCCACTGCATGCTGTATCTTATATTAGTTCGAGTCCGTCCTTGCTGCGGAGTGCTTGCTTGGTTGCTTGGAGGTCATTTCTTAGCTTGCCTGTGAGATTTTATAAAGTTGATGGAGTGAGACTTGTAAATAACAATGGAAAGATGCTTGAAGCTAGCTAGCCCAGTTCTTCTTTCATAATTTGTTTTTATTCTATCCTTTCGAAACACGAGTATTACAATCAATCATTTATTTATTTGAGTCAGTTCCTTAATAATTACAGAATCATTCATTTCTATGTATCAGATCTATTTCATTGTCGGTTTATAATGGTTCATCATATTGCTTACCAAATACATATATACTTCACTACTTGGACTTTAATAATTGGAAAACGTATCAGTCTAAAGTTTGTATCATTTATCAGTCTATCTGTCCGTCTATCCATTTATCTATAAAGTATATATGTGTGTGTGTGTACATATCATATACACACAGAATCATCAAAGCAACGCATAATTCAAAGGGTGCGTCATATCCGGGCATTACAATCTTACAATATTCTAGATAGCGATGCCATAGAGTGACTCATGATTTCCATTTCCGTGCTGAATAATGTAGTTAACCCTGCTGTTTAATTTGGCACTTAGTTGTTGCATAGTACAAGTGGCCATGTTCATGGTTTGGTTTGTTTTCTTGAACCTGAACTAACCATTAATACCTTTCCATCTACACTCAGTGTAACAGTTGTGCCACATACTTCCAGATGATTAAAACGGGCACAAACTGTTGATCAATAGTAAAAAATAAAATGAAACATTTAACATTTTCAAGGATATTGCTCTAAACATAATTATTCCACGTTTATACAAAGCAATACACATATATAGGTACATGTCTATAGTTCAAATCAATGCTTATATACAGAGAGATATGCTGTATATTTCTATCTGTTTGCCTATGGTGGTTATGTGGGGAAGAGCCAATTCTTGAGTAGTTTTCTGAAGATAAGGTGGTTATCCGTGGATCTTATGTTGGGGGGCTCATACACCAATATATATAATTATATATATATATATATATATATATATATATATATATATATATATATATATATATGTATTAGTCCGTTTTCAAATTATCATTAGGGATGTTTTGAACCAAGCCCTTTTGACTAGTTTAGGAAAGCTCTTGTTTGATTACATTTTTATCACGTTCCACATATCTTCTCAATTTGGGCAATGTCCAGGTTAAGCGAGCCAAGTCACCATAGCACCGCTGATATCACAGAGGAAGTTCGCTTAAGCTTTGGAAAATGTATGTGAAACTTAAGAGAATACTAGCATAAAAGCAGTATTTTAAAGCGTCTCCTTACACTCACACAATGTGTGCCATCACATCTAACCAAGATTTCACGGAACCAAAAGGCATCACTGTTCACTAATTGGGAAAGTGGCAGCAGCTAGAGGCGGGGGTTACTACATGAAGGAATCGTGCTTAAAACATCTCGGGAATGCAGTTGAAGTTGCAGCTCGGGTAACTGGAAAGATTCCTCTATTTACAGCGCAAGCACTTGAACAGCTAATTACAACAGTCTTCTGGGCTAAGGAGTGATTTATAACATACACAAAAGCCATTTCCATAGATGGCAATCCCCTCCCCATGCGCCGTGTGTCTGTGTGGAAAAGGATTTCGGAACGCAGATTTGCTTGGGATGTTGTCGTTGGACGTCAAGCGCTTCCATCTGTGATAAACCAAAGACTTATTCGTTCAAGACACTGCACAGTTGTACCCACTTATGTAAATCTCCATTTTAGGTTTGGCCTAGAAACCGCTCTAGCTGTTTCCTGACTTGCTTAATAAAAAGAAATCTGTGTGTGTATATATGTGTGTGTGTGTGTGTATATATATGTGTATGTGTATGATATATATATATTGTTTTTTTTTTAACCTACTGGAAGTAGGTAGTTATTGTTAGGACCAAAGTTTCCAAAGGCAAAGCGTTTTTTGTTTTGCCAATAACTTTGGCGCTGCTTGACGAATCTCCACAGAAATTTCACAAAACGTCCCCTTTTTGGTTCAGCTGCTATGTTCAAAGTTTTGGGGTGATCCATCAACCGGGGACCGAGAAAAAAAGGGGGGGGGACTCTATAATGCGTTTTCCCCATGTTAAGTCTATGGGGATTTTTCATTTTTTGAACACAAGCACAGCTCGAACTGCTGAACGGAATTACATCAAATTTGGCAGTAAGCTAGATGTTGGTCCAGAAAGCGTGCTTTTTGTGAATTGGTGTAAATCCGTTCAGTAGTGTTTGAGATATCTATCTTTAAAAAATATAAATATCTGGGGACGCGAGTCCTTGCAGTGGACTAGTGAATCCTACTAAAATGTGATTGGCTGTCAACACTTCAACCAGGATGTGTTTGCAGCGTTCTTGGGACTCAGTGTGAACAGAGTCCCAGAAAAAAAGTTTAAAAAAAGAAAAGGGGGGCATGGTAGGAATACCCTGACCCCCCAGATATGGTGGGCCCCCAATGACTCTCAATAGCCAAGGGGACTTCATACTCCTACTAGTTGTGCGCCAGGAGGCGGATGTCCAGAGTGGTGGAGAAAGGAGGTGTGGCCTCGTATCAGGTCTCCGCAATCCTGCTGTGTGTGACTTACTGGAGGTAAGAGGAGGGTAGTTGGCCCCCAAGGACGTCCTTGGGGACCACTACCCCTCCTCTTACCTCCAGTAAGTCCCACACAGCAGGATTGCAAAGAGGTCTTCGGAGGCCAAGCCTCCTTTCTCCACCACTCTGCAAACATGGCTCGTGGTGCACTACTTGTTGGGGGATGAAGTCCACTTTAGTTCTGAGGGACCTTGGGGGGCCAGGAAGCCCGCCTGGTACCTCCTGTAAGTCCTACACAGCGGGATTCCTGAGAACTGGTCGGAGGCCCAGCCCCCTTTCTCCACCCCTCTGCACACGCGAATACTAGTTAAAAAAACAATAGAAATTCACTGAAAAAACTAAAGGTTACATGGACGTTAGTGTTAGGAATTAGCATTTAAAAAACCTTTGAAATTAACTGAAAAAACCAAAGGTCAGTGATGTCATTTGAGATGTCATGAGTGATGTCACTGACCATGTCATGAATGATGTAATGTGAGGTCATAAGCAGTGCATTGCGGGCCGCAAGTTAAACTGCTGAATTTCTCTGGTTTTGTACAAGTGAAACCTGAGCCTAACTATAACTTCTCTGTAACAGTTGGTGTATGTGTGTGTGTGTGTGTGTGCGCGTGTGTGTGTGTGTGTGTGTGTGTGTGTGTGTGTGCGCGTGTGTGTGTGTGTGTGTGCGCGTGTGTGTATATATGTGTGTGTATATGTATGTATATATATATATATATATATATATATATATATATATATATATATATATATATATATACACACACATATATGTACGAGATACAACAGATTTCTTAAGGCAAATATACGAAGTACAATGGAGGGATGACTATTTATTGCTAACACTGGATGTATCTGATCTCTACACATCTATTAATCATTGTGATGGGTTAAAGGCATTAGAATATTTTTTGGGCACAAGGTCTATTGAATTGTATATGCATAACAAGATGATTGTGGATTTAACCAGATTTTGTTTAGAAAACAACTATTTCCTCTTTCAACAGCAAGTGTACCACCAGGTTAGAGGCGTAGCTATGGGGGCGAGCTTTTCCCCTAGCTACGCCTGTTTACACATGGGGTGGTGGGAGGAAAATGTGGTAGCCACTAATCATGCAGAAACAATAGCCAACAATGTTATTAAATGGATACGATATATTGATGATTTATTTGTTATATGGCGAGGTGATCAGAAATCCGCAGAAGATTTCATCATGAAGTTAAATGACAACAACATTAATTTGCATTTGACCCACAATATCAGTAAAAAATCTGTATGTTTCTTAGACGTTGAGGTCTACACTGATGAAGGCAAGCTACATACTAAACTACATCGTAAACCAACAGCAGGCAATACCATTTTACATTCGAGTAGTTTTCATCCCAAACACACGATTGGCAGCATCCCATATGGGGAAATGCTGCGGATCCGCAGAATTTGTAGTAATGACCATGACCTAATAGTGGCTCAAGGAGAATGTAAGTCGAGATTTTTAGCCAGAGGGTACAACAGCACAATAATAGATAAGGCTATCTCGCGTACAAGAAGTATGGATAGAGAGGATTTGTTGTTTAATCCATCTAACAGCAAGACTAAACAGATAACCAATAGAGGACAAGACACAGGAAATCCGAGGCTCATAATGACATATAATAAACAAAAAGATAGCCTGGTGAGAATTATTAAAAAGAACTGGCAGCTTGTCTGTAACGATCCTGTCTTAGGTGATACACTATCTAAATCTCCAGTGATCACCTATAGAAAAGCCCCGAGCACCAGCGATTTCCTAGTGAGTAGCAGCCCTGAAATCAAATCCGGCACCAGTTGGCTAACTGGTAGCAAGGGTTTTGTAAGATGCACAACATGCAAAGCTTGCAGGTTTGGCATCAGTAAAACTTCATTCACAACACCCTTCAATGACAGACCGATAATGATTGATAAATACCTCACGTGCAAAACTGAGTTTGCAATCTATGTGCTGGAGTGCTCTTGTGGGCTACGGTATGTAGGTAGTACAAAACTGCCGGCCCACAAGAGAATACTACAGCACTTACGAGCAATCACGAATGCAGACACAACCTATCCCGTGGCTCGACATTTTGGTGAGGTCCATGATAAGAACTTGGACCACCTAAAATATTACGTGATAGACTGCATTCCCCCACAAAGAAGAGGTGGTAACAGGGAGGCAAGCTTAAGAAGATTAGAAACCAAGTATATACTAGAAATTGATAGCAAAAGTCCCCAAGGATTAAATACGACGGAGGACTTACATACTTGGTTATGAGGATATTATAACACTCATTACCCATCAACCACTTTCTGAAACCATTAAGGGTCAATAGAATATAGACCGCTAAAACTGTAAAACCGCAAAACAGAGATTCTTTTTAAATAAAACCTTTTCCACCACCCCTTTTCCCCTTGGTTTTTATTTTTCCTTGCGGTTTCCAGACAGGGATCAATAAAGAACCATTGTTTAATTATTGTTTTAACGTACACATTTTTTAGGCACAGGGGGAATAAATATACCAGCACATTACGAGCACATAGCACTTTATTCCGACACAGTACATAGTATAATACCATTGCCCACAGGGGCAGTATCACTCAATAGAATTATAACAGAGATACATGAAGTTCTCTTTTTCTAAGTGGTTCCAATATTTTTTAGAAAAAATCAGTTTTAGCAATTAAAAGACATAGGCTTATTTGAATAGGTGAAGGTGGTGCAATTTTAAAAATTGTATTTTTTAAAACCATTTTTGTATGCCTGGATTATGAGGTCTTGAAGGGTAAAAAGGAAAGGAAAAAAAGGTACCCCATTGCTATGCATTATGCACATATATGCTGCTATTCAAATACATTCAAAACGGGTAGAATTGCGTAATTTGCACATTGTATTATTGTTGGAACCCAGATATAAAACAAAAGACGTTTTAAAAAATTGGGTTGATATATGTACTGTAAAGTTTGAAAGAAATTAGACGGGTAGTCTGTTTTCACTATTTATTAAGCACTTGGCACTTTAAATTTGGTGTGGAAATGACGTAAGAATCATGTGATCAAGGCCCTGCGAGGCCGAAACGCGTCATGATGGCAGCACAGCACGGAAAATAAATTAAGTGCAAAGAAAAAGTGGAGTCCGTTTCGTTTTTGGGTTCAGCGTTGCAGGAACCAGTGACAAAAAGGAAAAAGTATAATATATATATATATATATATATATATATATATATATATATATATATATATATTCATTCATTCATTCATTCATTCATTCCATGGCTCCGGCAAGCGTCTTCCTGATATTTCCCTGCTTGCCTGCCGTCTGCTCTCTCAACTCCCCCCCATCTTTAGCATTTGACTGAAGATTCTTATTTTGGGCACATTGCTTTATCGCTCCGTGCCTCGCATTGCAAACAGTAGCTGTCAATAAATAACAACCATGGGTGCTGTCCAGTAATCCGATCCTCATCTCTGTGATTTGGTCTCAACCATACCCCAAATACACCTCTCATTTGAGATGCTACAGCTGTTCTAAAATTGATGCTGTAGGAGTGCTCTGCTGGTTCTTGTAGGTAGGTAGTGACATCACTGGTTTCCGGCCAAAACCATCTTATAAAGAGAAGGTCAAATGAGAACTTTATTTCCCAGCACTCATCTGTACAAGACATGACATCACTGGATTTCTCATTAGCCATCTGCACAGGAAGTGACATCACTTCCTCCCTTCTCCCTAGTTTAGTCAGCTCTTCAGGGGGTCCCCAGCAAAGGGCATACACAGACAAGGGCATTGCCTACTTGGGCTTCTGAGGGCTGGGAACGGCCAGAGCCTCTGTTCCGTACAAACCTATTATGGAAGCTTATAATCTTGTGCCTCTCTCAGCACCCCATACTGCCAATCCCCACAGTCACACCCAGATGTATACAATCTAGACACTGACATTCTCACAACATAGACCCATCTTCATACACATTCCACCTACCATGCAAACTGTAGAACACACATTCCAACTCATGCTCATTAGTGCTCACTATGCAATATTTGACGCCACAACACTCCACGCCAATACTTCACCATACATCAGTCCTCATCTGTCACAAGCTTGATGCCCTCTTCATCACAGAAACATGGTTCCCCCCTACATCTTTGCACATGCTAGACGTCCTTCTTCCCACAGGGTACAGCATTCATGATGTGGACCACGCACAGAAGAAGGATCCTGCACACTAGGCAAGCAAGTAACACTTAACTTAATGGAGCTACTGACGTGCCATTTCCCTCTCTGCAACTGAGGCTTCTGCCTTCCATCACATCTACAGGCCTCCTGGGCAGAGGAAGGAGTTCATTGTTGAATTCTTAGATCTCCTCACCACCTCGTCTATCCAACATGCCCACACCACCCTCTTGGGTGACTTTAACCGCTCCTAGACCATGCACTCTTTAAAAAAAAAAAAAAAAAAGACACTCTTTAACCTCATAGGTACATCATGTCACGAAATCAGCAAAATCCCAAAGGTCACATACTCGTTCTGGTCTTCTCAACAGTTCACCAACAATCCTATGCAATGGAATCTAATGGAGGTAACATCTCCAATAATAGTCGGGGGGATTTTAATGTTCTATTAGATCCAACACAGGACAGGTCTAGCATAAGGAGCCATGATCATGCCCCCGTGTGCACCAGGCCCTGAAAAATATGTTGCATGATTTGACCCTATTAGATGTGTGGAGGCATAGAATGGGAGCCAGACATGGCTTCACGTTCCATAGTAAAAAGTACGGCCATTTCTCCAGGTTAGACTACCTCTTTGCGGACAGGGCTATTCTAGATGCAATAACAACAATGAGCATTCTTCCTGGTCATATTTCGGATCATGCTTCGATTAGCGTGTCCCAAGTGGGATATAGTAGAGTGTCTAGGCCAAGATGGACATTAAAAAGGGCCATTCTTACTGACCCAGAATTTGGCGAGGCACTAAAGCAAGCAAGTGTGGCTTATTTTAATGACAATATAGGGTCCACCTCTTTAGATGTTGTGTGGGATGCCTTTAAGGCATATATTAGAGGGGTGCTGCAAAGCCTGGCATATCTTAAAACAAACGCTGAGAGAGCAAGTTTAAAGATAATTGAGGATAGAGTGGGATCACTGGAGGCTGACCTCCTTCGGACTGGCTCTTGGTCAGATGCTGCAAGGGAGCAGACACAGAGACTCTTAGAAGAGGCAAGGCAAGATTACAGGATTAAAATGGACCAAAAGTGTAAAGTGCAGTGGCAAGCCAGCTGTATGCAGAGCTTTGAATATGGGGAGAAGCCAGGTGCATTACTAGCGTGGAAAGGTAGAGCAGACGGATCAAGGAACGTCATTAGACAATTGGTAGTAAATTCTAAGGGGGATGTTTCAGACAAAACTGAAGAAATGCAAGCCTGTCTCGCATCCTTATTCTCTGAATTATATAAGGAGGAGATTCGTCCCAATCAAGATCTCCTCAAAGCCTGGCTAAGCAAGGTACAATTGCCAAGCTTGACAATGGAGAGTAGGGAGATACTTGATTGAGGCCCTCATAACTAAGGAAGAGATCTGCTTAAGCCTAGCTAAAAGTAGGAACGGTAAGGCTGCGGGCACGGATGCCCTGCCGAATGAGGTTTATAAATTATTTATAGAGGAATTGGTTTCAGTCCTGGAAAATCTGTTTAACTCAATATATCGGCAGGGTGGATGCGTCCCTAGATCCTGGAAGAAGGCTACAATAGCTCTCATCTTGAAGCCCTCCAAAGATCCTAGCAGGGCCGATTCCTATTGATCAATCTCCCTTCTGAATGCAGATTATAAAATCCTTTATGAGAATTTTAGCGGGGAGATTGGCAAAGCTTGCTCCACAGCTGATACATTCAGATCAGAAGGACTTTATTCCTAAGAGGCAGATACAGGAGTTGACGCAACAACTTATCGGCAGAATAGTGTCATGTGGTTTGTGGCCTCATGGTCTGCCTTGCTAAGTTGGCTTCGGTCTGAGTGCCATGATGCCTTTTTTGCGCACGTTACTTTGTGACTTTGTTTTTCCAGCCTCTGCTTCTGCCCGGCTATTTTAGAACTGTCTGCATTTCTGCCTTTCACCTTTTCTCCTGTTCCCTGTGGGTTACGTCTGCACAACATGTACAAGGTCGAAAAACAACGTCCCTTGTTCTTGCGGATCTGGCCAGTCCCTCGCACTTAGACATAACACTAAGTACAGCTGCACTGGAGTAATTTGTGTGCTTTTAATATTGTGATTTCACGGTTAGAGGGATTTGGAGAAAAACCTTTCCAGAGAGAAGAGCTGTGCTTGTCTGATGATGTAAACCTTGCATCTAGATATTGAGGTATGGGGGTTCGCCTGACAATGCCCAGAGGTCTTCTGTTTTTATAATAAACTAGCTAATAGCACGGGAGGGTGGTATGGTCATTTAGCCCTATATCCACTGCTTTATGAAATGCTTTCCCGTTTGTATTCTATGGAATTGTAACTATGCTTATTATTTTATCCTTATGCATTATGCTGATAGTACTGGCACGTGTACTGTATCTTAGAGCACGGTAGTTGAAATAAACATTTTAAACTATACAGTGTCTCTTATTACGCACGTTGTGGACAGGTATGAGTGAGTTATGAAAGGGTGTCCTTGCTCCCGCGAGTCCTGAGAGAGAGAGAGAGACCGTGTTCTGGGTTGTCTAATCATTGGTAGCATCGTTGCTAATGAGACGCTAAAGCTAGTCGGATTGGGATTGTGGGTACTAAGGTGCATGGTTGGTTCACCACTATACTCCGAGGTCCTATTATCCTGTGCATAGCTCTGTGTATGTGCAGAATCCCTACAACATGGCGCCCAACGAGTGAGCTGCTTATCTGCGAGACTCTTGAGTAGTGCTTGTGCTTGTCCACAACCCTCTTCGCAGACGCTCCGGAAGCGTGTGTGAGGGTGATACCTCCTATATTGACGTTTTTATAGGTTCTTTCAAGCTTGAAGTTGTTAAAAGGTTTGAAAATAAAACCCTATATTGTGCTGCCTCATACTAGGTTGTTGAATATTGTTAGCCTTAAATGGCTGTCCAAATTGCGGCACATAGCCGCGCAGCGCTCCGGGCTCACTTGACAGTGTATGGAGTGCCTGACGCGGGTGTTGATCTGATCTTTGTGGTACAAGCGGATCCTGCTTACCACTTTGAGGTGTTTTACTCTTGGGTCACCTTCCCGGCGGTGGATGGGACTGATAATGTGTTCCATGAATATACAGCCACCGCTCTTCCTATGATTTATAGGCCTTATCGAAATCTTGAAGTACCGCTCACGGCATGGAAACACCGTATTTTGGTTTAATGGCGCCCTCCCCCAACCGGTTACCCCGATTCGTTTAGGCCCCTTATCGATTGACGGGGCCACTTGGCCTGTTTTGGCCGGATATACCCCACATCCGCGTTATATGACGCTAGCAGTTGCTGAACTGCGTGACTTGCATACGTCTTTGATACGTGTGCACAGAGCTTTAGTACAGTATGTTACAGGCAACATCCAGGGAGCCCCGCCTGGAGTTGCGGCGCATCCAGCTGGAGCAGGCGGTGTAACCATAAGTCCCGTCATGGTTAATTCGGTGATGGGCAAGCGCCCACAAAATAAGGACGATTTGCCTTATTGGCTTGCAGAAAAATTTGACCAGCTGGAGGCAGTTTTTCCAAATACTTCTCCTGTGGAAAAACACAGGATTCTGACGATTAGTTTGCCAAAAGACTTGATCCCCGAGTTGGCAGAATGCAACAACTGGGGTAGGGTATTCGCAGCAGTATATGCGAAGTGTTTCGGCACTCCTTCCATGACGGTTCTCCCCTCTGTAATTAAACGAGCGCAGGATGAGCATGGCCCTGAAGCGGCTGTGGAATTAGGGATGAGACTGGTGGGAGTGTTCGATGTAGTAGCTGATTTGATCCTTGCGAATGTAAAGGGCGATGCAGTTAACTTTCAAGTAGCTAATGCTTTGGCTTTGATCCCAGAACCGGACAAGCAGCGCGAATTACCGAAAATTATTTCACAGGCTTACAAAACCATTGGCCGAAATAGCCTGGGAGTTAAGCCTTTTGCTAAAACGCAAACACAATCGCAACCACAACCGAAAACTCAATCTGAGAAAGATGAGAAACCGTTTTTTACTAAAAAGAGCTGGAGGTTGAAAAAAACAGGGTAAGCAACAGAAAAAGCCAGGGTCGCGAGGCGCATCCCCGGTTTCAGTCTCTTCTGAACGCACTTATGATTTGCGCGATAGGGCGAGGATTAAATCTCCAGAGAGATTTCAAGTCCCTGATTCGCGTTCTCCTCGTTCTTCACAGGCACCAACTACGTCCCAGGCTGGTGGAGGAGAACGCCAGGATAGAGGCAGGGGTCAAGAGGCTCCACAGGGACGAGACCAACCTCGACAACAAGTCCGAGGGAAACCAGAAGAATTTCCACGTTCTCGCCCACAGTTTCAGAAGAAGAAAGTTGCAGCTGTATGTGGGAGGGCGGGTCGGATAAACAGACGCGGAGGCCGAATATATGGTCCAAGGACTCGTGTTTTATTGTTGTCAGGAGCCACAGTCTTAGGTTTCCCTACAGGGATGGGGTGCTCTTCTCCGGGTTCCGTCCTCTCTCTCTAGGGTCGGGATTCGGGGCTAGTTCGTTCCTCCTCTTCCTCTTCCGAGCTGGGGCGAACGGGGCTGGGTTCTGGCTCTTCCGTCGTGCTGGCTTTCACCCGGAGGCTCGTACCGAGGAGAAGAGAAAACGGAGGCCGTCAGTGAAATTCTGGAAGGGGCGTGTGTAGAGAAACCAAACCCGCCACCTTCACCCGGTGGTATAAATGGTCATGGTGAGAAAAGGGAAAGTGAACAAGGGGATGATGTGCCTTTTTGTCTCGGATAAGAAAAGCCACCAAAAAAAAAAAGGGTCGAGCCCGAAATGCCAGTAGAGTGTATTCTCTCCTGCTGGCTCTGTGATAGTTGCTCTCACCCCCTGTGCCCGTTACCACCCTCCTCCCGCCTCCCACGTCTATTCCAACCCGCCTTCCCCAAAACCAGCGCCACTCACCGGCTCCGCCGCAACTCTCCTGAGCTGCGGCCGCTCTTCAGCCTCCTCCGGTGGGCGCCACCACTCTTCGGTCCACTGGTCGTCTGTTTCCTCCTCTTCCTCCTCGACGCTGCTCCGGTCGCCGTCCTCTCGTCCCGCACTCTGCTCCTCGTCCTCCTCTCGTCCCGCACTCTACTCCTTGTCCTCCTCTCATCCCGCACTCTGCTCCTTACGCCTCTCCTCACACTCTCCGGTCAACGACGCCTCTTCCTGGTTCTTCCTCTCCCTTAAAGGTCCAGCCGCCGTACATCCGGGGTCAGCTCCTCCCCTTTCCACCTTCTGGCCTCGCTGCGGAAAAACACGAAAGGTGGGTGTGTCTCTCCCCCTGACAGCGCCTTCCTTGTGCACGCCCCTAGCAGGCCGATCTTCGCCTGCAAAGGAGTCTGGTTGTTGTCGTTCTCCAACCGTCGCCGGCGTTGATATCCCGGGGCCCACCTTCTCACATCCCTTTTCCCTTGCTGTCTTACTACAAGGGTTCTGCTCTTGGGGGTATCGTGACAGAAAGTCCACGTTACCTTGTTCCGATCCCTTTCGATGTTGGGTTAGGAACCGGTAGGGTTGTAATGCCAGGAACCACCTCAACACTCTTACGTTGTTTCCTTTGTTTCGTGCCAGCCATTCCAAGGGGGCATGATCAGTGTATAAAGTAAACTCTCTCCCTTCCAGGTAGTATCGTAGAGTGTCTATGGCCCATTTGATAGCTAACGCCTCCTTCTCTATGACGGCATAGTGTCGTTCTCTAGGAAACAGCTTTCTACTGATGTATAATATGGGTTTCTCCTCACCTTGTGCCGTTACTTGAGACAGCACTGCCCCCAGACCCCGTTCTGAGGCATCCGTCTGGAGTATAAAGGGAAGGGTGTAATCTGGACTGGCTAACACGGACTCGGAAGTAAGGGAAGTTTTCAGGGTCTCAAACGCCTGTAGGATCTCCCGTGAGGGTTTCCTCAACTTAACTTCTGTATTCACTGTTTTCTGTAACAAGTCGGTGAGGGGGTCGCAATTTGTGAAAAATTGGGGATAAAACGTCGGTAATATCCGAGCAGTCCTAGAAAGGCACGGAGGTCTTTCTTCGATTTGGGTAACGGGATTCGGGAGATAGCTGTTACTTTGGAATCTTGGGGTCTGATGGCTCCTTTACCCAATAGATATCCTAGATATCGGACTGTTTGGGCTGCAAGACGGCTTTTGGCGGCGTTGATCTTGAGACCATGGTGTCCTAGGGCTTTTACCACTCGTGACAAATGGGACATGTGTTGTTCCCAACTGTCGCTATAGATGACAATGTCGTCTATATATGCACCGGCATACCTCTCATGTGGCCGTAGGATTTGGTTCATGACTCTCTGAAAGGTAGCCGGAGCTCCATGCAATCCAAAGGGCAATACCTTAAATTGGTACAACCCATCTGGGGTGGAGAACGCTGTTTTTTTCCTTGTCTTGTTCGCGCAGGGGTATTTGCCAATACCCTTTAGAGAGGTCCAGGGTACTGATATATTTGGCCCTGCCTATTCTCTCGACCATCTCGTCCACTCTTGGGAGGGGATATGTGTCAAATTCCGATATTTTATTAACCTCTCTGAAGTCGATACAGAAACGTACCGAGCCATCCGGCTTTGGTACGAGGACAATCGGTGAATTCCATTCGCTGATGGACGGTTCGATGACGTCCATCTGTATCATCTTCTGTACTTCCTCTCGAATGGTGTGCCGGCGGGCTTCGGGTACTCGGTAAGGTCGGAGACGTACCCGTTTACCGGGGGGGGGGGGTTTGATGGTGTGTTCTACCAGGGACGTCATTCCAGGGGTCGTGGAAAAGGTGTTGTGTAGGGGAAGAAGTACGTCAGCCAAATCCACCTTCAGATTGGGAGGGAGAGCCGGATCCATGCACTGCTCAAACAAAGGAACCGCCACCACCGTGTTGATAGCGAGAGCCGGAATGGGACCCTCCCATTTATTCAACAAATTAACGTGATAGATTTGGGAGGTGCCACGAGCCGGATCCGTCTCAACGCGGTAAGTCACAGGAGTTACCTTTTCCCTCACAGTGTATGGTCCCTGCCACTGTCCCAACAATTTGTGGTCAGAGGAGGCCATCATGAGCAGTACGGCATCGCCTACTGCGAAGGATCTCGCCCTGGTTTTTTTGTCGTCTTGTACTTTCTGTGCCGTTTGGGCGTTTTCTAAGTTGGTACGGACGAGGGCTCTGATCTGGCCTAAATGGGTCTTGAGAGTGGACACATAATCCACCAATGGTTTGGTGTTATCCGGTTCAGTTTCCCACTTCTCCTGGGCCATGTCCAGCAGGGTTCTGGGCTGATGGCCATATAACAACTCGAATGGTGAGTAACCGGTGCTTTTCTGTACCTTACATCGCAAGGCGAATAGGGCTAGGGGCAGCATGTCCTCCCATTTCCTTGTCTCCAAGGCTAAAAGCTTTTTAAGAGTGATCTTAAGGGTAGCATTGTACCGTTCCACGAGGCCGTCCGTTTGGGGGTGATATGCGGCGGTCCGTATTTGATGGACTCCCAACAGGGCACATACCTGTCTCATAACCTTGGATACGAATGGGGTTCCTTGATCTGTTAAGATCTCCTTCGGGAACCCCGTTCGCGAGAACACTGTTATCATAGCCTTAGCGATATTGGTAGTGTCCGGACGGCGTAAGGCCATCGCCTCCGGAAACCGGGTGGCGTAGTCAACAAGGACCAAAACGTACCGGCACCCACTCCGGGAAGGTAGCAGGGGTCCTATAATGTCCATCCCTACTCTACTGAAGGGTTCTTCTATGATGGGTAAAGGGCGTAAGGGTACTCGGGGTGGCTTGTACCGACTATTCTTCTGGCATACGGGACACTCCCTACAGTACCTTTTTACTTGTTGGAATATACCGGGCCAATAGAACCGTTCCGTTATCTGTTTTTCCGTCTTCTCTGTCCCGAAGTGTCCCCCCAACAGGTGGCTATGGGCCAGAAATAAAACCTTTTCCCTAAAGGGTCCCGGGACCAATAACTGGGGAGTCTGGGTAGGGTTCCCTTTTCTGTATAGCAACCCGTTCCTAATGTAAAAGTAAGGACCTACATGTAGGGGATCTTCTTGTGCCAGAGCGGAGTTCCATGCCTCCTGTAGGACGGGATCATCCCGTTGAGCGGCACGGAAGCTTCTATCCGTCTCCCAGGGCGTGTCCTCCTGTATGATTGGCAACACTGTGGGGGGCTTCCCTTTTTCTGCCCTTCTCTGTTTCTTGCTCTTCCGTGTTTTGGGTTGGGTTCACTCTTGGTTTTCCTCACGGGAAAAGGGCGCCGTGGCCCACCATTCCTCTTCTTTAGTAGGAGCGCTGTTTATCAATTGGGGTAGGTTCGGGTAGTCGTCCCCAAGAATAACCTGTTCTGGCAGACTTGGGGATGAGGCCCACCTTCAAAGTGGTGCCCGGGTCGTTCCGATGCTGTATCTGTACTTGGGTAGTGGGATACTGCTTCGTATCGCCGTGAACACATCGAATAGCCACAGTCCCATCAATGGGTCCGATCCATGGTTCCAGGTCTTGAGGTCTTATGACGCTTTGGCGGCAACCTGTGTCAGCCAAGGCAATCGCGCGTTGCCCGTTTACCGTCACTTTGCAGTGGTACTGAGGAGGCCTCCGTTCGGTGGGGGAACAATAATAGTTACGAGCCATCCCTATCTCCATGGGCTCTTCTTTTTGCGGACAGAACCTGGCTATTTGTCCCATTCCTCCACAATGAAAACACTGGGGTCCCGGAAGAGGGGCTCTATGTATAGGAGGGCTGTGAGCTCCAGGGATGATGGTTACGGGTTACGGTTTTCTTATAACAGACGGACGTAGGGGCCTGTGAACTCCAGGGCCGCCAGACCTCCATGAAGGATCGTCCTTTCCCTTTTGTATTTCCTGAGCGCGGCTATATGCGCTGGCTATTTCCACTGCTGTCTCTAAGGTGAAATGGGCCTGTTGTCGTACCCATCTCTGTATGGGTGGATGAAGGGAGGTCAAGTATTGCTCCAGGTAGATCTTGGCCATGATGCCATCCTTATCTGTGGTGAAAGGCTTCAGCCACCGATCCGTCATGTCCTTCACCCGGAAGTACAGTGCTCGAGGGGTTTCCTGGGGTCCTTCTCTTATCTGTCTTAACTTTATCCTATAGGATTCATCATCTATTCCCAAACGCTCCATAATGCACTGTTTAATATCTGTGTATGGGACCGCTCCTTGGACTGTGGCAGCTTGATATGCCGTCTGTAGATCTCCTGAAAGGAGGAGTCCCAGATACTGTCCCCACCTGTCAGCGGGCCAGACCGCCGCTGTGGCTATTCGTTCAAAGTTATTGAAAAAGAAATCCGGGTCTTCCCCGCTGACGTATCGTTGGAGTACCATGGAAGGAAGGGTAGTGGGTCCCCTCTGCTGTCCCAGGGCCTCGGTCAGCTTATCCATGGCTGCCCCGTGGGTTTGGCTTTGCCCCGATAGTACCTGCTGTATTTTGCCCCGGTCTTCCTCCACCACCGTAAGGAACCGTTCCATCACCTTGCCCAGGTGTTCCTGGTTCTCCGCCATCTTTGCCATAGCGGCCTCCATGTCTCCGCGGGATCCCACTTCTGACACCACCTGTGGGAGGGCGGGTCGGATAAACAGACGCGGAGGCCGAATATATGGTCCAAGGACTTGTGTTTTATTGTTGTCAGGAGCCACAGTCTTAGGTTTCCCTACAGGGATGGGGTGCTCTTCTCCGGGTTCCGTCCTCTCTCTCCAGGGTCGGGATTCGGGGCTAGTTCGTTCCTCCTCTTCCGAGCTGGGGCGAAGGGGGCTGGGTTCTGGCTCTTCCGTCGTGCTGGCTTTCACCCGGAGGCTCGTACCGAGGAGAAGAGAAAATGGAGGCCGTCAGTGAAATTCTGGAAGGGGGGTGTGTAGAGAAACCAAACCCGCCACCTTCACCCGGTCGTATAAATGGTCATGGTGAGAAAAGGGAAAGTGAACAAGGGGATGATGTGCCTTTTTGTCTCTGATAATAAAAGCCACCAAAAAAAAAAGGGTCGAGCCCGAAATGCCAGTAGAGTGTATTCTCTCCTGCTGGCTCTGTGATAGTTGCTCTCACCCCCTGTGCCCGTTACCACCCGCCTCCCACGTCTATTCCAACCCGCCTTCCCCAAAACCAGCGCCACTCACCGGCTCCGCCGCAACTCTCCTGAGCTGCGGCCGCTCTTCAGCCTCCTCCGGTGGGCGCCACCACTCTTCGGTCCACTGGTCGTCTGTTTCCTCCTCTTCCTCCTCGACGCTGCTCCGGTCGCCGTCCTCTCGTCCCGCACTCTGCTCCTCGTCCTCCTCTCGTCCTGCACTCTGCTCCTTGTCCTCCTCTCGTCCCGCACTCTGCTCCTCGTCCTCCTCTCGTCCCGCACTCTACTCCTTACTCCTCTTCTCGCACTCTCCGGTCAACGACGCCTCTTCCTGGTTCTTCCTCTCCCTTAAATGTCCAGCCGCCGTACATCCGGGGTCAGCTCCTCCCCTTTCCACCTTCTGGCCTCGCTGCGGAAAAACACGAAAGGTGGGTGTGTCTCTCCCCCTGACAGCGCCTTCCTTGTGCACGCCCCTAGCAGGCCGATCTTCGCCTGCAAAGGAGTCTGGTTGTTGTCGTTCTCCAACCGTCGCCGGCGTTGATATCCCGGGGCCCACCTTCTCACACTGTAACAGCGAGCTAAGCCACAAACGGTGAGAACGAGACTCCTGAATTGGACGTGGGCAGGGACGCTCCTAGACAGCGCCGCGGAAGTTACCATAGTGCGGGAGGCACTACGTCCTCATGTGGAGGCGACAGCAACTGATACATTCATTACTGTCGAGACAGCAGACACCAGAGTGGCACCCCCTGACAGACTATATAATATTGTCATTCAAATTGAAGGTGACATACAGCGTGTTATTAAAGGTTTTTTTTGGGAGAATCTGACCTCTTCTTACGACATTCTGTTGGCAGAGGCGGATTGGCCGCCCCCATTCGTACTTGCTGCACGTAGAGGGGAGGAGGTAATCCTTCCGAGCTTTTCTCGTCATGTCCCCAAGGACAAAGCGGAGGCTCTCGCAGCTGAATGGGCTGTGTCCCTGGCTCCAGCGTTATACCGCAACCACGTGGGCTGGGATGAAGTATCTTCCCCCCCCCCATGATATTCCTTTGCGGTCGCTGCCACAGCCACAACCCTAATATCCCATCAAGCGGGAAGCTAAAGGTCCCGTTTCCGAAATTCTGACACAGTTAGAATATCAAGGAGTGATTGAAACATGCGTGTCACCCATGAATAATCCCCTTTTCGCGGGTTCTAAACCCGACGGATCATGCCGCTTAGTATTGGATTACCGACATTTGAACTCCCATTGTCGGACCTTTGCGGTACAAAATACACACAGTTCTGCGCTTGTAGACAGTCTTGTTCGTAAAAAATATAAAACGACACTTGATCTATCCAATGGATTTTACACGCACAACTTGTCCTCGGAGTGCAGCCAATGGAGCGCTTTCACCTCCGGTGGTAAACAATTCAAATTCCGGCGTTTACCCATGGGCTACAAGAACAGTCCGGGTGTATTCGCCGCCCGTGTTGTCTCTTTATTAGACTTTTGAGAAGACAAGGGTACCCCAATATGTGAACCTGGGGTGGCGAGATATTTAGGAAACAGTGGTTCAAGTGTGGCCTAAATGGTCCAAAGCGAGAAAGTGACCCAGCAGGGAACACTTGGTTCTAAGATTTTGAAATTAATTCATGAGGGAGCAAAGGAAAGATCAAAGGAAGGTCATGTAGGTCAGATAAATGATAAACATTTATTTTACAATTTTTTTGTATAGTATTCAGGTGCTCACATATATTTAAGTGAAAGGAAGCGTGACATGCAGGGTGATAGTGAGGTTTAAAAAGGCATTGCATTGACAACAGTATAATGAGCTCCACAGTTATTTTACAAGGAGTAATAGGAGTTCATGTTGTATGGTGGTCGACGGCGTTTCGATCCCAATAAGTGGGGTTCATCTTCAGGACAAGGGTGAGCAAGCTGAATTAGAGGAAAGGAAAATCATCCTAGGCCCATTCGTCTGTTAATGATGAGGGTGGCTGGTACTGATTTTTAAAATTGACTGAGGGAGTGAATTATTGGCGCCAAGAAACTGAGTGGGAATGTCTGCCCGAGACTCGTGTTTGCTTATTTAGGAGGGAACCCGGGATGGAAAGACAGCTGGCCGGGATGATTAGTTTTGTTTTTTATGGAAAACGAACAACAGGGCCATTAATTTGGGGGCCTGGAGCTGAGCAGACAGGAGCGTCCTGCTTCTGCGTTCGCTGGCGTTGAATGCTGGCATATATGGCCAATAATTCACTCCCTCAGTCAATTTTAAAAATCAGTACCCGCCGCCCTCATCATTAACAGACGAATGAGCCTAGGATGATTTTCCTTTCCTCTAATTCAGCTTGCTCACCCTTGTCCTGAAGATGAACCCCACTTATTGGGTTCGAAATGCCGTCGACCACCATACAACATGAACTCCTATTACTCCTTGTAAAATAACTGTGGAGCTCATTATACTGTTGTCAATGCGATGCCTTTTTAAACCTCACTATCACCCTGCATGTCACGCTTCCTTTCACTTAAATATATGTGAGCACCTGAATACTATACAAAAAATTGTAAAATAAATGTTTATCATTTATCTGACCTACATGACCTTCCTTTGATCTTTCCTTTGCTCCCTCATGAATTAATTTCAAAATCTTAGAACCAAGTGTTCCCTGCTGGGTCACTTTCTCGCTTTGGACCATTTAGGCCACACCTGAACCACTGTTTCCTAAATATGTCTCTTTATTACACAGCATAGACCCAGATGCGTGTTCGTACGTCGACGATATCTATCTGACAGACGACGAATTGTGGCTGCATCTTTCCCGAGTGGACCGCATTATTCTTGAATTTGCGGTCTTAGGATACAAATTTAATTTTGCCAAATCTCACATTGCTGAATTTACCGTTTTGTTTTTGGGCTATGAGCTCAACAATGAAGGTAAGGGCTTAGCCCCCCATTTTTTTGAGAAGTGCGCACTCTTGTGCCCTCCAACCACTCTGTGGAAGCTTCAGTCTTTACTGGGCTTTCTAAACTTCGGGCGTACTTACATTCCCGAATATGCCCAGCGTATCAAGCCACTGTATGCCTTGATACAACCTAACTTTTCGAAGTCATGCTGGCTTCCCGAGCATTCCTCTATACTGCAGTCTTTGCAGACAGATCTACTTGAATCTAAATTCTTGTTGACTCATGACAACCACACAAACCTGGTGATTAGAATTATTCCAGGGGCAGTGGGTTTCACGTACTTAACCTTTAACGAAGGTGACACAGTACCGATTGCATACAAGTCACATCTTTACACTTCCGCGGAAATGCGCTCTCTGTTGAGAAAGTTTTGACTGCAGTGCAAATGGCGATTCTAAAGGAACGCGCACTGGCACAGGGAAAACGCATTCTGGTGGTAACACCATATCCTGCCCTGGAGGCAGTGACGAAAGCAAGTGTTCCGAACTCTAAGGCTTTGCACCCCGTTGGATACAATGGGCTACAACTCTGACGTCTCCGGATGTCACTTTTATCTTTGATTCCTCTCTTCAGACACAGGAGTTTTTACAGTATGAATTTGTTCATCCTCCTCCTCTGTCCTTGCTACCGCTTGAGGAGTACGAATGTATTATCTATACCGATGGTTCGGCACAACGGGCCACGGGTTCCAAGCATGCTTTTTCAGCAGCATGTGTGAAAGGCAGCGAGTCTTCTAAGACCCTCAATGCTGCCCGGTGCAGGGTTCCACCTCTAATTCACTTTGGGTTCGCTATCAAAATAATGAGGCAAGCGCTGGAAACTGGAAGACAAGAAAAAGGTTTATTTCTCATGAGGAGATCACGTCAACTGAGACACCGGGATGTCTGAGGGAAGTGTTCTGCTGATACTCCTTTGGCTCTTCCTTTTATACAGGTTTGACACAATGCATTTGTTTCATTACCATGGTTACACAAGCTTGGGGTCCCCGCCCGGGCAGGTTGTCACACAAGCCCAACAGTAATTCTCTTCCCACCCAGGTCAAACAGACAATCTTATCTTGCAGCTGGACCTTGCTTCAGGGTCTAAAACATGTGAGACCGGCCAGATCTAAGAGTCCGTTCTGTTGATAAAAACAGGTCCCATTGTTGGTAACAACAAGTCTTGCTGTTTGCAGTGCAATAAATCATGTTGCAAGAGTCTTTTTGGTGTTTGGAACCTGTTTGTGTAACTAGGTGCAGTGAGGGGTAGAGTGTCCAAAGGTTTGCCTGAAAACAGAGATGAGAGGAAAAGCGAGTTTGTGGCAGCAAGTGGCGCTGAGGTTTGTTGTGGCAATAGAGTTTATAGCCCCCAGCACACATACCAGGTCGGTCAGAGGGATGCTAGTAAGGGCAGGGTGAAACAAAGGTGACCAACAGAGTACAAAATGGCTGTGATAGATCAAAATGACTGCAACTTATGTGCACATAGAATTCCACCAGACAAGATGGCGCAGGTAATGTTCATGACTGTTGTTTTGCTTTTAACAGTGGCCCCTTTGAACATAACTAGCCAGCTTGTCAGTCTATTTCGAACTCCATAATGTCCCGTATCTCTTGATCATACATTACTCTCATTTTTGTTAGCTGAGTGTCCATATTCTTAGGGTGCAAGGTAGTTATGCAAAGAGAACACAAAGGTGGTATACAGTGTATACCCAAACAACAACCACATATTGTCAATACTGGGACCAAGAGAATCATTGATATTTTCCAACCCCACTCCTTCAAGATGCTCCAAAGCCAACTTCCAAATTGTCCAAGTCTCTGATCCTTGATGATGATGCTCTGCAGGGGCTGTGTAGGTTGGTGGCAAAACAAAGGCGATGTAGCACGTGCCCCCCCCAGTTTCTTGGGAGCCAGGTGTAGGCTTTGGTTCCACAAACAAAGTACATATTGGGTGATGCAACAAGCGCTGGGGGGTTGGCAGTGTTCAAAGTCCTTACAATGCTACAGGTGCTGTGACCCACATTCTTAGTCCCACGGCCTTCAATGCATACAAAGCCAGAGACGTTCACCACAGATAGGGCCACAGTCAGTGTTGCAGCAGTTCTTTTCTTCAGGTAGGAAAATGTGGCTCTGTTAGGATTATTGAACACTTGCATTTCCACTCGTTCTTTGGAGGGGACATTAATCTGGAATGTCGCATTGAAGGTGTGAGGGCAGAAGGGGGCGGCTGTCCTTCCTGTTTTGTTTCGCCAGAACTCGTTGTAGAACTGGGCGATTGTTCCGTCGGAAGTGGCATTGTCTTTGTAACTTTCTTGTAGGAGCATCATCCAGGCAAGGCAAGATCCGTGAATAGAAAAGGGCGAAGGGATGAAAGGGATGGAATGTTCAGTCGCATGTGGTAACAGCCCACAGACCCAACAGTTGGTAGCATTGGTGGCAAGATTGTGCTGGTGCAACATCTGCACGAAAGAATTATTCCAGAATTCTTTGCGTCGTTCTCGGAGATGTGGCGGTAGTGATACCAGGTAGTGTTCTTTCTTGGTGGTTGGTTGCATGGTGGGTGACAATGTTCTGTATGCAGGTGCATTCTCTTCAATGATCCAGAGTGTGACCATTAGCAGGAGACAGGTGAGAAATGCGGCTACAAGTGCAATTGTCTTTGTGCTGTGCAGGTTAGCAGTCTTGGTGTCTTTGCGGTGGTTTTGCAGGTGTTCAGTTTCTTCCATCTTCGAGGAGCTCAACAACTGTTAGGACCACAGACTTTTGTCTGGCGCTTTCCTGGTAGCGTTGTTTGACTGTGCTACCGATCTGAGGCCTTGACTTAGTTAGTGGCCTGGTCGTTGGAGCTCCCTCCTTTCGTCGATCTTAGGTTGTACCCTTTCCTGGATGGCACCGTGGGGTCGGGAAATTCTGATAGTTCGAGGGTGTCTTCTTGTGGGTAGCAACTCAGATGTGGTCGGTCTCTCGCGAGTACTTCCTCTTGCACCTCCACCCCTTCACAGGTTGCCAGGGTTGGAGGGACTCGTTTGCAGTGGTGGGCATGCAGCCAGTTTCGTTTTCCTTCTACTCGGAGGGCAGTTCGGGTGGTGATCAGGACTTGCCAGGGGCCCGTCCACCTAGGCTCCAGATTCTTCGTTCTTTGGAAGTTGCGAATCAATACATGGTCGCCTAGCTTTATTTCATGTCCCGGGCCCCTGGATACGTCAGGCAAGGCTTGCTGCACCTGTTGGTGGATAATTGTTAGCTCGTTTGTCAACTTATGCAAGTAATCCGACATTAATATGTTCGGGACATCGTTAATGGAGGTGGGTCTTGGTGCCGCCCAAATGCTCATAGGCCTGCCGAAGACCACCTCATACGGGGTCAGTCGGTGTTTGGTTGGGGTGGAGCGCATCGATAATGCCAATGGGAGGGCGTCAGGCCATTTCAACCCGGTCGTGGCAACTATTTTGGCTAGCTTTAGTTTCAACGTTGCATTGTGTCTCTCTACCAGGCCCGCTGATTGAGGGTGGAATACGGCATGGAACTTTTGTTTTACCCCCAACCCTCTCAGTATGTTCTGTATCACCTCGGCTACGAAGTGGGGGGCTGTTGTCGCTCCATAAAATTCTGCAAAGGCCGTATCGGGGGAAGAATTCTTTCAGCAATACTTTTGCAGTGGCTAAGGCGGTATTGTCGCGGATGGGATATGCCTCCACCCATTTGCTAAAAGCGCACACAACCACCAGGACATATTTTAGACCAAGGCATCTCTCTAGTTGAATGTAATCCATTTGAAGGATTTCAAAGGGGTGGTCAGGGACTCCAAACCCTCCCCATGGTACTACTGTCCCCTTCCCTGGGTTGTGTTGTAGGCAGACTATACATTGTTGTACTAGGCGTTTTGCAGATTGTGCTATCTTGACGTTATGCCATACTCTGGTGATTAGTTCAATCATGGGGGTGGAGCCTATGTGTGCTGGTAAATGTGCCATGGTCAATATGGGGATGAGGTAGGCATTGGGTAACAGCCATTTATTTCCGTCTTTAGTTCTCCAGCAATCTTCCTCGTCTTTTAGTCCCACCTTTTCCCACTCGGTCAATTCGTCTTGTGTGCCTGTAGTCTGTATGTCCCTTACAGTGGTCCTAGCGTCAGTCCATCGTTCAGCTTGTGACCTGGTCACAAAGGGATTGGTCGGGACAAAGGGTTGGTGGAGGGCGTACCGTCAAATCCTATTGAGGTCACATGTGAGCCTGACAAGGGTGCCCCTGGAATCAGTCGTTTGGATAGTGCACTACGTGTTGCTCCCGTGTCTACCAGAAATGGCGACTTTGTGCCCAGGACCTCAGCAGTAACATAAGGGCCTTGCTGATCAACATAGAGCTCGACTGGATCCCTCCCTTGCCCCTGGCTGTCCTATGCAAAGTCGTACGTATTGTCATAATCTGTCTGTCGGTACTGATTCTGTTTGGGATGGTCAAATGTGTTCACTCTTCCTGGCCTTTCCTCGCTTGCTTCACTCGCGTACCCTCTCCCACGTCCTCTTCCTCTCTGTCCACTTGCTATTTCCCTCGCCTCTCTGCCCCTACCAGCTCCTAACAAAGCCTGGCATTGGGTTTTCCAGTGTCCATATTCTTTGCAAAATGCACATTGATCCTGTCCTAGGTCTTGGCGTCCTACATATGATGTCGATGAATTGTTTCTAGGTGGCTGTACTCTAGGGGTATTCTGCTGGTATCCTCCCCTATATTGCTCCCTTCCTGTATTCGCCCCCTGGAGTTGTGCTACCATTACCCTTTCCTTCAAGTCCTTCTTTTTCCTTTCTGTAGCCCTGTCATTTTAGTTTCTCTGATGCTCATAGTACTGGGCCATTTGGAGAATGGCCGCTGGTTTAGATGCTGCCCAACTACTTTCGCTGGCTTGTAATTTCTGGGATACATCTGGCAGTAGTCCTTTGACATAGTTCTGCACAAATAAGTGGTGTCCGGTTGCGGTGGACATGTCTTGTCCACTGTAATCGGAGAACACCGTTTCAAATCTGGAGAAATACTCTGAGACATCCTCTTGTGGTTTCTGGCGGCACGCGGTTACTATGGACCAGTCTATCTTTTTCTCTGGGATCAGCGTTTTCACTTTCTGCACTATTTTGTCAGGGAGGTCCAATATTGCTTTAACCGGTTTTTGACCAGGGTTCCGCTGTTTATCTAGTGTGTTGAGTTGTTCCCAGGTATGACCAAGCAGTTCGGTATGGTCTATTTTCCTAATCTGTTTCCACACATCTGCTGGCAAACATAACCCGAAGAACAAGTCTATGTCGGCAAGTGTCATTATTGTTGATCCCAGAGCGGTACCTAGCTCGGTGTAAAAGGCGGTGGGGTTCTTTCGTAAATCCGGTAAAGATTTACGGAACGTCAAAATGTCCTGTCTGTCCCATGGTTGATACACCCAATTGTAGACCACCCTTCCTCTAGCGTCTTGATGGTTCATATCGTCATGAGTCCCTTGTCCTCTAGGAGGTACCCAATAAGGGGCAGCTTCTTTTATCGGCATCATGCTATCTGGTTTTTCCACCGGGGGTCCTGCTATCTTAGATGTCCTGTCCTTATCTATCCGTCCTTGCTCCACAAGGTGACGGAATACCTCCAGTGTGGATGAAAAGAGTTCTGTAACATCGTTGTCGCCTTCATCTCCGGTGTCTACCTTCCTATAGAGAGCCACTAGCCGCTCGGGCCCTACATCTTGGTACTTCTCTTCATATGCAGTAAGAGTGTGGTAACCGAGACGTACAATAAAGTATCGTTTGCGGTTTTCAACATAGGAGTTGCATATGTCAGTTACATACTCTTCTGTCTCCTTCCTATCTATGAGGGATTTAACTATTTTATCAATGCCTGCTCGCTCATTTTTACTTAATCGCGGGACCCTGGGCGCTCCTTTTTCTTTTGATCCTACCTCTACTACTGTATCCTTTGATGAGGCATTTGGTGTGGGTGACTCGGTGGGAGCAGAGGCGGTGGAGACTGAGGCGATCGTGCCATCTCCGGCTATACTTTGGTGGTCCTGGCGTTGTACTACGGGATGAGTAGGGGCATAAGGGGGTGGCATGTATATGATTGGGGGACCTAACAATAAATCATCTACCCTTTGTTTTGCTGGTAACTTGGGGTAAAGAGTCGAGGGCGTTCTAACAGGGCATTGACCTGATATTTTTGATTCCTGTTCCTTTTTATCGATTTCCTTTTCTTTTAGTTTTTCTTCTAATCTTTTACAGGCTTGGTAAGCTGATTTTCGCGTTTCTTTATCTTGTCTAGCTTCGTCCCTTTTCTTTCTTTGAGCTGCCTCTTTTCGCCATAAACCAAAACTGTCAAACATGGCTGGTCTAGTTTTCTTTTTGTGGAGAGCTAATTCTAACGTTTCTATTTTAGCGGGATCGAAAGATCCCGTCAGTGGCCACTGATTTACCCGGTCCTTCCTAGTGTATTTATGCCATAGTTTGCTATAAGCTACGGTGGCTAATCCATACTTTACGTACATGTCCTTGTTAGGGGTGCCGGCTGACTGACCTCTAACGAACCGTCGGGTCCAAAACAATTACAATCAAACAATCTAGAGAAAACAGGCATGACGTATTTATCGGTCAAAAATGAATATCTCAATCAATCAATTTAGACAAAAAGTCTGCACTACCTGTCCTTCGCTGCCTGCAAAGAGAGAGAATATTCCTATTCTTCGTTGTTTGCAAGCAGGGAAATGTCATAAATAACTCCATATCAAAAAAGGAATACTAGTATTTCAATCAAACTATTCAATCAATCAATCAATTTAAGTCGTTTTTCACGACCTTACCCGGACCGTATGGACAGTTCTTCGTCTTCCCCTTCCAGCGCCTGGTTGTCCTCTCACTCCAACAATCAATGCGGTGTTCCTCTAAGGTCCCAGTCAGGACCGCAGGTCACTCGAGAGAGGTCCGTTCGGAACCGGTGAAGTTCAGTCGATCGGCAGCCAGACAAGGGTCTTCTCAGGCAGGTATACCCCAATCGTTTAGTCGTTCACTCCGTCGTTAGGACCTCTCTACCGGACCCACGCGTCGCTGATGGGCCCCTACGCTTGGGCGCCAATTTGTGAAAGGCAGCGAGTCTTCTAAGACCCTCAATGCTGCCCGGTGCAGGGTTCCACCTCTAATTCACTTTGGGTTCGCTATCAAAATAATGAGGCAAGCGCTGGAAACTGGAAGACAAAGGTTTATTTCTCATGAGGAGATCACGTCAACTGAGACACCGGGATGTCGGAGGGAAGTGTTCTGCTGATACTCCTTTGGCTCTTCCTTTTATACAGGTTTGACACAATGCATTTGTTTCATTACCATGGTTACACAAGCTTGGGGTCCCCGCCCCGGGCAGGTTGTCACACAAGTCCAACAGTAATTCTCTTCCCACCCAGGTCAAACCGACAATCTTATCTTGCAGCTGGACCTTGCTTCAGGGTCTAAAACATGTGAGACCGGCCAGATCTAAGAGTCCGTTCTGTTGATAAAAACAGGTCCCATTGTTGGTAACAACAAGTCTTGCTGTTTGCAGTGCAATAAATCATGTTGCAAGAGTCTTTTTGGTGTTTGGAACCTGTTTGTGTAACTAGGTGCAGTGAGGGGTAGAGTGTCCAAAGGTTTGCCTGAAAACAGAGATGAGAGGAAAAACGAGTTTGTGGCAGCAAGTGGCGCTGAGGTTTGTTGTGGCAATAGAGTTTATAGCCCCCAGCACACATACCAGGTCGGTCAGAGGGTCAGAGGGATGCTAGTAAGGGCAGGGTGAAACAAAGGTGACCAACAGAGTACAAACTGGCTGTGATAGATCAAAATGACTGCAACTTATGTGCACATAGAATTCCACCAGACAAGATGGCGCAGGTTATGTTCATGACTGTTGTTTTGCTTTTAACACATGTGCTATTGTTGCAGGTACCATGGTGAACGGTGAGTTCAAATCGACTGTAGTGCACACTCAGGCACTAGGAGACAGTACTGCACAATTGGCCGAGCTGCGCACTTTGGTGCTCGCGCTTGAGTTCGCAAATCCAGATGTGACAACCCTTATTGTATGCGATTCTTACTACTGTGTTCAGTCTTTCAATGACAATCTCTTCTTTTGGTCGCAAAACGACTATAGAGATGCAAAAGGCAGCACAATTGAGCATAAAATGCTTTGGGTTCGAGTGGCAGATCTGAAACAAAGTCTGCCTTTCACACAGGTGATTCACACTCTTGGCCACCAGCGTGTGGGCGCACACGCTGTTGGTAACGGTTTGGCAGATGAAGCTGCCAAATCAGCAGTAGCCACGTGTTCAGTAGCAGCAGTTACAAGATCCATGACTAAAATAGATAATGATATTTTGGCAGCTATTGCTGCAACAAAGGAAGGTGCTAATTACCCACGGGGTTTCCCTTCCAAATACTCTTATCAACTAGGTCCCGAACAGGCTCCTTACGTAAGAATTCCAGACGTTTGTGATCGGCTGATTCCCAACGCGGACCGCAGACTTTCCTTGATAACGGCCGCACACGAAGGCATGGCTTCGGCTCATGCTGGCGTGTCTGCGACGGTTTCCATCTTGCAGCAGCGTTACTGGTGGCGTGGTTTATATAAACAAACCCGTACTTATGTGCTTTCTTGTGACGTTTGTCAGCAGATTAAGCCTTCCACGGTTACACGACCAACACAAACCCCGCTCTGCATTTCTAACAGACCTTTTGGGTGTGTTTACCTGGATCACTGCGGTCCATTTTCTTCTGACACTGCATATAAATACATCTTAGTTGCAGTGGATTCGTGCACACGTTTCATCTGGGTTTGGCCACAACGGAGTGCTGACGCTCGAAATGTCATAAGGGATTTGCGTGTCTTTGTGGGAATTTTTGCCTGTGGCACCTTCCATTCTGACCAAGGTCCGGCGTTCGCCTCTAAGGCGTACAAGGACGCAATGGGGTCACTGGGGCTGCGGGTGAAATTTTTGTCTCCATATCGGCCTGAGGGCAATTCGATTGTTGAACGAATGAACCGTGACTTAAAGCAATCCTTGACAGATAGAGTCTTAGGTACTGGCAGGAACTGGCTGGCCCACTTGTATACCGTACAACGTGCACTTAATAATCTCCCTCGAAGACCTCTGGGTGGGCGGACCCCATACGAAATGCTCTTTGGCATACGAATGTTTGTGCCCGACCTTGATGGTCTAGACATGGCGGCGCAATCCGCCATCTTTGATGTAGATAACCATTCTACTATGTTACAGGACTTACAAGAAGCCCGAGACAAACTTGCAATCGAACATTTACCTTCAGCCACAGACGCTGCGCTGCAGATTCCGGTTGCCGGCTGGCTTCCGAAGGTTGGAGACCTGGTCCGAGAGAAGGTGGAGAACAAAAAAGAATTTGGCCCCTCTTATCGTGCACCGGTTCCAGTCCTTGGCTTGAAGGGAACTCGTACAGTCATCTTACCACCGCTTCCTGGTCGCAAAGAGAACAGATACATCTCAGTGGAAAATGTCAAGCTACAACATCTGGCCGATCCTGAATAGTGTAACACCAGCGGTCTCTTGTCCAGTCATTTCCCGGACAAATGTTTGTGGCCCTCCAGCCCGAACGGTCACTGATGTTGCTATCGAGATGGTAGATTTGCCTGATCGCTTACTCGACTACCCAGATTCCCCCTGCAACGAGGAGACTGAGTATACCTACCCCGCCACCGAGTCGGTGGCTCACCTACCAACAACGCCACTGAGCCCAACACGTTATTCCTTTGATTCGGATTCCAACTCATCACTTATCCCGTCCAGATTCAGTATTTTTGTATCCTGGTTCAGAGACAATTTTTTGATTCCCCCCTGGACATACATCTGGTTGGTACTATTCCTGATTTTTCTGTTCATGTCCATTGGCTTTGTCACAGTTTTTTTCTCCTCATCAATGGTCACTATTTACCAGAACGCTCTGCAGTGAACTGTGTCGCTGGAACTTTGGCTCCGCATTCTTCTTCTCACATCATGAAGCGTGACCACATATTCGTGAACATTTCAGCTTTCCCAGTCGCTGATGGCATCGTATGGGATGCGGTAAATTTCCAAATTCATGGACCAACCGAGATTATTAATGTACCAAATGTCCTCCGTGTTTCAATGGGTGATGTCGTTAAAAGTAATATTCATTCTGACGATTGGGATGTGCATGCAGTTGAATCGTTATTTACTGATTTGAAATATTATGCTGCTTTTAATGCTGAAGATTTGTACATGAATTCTGCAAGTTATGCCGAATTATATTGTTACCAGCATTGGGGCAACCACTTTCTCCATAAACCAAGTACCCTTGGGGGTCCTGTTAATTACACCCAATGGGAGCATTGTCCGACCCCTTTGCCAGGTAGCTCCCAGACTCTTAGAAATAAGTTTACTTATTTTACAGACTTTTATAGATCGAACCCTGGGTCCTATTACTTTTAAATTAAACACTTCGTCCACTCAGAAGATCATGTTGACCCACACCAAATTACTATATTCGGGTTCCTTTTTGAACGCCTTAGCTGTGGGTGGTTATGAGTACTGGAAGGACACCATTGACTTGAAATCTATTTGGGGCTCCAAACCATGGCAGGTGCAAGGCACGGAGGCCATGCACCGTGCTTGCCTCATTCCGGCCCAAATTTTATTTTTAAATCGTACAATCTATCAAACAACGTGTTTGGGTTTGGCTACTTCCAAACAATTGAATGCACCTTCCATTCCTGTATTGTCTTCCACTCCTAACGAAAGCTTGCATTTCAATATGTCCCTTACATCTGTGCAAGCTTTGTTTCAGAACAATTCGTTTAATATCTCCGCGTTTGTTCAGTCACCCTGGTTGGCTTGGCCGACGGCGGCAAATGCCTGCCAACTGCGTTTCCATGACTCAGCTCCTGGGTACAAACAGGATAGGCCAGACCCGAGGTTTTCTGACTCTCGTACTGTTACAACATATTCTGTTGGTAAATTATGCAAACAGTGGTTGCAGCACTCTTCATTGGATTCTGTGAAACAGCATTTATCCCTGCTATCGGGCAACATTGATCTGTCCGATTTTGTTCTCGGTCCTCGTGGCCCTCGACCTAAGAGATTCATTTATGAGACTTACAATGAACTCTGGAAGCTTTCGCAAATTGAAGCTGCTTCCCGTCTACGGGAAATAGATCAAGCAAATTTAGAAAAGGTGCTTGCTGTTGTTGACAATAGCATTAATACCCTGTCTTCCCGCATTTACACATTGGAGAATATTGTGTCCTCTGTTGTTGATATTGTACAAGATAATGTTTCTGTGTTATATCATGGTCAAAATCAATTGCGTTCAGTCATGCAGTTTGCATGGACTTTGCAAACACTTAAAATGGGTAAAGTTCCTTGGCACTTTTTGAACACCTCTGCCTTATTCCTGCCTTTTAATTTAACTGAAAAACAGAAATTCATGTCCATGAAAGATGCAACATACACTCTCTTACATATCGAAAAAATTGAGCCCTTACCATTCTCTCTGGCGGAATTGGATTCTGCCGTGTGGATAGTTCACGGGGTTATCGCCTTGCCTTTTTCTTTATTTGAATTTAGTTCATGCATGAAACATTATCCTGTGGGCCGTTTTCAGCCCTTGGGCAGTGCCTTCCTGAATGAACTTTGGTCCCTGCCTTTCATGTATAAATGCCTTGGGGAAGGTAAGGAAGTTTTTCTCACAGGGGAGTCATGCGATTCTACTGTGGGTCATTCCCTTATTTGCAAAAACATTAAATTGCACGGAGCTTGTAACGTTTCGGCTCCAAATCTTGCTTGTGTGTTGAAGGGCATTCCTGCTCCTGCTATTTCTCCTACTTTCACTGTGCTTGCTAATGGTAGCTATCTCCTTCTGAATAATCAGGACTGCTGTGGCATGCTAGCCGGCATACCCTATATTGTAACAGTTTCACACAGGGTTGTCTGCTGCAAAAATGTGCTTTTTCCTCCCCCGCAAGACATCATAGATAGTTCCATTTGGCCTTCCATTCCGACTTTGAAGGCAGTATTCAATAAATTGAGCAGAATAAAGGCGCGATTATTGAACCAGGAGGTTATGCTCACATCCGCACGGGAGACATTCATTCTCCAGGTGGCGAGTACCCACAGTGAAATACAGGCCCTTTTGAACACAAACCTCCCACAGCATTTCGGTGAACTGATTTACCGTGTTTTCAATGCATCACGCACCGAAGGTCTTGTGCACTTTTTTAAGGTTGTGGGCTCGGGCCTTGTTACCTCCTTTCAAACTATCTTTGGTGTAATACCGGCTTTTATTCATTCCATTTTTTCCAGCGTCTTTGGCGGCTTTCCGTTGATCCTCGCCTTGGCGGCTAGTATATTGCTTTTGGTCTGTTTGCTCTGCAATGGCTGCACTTCTTGGGGGCCGCCTCGACCAAGGTCGACTCCGGATGCTCCGTGAACGCATCCTCGCTGGCTTCGGCATCCTGCCATTGGCGACACTCAGTGTGTCCTATAGACTTTCTTTTCGCTTTGCGTATTTCACTGGCGTGCAACCTGTGATGTCTTGCATCCGATGTCCTTTCTCATGGTCCTTGGATTATTGCCTCTCCAATACGTCTCTGTCTGACCCGGATTTTGTCCAGTTAGTGGGTCCCTTAGAGGCCCATGAACGAGACTGCTCCGGGGATGGCTTCATGGCGCGTGCAGCTGCACTTGGAATTTTGGCACAATGGGATATCTGGGCGGCTGCTCAGAATCTCCTACCACAAAGTTATATTGAGTATCATGCAAGTTGTCCCGCATGGCTGATTACTGCTCCCTCTTGCGAGGAACATGAACGCAGTTTTGATTTGTTGAACTGGATGGCGTCTTTTTTCTGATGATTCCAACGATGTCCTCTTGGAAGGTGTGGCGTTTTTCTGCACTTACACTCTATTGGATTAGGGGGCCTCCGCTTTCAGTGTCCTGCCACACTGGAATTTTTTTTTTCCTCTCCCATTCATTGTCCTTCATTGGGGACTGTTCCAAAACAGACGTTTCTGTTCTGCTCCATCTATTTGAACTCTGTCTTCGCCAATGGACTGACCAGGGGAGGGTGTCATGTGGTTTGTGGCCTCATGGTCTGCCTTGCTAAGTTGGCTTCGGTCTGAGTGCCATGATGCCATGATGCCTTTTTTGCGCACGTTACTTTGTGACTTTGTTTTTCCAGCCTCTGCTTCTGCCCGGCTATTTTAGAACTGTCTGCATTTCTGCCTTTCACCTTTTCTCTTGTTCCCTGTGGGTTACGTCTGCACAACATGTACAAGGTCGAAAAACAACGTCCCTTGTTCTTGCTGATCTGGCCAGTCCCTTGCACTTAGACATAACACTAAGTACAGCTGCACTGGAGAAATTTGTGTGCTTTTAATATTGTGATTTCACTGTTCGAGGGATTGGGATTTGGAGAAAAACCTTTCCAGAGAGAAGAGCTGTGCTTGTCTGATGATGTAAACCTTGCATCTAGATATTGAGGTATGGGGGTTCGCCTGACAATGCCCAGAGGTCTTCTGTTTTTATAATAAACTAGCTAATAGCACGGGGAGGGTGGTATGGTCATTTAGCCCTTTATCCACTGCTTTATGAAATGCTTCCCCGTTTGTATTCTATGGAATTGTAACTATGCTTATTATTTTATCCTTATGCATTATGCTGATAGTACTGGCACGTGTACTGTATCTTAGAGCACGGTAGTTGAAATAAACATTTTAAACTATACAGTGTCTCTTATTACGCACGTTGTGGACAGGTATGAGTGAGTTATGAAAGGGTGTCCTTGCTCCCGGGAGTCCTTAGAGAGAGAGAGAGAGAGAGAGAGAGAGAGAGAGAGAGACCGTGTTCTGGGTTGTCTAATCATTGGTAGCATCGTTGCTAATGAGACGCTAAAGCTAGTCGGATTGGGATTGTGGGTACTAAGGTGCATGGTTGGTTCACCACTATACTCCGAGGTCCTATTATCCTGTGCATAGCTCTGTGTATGTGCAGAATCCCTACAACAATAGATCTTGCTATGGAACGCTCGTCCCCCCTGGCAGTGGTCGCTATGGATGCGGCAAAGGCTTTTGATCGACTGTGTTGGGTGTATCTTTGGGAGGTCTTGAGAGCAATGGGGTTCGGTCCTGGTTTTCTGTATACTCTTCAGATGGTGTATGAGGGTGCTTCGACCAAGATTCTTTTAAATGGCACATTGACTCCCAATTTTAACATATCAAGAGGAACACAGCAGGGCTGCCCTCTTTCACCCCTTTTGTTCGATATATATATAGAGCCTTTGGCTCAACTTTTGAGATCAGATGGACATGTTGTTCCTTTTAGCTCCTCTTATTACAGCAGTAGGGTCGCACTATATGCAGACGACTTATTGATCTACACGGCAGATCCCGCCACAACTATTCCGAGGGTAGAACATCTAGCAGAATTTGGCGCCTTCTCAGGATACTTAGTAAATACCTCTAAAACCAAGGTAATGTTCTGGAATGTTAAAGATTGGGGTGGGAGAGTGAGCCCAGTTCTTCGATATTTAGGGATTTCAATCGTGAATGAGGTGGATAAAATCCCCAGCGTAATTTGCAAAGGGTTGCCAGAGAAATTGATTGCTTACTTGCCAGTTGAAAAAACTTCCGTTAACCATTTTTGGGTGTGTTAATCTGATAAAAATGGTGATCCTTCCCAAACTGACTTATCTTTTTAATGCTATTCCCCTTGTGTTTACAAAATCTGGTCCGTTTCATTTGGGCTGATAAGGGAGCTAGGTTGGCCTGGAAAAAGCTCAGACGTAGGCTTGATATGGGGGGGTTGGCCCCGCCCGATTTTAACCTGTATTGCACAGCGTTTCAGTTCAAAAACATGCGGATGCTGTTAGGGTAGTCAGACGATACCACGTGGGATATGGTGAGAGAACTGAGCGCAGAGGGATTTCTCTATAAGTTTGGTGCCCCACGATTTTTTAAAGAAAGTCCGCTTAAAAGTATTGAGATCAGCGTTGAATGTATGGTATAAGATTAGGAGAATGTGGGGCCTAGGTTATTATTCAGATTTTGCCCCAGTGTGGGACTCCCCTGGCACCCCAATATGTTTGAAAGACGGCTTAAGTCTCCCACTCAGTAGGGCGGGTATCACAACATGGGCAGACCTGATGACAACCGAGGGTTGCACCCTGGGAAGTCTTAAAGGCTAAAACTGGAAATAACCTGTCTAGGTTCAAATTTATCCAATTGTACTCTTGGTTTGCGGCCTCAAAACAGGAGATAGGGGGCGACTGGGAGATAGAGCTTCTCCTCCAGGACACAAGACCTAAGAGCAAGGAGGTGGCAAGGTGGTATGGGAAACCTTTGGAGGCTGAAGAGAAAAACTAACACCTCCTTACTTTGTCTGGAGAGGAGCCTTTCAGGAGTTGGATCTCTAACTTGTTTGGGATAACTCATTGAGGCTCCTGTACTCCACCGTCAAACCATCCAACTTGAAGAGGAATCATTTTTTTACTATCAACCAGCTTTACTGGACACCATTCAGAATCGCAAAGTTTGCCCCTCTGTTTCCTTCCAAGTGTAAAAGGTGTGGCTGCGTGGAAGCCAAAGACATGCATATCTTTTTTTCAATGTCCCAGGTTAAGCGACCACTGGAGAGGAATAGAACTTTCTTTGAAAGATATGTTTGGTGTGGAGATTGGTTGGAATGCAACGCTTGTTCTTTTTGGAGTGGATGAAGTAACAAGCAACCTTCTGAGGCGGCAGCAGAGAGGGCTGCTTTTCTTTTTGATACAAATTGCAAGAAGAGAAATCTGCAAGAAGTGGAGAGATCCCTTACCCCTGAAAGTAGAAGATTGGGCAAGGGCGGCTGTCTCTGTATGGCGGTCAGATCTGGGCTCAGAAACGAGCCGCCCACCTGTTATATGGACTGACTTCTCAATTTGGTGCAGATCTTTGGGAATTGGTCACACATTCCAATGATTACACCAAGGCACCAACAGAGGTGAAGGTCCTGCTTGGTGTCAGAACTCCGAGCGAATGCAGTGACCGCAGGGCGGACAGATCGATTGGGCGGTCTTCTGAAAGTTGCAGACGCTTCTGGTGATGAGGAATAAAAAAATAAATTAAAAAAAATCCTATGCAAACCATCCATACCCTTGGACTGGGCTGACCACTCTGCCATCCCCATCTTCCCTGCTCAGTAACTACTAACCAGGGTCAATACAAACGAGAAGACCAAACCTTCAAAGACTTCTCTGTAGACAAAACTAATGTTTGAACTCCTCTCTCACGCCATTAGCTCCACGTCCAATTCCAACGCTCTTCTGAACAACTTCAACAACTTTTTGAAAAGCTATGTGCATGTACCCGCCCGACTAACAATGTGCAAGTGCAAGCCAAAGCCCAATTCGCAGACGGAAAAGAAAATCAAAGAAAAACAGAACTCCTGCGGACCCTTGATACTGAAGGCCCTCCTTAAACTTGCTGGCAGCTCATCACATCGGCCAAAGGAAAGTACTATGCCATCTGCATCAATTAAGCCATCAACAGAAACAGAATGCTGATCAAGGTCATCAGTCACCGCGTCAACCCCTGCCAGACCCAACTATTCCTCACACCCCAAAACAGTTGAATGCCATCAACCTCTTCAGTGAAAAAATATAAACGATCCAACAGTACATTGACGATACCAAGTCTATTTTATCTCTCACACCTACCCCTTTCCCCTAGAATCCTGCAGTGCTCAGCCTTCTAAGCTTCTCTCTCTTCCAGATCTGTCTGTCATACTCAAAATCCTCAAAGCCACTTTTTATGAAGATGTCTTTCATTCGTCCTTCATCAAATGTCTCTCTGGGGATTCTCTTTGCCCCTACTTAGCAGTGTCCATGCCTCTCACTCAAAACATCTTCCCAGAAACTCTCAAGTCTGGCCAAATCCTCCCACTCCTAAGGAAACATAGACTAGAACTTAATTTTGTTTTTTTAAACTTGCGTTTATTGATTTTTACAACATTCACAGATTACAAATGTGAAAGTATAGGAGTTTACACTCAAGGAGAGAAGTGCAATATTCTTAAGTACAATACCGTCGGATACATAATTACACTGAATATCGCCAGCTCTTGACGGCAGGTTTTCTGCCCGTATACAGTCAAGAAAAACTAGAACTGTTAAAAAGAAAATCATAAATCTCTTTAACACTGGTGTGTGCATTAATCTATGGTGTTAATTCATAGTTGTCTAACCTGGCAACCAAAAGAAGTCCCGTGCATGTACTGGATGCTTTGTACGTGGAGTGTTTTAGGCCTGTGGTAGAAAAAGGAAAAGTTAGGGGTCCCTGGGTGAGGGACAGGATGGGCTAGATTGGCATGACGTTGCACTCTAGAGGACCAATCAATTAGCAATATCTTTAAAAAAAAAACTGGACACCATATCTGTCCACTGGTCTGCTATGGGTCGTTTCCGAAATCCCCATTGTTCTTCAGATCATAATGCAGAACCCTTTGCAGTTGCCCACCTCAACTTCCTTCAGCTATTTACAATATGGTGGTCCTGTTGGTGATCGCCAATTCACTGCAATCGCTCGTCTGGCTAACACTAACTGCAGATCTAAAAATCTGTTAAGTCTGCATGGCTGTGCGTGAGAATATAACTCCAGGAGACCTATGTCAGGAGTGTGCAGAGCAACCCGTGCCAGAGTTCTCTCCAGCTCAGTCATCACTACTTTCCTGAACAGAAGTATCGTCGGGGAATAGCAGACCATAAGAAGGAAATTCACATCAATTAGGTGACATCGCGGGCAGCATTTGTCCTTCGAGTCTGCCATTATATTTATCCTGTGGGGTGTCAAATAAGTCAAATATATGACATTGAACAGAGTGAATTTCTGGAGACCCTATGTGGATGTTTTAATATCAGCATCCACTTTTTTTCTGAAAGTGTCCAACTTCACGGGGTTGTGGTTACATGAGGTCACCAAAAAAGATGGTGCACTGAACTAGACAAAGCTCTGTACAAGAGGAATTGCTTATCGGGTAGGGAATCATCTTCTGTCATGGATATGAGACTTTTAAATGCACCTTTCCCATACCAGTCTCCAATGGGGTCAATCCCCGCTTCCCCCAACGCCTCAAGCCTTCTAGAGGTATCAAACCGACTCTGAATGTTGGTAGTCCTACCAAAGGAAGGGCTGGTGCATATAGGAGACGATGTCTGATGCTCTTCACCACACGGTTCAAGCAGTGCATGGCAATTTTAAAAAGTTTCAGTGGATTATTAGTTTTCACTACCATTCCCAGTAAATAAGGCTAGCATGATATCCTCATGCTGTGATTGGTGAATCACTCCCCTTTCTGCCAGGCCCAGACCCGCCAACCATCGAGAGATCCACGGCAACTTGGAAGCTAAGTAGTAGGCCTCATAATTCGGGTCTCCCAACCCCCCTTCAAGTGTGGGGCGCTGGAGTGTCCTAAGCAAAACTCTCGGGTGTTTCCCATTCCAGATCAGTTCATGTAACAGAGTGACCAGTATTCTAAACCAGCTCTGTGGTATCCAGACAGGGTGATTAACAAAATAATAAAGAATTTGTGGGAGGATTACCATTTGAGATTGTGCAATTCTTGCCATAATAGTTAAGTTAATGGTACACTAAAATGCAATTCTACTGCGTATGGTCGGCAGGGCAGCGCCTAAATTACCTTCCCTCAGCTCCTCATCAGTATGATATAGCCTGCTTGTCAGGTTTTATCAGACCGTTGCACAATTGTTGGTGCCTCACCTGGTGGAGCGTTAAAGGTAGGCCCCCAACATCCTGGGAGGTCTTAATAATATTTATCCTAAAACTGGGCAAAGACACAGCAGGCGTTGCCTCTTACAGGACATTAGTGGTGTCCATAGACCTTGCTAAAGCTTTTGACACCCTGAGCTGGCCCCATCTTTGAACAGTCATGCGGTGCATGAATTTAGCGAATGCATGGAATAAATAGGTTACTTTACTGAACGCAGGTGCTAGAGTCCAGTTTAAGAGTGGTACAATGTATATCTGAACGATTCCCGGACCTGCATGGACCACGACAGGAATGTCCCCTCTCACCTACGCAATTTACATGGCTGTGGAGCCCTTTCCTTGCACGGTGCGTGTGGGGCAGTGAGGTGAAAGAATCAATTTATGTGATAGGGAGCATAATATTTTGCTGTACGCAAAAGATAGGCTTCTGTACACAAGACCATGATGACCTCTCCAGCTACCGGCCATCACTCAACTACCATTCATCAGTAAGATCATTGAAAAAGCAGTCTATGTTCAACTCCAAAATCACATCAGTACTAACCATCTCCTGCATGACTACCAGTCTATCTTCAGATTACGCTGCAGCATGAAGGCCACCACATCACACATCATAGACTATGCCCTCTTGACCACCGTTGAAGATGATCCATGACTCCTGATATTGCTGGACCTGTCAGCTGCCCACAACACAGTTGACCATCCAACCCTCGTACACACCCTCGCGATGCGGATGGGATTCACTGGCAATGTCTTACAATGGTTCTCCTGCCTATCCAACCAACACCAGTTTGTTCACATGACCACCTCCAGGTCACAAAAATTCCCTATCATATGTGGAGTTCCAAGGTCCCCATACTGTCTTTTGGTTTTTTCAGCCTTTACGTGGAGTCACTTGGTGCTCTACTCACAGAAACAGGATCAAGATTCCCCAGTATGCTGATAATACTCTCTACTAGTAAGTCTCCTCTGCTTCAGACCTCCAAAGCCTCAAACGCTGCTTGTGCTTCATCCAGACCAGAGTGTCCAGCACCTACCCGAAGTTCAACCCAACTTACAGAATACAGAATTTCTATTATTTGCAGAGAAAAACAAACAAGATATAGTACAAACCTTGCTCAATGATATAAGCCATAACAGCTTTGAACCCCAACTCTCACCGAAAGCCAAATCACTTGGATTCACCCTGTATACCAACCTCTCCCTTAAGGAACACATTGTAAATAAAAATAAAAAAAACACAAAGACTGCCTGGTACCAGCGGTCTCTTGTAAAGAAAGTCAAATGGTTTCTTTCAGAAAGTGACTTCAGAACTGCTGGTCAAGCCCTTGCACTCTTGCATATGGAAGGTGGTAATGCCCTCCTTTGTGGCCTCCCAGACTTCACACAGGCCCTCCTTAGAGGCATCCTAGACACCACAGCACATCTCATTAAGTGCCTGAAGAAATATGTTCTTGTCCCGTCCCCCCCCTCTCCCTGATGACTCCACTTGCCAGCCCGTACTATCTTCAACACCGGCTCTAACACTGACAAAGCAGTCACAACCAGCACCCCGTAAATTGCAGGCAAGCTCACCATCTCTGGTGGTTCGCGGCACACCCGAAGCCGGGAAACAATCAGACTGTAGACTAAGGAGTATAGACGCTGAACAGTTGTTGATGATGCTCTGGGATCACGGACCAATCTGCTCAGACTGCATTGGAGAAGGGGCTGCCGACCTCGCGTACAGCATTATTTCATTCCCTGCAGCTTGGGACACGCTAAACAGTTGTTGCTGGTGCAGGGGGATCATGGACTACGCTGCCCAGACTGAATTGAGACCTAATTGAAGATGAAGATTGGCCGCAGACCGCTCATAAAGCGTGCTTACATTCCACGCAGCGCGGGATGCTCCCAGCGAAGACCAGGCCAAGAGCGGGCCTGTCTGCGGCCAACTGAGGCTGTGCTGGGCCTACCTTCTTGGTTCGATCAGGAGGCTCGGGCCTACCTTCTTGGTTCTATTAGGAGACCTTTCACCTTCAGATTGATAGCAAGCAAGGCATTTATTTTATTTTTGCATTTTTCTTTTTCTCCCCGTTTAATTTAAAATCAAGCTTTTTCACTCTGCTTGGTGAGGTTGGGTTTCCTGTTTAAGAGATGGGGAAAAGAAAGAGGCTACAACCTCTAAACATTGCTTGGCCCCTAGTTATGCAACTATTGATAACACCCATGGCTCTGGCCAAGACGTTATTACCTAGGAAATTGACTTGGAAGAGAGACGACACTCCATTGACCTTGTTGGTTCAGCAAATCCACCTCTGCCGGTTACCCCTAATCTGGATCATGATGTGCAGGGGTAGTCCATGGATTTTCTGGTTGCAGAGGATACACTGCTCCTCGGCCCACTCCCAGGCTTGCCAGTACGGATGTCACCCAACAGCCGAAGTCCAGCAGCTAAGAGAAAGCTGAAACATGCTACTCCTGTTAGGAAGGATACCGACAAAAACGCTAATCTTGGTTCTCCCATTATCTTGGGTGATGGACCTTCTGGCACTCTGAATGTGTCAGCTTGGGCCTTTTTTTAAAAAAATTTATGCAACTTGCAGACACCCTTAAAAACTGCTTGGTGCCGTTGATTGACAATCCTGGTAAAATTGAAGCCGAAGTTGCCAAGATCGCTAGATTTTGCCACCATTTTCCATGGCCACTGAGATCCCTTCTGCACCCTTTCATCAGCTTCTCGTATACTTGATTCAATTGTGGCCAAGGACATCCTGACTTTAGTCAAAAAGACTATTGCAACAGTTGCTAGTGGGGCCCCGAGAGGTACCACACCATTAACCTTGCAGGCTGCGCCATCATTGGTAGGGATTGTAACACCCCTTGTACTAATTTTTACTCTAATCCTTGCCCCATAAATTCTTATCCACGTATCAACTTAACCCCTGAAAGCTGTACCTTTCTGTCAGTACTGGCGAGTATTCCAAAACTGGGGGATCCTACATCAGAGTCCAGTGTCCAGCTCAAGAATAAAGTGCGTCATTGGCTAGCTGGTGATTCAAACTTCTCTTTGCGTGATTACCATAACATCCTGATGGTTCGTCGAGTGGACTGGGTTGGGCCTACTGCGAAGACTGCCTGTGGAGATTGCAATATCATTAACTTTAGATACCAGCTACTTGCTAGGCGTGTTCCTTTCTCAACAACGACAATCTCTGACTACAGAAGGAAACATATGGTTTTTTTTCTTTACGCTTTTTTTTTATAGGCACCTACAAATATCTACGGTCCCTACCCATGTTATGAGTCCACAATATCCATCTCCGGGGGCTGACTAGCATTTTTTGTAACAACCACTTTATGCCCCTGACAGACTTGATGCTATGGATTGACGTCAACAGCACCTTGATGACCTGAGCTACTCCTATAGGGAGCCTGCACCCTTTAGGGGTATATCTAATTCCTTTCCTCTGGCTGATAATGAGACTGTTGCCTCTTTTCCATTCAGTGAGTCCAAGGGGGCTATGGAGGGTGACCACTCAGTTTCTACCGCTATCTCACCCAGACTTGCTGATGGTGTTTGCTCAGACCATTTTTGCTCAGACCATTGTTTGCTGGAATCTGTCTGGCTTAATCTTTAAACTGGATGATGCAGACTGGCTCTTCTATGTTACTAGCTTTGACCTTATTCTGTTACAAGAAACTTGGTGTTTGGTCCACCCAATATGGGAAGGATACCAGAGCTTGTGTGCCTGTCCGCAGATCCCAAAGAGGCAGTATTAGTGAGGGTATGACGGTCCTGGTTCGCACAACATGTCATTTTCAGATCTACTCAGTATCCATAAAGCATGCTGGGATACAGATTTTAGGGGTGGTACTTCCGAGTCTAATTTAACTTTTGTATTATTAATTTTTTCAATGCTGTGGGGCCGAATAATTCATTCTGTAATTTAGATTTGTTTTTTATTGTGTATTGCCTCTGCAGAAGGTTTTTTCATGTTTTTAGCCATTTTAATGTGGACCACAGGGGTGAAAAGGTGCTTAAGTATTTACTCGATCTTGGGCTGTATAACGCCATGGAACTGTGCGGGCTTATTGATTCTATCATTCCCACTTTTACTGGGTGGGGCTGGGTTCCATCTTTGATTATGTTTTGGTTTCCTCCCTCATTGGTAAGCTAACTCAATCTATACCTACCTCGGTTAGTGCATTTAATTATCATAATCCTGTAGAGGTTTCTTTAATTCTCCCTTGGTCCGCCAACGTGCCCGCTGTGATTGGGACAATGGTCATCGCCCCACATGATCATGGGCTAAGGCTTAGGTGGCGGGGTGTTGATTATTTCAAACTCTGTACATCAGTGATAAAATCTAACATCCAGGATCATGCAACACCTTCTGTTGGTAACTCAGCCCAGTGATGACATCCTTTTGGCTTTCAATTCCCTAAACACACAGATCAAAAGCAGTCTTCTGTGTCCGGCGTAAGCTCGTAAAAACCCTGAACCTCATTTGTTTGAAAAGGAGTGTAGGCTTGCTAATAGGCGACTACGGGAAGCGTTACTGTCCGTCCCTAGGGACAAGGCCAAAGTAGGGGCCTGCCGAGCTGCATATAAAACGGCCAGAAAGCCGGTAGTCGAACAGGAGATGTGGGATTGTTTGGTTGCAGCAACTGCAGTTAAGGATACAGGAGGTTTTTGGAAAATTATCAATCAACCTAAGATCACTGAAGGTTTGACTGATGGCTTGGGATCCAATATTAGCACTGACTAAATAGATTAAAGCCATTAACTCCTATAAGGGTCCTATGGATTGTAATTCTGAAGATTTACCCCCGCCTAGCCCGCTATCAGTTACATTTGGAATAACTGAGGTATGGAGGTGATCAATAACAGTCCCTCGAGGAAGGCATCTGGGCCTGATAGGGCCCCGATGGACCTATATGAGGAGAATTTGGAGTTCTGGGGTCCTGTCATTACTTACTTGGCCAACACTGCCACCCTCAGCGGCTTTCTGCATTCTTGGCACACAGCTGTGATCATCCCCATGTATCAAAAAGGTTGTAGAAATGACCCACGTCGTTATAGACCAATTTCGCTTTTGGACTATATGGGTAAGGTTAAAAGGCGTATAAGCCTAAGTAGGATCAAGGAGTGGGCTAACCTCAACCGAGTAATTTCCCCTGTGCAATATGGGTTTAGGGAAGGGCTTGTCACTACATAGTAATGCCTTAATCTCCAATTTATCCGTAAGTATACGCTTGCAAAAGGGGGTCTGATGTTTCTCTCCTTTATGGACTTGAGCATCGCTTTCGATAGTCACCCGTAGCAAGCTTTGAAAAATTCTCTAGGACTTAGGGCTCGATGAGGACCTGGTTGTTTTCCTTTGGGCCTTACATTGTGGGGTATGTGCATATGTTAGATATAGGCTGGAAGGTGAATGCACTGACCTACTTGAGACGCAACAAGGCGTTAGCCAGGGCTGCGTCCTGGCTCCTATTTTATTTTTACTTTACATCAATGGCTTAAATGAACATCTATAAACTTCAGGACATGCCCATGATCAAGCCAACCTCAGTCCTGGCCCTGGTTTATGCAGATAATGCCATGTTAATGTTCCCTCATATTCCAATCGGCCCATGGTCCTCAATACGCAGCTTTGGAACTTTTATGGCTAATTTAGACCGGGAAACAAACATTTCCAAAACCAAATATATGGTCTGTGGCCCCAGAGCCGGGAAAGAAGGATCTTTTTGGATTAAAGGCAGGCGTATTGAACTGGTCACTAATTTCCCAAGTCTGGGTGTTGTGCTTGAGCAGAAATGCTCATGGTCTCCCTGTATAGCGAACCAGTGCCTACGCTTTAATCACTCCGTGGGGGCACGGTTTGACATTGCCAAGAGAGTGGGCAATAAACCGATCCTGCCCCTATTAGAGGTTATCAGTACAAGTGTTTGCCTGTTTTTAATGTATGGTGCAGGTATCTGGGGCTACCGGGATGTTGCTGTAATGCAGGTAGAGGAAAATCGCTTCTGTCGGCACCTCCTCGGCCTACCGCCCTCGACTCCGCACTTTCTCCTACATGAGGAATTGGGCATTTATTATGTGTCTGATTTGATCAGGGTGGCACCCATAGTTCTTTGGGTCTCCGTCTGGGCAAATATGTACACCACCCTTAATAGGGAGATCATTGTAGACTGCCTCAAATGCAAGAAGGGCCTTGCCATTCTCTGGTTGAAATATGTGCACTCTATCTAAAGCTATTAGTTGGGGGGGAATTGTTAGCATCCCCACACTCCCTCACCAAATCTGATATCTCCCGGGTCAAACGGCTCTATATGTACAAAAGCCAGTTAACCAGGGAACAAGAGGAATTGAAGAAACCCCTTCTGCGAGATTACACTATTATCCAAACAACAAATAATCTCAACCAATGAGTCTTCAGCCCCTGTGAAAGATCACTCCTAGTCAAATTTCGGTTGGGGACTATAAGAGGTTTACTTTGCTTTCCCCTTGGCCAATATGATATTGGTTCTGTCTTAGTCTGCCCATGCGATGAGTTCTCTGTGCAATCCTTGAAATTTTTTTTTTTTTTTACATATTATGAACTGTTAAAGTTTTAAAAACCTGTTCTTAAATTGTATAGCTTCTATCAAAGGAAGCCCACTTTGTATTTTTAGGTCGAACCTAGGCAGCGCGCATGCACTGTCTTTGAGACATGCTGTATTCACTCTATGGGCTTTGAACGCGCCCAGCTCTGCTCATTGGTTGTTTCCTCTAACTTTCCAAATTCCTTTGCTGTTGTTGGTGAATGTTTTGTCCCACCTTTTGGCTGTTTTGTTCCCGCCCGGAGACTACCCCTGCTACATGGATCCTTTCACTATTGTTAAGTTTCGGCTCACTCTTTTTTAAATTTATTGGTGACTGACTCTCGTCTGATCAGCGCGGCATGCCACGCTTTATGTATGGGCCTTTCTTTTGTTCTGCACGGTGCAGCTCGCCCACCTCTATTTTATTAATTTTGAAGAGCTGTTTCAATTTATTATCTGCGTTTACTTTCCAGCTTGTGTTTGAGCTCCGCTACGTGTTTGGCATTCTCTCTGCCTGCCATCTGTTTTCTTCCATTACCGGTGAGCATTCTCACTCCGACATTAACTCGGCATTTGTAAACAGGCTTGCTGTGCATCTGACTGCCGTCTGTTAAAAGTATCTGAGTCTTTAGTTAAACTATGACATTTATTGGTTCTTTTGTGCGTTGCGTTTGTGTGTTATGAAAAAATATTCACATTTATAGTTGCTTTTGTGCTCCGCTTTGATTTTGGTACTTTTTCTGGCTGTGATCTGTTTTCTTCCATTACCATGTTTTTAACTGTACCTATAATTTTTCTTACCTTACTTGAATGTTGGTATATGATGTTTGTAATGCTTTTATGATTGATTTTTAATCATCGAATAAAGCTTTGAATTGAGTGTAAAAGAGAAAAAACCAAGACAATAGGCCTTTCCCATCTATGCACTTAAGATCTGCAACAACATCCCAGTATCCATCAGGATCGCCCCAATGATGCTGCAGTTTAGGAAAGAGTTGAAGTCTCGCCTCTTTAAAAACACTACCTCACAACGCATTAACCATCTAAAACTCAGCTTCCTCTCCTATTACTCACCTACTTTAAGCTTGCCTTTGACCATGTACAGCTCTCCGCTGCCTTTTGGCTAGGTTCATGCTCTAGAAATACCATATACATACGTACATACATACATACAGAAAATATACATACAAACAACCAAATATCCAAGTTAAAATACAATAAATAAATACAAACAGGGTACAGTGCATTTGGCCGGCTATTCTGATTGTGTCAAATACTTGGGGATTTTAGCACTATATTCATAATTCATTATTTAAAAGCATGCCAAAGTAAGTATTCGATAGTATTTGAAGACAAAACTGGTCCCGCTGTAGTCTGGTTCGGTTGCTACGGAAAGTCATACCTTTCTCCATGTTGGAGATGTGTATGAGTCTCCAAGTTCTCTAAAAGAATGGTGAAAGATCTACTTCAGATTCATAGTGCAATAATTCCAAGCATAAAGCTTATATGGTGTGTGCATTATCCATTAATATATATCATTAACACTGAGTGTCAGCCCCTAGCTCAATGTTCTACACTTTCATTTATGAGGACAGGAAATTAGTCATTTGGGGAACAGAGGGGTGGGATGAGAGGGCAGAGTCATTTTTCAGGCGTTTTGGACAATTTGACGAAATGATTGGTTATCTGTGTGAGTAGATTACCGTAGTTTCGTAGGTAATGCTAGGCCATTTCGGCTCCAGGTCTTTGGTGAATGAAATGGGGGTCATTTGATAGTTTGGGATCATGAGGGTTGCAGTGCAGGATCCTTTGGGATATACTGTGCTAGTCATTTGCTCACCGACGACAACCAGTTGGTCCAGATGGGAAACTCAAGAACCCAGAAACTATCCAGCTCCAGCAGAGCATCCCAGGCTCCATCCTGTGCCTGATCATCTTCAAACTCTACATTAACCCATTGGAAGAGTACTTGCTAATGTCCTGATGACACATTATCGCCTGAAAAACGCCAATACTCACAAGATCACAAAAACTCAAAACCTGCCTCAATCTCAATCAGAATTGGATGTCCATCACCTACCTAACACGTTAACCAGACCTAGACAGAATTTCTCCTGCTCTCCAGTAGTAACAATCTGTCTCAAATTCAAGCCCTGCTCTCAGAAATGGACTTAGACAGGTTAATCCACCAATTGACACCTAGTGCAAAATCATTTGGTTTCACACTTGACACCAGTCTCGACACTGACCTCTCTTTCAAAAAATGCTTTTACAACAAAACAAAGACCGCATACAACCAACTGTCCATCTTAAAGAAAGTGAAGATCTAGCTCCCAAAAATGGACTTCAGAACAACAGTCATAGCCATAGTCCTCTTGCAACTAGACAGATGCATTACCCTTCTCAGCCCTCTCCCTGGTACCCCACTGGCTCCTGTAAAAACCATCCTACATGTGACAGCATGTCTCGTCAAAGCCTAAAGAAGTTGGACATACCCTCACTAATAGAACTATCCTGTCATACCCTTCAGGCCTGATTTAGCTACAAAACAGGCTGCATCACATACAAGGCCACTAGAACACCACCCTTTCATACCTGGCAGAGAAATTAACTACCTCTTGCTAACAGCACCAAACCAGAAGTCTGAATATCTTCAGACTGGAAACAAAAAACAATGCAAGCAAGAAAACCCTGGAAAACAAACCTTCTCCGTCTATGCTACCAGGGTCTGGAACAACATCCCATGAACACCAGAATTACGTCAACCCTTCTGCAATTTAGAAACAAAATGAAGATTCACCTTTTCAGCAAACACTACATCTCCAGACAGTAGGATTCACCACTTTCGATCGAATTGGAAACATAACTCATGGCTCCTATCCTTGTTTAGGACTCTTGCTTTCTATCTAGGTTCATGCTCTACAAATATTTATACATACATACGTTTGCTGAACAGCGTTGGCTTGGTGGTAATTTGGTAAGGACAGAATAATGGTATTTGAGATGTTGCAGGAGCCGTGTCTTTGGAAAGTGTGATGGGATTTGGAAGTTATTTGTTCGGACTATTTGTGGATGCATGTTGGATGTTTCTGATGGTTACATTTTCCTGCAGATTCCTCACCTTTAAAAATGATCCTTCCAGCATTTCCCCTGCAATATTTATGCAACGCAGCTAGGTGGCACCATGCATCTTAAGCCTAGACTCCCATCTCAGGACACGGCAACACTGGAGTATTTTAGAATCCAACTTGCATGCAGGCATCCGTTTCTGTCATCGACGCGGGCCAAAAGCTCTCGCTATCTCTGTCCCTCATTGACCACAATCCTCCACATTTCGGTAGCAACTAGGTCAAATGTCTTCGCGTTAAGGTTTAGCCTTGTTGTAGGTGCCTCAAGAAGATGTCTTCGTCGGACCTGCATGACCTCTGCATGTGGTGTCTGGGATCATGACGATACAGCCTGCAATTCCTGTGCCTCCATGCATCCAGTGGCATTGGCAAATGTGAGGCGAAGTAGTTTTTGGGTAGGACCTACAGGGATACATCAAAAGATGTCCCTATTCCCTAGGCAAGTCAGTTGTATGGAAAAAACTCCTAAAATCTTTTCGTGAGAAACATAAAACACCATAAGAAAGAGATGTCCTCTATAAGGAACTTCTCCTGCTACTGGGACCATCTGGAGATGTGATGCCAGACTCTTATTGTTAAATAAGATCTTGATGATGAAAAAGAGACAGGAATTTCCAGCTCCATTATTTAACCACAGCTTCAGTTAAAGCTTTATGGCTGGCTATGCTTGATCTGTTCAGGATAGCACCTATGCTGTCTTTGCTGCCCTCCAAAGGGGAGCACATTCCTACAGGCACAACGACTTCAGTGGTCCTGATGCCGCACCTCCATGGACATTGGCCTGGGCACCCAAGAGGAAGATGAAGCCTGCCAGGTTCCCATCCCCTTTCGGTCAGAGCCTTCTTTGACACTGATGCAGATGCTGCCTATGAAACTGACTATAATGCCTCCTAGAATGCCATTGATGTTTCAAGAAATTATTCATGTGTCAATAGTAAACTTTAAGGTGAATTTCAACGATGTTCTCTTGACATAGTCTTCGTCTGCTTGGAAGAGCTGGTTCGTTTCAGACTGATGTTTTCGCATTGCCAAATGATTTCTATGGATTAACTGTAATGCTGACTTGTATCTGGACTTGAAGAATGCATGTGACCTGAAGACTTCACCAGAAAGGGAAATATCTTACTCCTCTGGTCCAGCTTCCTCATTTATAATTGTAGTACGAAAAGCAACTAAAGTCATGCAGTTGACCTTGCCCTTTGTGAGGGCAATGTCTAACATTTTGACTGAGTTCTTGGAACTCTTCTCCAAACTGACATAACCGTTGCTACTATTTACTGAGGTTTTCTTAGGTCCTGTCGTGGCTGCATGGGAAACCTTTTGGGCCCAGCAGTCCACAGACCGATAACCAAATGCCAAAGGGCTACTCTGTTTGACTCTCACTTTTTGTCTTCTCACTCATCCATGGAAAGACAGGTAGTCCATGTTTTCTCTTAGAAGAAAAACCTGAATGACTTCCCACAGCACCTCCTGACATAGTTGAAGAAATCTGTATGAACTGAAATGTTTTCTCTTCCGGTAATCTCACCATCAACACTGCCATTGCAGCCTATCATCTGGACTGATATTTTTACGTCTTATGGAAATCAGTGATACTTACAGTAGCACTCCGCTTGCTAGGCCACACAAAGCCTTTTCCAGAACTGGTCATTGATGGTTTTAATGTATCCAAAAAGACCTTAAGATGAGGTTTTGGTTCTGCAGGCATAGGTCTGTCTATATGCATGGCTGTCACACTGAGCAAACTTCGCATTCCACAGGCTTACTTGTAAATGCCCAAGAAATGGAAATGCACTTTGATGGCGAACAGCTGTTGACTAAAAGGAAGAGTTCTCCTGGCCTGCTCCAAAAATAGGAGGGCTAGGACTCACTTGCTGGGCCTAGCTTCAGAATGGATTTTCTACCACCAACACGGCCATAACCAATAGCAGCAGATCCAGCCTTCGCCATTTTCTTATGCACCCCAACCATCCTCTTCCGATGGGCAGGGGGGGCCAGGGGGTCCCATTTTTACACTATTTAAAAGACTATCATAATGGACCAGTACATCATCCTGCTAATTTGCAGAGCTATGTCCTACCCTTCCTGTCCCTCCCTCCTGGACTGCTCTTCTTCTACCAGGAAGTGCTCTCCAGTGCACACCTCCACTTGTAGGCAGAGGTCCTAACCCTGCTGGACAAAAGGACCGTAGAGGTGGTCCATCTGGACGGTAAGTGCATGCTACCAACTTTACTTCTTGGACCTCACGAAGGATGGAGGTCTGATACCCACTCTGGATCTCCATCTTTTGAATTTGTTTATTTGGTTGCACAAGTTTGAGATACTGTCCCTGAGCTAAGTCTTATTGTCCCTGAAAGCAGAAAGGTGATATAGGGGTTTGAGGCCTTCGGACTCTCTCCATCGAACAGATTTGTAACAGCAGCCTGCATAGACTACCAGGCTTTCTGGTTGCCTAAATGACGTTTGTATCTTCATCAGGTAGCCACAAGGACTTTAGCTAAAACCCCTAATTCTCCATCACCTGCAGTGTTTGAGGATTGGGAAGGGTGAGTTGACCATGTTGCTGTGAGAGCAGGTCCTCTGTGCGGGAGAGAGTGAATTTGGACTGTCAACAGGTCAGCATATCAGATCTTCCATGCCCAGTCTGGGACAATCGGGATCATCTCCGCAGTACTTGAAACAGATACAGAATTGACAGAAATATGTACCACAGCCTTTGTAATCAGCTAATCCAGAAGGCATCCCCTATGGAAACATTTGAAGGGAAGTGTATGACACAAAACTGAAGACAATTTCTGTTCTGGACTGTGGTGAAGAGATTCACAAATGGAAAACTCAAATCTGGAGACAATCCCCCTCCGTCACTTTGGCTGTAACTCAGGCCTTCAGTGAGAGATGATGTGACAGGACACTACATGTTTGGGGGTCCATCAACGACCTATACACGTTGATGGATTGCCTTTCTTCATAACTAGAAGTGAACAATCTATACACACCTTTTATCTTTACCCAGGGGACCCCAGATTAAATATAACTTTATGGTACCCTTAGGTCGTTTTAATTCACCGCTTCAGTTCTCTCCCACGCACTCACCATCACGGCTTATTTTTCTAAAAGATCTTTGCTAAAGAGCCCTCTCGCGAGGCCCGTGGGGTATTGCAGCGCCGACCCAGCGAGGAGCTAAGCCCTATGATGAAGCATTTTATAGACCACAAGGGCAACCCTAGAACAAGAACCTGGGGTAATAAATGCTCTAATCCAAACAATGGTTCATGAGCCAAACTAAAATAGGTTATATTTCAAATAGAACCTAAAATGAAGAAAACCAGTGCTATCCAAATTTCACATTACCCATGTACCAATAATCATATCAGAAAAATAATATTTAATGTAAATTAAACAAAAAGCATATTACATATATATACACATTAATAATGGCGCTCATACACAACAGTGTTAGAATTATAGACAGTAACAAGTGTAAACTGAACAAACAATGGCAGAGGAAAAATATACAAAAAAAGGGTTCAAGATAAAACAAAAATACACAATACAACAATTGTGTCTCTCTTTTTAGGCCACGTTACAGGCGTCGACGACGTTTCAACCCAAGGATACTTTGAGGGTCATCAGGACAAAAGCAACATATGTAGGAGCATCCACTGTATTTTTCTAAAAAAATTAAAATATATGTACATGGGTTGCAGCAAATAATGTAAAGTTTTAGTTAGCACCGAAAACGTGACAAAGATCTGAGACCGTGACAAAAAGAAATGAAAAAGAAGAAAGAAAAGTCCAAGTCAAAATATTTGAATGAACTCCTTAGAAAAAGGAAAAAGAAAAAATGGAGATGAGTAAAAATGATTTTGAAAAAAACAAAATGCTAATCACCTCAATGAGCACGAAGAAGGAATCACCATAGGTCGTGCATCGGGCACTTAGACTTGAAATTAATCGAACATAAATCTGTCAATAAATGAAAAGCTAATTGTGAATGCAGGAACTGTTAATCACATCTCTAAATAATGTGGGAATTAAACGGCCCACATACCTGTAGATATGTCAGTGGGGTTCACAAGGAAGTTCTCAAATTCAAAGTAGTGAGGGGATGAGCAAAAAATGGCTGTAGGATCCAAATAGGTATCCAATGATCGATGGTACCAACCGTCATATAATTACAAAGGATCAAAGTCGGTACAGACCATTAATGCTGCAGAAAATGTAAAAATATGGGAAACATTACGATATATCCACATCACACTCGTGAATATAATATAAATACTGCCTCCCCACAATAGATGAAAACCATGAGACCCCAATCACTCACTGATGGGTGTGTGTAACAAAAATAACTACCTTTCTCAGAATAACCCATCCAACTTAAAGATGGGACACTGTCAATAGTAGGTAGACGATAACCAGATCTTGCTTACTTTGGTGATTCTTTCTTCGTGCTCATTGAGGTGATTAGCATTTTGTTTTTTTCAAAATCATTTTTACTTATCTCCATATTTATTTTTCCTTTTTCTAAGGGGTTCATTCAAATATTTTGACTTGGACTTTTCTTTCTTCTTTTTTCATTTCTTTTTTGTCACTGTCTCAGATCTTTGTCACGTTTTCGGTGCTAACTAAAACTTTACATTATTTGCTGCAACCCATGTACATATATTTTAATTTTTTTAGAAAAATACAGTGGACGCTCCTACATATGTTGCTTTTGTCCTGATGATGACCCTCAAAGTATCCTTGGGTTGAAACGTCGTCGACGCCTGTAACGTGGCCTAAATAAGAGAGGACACAATTGTTGTATTGTGTATTTTTGTTTTATCTTGAACCCTTTTTTGTATATTTTTCCTCTGCCATTGTTTGTTCAGTTTACACTTGTTACTGTCTATAATTCTAACACTGTTGTGTAACTGTATGAGCGCCATTATTAATGTGTATATATTTGTAATATGTTTTTTGTTTAATTTACATTAAATATTATTTTTCTTATACAATTATTGGTACATGGGTAATGTGAAATTTGGATAGCACTGGTTTTCTTCATTTTAGGTTCTATTTGAAATATAACCTATTTTAGTTTTTAGTTTGGCTCATGAACCATTGTTTGGATTAGAGCTATGATGAAGCATGACACCCTCACGGGTGTGTGAGGGCATTACTTCCTATTGAGGAAGACCCCCCCCCCCCACCACCACATATCTAACCTGAGATAAAGTATCACAGGAATAGATACCCCTTTATTATCTTCATAGTTGTTCTGGGGAGCAAGGGTTCTTGACCTTTTATTAGCTCCCTCTCCCCCTCTAGTTGTTTATGATACCTTCCACATTGGCCAGCCGATTACCATTTCATCTTCCTTTCTTCCTCTTATCCTGCTAAGGAGGAGGAGCAGCTGTATTCACTAGAACCGAAACATGTAGTGTCCTGTCACATCATTGCACTCGGCAGAACATACTGGATGAGCAGTTCTTTACGAGCTATGAAAAAAGGCAGAGCGGTGGCCAAATCCACCATTTACCACTGAGCTACCCTTTAGCAAGAAATACCTTCCAGAGGACATTCATGACCAATTAGCTACAGCTATGGCTGCTTCCACAGTTTTCACCAAAGGTGTTCTGGCATCTGCTAGGCAGCCACATAATCTTCTCTGCATACTTTTGCTAAATATTGCTGCCTTTCAGCCAGAGCATGCAGGGATGAATACTTTGCAAGGGCTGTGCTGCATGAGTATGTCAATCAGCACTGTTCTGTTCCGCCTCCAGAAGCTATGGCTTTGGTACTCATTCATAAGGTGAAGAATCTGTCAGAAAATGTATCCAACAGAAAAAATACTATGTACCCACCAGAATTATTGTTACCAATGGTAAGTAAGTTTTTCTTTAAGAAGACCGTGGTAGAAACATGGTCCACTTTTTCTTTGTAAGAATGTGTCTGCAATCTCAGTTCATTTTCCTGTATACAATTATGTTGATTATGCTGTATCTGAGCATATTTCATGTTATGAAAGAAAAATAATGTTGCCTTTTTCCAAATCTAGGCAGAAGGTGGTGGAGGGCAGCCTCACTCATCCATTTGCACTAACGTTGTCTGGGGAAACCCTGTACTGGACGGACTGGCAGACGCGCTCTATCCATGCTTGTAACAAAAGAACTGGAGAAAAAAAGCGGGAAATACTGAGTTCGCTGTATTCCCCCATGGACATCCAGGTGCTGAGCCAAGAGAGACAGCCACACTGTAAGTCTTCTTCTGCTCATCATAGTATTTAGAGGAACTGGTGGGTTTGGAGAACTTGGGTTAACATTCACACTAGTAGTAACCAGGTGTGAAGGGGTTGTACAATAGTGCTGGGTAAACCTTCCCTCACAAACACTTTGATGTCTTTTCTTGAGAGGTGAATGAAAGGAAGAGTTTGGAAAGAGAGAAAGAAAGGCAAGAAATAGGGAATAAACAATGCTATGAGAGCGTGATCAAGTGATGAAAGAAAAGGACTGAAAAAGAATGGAAGAAAGGAGAAAGAGAGAAGCAAAAGACGTGATTTAAAGGGGGCTAGAGGGAATGGGATAGATACATGAAAAGAAAACATTGAGAAAATGCGTTCTATAAAAACCATTCTTTAGGATGCATGCCAGTGTTAGAAGTGTTCATAAATACATAATATAATGCTTATGCCCATTGCAAAGCCAGTAGGTCTTGTCTTTAGGACCTACTGGATTTGCCAATGGTTTTTAGCGATGCTGTACAGCATCCCCGAAGGTATGCGGCATGGCTAAAGAAGACTTTTAAAAAGCCTATGCATGCGTTTGCCAACGAAATTACACAGGCACTTTTTTCTTCTTATTTACTAATCAGTGTTAAATTGATAAATAAACAGGGAAAAAAATCTTCCAAAGCGTTTTTTTTGTTGTTTTTTTTTAAGAGCATGGGGAAAAAACCACTCCAGGGGAGCAAAGTGGGAAATGGTTGTGCAAAAGCAACACAGAAGGCATGGGTGTTGGGGGAAGCAACACCTAGGGCACAGATGAGAGATAGAAACAATCCTGAGACGAAGTGAGACAGAGGACGACAGACGCGTCCCACCGAAACAGTAAGGTTCTCAAAGTTTAGAAATTGAGTGAAATGAGAACTTTTATGAAGACAACGTAATACCAGGCTTATATATTCTTTATTGAGGAGCTTTCCTGTCAAAAGAGTATTAAAATTAGAAGAAGAATCGGAGAAACGTCGTTGCGCCCGCTTGGTGAATAAGATCTCCAAGACACTTCTGGGATTCCATTACGGGGAGCACCTTGTGCGATTATAAGAATACGTGACAAGATTGCATGTGGCATGAAGAGATTTTAAAGTAAGACTGGTTTTAAATTGCACTATGGGAGAAAAATTATTGTCCTGAAGAAGGTGGCCTAAAATACAGGGTAACCACCGAAACGCTGTTGACACATAACTAGACATCAAATCTGGAGGACATTGAAGATTACAATTGAAATTAATGAACTTTAGATATCCCATAAAATGAACAGCGATCCAGAAAGATTGGTGATTGTAAAAAGACAAATGTGATTGTCTGTGGTATTCTCCCCATTTTTGAGTTGTGGGTTGTAGACCTGGGACCCCAGCCTAAGCATTTTCAATGATTGGAACCACAAAAATACAGAAACAGGCATTCATCAAACATGTACACAAATGATGAAATATTTTATTTATTTTACAAACAAGTTTACAAAAATTCAGTTTAATAGGAAGGTTGGAGCTTTTCTAAATTCAATTGAAGCCACTCATCATCCTTGATATATTCTGTTTGATGCACTTGCACTGCTCCCACGAATCAATCTGAAGATACTGACTTAATTTTTAGCCTCCAATTTCAAATTCCTTCACAATTCCTTCCTTAATTAGTTAATATTATTTAATTTTCGAAGCAGTCACGCACCCCCCTGAGTAGTCTTCACAGACCACAGGTTAAGAACCACTGATCTAAACTCTCAATCCAAATCTAGATAACTTTGTGTACCTTGTTCTCACCAGTGAGAGCTTCGCACGTTTTGGACCATGTTCCAACGACCTCGCCAAATCAAAGTTGGAGAGCAGCCCGTTAACAAGAGCTATGGCATTGCCTATACTGGCAAGGGCTTGGGCAAGATAGTTCAAAACTAATTGATTTTGCTACTGAAAAATGACATATGGTCATCAGATATGCTTTGGGAAGGGGACAGCTGACATTTAGTCGTGGATGTTGATTGTTTCTTTGTTTCTTGGGATACTTCGACATGGCCTTTGGATGAATTTTCAGCTTAGCTGATGCCCTATTGTCAATGGGTCTATATTTTTCTGATGCCACCCTGTTTGTAGACCGGGTCGTGCATGTGGCGTGCTATGCGATCAGGTAGGTGAGGTTTTTACAACTCCTTCCAAGGCCCTGCCTCTCCACTTCAGTAATGGAAGCTCATGAGAGCTCTTCTGAGATACTTCACCTGGGCTGCTGCAAGAAGACAAGAAACTGAGCTTGTTTCGATCACTTTGCTTGGAAATATTTATTAGTGGGCTATATTTGTTTATGCTTGTGTTTTCTCTGAAGCCTTCTGGAAGGTGGAATTTTTTTTATTGCAGTTCCTCTTTGCTGTGAACGATGCAAAACATATTATGAGCCTGAGGTCTGCTGATGGAGTCTATGCATCGCACACGGATTGCAGGGAGTGTTGTTCAATGGTTACATGACTCTACGTAGGAGGGTGGGGTCTCTGTGTGCGTCCTCTCCGTTGTTCCTACGCCTCTGCTTTCTGCTTGCTTCTTTGCCTGTAACTTTCCTTTCTCTCTTTGTAGTGTTTCTGTCTCTCAACTTGTTTGCATGTTTTGCCACTGAGCAGCTGTGAGCCCCTTACTCTGTGGGGGCGACCTTTCTGCTGGATGTGGCTCAGTGCCGCAGCCCAGCTGGGATCCTGTCACCCTTCCCTCCCCCTACTGAACCCTCGGTCAGCTACAGAAATGGCTGCCTGGACCTGTGCTTTTAGACGGTAGGTGTGTTGAGAATGTGTATGTTCTCACAGCAATACACGTGTATGGCGTGTGCAGAAGTGTGTGCTCCAGGTACACTAAGTGTCATCCAGGTTGGGAGTGGGTCCGAGAATTTGGGAGAACAGAAGGAAGGTGGCTCGAGAGTTCTCTGGGAGGTCTACTTTGTACCCTTTTATGTATTTGATTGTTTAAAACATTTTAACCCACTCACCTCATCCCCCTGAGGGACAGGATACAAGGACCAACCAGTCCCACTGTACAAATGATGAAATAACCGAGTTAATATCAATCGAAAATAGTATTAAACGAACTGAATACAAAAATAAAAACTACAATAAATATACAAACACATAAAGGACAAAATTAACGTCCTACCAATTTAAAGTTAAGACCAACACATGAAAAGCCAATAGAAACGAGCATTGGCAAATAGGTCGGCCTTGCATTTACACTTAATAGCTAAACCATTGGTTTTGCCAATGCTTGTTTGCTTTGCTGTATTGAGGTCTCAGTTAAAGACGTGAAAGACTATATTTCTTTTGTTGTCATAGCATGCTGGAATGTGCCACTTCCATACATCCGAAGGGACAGGGGGCGGTGGGAACAGAGAGTGGCCCTTGGAACATGCAATCAAGCCTGTGCCCAGTGTACTGATTGATTGGATTATCTCAAGCGCAAGTGGCAGAAATAGTGTCCACTGTATTTTCGCATACATAAGAATACACTTTAGTATAGTGTAGTGTATCAGATGTAATTCTTGTATGCATGCCCGAAACACCTTCATCATTGGGTCCCATCTTTGCCAAATATAGGTTAAAAACACATTGCCATTCGCAGTTGCGGATGGAATAAACGGGAACGGGAGAGCTGCGGCAAGAGAGCAGCGGTCAGTCATCCTCACACTGCGAGCAACACAGGCGGCAGCTGCGGGCTGCACTTGCTATGTACCAGCCGCCCTTGACGTGTAGAGCTGCGGCACGGGAGAGGATGTGCCGGACGCACTCACTGTGTAAACAGGGCCTCAGCAGAACAGCAGTGTACGCGGCGGAAGAGGGTTGTGGCAGGTCGGTGGCTGAACGGACTGGGTTGGAGACTGACTGTTTGGGATGGCTTGACCAGGAGTCCTATCCCCAAAGTCTTAAGAGATCACAGATTTGGTTCTAGATCTCGCAAAAATTCAGGCAGCCATCTTGCAGTCACACTGTCCCGATCTGTAAAAAGGGCAACCCAGTAGGGCAGTCATCCTGATGTCATGCTTGAATCCTAACTTGAACAAAAAATAAAACCGTCTGCAGGAAACCACAAATCAAACATGCATTGGCAAAGCTCCTAGGTCTGAGTTTATGTTGCTAACACATGGAGAGTTGTCACATTGGAGTGGACAGAGAAGAGTATCAGCAGGAGCGGACAGGGAGGCTACAGTAGTAAAGTAGTCCCTCATACAGTCCAGTGCAAGCACTCGGGGCCCCCAGATGCACCGAAACAGCCAATAGCAGTACTTGATAGATGAATATTCCAGTGGGCTGACCCAAGATGTGATTGACCGTCCCAAGCCAAAGGCTGAAAGAGGCTGGCCAAAGAAAACAAATGGTTGCAAGGACAACGCCTAAGACAACTCTTGTTTGTTAGCAACAAGTCCATTTTGCCGTGTCAAAACCCAGTCCTAGGGGATGCCTAGTATTCTTATGTTCCCCCGTCTATTTCTGTCTTCCAACTCCGCCGTTTGTTTCTGGAGTGTTGCTGTAGCCTTGGTTAAGACTTTTAGTTCCTTGCTTACTAGCCGGTCTGCATCCTCAATGTCGCTTATTCTCTGCTCCGTTGCGGATAGTCTGTCGTTCGTTGCATGCATGTCAGCTCTGACTGCTGCCAACGCCAGTTTGATTGCGTCTGTGGACTGTTTTGTGGTTTTGGCCAGATCATGAACCTCCGCCAGCTTCTTTAGAATCATCTCTAGTGTGCTGTTGATGTCTGTTTTTTGCTTGATTGGTGAGTCTGATGGTATGGATTCACTTCTGTTTTTTTTTTTTTTAATTGTTGCTGAATTCTTGCCTCGCTCCCAGCCATGTTTGCTAGTCCTCTCTTCTCCTGGCGTAGGTCAAATCTCCCTTTGGTTCTTTGTGCTGCGATCTGCGTTCTATACTCTCGAGTTATCTTTTCTTGTGTCTTCCCTTGTGTCTGGTGGGGCTGTTTAGCTTCCACCGTTGGTTTAGGTGGTCGTTTTCCCTTAGTTTCTTTCTAAGTCGTCGGGCACCGCTATACTTGAACGATTATTGCGGTGTGTGTAACACTTGCGGCGGGCCCGTTTGCGCTCTAGGCTGGAGGTTTACTGCTGGCTGCCACGCGGGGTCTGTCCGAGTTTGACTTCTCTGATTAGCACACTCCCCTGTCTCCTACCTCCGTTCCTTGTCCACTGAGCACAGCAGCTGCCGGTCATCCCCGTCAGCAGGGGTGCTTGGTATCATTAGTTCCTGATGTTAGCCCTTGTCGTTAGCCCTTGTCGTGGGCTCTCCTCATCTGAGTGTGCATTTTGTTTGGTGCTTGGTGAACAGTCTCAGTGATGCAGCGTGCGTAGTACTGAGGGTGGTGGCTCGCTCTTGCCGGGGTGTGTGGGTAGGCAGCAGACCTGCCCTGTACTGTGGTTTCTCTGCTCCACTCCTGTTGCCTAGTTAGTGTGCCTCGCGCTGCCGATTGGGATCCCTCTGGTACCAGTTGGGCCCCCCCCCAGGTCGTGGCGCTGCACACCTCCCCCTGGTACTCCTCTCTCCGCTCCTCGGTATCGCGGTAGGCTCTTGGGCTGTTCGGCATCCCGGAGGGGGCAGAAGAGAAAGCGGGGTCCTGCCTGACATTCCTCGAGGACATGATACCGAAAATCACAAACCTCAAATTTGACCACCCCTTCGAGCTGGATAGAGCCTACAGAGTCCCTACCTTCAGATCCGCAACAAAAACCGGAGCTCGCCCAATAATATGCAAACCGCTGAGAACACAACAGACGGAAGCCATCTTCAATTTCGCACGAAAAAACCACCAGATCTTGTGGAATGGGCAGAAGATAATCCTCACGCAGGACTACTCTAAGGCCACAGTGGACACTAGAAAGGGCTTCCTGGCCCTACGCGAAAAAATGAGGAAGAAAAACATTCTGTTCTCATTCATAGGGCCGGCTAAATTCCGGATAAACGACAATGGACGCAGCCATGTCTTCGATGACCCGAAGGAACTAGGCCGATACCTTGAGGACCCAGCTACACAGGTAATGGAGACCTCACCAGCGGGCACCAGTAAGAGAAGAGCCTCACCGGAGCCGAGGACGAGTGAGTGAGTGAATGGACCGAACCGCGGAAACTCCCGTAAAGGAACTCTCGCAACGCAGAATCAAGCAACCGTATCTACCTCAATCGCTAGCTAGGCGTTACTAGCAGACACTAACTACCTAACTACCTCTATGGCCCGGAAGGGCAAAAAGGGCACAAAAATGCCGGCATAAGCTCACCACAGCCGAAAGCGCAGCACCAATATGAACACTCACCACAAGTGAGACGACAAGCAAGAACACAGAATACCGCTACAACCTCCGCAACAACTACCCCGATGGAGCTCTCTACCCAACACCAAGAGGAGACGGTGCCAACACAATTGCAGCAGCAAGCAACGCAAGAACCACAACGACGCCTCGCACCGAAATGAACAGTACCATCATATCCTTTTTAACCAACCCTGTCGGGGAGACATAATAGAGAGAGGGGAAGGGGTGGGAAAACTAACACAGACTTTGGCATGGTAAAAAGACTGCAATGGTGCAATCTTGAATATGGCAAAGCTCGGACCAATAACTAACAACTCCCAGGGAGACGGAACGGCGACCCTGTCGTCGCACGTTCAGCATACAATGTTTTTATGTAAGGGGGGTGGGAGGGGAGAGGGGTGAGGGGGGGGCAATGTTTTTCTTTTTTTTTCTGTCTTTCCTTTTTCTCTCTATTGTCACTATCACCTACTCTATTTTCACACCCTTACTTTCGCATTTCACTACAAGAGGTAACACACTGTCCCGAATCATACACAGGAGCAGTAGGTCGAAGGCTGAGATATACACGGAACAGAAACCAGTCCTACATCAGATAACTGGGACTAGAGAGCTGGGGGCACAGACCAGGTCTACCAGAGATCACACACCATAGATAATGGCACCCACCAACAACCTTAACCTGGCGTCCGATCTAAAGATAGTATCTCTTAATGTCAAGGGACTCAATCACCCCATCAAACGCAAAAAGATACTCGACTACCTCGCTAAACGTAAGGGGGATGTGGTCCTATTACAGGAAACCAAACTATCCCTGGATGATGTCAAACTAATGAAAGCTAACTGGATATCACAGGTAGCCTGTTCACCGGCAGTAGAGAAGAAAGGCGGGGTCATTACACTGGTATCTAAAAACGCCAACCTAACAATAGAATCGCAGCATCACGACGAGGTAGGAAGGTTCTTGCTAACATGCTTTAAAAGGGGGAGGAGCGCATTCATGTTACCAACATTTACGGCCCCAACAAAGACGACCCCGTATTCTGGGAGGGGGTTTCGCACAAACTTGACAGCCTCCCACAGGACGACCTTATGGTGGTGGCGGGGGACTTTAATATTCCTCTGGACCATACACTGGACAGGCAATCAACCTACCACTCCCAGCCCACAAACGCACACGCCACCCTAAAGAACATCTGCTCCAAATTCAACCTCAAGGACCCATGGCGACTCCAACACCCAGACACTAGAGACTACACCTTCTACTCCAACCCACACAACTCATACAGCAGGATAGACTACATATTAATCACAGGCCCACACACACACCTGATAGAACATACTGAGATAGAGCCTAGGCTAGTATTAGACCACTCATGCATCACCCTAAAGCTGAGCGGGTGCCACAACGAGGACATACCCCGAAGATGGCGTTTTAACTGTGACGTCTTGGCTGACCCAGATAACAAAAAAAAAATTGAAGATTCCATAAAAGATTACCTCAGACACCATGATACTGAGGAGACCGATTCTAATACCTTATGGGACGCACTCAAGGCGACAGTCAGAGGCACAATAATCTAAATCAAATCCAAAATTAACAAAAACACCAACCTACAGCTGACCCAGCTCGAGCAAGACATCAAGAAGTTAGAAACTGCCCACTCCAGGGACACGCATGATACTAGAACCCTAACAGAACTAACCAGGAAAAAGTATGAATACAATAAAATCCTGAGCGAGAGGGCCGGACTATGGGTCAACAAGTACAAGGCCATTAACCTTTGCGAAGCAAACCGAGCGGGGAAACTTCTAGCCTCATACCTAAAGCACAAACGTAATCAACTCACCATCTCATCTATCACGGACACAAACAACAAAACCCACACAAGACACAAAGATATATTAAAAACCTTCCAAGAGTTCTACCAGGATCTCTATAAAAACAACCAGTCCTTAGACCTGGAGGAGTGCAAAAATACCTTAGCAGACTCGGCCTCCCCAAACTATCCAATATTGAAGCACAGAGACTAGGCCAAGAAATTAGTACGGCTGAGATTGAAATGGCGGTTAAGACAATGAAGGACAACAAAGCCCCAGGTCCAGACGGGTACACAGCCATGTTCTACAAGTCCTTCCTAGATCACCTGAAACCCACCATGAAAAAGGTGTTCAACAACTGTGTGGAAAATGGGCTGATATCACAATCCATGTCTGAGGCCAACATAATTGTCATTCCAAAGGAAGGCAAGGACGAACTACTGCCCAAGAATTACAGACCCATATCCTTAATTAATGTGGACTGTAAAATATTTGCAAAAATCCTGGCAACAAGACTAAACCCTGTCCTGCCCAACTTAATAAGCAACTCACAGGTAGGCCTCCTAAAGAACTGTATGGCTAATGACAACACGAGACTCCTCTGCCACATTCTAGAGCACACCGCTAAACTGGCAGAGCCAGCTGTGGCTATTACACTAGATGCCGAGAAGGCCTTCGACACAGTCTCTTGGGCCTTCCTGGAACAATGCATGCAGTCTTTCAACCTAGGGGAAGGGTACATACGGAAGGTTCTGGCGCTATACAGGAACCCAAGAGCACGCATTGTCATTAATGGATCACTCTCTGAACCACTCACATTACAATGAGGCCCTAGACAGGGGTGCCCCCTGTCACCCTCACTATTCCTACTAGCTCTGGAGCCCTTGATTAGTGACATCAAATCCAACACGGAAATAAAAGGGATCACAATTAACGACGTGGAAATAAAACTAGCCGCCTATGCGGACGACATTCTTATAGTGACAGAGCAACCTAAGACCTCTATAGAGGCCCTGATAGATACCATAGACATTTACTCAAGGCATTCAGGATATAAACTCAACAGGGAGAAATCAGAGTGCAAACCCCTCAACATACACACCACTCGGGACACCCTGGGAGGGTCGGGCCTGGCCTGGCAAACAGGGTTCATCAAATACCTAGGGATCTACTTTGGGAATGACATCATGTCTACACTAGACCAAAATGAGAAACTACTGTTAGGGAAAATAAAGAAACTCGTGGAGGCCTGGTCCCCCAAATTTATAACCTGGTGGGGTAGAATAGAAACGATCAAAATGATGATCACCCCAATGATCAATTACCTGCTGAGCATGTTACCACTTCTACTTACGGATGACTTCCACCGCAAAGTGGACATCCAGATTAGTAAATTCCTATGGCGGGGAAAGAAGGCACGGATTAGTATAAAAAAACTAAGACTAGATAAAAAGCTGGGAGGTCTAAACCTGGCAGACTATAGAACTTTCCAATATGCTTTCCTTGCAAAACAAGGGGCCTACTGGGTGTCACCCCCCCAAGGCTACACACCGGTATGGCTACTAGTTGAGAGAACCATACTAAACAACCTCAACCCGCTAATACTACTAACAGCTAATAAACACACGCACGTACCCAGCCCAATCTTCAAAAACACAAAAATTGCCCTACTCAAAATAGACAAAAAAATGGAGAACAGTGTAAAGAACTCGAAATGGGAATCTCTCTGGACCAACAGTAAGATCAAATACAAAGGGAAATCACTGGCCCTCGTCACATGGATGGAGAAAGGCATCTCCCACCCAGCCCAACTAGAGGAGGAGGGCCACCCCATCACGTTCGCCACACTAAAAGATAGACACAACCTACCAGACACGGAATTTTACAATTTCCTAAAAATCAAAACGGCCCTAACAAAAGCCAAACTATCAACACCCAAACCATCAATTATGCAGTATATGGCGACAATCAACAAAATAGGGCACCAAGTATAGCACCTTTACAAACTCCTCCGCCCAAATACAACCAAACTTAACGATAAAACTACTAAATACTGGGTAAACCAAAGCAATAACTCACTAGACGAGAAAGAATTAGCTCTGCTCTGGGCCTCCCCTCACGTAATAAAATCACCCCAGTCCTATCACAAACAAAATTTTGGCTACTCCACAAGACATACTGGACCCCTGCTCGTTTAGCCTCACTAGGTCTCAGAGAAAACGACCTATGCTGGAACTGCGGAAGCGAAACGGGGGATCTAGCACATCTCATCTTCTACTGCCCCAAACTTAAAACATTCTGGGGAAAAATCTTTGATTTCATAAAAAGCGCGCTGGGATGCACTCTAAACCCAGAATTCTCTTCCCTCACCACTGCATTTTTGACCACAGGACTTGACTCACAACATGACAGGGACCTGCTAGATCTCCTGCTGACCGCAGCAGTGAAAATGGTCCTGAACAACTGGAAGGACACCGCTAAGACATCATACAAAGGCTGGGTTAACTGGGTGACGTACCTCAGAGGCGCAGACAACATGGCTCTACAAAACTCACCCTGGAGACCTACCACTAGGGGATGTGGAAGTCGCTCGATACATATCTGGACTCCTATGAGCCCCCATGAGAGCACTGGGGGGGTTCCCTCACATGGCTATAAACCCAGAATAGACACACTGCTATAGTACACTTCTTGTATCTCCACTCTTTCTCCACCCTTTCCTTCCTATCCTCTATCTCTCTTTGATTCTGTCCTTAACGTCCTAGTAAATCAATGTAAAGGGGCTCAGCGAGACACGCTTACCGAATACCTGTATCTATTGCAAATACAACCACGTTTGGCTGGTACCCCGTAACGGAAATGCGAATGTACTTGTTTATAAAATTTAATAAAATACTTGAAATTAAAAAAAAAAAAAAGTCCTAAAAAATATTGCTTTCTGTTGAGAACACGGTTGAGATGAAGAATTGATTGTGTAATGATTCAGTGCTCTCTCAAGATATTAAATAGTCCCTCGTGTATTTCAATGCAATCTCTCCATGAGAGATAGGATACACCAACAACTATTAGCATAGGGTGCGAGATAAAGACTCCTATGGAGCGGAGGCAGCCCCGCACTGGTCAGAGCCAATGCAGATGAAGAAAGAAAGCAAATTCCACAGGCTGGGAATAAAAGTGTAAATCCCCTACTAGAATATCTTGCTCTCTAGCATTTGCCAGTCTCCAGGTGATGCACAGATTTGCTGCTGGTTTGCCTGGTACGACTAGCAGTCAGACGTTTTTAGAATAAAAGGCCTGGCAATTCAAACCAGACTGTTCCTATTGGAGCGGGACCAGGATTTATTTGCATATTGTGTACTGTAGAGGCACAGTGAGCAAAAAATGAAGGACTGTAATGCGGCCCAGAGTGATTGCCAGTAACTGAGATTAATTGAAGCATTCATCTCATCACGTTCTTGGTTTTCCTCAATGCCAAGGGTATGGCTAGACAGACTCCCTGTGCGCGTGTTACTCTGGTCTCAAGCTGCAACTCACCAACTAGGTCAACCAGGCTAGACCCCATCTGAGGTTGCTTGTGTTCCCTTCTGGAGATATGTCAGACAGACCTGGACTAATCCTATAGGCGCAGGACCAAGGCAGATTTTCATGTGGTCTGTCCCATTCTGTAGAGGTGGTGGAGGGTAAATAGCAGGGGCTCGGAATGGTTTAAGCATTCCAATTATTATTTTTTAAATACGATACATGCCAGCCTAAAATCAATATTAAAATGCTGCGGGGGTAGGGAAAATTAGAATTAGAAAACTAAGAAAGTGGCCCATGTTTACAAATTGTGGCAGTTTTGAACTTGGAAAGACGCTGATAAGTGTTTTGCGAGGTAAGGAAGACTGGGTGCATTTGCGGTTGCTTCAGGCATTGTTTGTGTTAATACCAGAGAAATTAACAGTAAAAACTGGCCCAGTAGAACATAAAACAGGTCGACAAGCAGTCAAAGTGCTGGCTCACACACACTGACCTATGAGACAAGCCCATCTGGCACTGCCTGATTGTCAGTCGACCCCTTACCAGATCTTGAAAAAGAACTGCAGGTTAGAGGACACATGGGAAGCACTAACTGACCTCCTACAACCCTTTATCAAGAGCTTTCACCCCAAAGGCACTGCGTAAGCAGTGGGCGTGTGTCGGCATGTTCACAGAAAAGTCCTATTTTTTTTTTTTTTAGGGCTGACGGTAGCTAGGCCTTTTGTATTTACTCAAATTAAATGTATAATTTACATCTGGTTAGGGGCTTTCATCCAGTCCTCTTCGCCCAGTGGTTTATTTTGTCATTCACCCTTTTCTTCTACCCACTATAGCATACAGCATGAGGCAGTGGATCAGCCTACTTCAGTCATTGGCCAACTTCACTGTGAATGATTACATTCATCCGTATCACAAGGTGCACATCCACACACAAAGTAGTTCTCTTAAGGGCCATGGATTATGGCAATGTGTCCTTTTTAAGAACAAAAATATATTTTTGATTCTAGCCAGTTTTTTTTAATTTTTTTACAATGATGAATAGGCGGCTTTTCCCAAAATATGTTTTGGAAAACCATGACCAAACAAGCATTGACAAAGCCAAACTGCTGGCAGTCAGATCAAGACCTATTGGCTTTGCCAATGCTTGTTTTAATTTTCTCCATGACTTTGTTCACTTAATTATTGCTCAAGCTGAAGGCATCTATAAAAGAACTTCAGCAACCTCACAATTCTGTTTGTCCCCTTTTACAAAATGTAAATTCTGAAATGAGCCGAAGAGGTTGATAACTACATTTTTCAAGCTTTAACGACTCGAAGCAGAGGCTCCCAACAATGTTATGATTGATATGGTTGAGTTTTTTCTGTGACTGACTGTATCGGACTTTTGTGTCTTACAGTTCCTTCACCCTGCGAAGAGCAAAATGGTGGTTGCTCGCACCTATGCCTGCTGTCTCCAAGAGATCCCTTTTACAGTTGTGCCTGTCCCACCGGAGTGCAGCTGCTGGAGGATGGAAGAACCTGCAAAGATGGTAAGAGATGTTTTTACATGGCCATCAGTAGCGGCAAGCTTCTTTTTAGTACGCGAAGTATAAACAGCTTCACAAGCTTTCCCTCTGTTTTGGAGCTCCATGCAAAACGTCAAACCAACTTGTTTGCCTTGAAGTGTATTGTGTTGGGGTATTGCCCTCACTAAATATGCCAGAATGCAGGCTTTATTTCCAACTGAAGATCAGCAGAGGAGTATTGTCACTGAATAAACAAGTGTTAGGCCAGAAACTATATATATATATATATATATATATAACTCCCTCCTGGCTCTATTTCGTACCGACCCCTGGCGCTCTTGATCCGGTGCAGGTTTCAAGGCAGAGCCCCGCCGTATTAATTTATCCACATTAATCCTTTCAGATTATAGAAACCGCACTCACAAAGTGTAACCTTCTCCAATTAATTTATTCTTCACAAAGTATCCAGTTAGAGGAACAACCGACGCGTTTCGTAAACACAGTTTACTTGATCACTGTGTTTACGAAACGCGTCGGTTGTTCCTCTAACTGGATACTTTGTGAAGAATAAATTAATTGGAGAAGGTTACACTTGGTGAGTGCGGTTTCTATAATCTGAAAGGATTAATGTGGATAAATATATATATATATATATATATATATATATATATATATATATATATCCACATTTCTTGGCTCATAATTCGTTAGAACCCATGGCGCATCAATTCGGTGCAGATTGCCAGGCAGAGCCACGCCATACTTATTCCATCAACATCCTTTCGGAAAAAATGAAATCGCACTCGCTGAAAGACTAATTCCCCAAATCCTTTTATTTTTCAAGCTTCCAGGTTGAGAGAACAACCGACGCGTTTCGTTATCACAGATAACTTGATCACGGGTTTCGGTCTCAGCCGAGACCTTGCTCACGGGGACAAAACCGTTGTTGTTTTGTCCCCGTGAGCAAGGTCTCGGCTCAGACCGAAACGCGTAGGGGTTGCTGGCATGCTGTAAATAAACACCCCATGGAAAAGCATAACAGATTGGACTAAATTATTGTGGATAACTGTGAGTGCGGGAAGAATCCCGGTTTCGGGAATTTTGGTTGGAAATGGTAACGGCGAGGCTCTGCCGTACTTCATCGCACCGCCGGAGAGCGCCCGAGGGCCGGGATAGTGGGCCACATTTGGAAGGATATATATATATATATATATATATATATATATATATATATTTTGTGTGTAACAATCTACATGTCTAAAGCTTTGCATTTTCTTTTCTGTGGACTTCTGTTTTCTGTGACTTTTTCACGTTTTAGCTCTTTTTGGAAAGAGCTTTACCACTATTTTTCTCTTTCTTGACCCAGTCTGTAACTATGAGATTATCCTGCCCTCTGAGACTGGCTCCTGCTTGCCTGGTTAAAATGTATCCCTTCCCTGAATAAGACCATGGAGAGCAGCACTTACTCAACTGATGTCTGTTTTCATTCTGTCTCTGTGAGTCTAGGGTGATAGAGATTTCACCTGCCTTATGTGGTCTCTCGTTAATATCTCTCAACATGTAAGGTCTATTGTGGCTCATTTATATTAAAGTTTCACTGCAAAGTTCTATTTCCAAAGTGAAGGCTACAGGAAGTGCGTCTTCCACTGAGAGACTGAGCTCTCTTGGCTTATTGCCAAACTTATATGCAGTTTCCTCTCCATGGGGGACAGATCGTAAATCATATGCCTCATCTGGAAGGTGTGGTACCGGACTGACACCTAATTGAGATCACTGCCTATCAATCCAAGCCATGATTGCGGGTAAAGCTGCAAAGTGTAGGTGACAGGGCAGGAAGTAGAAGGTAAGGCATGTGACCATCAAATGTGAGGCTCCTTGCTGCCTTGCAAATTGGAGAGCCAGAGACCATTGCAGAAGCACAAGTACAGATGCCGAATCACCACCAGGGTGAGTATTTGAAAGCGGGTTGTTTCCTTGTTTGTTGTGCTGCTGATCTCCTGTGAATGGAACGAGAGCTTTTGAGAAGAGGAAACAGGTTTTACTCCATGATCCAATGCTGGGTCCACTGAATGAGTATAGAGGAAGTTGCCAGCATAAATCTAAAATGTTGAAGCATTGCATACAAAATCCCCTGGGAGTGCTCTGTGGTCGTGCGCGCTTCAGTGGAGTGAGTGGTACAGCTGTGAAAGTTTTTCTGGGTGGGCCAGTTAAAGTGCCTATGCAGCTCCATGTTGATCCAGTACTTCAGCACCTATGTCTGCAGAGCAGATGCAGCACTTGGCTGAAGCGATTGTAGATGTATTCTTGGACAAGAGGTTCCCTCTCGAACCACCTCATCCATGATGACACGATATAGTGAACCTCATCAAGTGTTGGATGAGGACTCCTTGGATGTAGAACCAGAGGCGGAGTCTTCAGAACATTGTCAAGCGAGATGTTTCGCAAGAAATGTTTGCGCACTTGAAAGAGAACTCAACCACTCCTTACGAACCGTCCTGACCTGGATGTATAGCACCTAGCAGAAGTTCAACCCAACCAAGACGAATTCCTATTATTTGCAAAAGACAACGCACAAGTTTCAGTACAAACCGGCTCAATAACATGAGCCTTGACTGCTTCAAACCCCAACTTTCACTGAATGCCAATTCATTTGGACTCACCCTGAACACCAACCTCCCCCCCTCAAGTGACACATGGCCAAAAAACAAAGACTGACTGGTACCAGCTCTCTCGTCTAAAGAAAGTAAAATGTTTATTTAACAAAGCCGCTTCAGAACTGCTGTTCAAGCCCTCGTACTCTTGCATCTGAGTGGTTGTAACACCCTACTCCATGGCCTTCAAGACTCCACACTGGCACCCCCAAGGGGCATAGTACACGCTGCAGCACTTCCCATGCAGGTCCTGAAGAAATATGACCACATCACAACTATCCTGATGGAACTCCATTAGTTCCCCTAGCTAGTCTCACCATCTTCAAAACCATCTGATGCATTTGTAAAGCCATTATGACTAGCACTCCTGAGTGTCTTGCAGACAAGCTCCCCATCTCTGGTGGTTCCTGGCACACATGGAGCCAGGACACTATCCAACTTCAGACTAAGAAGTCTAAAAAAGGAAAAAACAAGACAGCAGACCTTTTCTATCAATGCACCCAGGATCGGGAGCATCCCCAGATCTAACAGGACAACCCCAGCACTGCTCCAATATCGGAAAAAGTTGAAGATTCGCCATTTTAAAGAAACAACATTACAGTCTATTAACCGTCCACAGCCCAGCTCTCTTTCCTATAACTCAATTACTTCATTCTGGTCTTTGACCATGTACAGTGCTCCACTGTATTTTGGCTGGGTTTGCGCTATTGAAATACCATATACATACAAGCATACATTAGGATAATATTGTGGAGGAAATTGAGCCAGTGGATTCTACTCCATATTTACAGTTTCTTCCAGAAATTAAAGGGTTGTTTGTTCCCTCCATATTCTTAGTGAGGTCCTAAGTCATTCTTGATTGAGGAAAAGAAACAATTGTGGACCTGTCTAAGTCATGGCAGTAAATGAAATGCCATTCATGATAGATCTGGCTTTTGATATGATTTTAGTCAGGGCTTCGGCAGCTGTATTGATAATAGCCGCTCACTGAAAGGAAAAGCCTCCCAGAATTCAATGCTGTTAAATCTTCTCTTTTTTAACAGCAACAGTCTTCATCCAGAATTCCATTAGCAAAATCCATTACTTTATGATGGATATTATTCTTTCAGGGTAGTGTAGTGATGGGTTCCTTGCACTCCAGTGAAGGTATGGATATCACCTCCTTCCTCAAATCAGCAGTTCAAACTATAGATGCAAGGTGCATCTCCAACTCACCTCCTGGATGACTTTTTCTCCATATGCTTGGGTTCTTGGTGTTTCTAAGGAACCTACTTCTTGGAATTTAAAATCCAAACAAAAAAGTGTGTTTCCATGATCCAGTACCGTTGGTGGGACTGCTCTATCCCTGGCGGATTTTACTACATCCTTACCTCAACAAATGGTTGGTCAGTGCTGGCTCCATTTAACTGTCTTTTGGTATGTCCAGTGTGTCTGTGGTCTTCTTTGAGAATCCATGTGGGTAGTGAGCATAAAGAAGCCCAGACTCTTCCTGAGCTAATTAGAGAAGTTTCTTTGTGCTGCGTTCCACACTGTAGCATGGGCAGTGCTCCTGTAAAATCATCATGAAGAGAACCTCAGTTTGTTTCCATTCCCTCTTATTGTCCGGGTATTCAGTGTCTCACTTTTGGCTCACAATTCAAGGCATGTTTGCATGATAAGCTTTCCTGATGAATGGAACCAGGATGTTTTTGGTCTTGTGTTTCTGGATGCTTCGAATCCGGCTGCACAGGTTGATAAGTGCCATATTCTGGTGACTTTGTCCCTTGCCAGAGATCTCCAGTGGTGCCTCATTCCAGAAAATAATTCAAATTGGCAAGAGCTGTCTGTAATCCTAGTTGCAACTTCCTACACCTAAACTAATTAGATCACCAAGTGTATCCCTAGGCACACATTTTTGGGTTAATGGCCCCTTCTCATATTTTTCACTCAGGAATTGTTGCATGAAAATTCAATAAAGAATTGCACACAGTCTTTTACACAATTAATAAAACTTTATTGAAAGTATGTTATTGCCTTATTGGTGTTTTTCCCTGTTTTATGTCAAATAATTGCTGAATAATGTGTAAATTATTTTTGGGGGATTTGAAATATTAAAGTTACACATCTGTGATAATGTAGACCCTATGAGTTATGGACATTGGGACACCTAAACCTCTTCAATACATGTATTCGTGTCCCACTTCCAACGTTCCTTCTTGGAGAGACAACTTCTATTTTAGGTCTCGTCTCAGACAGCGGATGTGTTGTCTCTCCCAAGACCTATTGTTTTCTATGGGATTTAAGGTTGCATATTGCTTACAATTGCTTGGCTTCATTGTCACGCTCACTTGATTGCTTTTTATTGGTCTGCAGCTGTAGTCTTCTTATTTGTGTGTTTGTTCTTCTCCTGAAGCATGGACGCATCACATGTGCCCTTTCACTGCTCATTTTTTTAGGGGCTACTTTTTTCTGTGTTTAGGCTAGGCTTCTCCAACAAGTAACTTCTGAGTTACTGGTAGCTGTCCAGTAAGTAGCTTTCCTATGTGCAGCCCAGTCTACTAAGTTAGAGGTTTTTGCTTGGTTGAATTAATGTATGTATCCCAAAATTAAAAGGCGTGTATTGGATACCAATATGTGAAATTATCAGAACTCTTAAGTTGATTGTTGGAGAAAAATGGTTGGTGTTCCAAAATATATTTAAAAATTATATTTCAGTGATAAATCATGTTGATTTGGGGAGACTTACTAATATTATTACCTTGGTGCTGGGGCATTGCAGCTATGACTGTGCTGTATTACCCATGTAGAGGCATTCCAAATAGATAACTGCCCTTTTTTTTTTTTTTTTTTATTGCTCCTGGCAACTTTGTCTGATGCACTGAGGTGATCACTGCTGGTAATATTGCATGTGATGGCAACTAAAGCAATCTTGTCTGATGTGGTTACTACCACAACACTAATATTAGTAGCCTGGTATGATTTTCATTGAACATAAGTAGCTTTCATTACCAAAAAAGTTTGAGCCCCCTAGTTTAAGTAATCTACCAGAGTGCTTCTTTTTCAGTCTGTGTGTGTGTATTTTCCCTCCCACCCGCCCTCACTGTTTTGTCCCTCCCACCCGCCCTCACTGTTTTGTCCCTCCCACCCGCCCTCACTGTTTTGTCCCTCCCACCCGCCCTTACTCTGTTTTGTCCCTCCCACCCGCACTCACTCTGTGTTGTATCTCCCACCTGCCCTCACTCTGTGTTGTATCTCCCACCCGCACTCACTCTGTGTTGTATCTCCCACCCGCACTCACTCTGTTGCCCCTCCCTCCCACCCTCCCTCACTCTGTGTTGTCCCTCCCTCCCACCCGCCCTCACTCTGTGCTGTCCCTCCCTCCCTCCCGCACTCTGTGCTGTCCCTCCCTCCCACCCGCCCTCACTCTGTGCTGTTCCTCCCACCCGCCCGCCCTCACTCTGTGCTGTTCCTCCCACCCGCCCGCCCTCACTCTGTGCTGTTCCTCCCACCCGCCCGCCCTCACTCTGTGCTGTTCCTCCCACCCACCCGCCCGCCCTCACTCTGTGCTGTTCCTCCCACCCACCCGCCCTCACTCTGTGCTGTTCCTCCCACCCACCCGCCCTCACTCTGTGCTGTTCCTCCCACCCACCCGCCCTCACTCTGTGCTGTTCCTCCCACCCACCCGCCCTCACTCTGTGCTGTTCCTCCCTCCCGCCCCCACTGTTTTGCCCCACCCGCCCCTACTCTGTGTTGCTTCTCCCACCCGCCCCCACTGTTTTGCCCCACCCGCCCCTACTCTGTGTTGCTTCTCCCACCCGCCCCTACTGTGTTGCTTCTCCCACCCGCCCCTAATGTGTTGCTTCCAGTGGCGGCTGGTGACATTTGAAGGTGGCGGGGCGTGGAGGTCCGGGTTGCCCGGTGGTGGGAGGGTGGGGGAGGGGGCTCGGGAGGGTTCTCCCCCTGAAAATGTTTTGAAGGAAGGAGTGAAACACAAATTAGATGGGCTCCACCTGTCGGACACCAAAATAGAATTGCACTTACCTGTTGTCGCACGACTCGCACCCCAGCCTGTCGGTAGTCTTCTGCAGTGCTCTGCTGTGACCGCGGCCGGTGTCCGTCCCGAACAATGCACTGTGCACAGCCAGCAGCACATGGAGTGCAGCGCACCTGCTGCGTGCCGATCATCAGTCCTGCCGCTCCTTTGACTGCTCCTTAATCCACACAGATTCAGGCTGCACGCACATCTTTTCATATCTTACGTGCCACTTTTCTTTCACTCCGGCAATTGTTCATTTATGTAGTGGAGTGGCTTGGCGCTGTCTGTTAGAATGCGGTGGGTCACGGTTATGTTCGGGCACCGCAATGGGGATCAGTTTTACTTTAGGATTCCGATTACCCGAGCTTCGTCCATGATTGGTCACCTCGACGCAAGCTGTAATCCTAATCCCAGCAAGCCATTTTCCACGCTGGATTATTGTAGTTTTTTAATTCAGTGCCGGAGTCAGAGCTGCGCGGCGGTCGGTGGGCTCTTCCGCAATCCGCAGCCCACTCCCTCACCTCCCACTGTCCAATCAGGAGGTCTGGGACTAGCGCGAAGGCAAGGGAGTGCTCCGGTTGTTGCCACCCACTGCCCTGCCCCTTGCCATTCATTTCAGTGGCACGCTGCTGAAGTCGCGTGGGCCACAGCATAAACGCCCCATTTGAAACCAGCCATTTTCTGCTTTCTCTGGCCACTCCCTTCAGGATGACATCACTCCTCTCGCATGTGCTTCGAGGGCGAGCAATAGTCCTCGCCCCGGCCAGCACATGCGCAGGAGGTGTCTCTGACCTGTGACCTCGTCCCTTCCTAGGAAAAAACAAAACACAAAACAGAATTTTTGATTTGTGTTCGAGTCCGACACGGGGCAGTGAGCACTTCATTTGAGGCTGCTCCATTGCGTGTGGTGTCTCTCTTGTCTCCTCCCCGATCCTCGTCCCGAGTCTAGTGGGGCAACGCCCCTATGCACCTGCCGCCACTGGTTGCTTCACCCACCCGCCCCTACTGTGTTGCCCCTCCCACCCGCCCCTACACTGTGTTGCTTCTCCCACCCGCCCCTACACTGTGTTGCTTCTCCCACCCGCCCCTACTGTGTTGCCCCTACCCAGTGTTGCCCCTCCCCGCTCCTACCCAGTGTTGCCCCTCCCCCCGCTCTGTTGCTTCTCCCACCCGCCCCTACTGTGTTGCCTCTCCCACCCGCCCTCACTCCGAGTTGCCCCTCTCACTCACTCTCACGTCCATGTTGCCCCTGCCACCCACCCTTCCTCAACTGCCACGTTGCCCCCAACCCGCCATAACAAAAAAAATGCTGTGACTCCGCCAACGCCCGCCGAGAGATAGCACTTTTGTTCCCACACCCTTTTGTCTGTGTTGACCCCACCACACGCCCTCCCTCTGTCGCCTTTTGCCCTCTCTTCGGACAACAGCCGCATTGACGTACAACATGGCTAAAAACGATTATAAAGCTAATATCTCTTACAGTCTAGCCCTAGTGGCTTTGCCAATGCTTGTTTTATTCAGCTGTTGGTATTGAGCCTGTGTTTCGGCCTTCCTCGCTATCTCGCAGACAGGGGCGGTGCGTCCATTGGGGCGCTGGGGCGTTGCCCCACTAGCCACATCGCCCTAATTCGTGCAAGCACCACTCTCGCGCTGCCGCTGAAAAAAGACGGCAGACGCTACTAAACATGCGCGGCAATCGGCCGCTGAAGGGGGCGGGGCTGCGGCAGCACTCAACAAGGTTTGAGTGACAGTCAGACTGTCACTGATAGCGGCGCGTAGTGCGCATGCTCGGGTTTGGGCTGGTCATTTTTATGACCAGCCCGAACATGCGCAATGTCAGCCCAGGCTAGTATATACTATAGCTTCAGTAGGAGAGCGAGGGAGGGGGGACCCGAGAGGCCGTCGCAGCCCCCCGGTCTCCTAGTGGGCGGGCCGAATCTGTGCCCTAGCCAATGAATACAGTGGCGCTGCTAATGCAGCAGCGTCTGGATTGGCTGAGAGTCTCAGCTAATCCAGACGCTGCAGACACAGGCCGCGCAGTCTGAAGTTGTTCCTGCTGCGGACGGACCTGCCCAGACATGTTCCTGCTCCGGAGTCCGAACCGGCCCAGGAACTGGACGCAGAGGCGGCGCGCGCGGGACCGGGATCAGGTAAGTCAAGGTTTTTATTTTACATTACACCCGCCCCCGAGAATTGCGAGCCGCGACTGCGATGGACTTGATAGGGAGGAGTGCGGGGGTCCGCGTGAGGGAGGGAAGTCGGCAGCTTAAAAGCCGTGGCTTATTGCGTGAATGCCATTCTGGACCTCTCTTCGGTTGTGAGTGGATTTCAGTCAGGGAAAACTGTAAAGTTGAATTCCTCAAACCTGCCAGTAACCTCGTTAACTGTGTCTGCGGGGGGGGGGTGTCGGGTCCTGGGACCACCGATTGGGTATCAGGGTTTCATAATGGAGTAGCAAGGGTGTCCTGGCAAGGTAAAGGCCCCCCTGTGTGCAGGTTGGTAGGTGAAAAGCCTATCCTAATCAGCCGTCAGTGGCCCGTCATGCCTGGGCCCCGGTGTCACAGCACACGCTGCACCGTTCGTGACTCCTTTCCTGAGTTTGAGATCGGGGTCGTGCCTGTGTGGTATCACATTTGTGACTTGTACATGAGTGGTGTGCTACCCTAAGGGTGCCTCGTGCATTCTCACATAAGGGCTTGCATGTCCCTGAGGGGCTGGTCACTACGGGTTCACTCTCAGGATGATGTTGGAGGGGGGGCGGTGGTATCACGCACCCTTTGCATTGACATGCAGCCCCTCGGTTATGGGGCTGGGATCACTACTAATAACAGTGGGTGACGCTAGGCAGGTAGTGTCGCAGTAATTTAATGGCAAGGTGGGGGTCACAGCAAGTTCCTGGGAGGGGGAAAGGGGGTTAGTGTGTCCACAACCGGTATCCCGTTGTTTTAAAGAGGGTGGGGGGAGACTTGAGCGCTAAGGATTACAACAGTGTGGTGTTGGCCCTACGCTTAGGGGGCGGGTAGGGGCCTCGAAACAGTTTCCGAGGGTGTGGGGCAACAGTAGAAGTTTTTTTTTACCATAATGGGTCCCCATGGTTTCATGAGAAAGTGGGGGGTTGCAGCAGGTGCCTGGGTGCTCCACCAGGTATCACGAGCAGTAGAGAAGGCACGTGTTGTAGTGCACAAAAGAGGTGGGTGTTTTCGCTTCCCATCGTTGCCTGGAGGCGTGGTAGCGGTATCTATCCCTGCCGCGCCTCCATGCTGAGGCCTCGTACCACCGTTGTGGGAAATATAGTACCATAGGAAAGTCATGGTGGTATTGATACGAGGAAGCCTATTTTAACATGACTGCCGCTCTTACGCTGAAACATGATGTGTAATACGAGTGAGGAAGTTGCACGGATTGGCTCCATATTTCAAAAACAGGAAATGCGGGGCAAGCGTTATTCAAGTTTTCAGATGGATTTCGGCTCTGATTTGCTTTCCTCCAGGGACGTGTCTCCAGCTTCTCGAAGAATCGGTGCTTCGCCTACAGCTAAGTTTTGTGCTTGTGCGGTTGATTGTCACTGCGCTACGTGTCATGTTGTCCTGAATAAGTAGTGTCTGTCACTCTGTCTGGGATCTTGCGGGACAGAAATCAATTAATTAAACGTTTCCAGTATAATTAACATTTCCAGTATAATTAACGGCAATGTAATGCTCTTGTAAATAACATTTTAAGCCAGGCTTTAACCATCTAATCGTTGTCAGAAAGAAAGATCGCGTGATTGTCTGGTATACTTTTTAACCCTGCTTTGTCAAGTTTGGGGAGAGAGAAGATACCATTCTCGGCTATATAATAGAATAATTGACCTTTGGTCTCCTTTAAGATTTTGTAGGTAACGACAGGCTCTTTACTAGTTCATGTAACCTAGATTTGTGTGCTTTACGGTTGTCTGGATTTTGGCAGATTAGTAGTCTACAGCTTCCTATTCGCTGCTCAGGGGATAGAGAAAAGGCGAGGAAGAGAAGCTACATGAAGCAAACCAAGCTCGCAGAGCTCTGCTTACTTTTTGTTTCTGATAACTTTTGTCACCCGGGCTGGCAAGGGCAATGTTGGGGGTTGCAAAGGTCAAGCAGGGTTAGTAGCTGCTACGACTAGCATCCTTATTGATGTCAGAGAGTCTTTATTTATCTCAAGTATTCCTGTAGCAGGACAGTGCATCCCAGTTACCTGAAGTTCAAGCAATGGGTTTCATATTAAAGATGATACAGGACTTGTCAAAGTTTTGCTTAAATAGCATTTTGTTTGTTGGTGCTGCATAGCATTGGCAAAGTGGTCTGACAACACCAATAGGTCAACAAGAGTGAGACTTCTTGGCTTTGCCAATGCAGGTTAATACAGCCTTTTTCTTTGTTTACTTAGTTGGGGCCATTAAGACCATTTTACAACATATTTAGAAGTACTTGGTTCTCACATCTATTTTTCAAGGTAATTATAGCAAAGAGGAGGGAAAAATTCCATCGTTAAGAGACAGCTAATTACACGTTTTAAGGTCTACTTGTCATTGCTACTTCTAATTACTTTATTCCAACTTGACTTCATGTGTTAGGTCATTTAAATGTATTATTATTATTTTAATTTCTCAAATTTGCTTGAAAATGCACCATTTGTCCACTCTTTTTTCAAAATGTTCTCGGGGAGAACCCCTGAACCCCGTAGGTTGTTCAGGCTCGCTCGCTCGCCACAGTGCTATACGACAATTATTTTACGCCTCACCACTTTCAAATGTCACCAGCCACCACTGCTCGCAGAGGATGCTCGCGGCGCTTTATTTCAGTAGCGGGGTTGGTAGCCCTTCCTCCCATACCTCGTCGAGGCTGGCAGCCTCTCGGCTGTCTGTCCCGCTCCGAGCACGGCCTGTGCTTTCTCATGTGCTTCAGACACGGCCTTTGTTATTGTTTCCAAAACCCGCCTTCCCTTCAGACAGGCTACCTTAACATATGCTTTCGTTTGTATATGTTTTAAGCAGCGCTTAAGTCAACACATTCCTCAGTAAAAGCTCCTTCCTGTGACCTCCGAGGTCAGCACGAAGCTTCCGGGAGTGCCTCGTGTCTTCCTGCTCACTGTAGCTTTTGTTGGTGGTGGGCGATAGACGTGGCACGATGGACATCAGTCGATGTAGTGATCTGTTTCGGACACAATTACACACTTTCTCGGATAAACCCTACATCGGTATGGGGGAGTGCATCAAAAGCAGTATGTGTGCACTTGAGTTACAGCAGAAAGGTGTTCGAAGTGTACAAAGCCATAGACCTCTGCCACGCAGGCCTCGGGGTAGCTTCACAGAAGACTGAAGCGCGTTTCATTCAGAAAAGGCAGAGCGAGCGCTCTGCACTTAAGCTAATGTCGAATCTTTCCATTCCTGCTACAAATGACAGCAGAGCAATATCCGCTGGTGGAGACAAAGAAGCTTTCTTCTCTCTCTGGGGGGCGGGGCTCTTGGACTCTTGACTACGAGGTGTGTTTGTCTGAGGGAAACCTTATCTGCCAGTAGGAGGAAAAGAGGCCTCTATGTGTAACCCAAGCTCTTATTCACTCTCTGAGAGGCAGCGAAGCATCATTGGCTCGATCGGGTACTTGGAAAAGTAATGTTCGAGGCATATGAGCTGCAGATCGTACACTGTGCATGAGATCGCCATCTGGTGTTGGGCTCGGATGCTTGCACTTTGTTGTTGTCTTGGAAGAGTCTTTTGTAGTCACGAGATAGGTGACTCCTCCTTTGGACGATAGTGCGCATGGGCATCGACTCCATGGTTAGATTGTTTTTTTCCGCCATCGGGTTCGGATGTACCTTGCTGCGCTCCGGATCCACATCGATCGGTTCCCCTCTCGACGCGCAGAAGAACCTCCTACCGTTCGACGGTATTGTTTTCGATCGCGATCCCCTCATCGCGTCTCCACTCCAACACTGTTTCGAGTCCGGTCGCCGACGTTGGTCCGTTGGGCGTGTCGGCGCCATCATCCAGCATATGGAAAGGACTCCATTTAAAAAATGCAGGTGTGGGGCTAAATTCCCACACACAGATCTCCACGAGATCTGTAATCTTTGCCTCTCTCCAGAACACGAGAGCCAACACTGCCAAGCCTGTGACTCCTTTCGGTCCAAAAAGACCATCCGTGATCGCCGGGCCCGACGACACGAAATGTCCAGGTCAGCCGCTCCCGCACCGGACGACATCTTTGACACAGGCTCCGACAACCCGGACACCGGAGATTTACAAATCAACACCTCCGGAGCCGAAGACTCAGGGTCCGACGACCAACTCATCACACCACACCAACGTACTGTGAGTACTGACGTCGATGCCCCTGCCCCCAAGAAACAAAAGGCTTCGGTCACACCTTCGCCTTCGGGCCTAGGTCTGCACCATCACAAAGCTTCAGGAGCCCCGCCTTCCGGCTCCACTCCCAAGCACCTAAAGCCTTCTGGCAGCTCGGGACCGAGCCAGCCACGTCCCGGAGCCGAAAAACACTCATCGGCACCGAAACACAAGACTAAGGTCTCGGCACCAACAGACCCTTCGGCGCCAAAGTCCAAGGTCCCAGACACCTCGACACTGAAGCATACCAAACCTTCGGCGTCGACAAAAAAAACCCTCGGTGTCGAAAACTTCACCAAAGGACACCAAACAACCTCGCAAGCCCAAACAACACTCGGAGCCGAAATCTTCGATGCCGACCAAACACGCCAGCTCAGAAGAACTCTTGGGTCCCATCGACCCAAAGCAGAAAACTCTGCACATTGACCCTATTACCGGACAGGTACAATCAGTAATACCTCACAAGAGGAAGATACAGGAACCAACCACACCTGAGCCACCTCATAAGAAGAAAGACTCTTCCACATCACCTATAAGGTCTTTCTCTCCACCTCCACAACACCTCAGCCCTCTACACTCCCCGCCTCACTCTCCTCCACCTTGTTTTTCACCACAAGGGGATACAGACAGGGAGGATCATGATGATGACATGCAGTCACCTCACAACACCTACACTGATGACGACCTTCACAGTATCCCACCACAAGACCCCTGGGACAGTTATGACCTCCCAGATATACCTGTCCCTGAACCATACCCATCAAAAGCCTCACCTCCAGATGATGCTATAGGGTTTTCACAGGTGATAAACAGGGCAGCACAATACCATGGTGTCAAGTTACACTCAGACCCCCTGGAAGAAGACTTTTACTAGAAACTTTTAGCCAGCCTCAAAAGTCTACCCATACTCTACCTATGCTTAAAGGCATTATTAAACATGCCCCTGAGGTCTTCAAAGACCCAGTTAGGGCTAGGGTTCTTAACCCAAGGATCGAGAAAAAATATAAACCTGCCCCTTCTGACCCAGCTTATATTAAAGGCCAACTCCCTCTAGACTCATTAGTAGTTGCTAATGCACGGAAAAGGGCAAACTCCCAGACTACTGGTGAGACACCACCACCAGACAAGGAGTCCAAATTACTCGACGCATCGGGAAAAAGAGTTGCGTCTCAAGCAGCAAACATGTGGCGCATCGCCAATTCCCAAGCCTTACTGGCGAGATATGACAGAGCCCATTACGACGAGCTTGAAAAGCTCATTGAGCACCTTCCAGATCAGTATAAGACCAAGGCCAATGATCTAATACAAGAAGGCAACATTGTCACAAACACCTCAATAAAGTGCGCCCTTGACGCAGCAGATACAGCAGCACGCACAGTAAACTCAAGCGTTTTGCTGCGCAGACACGCATGGCTACGAATATCTGGCTTCAAGCAGGAGGTACAATCTACCATCCTCAATCAACCCTTAGACCAGGAACACCTGTTTGGGCCTAATGTGGACACTTCTCTAGAAAAAATGAAGAAGGACACAGACACAGCCAAAGCTATGGGAGCTCTACAAGCCACACCTAGCAGAGGTTCCTTTCGTCGCTCCTTATATAGAGGCGGCTCCAAAACTACAGCCACAGACACCACCTCTGCTAACTACAAAAACACCACTCAAACCTCCTCTAATAGAGGTTACTCCAAAGGTAATTACAGAGGTAATAACAACAGGGGTAGAGGACGCGGGTTTAACACACGCACCTCCCCTACCACCAAACAGTGACTTCCCTCCGTTTCCCCCGATCATTCCACTCCCGTCGGGGAAGACTGTCAAAGTTCCTACCTGCGTGGAATTCCATCACCACCGACAGGTGGGTAATACAAATTATCCAGTATGGTTACTGCCTCGAACTCACTTCTACTCCCCCAACATACCACCCAGACAGCGTCCCATGTCCACGGAACATCTAACGCTCCTCAATCAAGAGGTTCTCTCTATGCTCCAAAAGCACGCAATAGAACCAGTCCCTCTACAACATCAGGGCACAGGGGTTTACTCACTATACTTTCTAATCCCCAAAAAGGACGGTTCCCTCAGGCCCATACTGGACCTCATACCCCTCAACTATTACATTCACTCAGATCATTTTCACATGATCACTCTTCAACAAATACTTCCACTACTCCAACAAGGCGACTTCCTTGCCACACTAGATCTCAAGGACGCCTATTTCCATATTCCCATTCACCCTCGCACAGGAAATACCTAAGGTTCATAGTGGACGGACAACATTATCAGTTCAAAGTCCTCCCATTCGGGGTGGCAACAGCACCAAGGGTTTTCACCAAGTGCCTAGCAGTAGTAGCTGCGCACTTACGAAGACAACACATTCACGTGTTTCCGTATCTAGACGACTGGCTAATAAAAGCCAAGTCACACAACCAATGTGTACAACACACACTCCAAACAGTTCGGCTACTACACAATTTGGGGTTCACAATAAACCATACCAAATCGCATCTCCATCCCTCCTACATACATCAGTACCTAGGAGCCACAATCGATACCTCCAGGGCCCTTGCATACCCCAATCCTTCCAGGATAACAAGTATGCAAGCCCTCATCAACAAATTCCTACCTCAACACTACCTTCCAGCTCGAGTGTTTATGCAACTCGTAGGAATGATGGCCTCGTGCATCTTTATTGTCCCTCACGCACGACTTCAAATGCGGCCCCTGCAAGAATGCTTAGCACGTCAGTGGAACCAAGCTCAGGGCCAGCTTACAGATCTGGTGTTGGTAGACAGCCGCACTCATCGCTCTCTGCAATGGTGGAACATACAAAACATTTCCAAAGGGCGGCCGTTCCTAGAGCCAGTTCCACAAATAGTGCTCACAACAGACGCATCTCTCACCGGGTGGGGAGCTCACCTCCTTACCCACACAACGCAGGGCAGCTGGACCAAGTCACAAAAACTGCTCCACATCAACCACCTAGAATTATTAGCAATATTTCTAGCGCTAAAGTCATTCCAACCGCATCTTACTCACAAGACTGTCTTAGTCAAAACAGACAACATGACAGCAATGTACTATGTACAAAAACAGGGGGGACACACTCTCTACAGCTGTCTCGCCTGGCGCAAGCCATATGGAGATGGGCCATTCCTCAAAACATTTACCTCCTTGCAGAACACCTTCCAGGAGTTCACAATCACATTGCGGATCTGTTAAGTCGACAGACACAACAGATTCACGAATGGGAACTGCATCCGCAAGTTCTACAACCTTTTTCCAAATGTGGGGCCATCCACAAATAGACCTGTTCGCCACACAAGAAAACACAAAATGCCCGACCTTCGCCGCCAGGTTCCCACACCCGTCGTCCAAGGGCAATGCAATATGGATGAACTGGTCAGGCAGATTTGCATACGCTTTTCCGCCTCTCCCACTCATTCCCCTAGTAGTACGCAAACTCAGACAACAGTCTCTAACAATGATCCTAGTTGCTCCCACATGGGCAAGACAACCATGGTTCACAACACTTCTCGAACTCTCAGTAGTTCCACACCACAAACTGCACCTCTCTCCACACCTCTTAACTCAGAACCATGGAGAGATCAGACACCCCGATCCAGGTCAACTGAATCTGGCAATATGGCTCCTGAAGTCCTAGAGTTCGGTTACCTTAACCTTCCACCTGAGTGTATGCAGGTCATTAAAGAAGCCAGACGTCCCACTACCAGGGCTTGTTATGCAGCAAAATGGAAAAGGTTTGCTATTTATTGCAATAACAACAATATCAACCCACTAGATGCCTCCATACAAAACATTATCTGTTACTTGCTGCATCTGCAAACATGTAACCTAGCATACTCATCCATAAGATTACATCTTGCCGCTCTAGCCGCATACTTACAAAACAGACAGCATTTGTCACTGTTTCGAGTACCTGCAATTAAAGCCTTTATGGAAGGCCTTAAAAGAATCATTCCCCCTAGATTGCCACCCTCTCCAGCATGGAATCTAAATATTGTCCTCACCAGGCTCATGGGTCCCCCATTTGAACCTCTGCACAAATGTGAGTTACAATTTCTTACATGGAAAGTAGCCTTCCTAATTGCAATAACCTCTCTCAGAAGAGTGAGTGAGATTCAGGCTTTAACCATACAAGAACCTTTTTACAAATCCATCGTAATAAAGTAGTTCTCAGACCAAACCCCAAATTCCTACCTAAAGTAATTTCTGCTTTTCACCTTAACCAATCAATAGAGTTACCCGTCTTTTTCCAAGACCCAGACTCTGTAGCAGAAAGAGCTCTACACACACTAGATGTCAGAAGAGCCCTACTTTACTACATTGACAGGACCAAACCTTTCAGAAAGACAAAACAATTATTTGTAGCTTTCTCCCCACCACATAAAGGTAATCCCATCTCAAAGGCTGGCATTGCTAGATGGATAGTCAAATGCATTCAAATTTGCTACCAAAAGGCTAAACGCACCTTAATAATTCCCCCTAGGGCACATTCCACACGTAAACTAGGGGCTTCTATGGCATTTTTAGGGAACATCCCCTAAATGACATATGTAAGGCAGCAACATGGTCTACGCCACATACCTTTACCAAACACTACTGTGTTGATGTACACGCAAAGCAGCAAGCTGCTGTGGGCCAAGCTGTTCTTAAAACACTTTTTCAGACTACTGCAACTGATACAGGTGACCACCGCTACGGGAGACACTGCTATACAGTCTATGCACAGTGTACGATCTGCAGCTCATATGCCTCGAACGGTAAATGCTACTTACCAGTATGCATCTGTTCTTGGCATGTAGAGCTGCAGAGTCGTACTACGCCCACCCACCTCCCCGGAACCTGTATCTGTTCCAGTATAATCTTAATTAGATATATTCACATGGACATCTTTTTCTTCTTACTGACTCCATCTTTTCCCATCATGGCGAAAAACAATCTAACCATGGAGTCGATGCCCATGCGCACTATCGTCCAAAGGAGGAGTCACCTATCTCGTGACTACAAAAGACTCTTCCAAGACAACAACAAAGTGCAAGCATCCGAGCCCAACACCAGATGGCGATCTCATGCACAGTGTACGACTCTGCAGCTCTACATGCCAAGAACAGATGCATACTGGTAAGTAGCATTTACCATACGCTCTATATGCGACGGTGGCACCTAATGTGATCTAAAACCCTACAGGCTCTACGGCCTACGGGAGGCATGGCAACCATAACTCTGTATGAGACTACGAGCAGCGCATCTTGAGAGAGGGAGAAGTCTTCTTTGCACTACGAAAGACTGGGCGAATGCATTGTTTGTTGTAGGAGATTGAGAAGTCTGTTTGAACTAAAACATTCACTTATTGAAACTTTGTACTTGGGAAAAGAATATGGGATGGGGGTTATTACAAAGTGCATAGTATAATGTAATGAAAAAGTCAACTAATTTCTATTCTAAGAAACGTAAACCACAGGAATCCCCTTTTTTTTTTTTAAAAATAGGAGTTCAAAGCTAGTTAACTGTCTTCACCTTTTTTGGTTTTGAATTTATTGGAACGGCCATTAGACCCATATGTTTATATTGAAAAGCACATATGTGTGTTGAGAGGTTGCTGTAGGATGGTGTACATTATTACCGGGCTTTGCTCCCCATAAATGTTTTCTTCCACCGCAACATGCCCGAGGCTGTCTTTGACACGAGTATGGACAACATTTTTTTTTTTTAAAAAAGCATGCATGCCTTCATGTTTACTGGTCTGTAAATAATACAGTCCCTCACATCCCATGCCACCCACCCCACAGAAGAGGCTTTCTTCCTTGGCAAGTACAACACGTAGGGCAAAGCCCCAGTTATTTAAGAGGGGCCCTCGTGCCTTTTTGTGGAGATGAGTTTCTTTGCGCGGCAGGATTTCTGGTCCGAGCAAGAGGTGCGCAAGTTCCAGTACATGTATATTCTTTCGAACCCTCGGACAGACGAATGAGCCATGAATTTGCCTTAAGTGACGAGAGAACATTAAAGATGTTCAGTTATAATTATTGGTGGGAAAGGCGTGACAAGACAGCCTGTGCGTAATTAGTGTCCTAATTACAAGCAAAACCCAGTGCAGCTGTATTTTGTTTTCAACCGTGGGCTTGTGAGTGTCTGTGTGATGTTAATAGTATATATTTAACGTCAGCCTGCTGCTGCCAGTCATGGGGACATGACGGGATGTGACCGGAAGTGTGGCTGGACTCTTGGCTATTCTGGCTCGCGCTTGCTTGTAGTTTGAAATCACTGACCTTGCCAGCAATGTTTCATTCTCTTTTGCTTCCTCAAAGTGCACCAAGTTAAAAACAGTAGAGGTGGGCGAGCCAACCGAAGCTCGAGCCTGAAGTCTGGCTCGGCTCGAGGTCCTGTTGGAAACTCGAGCCCATAACGAGCCGAGCTTTCAATTGGCTTCTGTCTGCCACCTTCCCAGGATGTGGTGCTATGGTCAGAGCTGCCGACTTCGGCTCAACCTCCTCTAATTCTGGAGAAATCATTTACTCTCCCCGTGCCTGTGAAAATGAATTTGACTTCATGTAATATAAGTGATGCTCGTGTAAAGCGTTTCATTACCTTCTGGTTCATTTCACGCTACATAACTGCACAAAAAAGGTATAAAGAAAGTGACCACATTAAGGAAAGATAAATGGATGATACACATGCAGACATGGATTGGCCTGTAAACAAACATGCGGGTAGCTCTGAAAGGCGGATCGACTGATGTTTGTTGAATGCCAGGAGACAATTAAGAGGCACTCCTTTTATTCCACAAAACGCCAATAATGCCTTCATTTCAGACTTGCTATAGAAAGGGAAGATGTCTCGATCTAATATTGTTTTCAGACAACTTATGTGTTTCTAGTATTGTGTCCAAAGGGAGAATATAGATCAACTCGTTGTAAATAAACAATTTTTTTTATAAAATAAACATGTTTAATTGGCTTATACCCAATTAGCATAAGTTAACTTACTTATAAGTCCCTAGTATATGGTGCCAAGGGTACCCAGGGCCTGTAAATTAAAGTGTCCCTAATATGCTGCAGCACTTATTGTGCTGCCATGAATGTGACAAAGTAAAACATGTCTCCCAGCCTGCCACTGCAGACTGGTAGAGCACTTTTAAACTGCGAACTTGACTTTGTCATTTAAACTAATGACCAAGATATGTAAGTCACCCCTAAGGTAGGCCTATCGAGCCCTAAGGCTTGGTGCAGCATATTGAAAAGTAGAACATGCGTTTATATATTCCTAACAGTAAAAACCCCAAATTGTTGCTTTTACTGTAGAAAGGATAGTAGCCCCATTGGCAAGTACAGGGTTTCACACTGACAACTCAGTTGTTCAAACTTTTGAATGGGATTAATAAATTTGGTACTTCATGGTATCAAAAGAATCATTGCATTAAACCCGACTTGATGCCCAAATTGAATTTAATGTAACTTTTGCTTAAAAGGCATCTTTAGAAAGTTGCCAGTATGTTGCCCAAGTTTTCCTGTGGCCATTCACAGTCGCTGGCCACAAGACCGCCTTCTGCCCTCAAGACCGCCTTCTGCCCTCCTGGGGAGAGGTGTGAACGGCTGCCAGGAAAGGACACAATAGAGGCATGCCACTGGAAGAAGTGTTACCTCTCCCTGGCATGAGGCCACACTGTGTGTGACCCCAAAAGACGAGCTGGAAAGGGGAATCTGCTTTTCAAGGGCATATGGTGGTCACACACGAGAGGTGCTGCTCTTTTGTTTTGGTAGACAGGTTGGTATCAGAAAGGGAAAAACACTTGCCAAGCCAATTTTCCCATAGGTGTGTAGCCCCTAGGTAGTCACACCTTTGGGATGGGCTGCCAAGCTCCACAGACTGAGAGAATGGTTCTGCCATCCTGGGAGTGGGCTGAATATTTCACTCTGAGATATCTAGATGCCACACATTTCAGGATGTTATCAGGCGGGAGGGGACCTGGTAGCCCATTGGCTAGTAGTCACTGCATCCCTCAAGGGCAAGTTGTGGGCATAAAAGTGGCACCCCTTTAACCCAGACTTCATTTCACGTCTGTACTGGAGAGAGTACCGAATGACTGCCCTGCTGTTCCCTGGGCCTGGCAAAGAGAGTCTGCACCAAAGACTGGACTGCACCTTCTGGTCTTGGGCTAGCAAAGAGGACTGAGCCTTAGTCCCATGCTCGAGAAAATGTCATCCCCCAAGCCCCAGACAGAAAAAGTGAACTTCAAGAGTCAGTTGGCTGACTTCCTGTTACAGCTCTAGGGCCACGAAAGGTGAACAAGTCTCCTTGGCAAGAATTGCTTAGTCACCGCTGAAGCGCAGCCCAGGAGACCAATCCCTAATGCTCAAAAGTTACACTCAGTTTGCTGGACCCAGGAGAATAATCAAAATGCAGTTTGGTCATACAAGCCTGACACTAGCTACAGTTAAAGGGAACCACTGGTTTCGCTCTGACTGAAGACCAGTAGACTAGTGGCAACTAGTTTTAGGTTGGACTTCCCCTGAACTTCAAGGGACATTGACCCCTGTGACCAAAGTCGCCCCACTGTGTTCGTGGACTGTGGGATGGCCCCAAGAAGCCCCCAACTATCAAATCAGCATCCTCAACATCCTGTATCCCTTGCATCACAACCGCTCCATTGATGTCTATGAGAGTTTGCTCATACAGCCTGGAACTGGACTGGAGACTGCCTTGACTGCAAGTTAACTGTCCTGCTAAGCCTTACTGTCACCTGTGACTTTCTCCCTGCTGGAGTTGGCCACCCAAAGCGCACCGGAGTACCCGAGCACAACTTTATAAAAAGTTTTCAAAGTAACTATAATACTTGCCAATGCTTGTTTGCATTTTTAGTGGAAAGCAGTGATTAACTATTTGCTTAACAATTTATATTTCTGGAATCCGCCAGTGGATTTTGTTCATTTTGGTGTATGAATTCCTAAAAATAAGACCTATTTTGATAAATTTTTATTGAATTTCCATTGTATCGTGTTTCTTTCTTATCCAATTGTTTTGGTACTTGTAAATGTGTGGATTTGGGGGTCTCCTTGGAAGACCACCCAAAGGTGCAGGGTCCACCCTTAGTCCACGGGTCCGGGATACAAACTGAGACCAACACTGGAGCGCCGAGAGAAAGGATATTTATTACAATCTCATGAGATGTAGAGAGAGCATCAGCAACAGACACCCGCAGCTTGTCTGAGGAGGCAATCTGCCAAGCACTTTGGTTCCACGTCTTATATACCCTTCATCCCCACCCCAGGCGTGTATAGTAAAGAAAGAACACCATGGTTATGAAAAGGGGGATGTATACAGAAAACGAACACCATAATTATACAAAGGGAGACGTGTACAGTAAAACAATGAACACCATAATTATACAGGCAGAGGTCAATCTGATAAGTTAGCAGATGGTCACTGTTGGGCCCCTGCAGGGGTAGGTGAAACTCATAATTACACAACAAGCAGAGGACAATCTGATAAGTCCGAAGATGGTAGCTGTCAAACCCTGTAGGGCGAAGGGCAGGGTGAGGACAGTGAGCGCAGGTGAACAGTCCTGTTCAACTGGGGTTAGCAAGAGTTCAGTCAGATTGTGGCAAACAAAGGCGCACGGACAGTCCTGCTCGGCTGGTTTAGCATGAGTTCAGGCAGGTGGCGGCAGATCAGGAACAGGGCGTTGGTGGCAGTGCAGAGGTGAGGTGAATCAAGATGTGAAGCCACAGAGCATTCGTGACCCCTGTAGAGAGGTCGCAATGGAGGATGAAGCGCAAAATGGCTGAGCTAATGGCAAGACAACAGACATACTTTTCCACAGTCCCTCCTTTTACCATAGGCGAAATCATTTTTAGTCAATTGCAATGTCCATCAATAGCTGTATCTCACGTTCAATCATTATTTTATTGTTCTCGACATGAGTATTTATAGGGACTGGCTTGATAGCACTTGCGCAGAGGCCGCAAAGTGGGGGACCACATTGAATGCAAAGACAGCAAAAGAAAATCAATACAAGAGGTATCAGGACGATCATTAGGACTTTCCACCCCCAAGTCAGTAGAAGTTGCCACAACTAGGGGCCAAGGGACCATGAGCCGGTATCTTGATGAAGATCAGAGGTGATTCGATGAAGCGTGGAAATAGCCTCAAAGACAGATGAGGAATGATCTGGGATGTACACACAGCAGCTGGTACCGATGATGCGGCACGCTCCTCCGCGGTCAGCAAGGATGACGACCAGGACCATGCGGTTTTGTAAAACGACGAGGCGTACCGCTTGGAGCTCCGCTGTGTTGTTGGCCAGAATACCAGCTGTGATGTTGACAGTTGCTTCCATGACCCTCATGAGGTGGCGAATGTCTCTGCTGTTTTCCATCGGTCCCCAGAAAGGAAGGATGCCTTTCATGGCATCCAGGAACAGTTGAGAGGTAGTGTCTGCTTGGTCGACCACTTCGTTGCTGCGGCGGACGCGATGATGAAGAGGAGGAGCAATATAGGCAGGAGGAAGGAGAAACGCTATATAACATGTGCCTCCCCAGTTTTTGTGAAGCCAGGTGTATGCTTTTGTCCCACACACAAAATAAGTGTTTGGGGAAGCAACAAGCGGTGGTGGAAATGTCATGTTCAGAGTTGCTGTTATGGCACAAGAGCTGTCCCCAACGTACTCAGTACCTAAGCCTTTGATGCATATAAGTCCAGGAATGCGAACAACGGATAGGGGCAATGTTCGCTTGGCGGGGGCCTTCTTTTGAAGCTAGAAAAGCGAAGACGGTCAGTGGTGTTGAAGATCAGCATTTCCTCTTGCTCATCTTCCGATATTTTCATGGGACTGTTAGTTGGACAGAAAGGGTTGATGGTGTTGCCCGTCTTGTTCCACCATAATTCGTCCCGGAATTGCTGGAGAATGGTATCAGCGATGTTGCTAGTCTGCTGGGCATCCATGATGAGCATCATCCAGGCAAGGCAAGAGGCATGTACAGAATAGGGGTAAGGAAAAAGCGATATTGGGTTTTCCGTGGATTGAGGCAGAAGACCACAGACCCAACAGTTCGTTTTGTTCAGGACCATATTATGTTGATGCAACATTTGAATAAAAGTGTTGTTCCAAAAGTCTTGTCTTCTGTGTTGGAGATAAGGGGGCAAGGACACCTGCGAGTGTTCAGTAGGTGTGGCATCAGTCGGCAATATGGTACCTTTTGCCGGCGCTTTTTCCTCTATAATCCAGAAGATGATGGTAAGAATGATCGTGAGGCAGAGAAATACTGTTAGCACTATTGACCTTCGATTATACAGTCTGTTATGAAATGCCTTCTTCTGGTCTGCGTTTTTAGGCATAGTCGATCTTCTTTTGGGCTCTACAGCTGTCAGAGAGGGAGACTGAGCCCTACGCGTCGCCGGTAGCTGTTGGTTGCTTCACTGGCTAGGCTTCTCAATACCCCACTATAAGGAGTATCGATCCACCCCACCAGACTGTACTACCGCCCTGCGACTTTTGGCTCAGCCCTCCTGTCCAGTCGCTGGAGCCCCAGAGGTCGTGCGAGGACGGAGGTTGTATCTTCCTTTGGCTGGCACAGTGTGGTCTTCGAACAGTTCGAGCTCTGGTTCTTGGAGGCCATACACTGGGCGGTCGTGTGCCAGTACTTCCTTGTAGGCAGACAGAGTTGGGTCAGTCTGTGTGATGCTGGGGACCTTCCGGCAATGAACGGCATGCACCCACGATTTCTTGCCTTCCACTCGTAGGGCTGTTCGGGTCGTCAGGAGGACTAGCATAGGACCTTTCCACCGGGGCTCCAACGTTTGCTTCCGAGCAAAGTTCTTCATCAGGATGTAGTCGCCTGGCCGGATGGTGTGTCCTGGCCCCGTGGATCGGTCCGGCAACGCTTCCTGAACCTGCTGATTAATAGAAGACAAAGTTCGTGTAAGTACAGACAAGTAGCCGCTCAGCATTTCACAAGGAGAATCCGACAAGGTGGTAGCAGGGGGCGCGCCCCAAATGTTCATTGGGCGTCCAAAACCACCTCGTATGGGGTCAACTAGGTGCGAGAATGCGGGACAGATCTTATTGATAGAAGGGCCAGTGGCAATGCGTCAGGCCATCTAAGCCCCGTAGTCTCCACTATTTTGGCTAGTTTTGATTTGATGGTGGCATTGTATCTTTCCACCAGGCCTGCTGACTGGGGGTGAAAGACTGCGTGGAATTTTTGCTTGACCCCTAGTCCAGCTAATATGGGTTTGACTACCTCTCCAATGAAGTGGCTCCCGCTGTCACTCCATGTCCACTGTCATGGCCTTTGCTATGGCAAAGGCCATAGCGGGGAAAGAATTCTTTCAACAACATCTTGGCGGTTGTTAGGGCAGTGTTGTCTTTGACCGGGTAGGCTTCCACCCATTTGCTGAATGCGCAAACAACCACTAGGACATATTTAAGGTTGTTGCACCGTTCCATCTGGATATAATCCATCTGTAAGACCTCGAAGGGTGCCGTGGGGATGGCAAACCCAGCTCGTGGTACCCGGGTCCCTTTTCCTACATTGTAACGGAGACATACTAAACATTGCTTTACCAGCCTTGTGGCGGTAGACCGGAGTTGGTTGTTATCCCACACCTCCTGTAAGATTTTAGTTATGGTGGCAGCATCGGTATGGGCCGGTAAATGAGTCATGTTCAACAATGGGAGGAGATAGGCATTTGGCAATTTCCATAATTTTGTGTCCTTGGACCGCCAGCAATTCTCCTCGTCAAGCATGCCCTCGTTTTCCCATTGTTGAAGTTCTCCAGGAGTGGCAGTAGACTAGATGTCCCTGATCTGTTGTCTAACGTCACGCCACTTCTCTGCTTGGGATTTTATTATGTACATGGCGGTATGTGTTCTTTCTTGTGCAGTGGCTCGGGCTGTCTCATCAGCTAAGGCATTTCCCAGTCCTATTTTGTCTGTGATTTTCTTGTGGGCATTGCATTTGACAATAGCTAGTGTTCGGGGCAGTGTCAAGGCTTGGAGTAATGCAGTCACTAAGTCACCATGCCGGATGGGCGTACCATGTGACGTCAAGAATCCTCTCTCTTTCCAGAGGATACCAAAACTGTGTGCTACTCCAAAGGCATATTGGCTGTCGGTGTAAATGGTGACCGCTAGACTCTGGCTAAGGATACAAGCGCGGGTGAGAGCTATAAGCTCTGCTGCCTGGGCCGATTTCTGAGGTATGCGTGCAGTTTCAACAATGGTGTTGGTAGTAGTGACGGCATAGGCAGCAGATGTGGTACCATCTGATAGTTTAATACAGGACCCGTCCACCCATAATTGCCCATCCTGTTCCGTCAGAGGGATGTCTTTTAAATCTACCCGCCCCTTAGTATGTTCTTCTGTTTGGAAGAGGCAGTCATGTGGAGTGTCTGTGGTGTCTGAATCTGGTGTGGGCAGGAGTGTGGCGGGGTTCAAGGTCTTACAGCGCTTTAATGTGATGTGGGGTGCTAACAACGTAAGTTCGTATCCTGTCAGTCGTGCACTAGTGAGGTGTTGTGTCTTTGTCTGGTTTAGTAGTATGTCGACTGCGTGGGGAACTAACACCGTCAGTTTAGATCCTAAAACAATTCCCTCACTTTGTCGAATAGAGACGGCCGCAGCCGCGACCGCTTTAAGACAAGAGGGCAGACCTCGGGCCACAGGGTCTAGAGTGGCCGAAAAGTAGGCGCACGGGCGTTGTTTGGTGCCGTGAATTTGGGTCAAGACCGAGAGAGCGCACCCTGAGCGTTCATGGGTGTAGAGGCAGAAGGGTTTAGAGTAGTCAGGTGTGCCCAGTACTGGTGCAGAACAAAGAGCGTGGCGTAAGTCTTCAAAGGCTTGGTCGTGTTCATGTGTCCAAGGGAGGGGTGTGGGTGTATCTTTTGTAAGTAAAGCAAGGAGTGGCTTAACTATGAGGGAAAAATTTGGAATCCATTGACGACAAAAAGAAGTGAGGCCAATTACTGCACGAACATCTCTTTGGGTAGTAGGAGAAGAAAGGCGTAGTATTGTCTGGATGTGGTCCGGTGTGAGTGTACGTCCCTCCTTAGACAGCAGATGTCCGAGGTAGGTCACCTGCTGTCTACAATACTGTAACTTATTCTTGGACACCTTATGGCCCTGTGACGCCAGAAAGTGTAAAGTAGTAAGTGATGCGGTGCGGGCCAGGGACGGAGTGTCCGCAGCCAAAAGAATGTCATCGACATACTGAATGAGGACAGTGCCGGGTGGTAACTGTATCTGGTCGAGCTGTTGTTTAAGGGCTTGGCTGTATATGCTCGGACTCTCGGTGTACCCTTGTGGAGCCCGGCAGAATCTGTATGATCTGTTTCTTATGGTGAAACCAAAAAGGTAGCGTGAATCAGGATGTATTGGTATGGAGAAAAAGGCATTCTTGAGGTCTATCACGGTAAAGGTGGTAGCAGTTGAAGGGATCATTGTTAATATAGTTATGTCAGAGACCACAGGATATTGCAGGACCACTATTTTGTTGATTGCGCGAAGGTCAATGACGAAACGGTATATTTTCTCAGAGGTGGACGTGTGTTTCAGGACTGGAAGGATAGGACTATTGCAAATGTTGGACTGGACTTCCTCAACTACCCCTGATGTAATCATATCCTGTACTATAGTCATGAGGGCCTTTTCTCCTTCTGCAGAAATCTTATACTGAGGTAGGCGGGGAAGAGGTGCATTTTGTTTTACTGTTATTTGGACAGGGTCCATGACAATCTCCCCCACATCGGTGTCTGTGACAGCCCACAGGGTAGCTGGTAATTGGGACAAATCCTGCTGTTCGGAATCAGTGAGACAATAAAAACGTGATTCATAACCGATGGGGCAATCATTGTCAAACAATATGACTCGGACATTTTGGGGAGAACAGCGAATAGTGGCTCTGTAGTGTTTTAACAGATCAATGCCCATCAGGTTATCTGGGCAATTTGGGGAGAGCAGAAAAGAGGCCATTGCTGTGTTCCCTTGTATGTCCAGGGGTACCTTAGTAGAAAGGGGGTTAGTAGAGGGCGTGCCGTCAAATCCTATGGAGGTGATCGATAAGCCGGACAGGGGTGCCCTAGGAATCAGTTCTTTTGATAGGGCACTTCTAGAGGCCCCGGTGTCAACCAAAAATTTGCCCTGCATACCAATCACCTTAGCTGTGACATAGGGACCTGTTTGATCGACAAGAAGTTCTACTGGTTCCTTCTCCTGTCCCTGACTATCTCATCAATACTCGTTGTCGGGGTACTGATCAGTGGTAAAATATTGGGTAACAGCCTGTCTGGAATTATCAAAGACGTTTGGACGCTGTCCGCCAAAGGGTGGCGCAGGACCTCTCCCTCTTCCTCTAGGTGCTCCTCGCCCTCTCCCTATGGTATTTCGCTGCAAAAGTGGACAATCTGCACGCCAGTGGCCTGTTTCTTTACAATACGCACACTGGTCCTGGGACAGTTGACGTGGGGGCAGGTGTGTTCTAGCAGCCGCAGGCATATAATTGTTCTGTTGGCCCCTACCGTTTCCTCCCCTCCCGTGCTTATCTGGGAAAGCATCACCTTTTCTTTTAGGTCTTTTCTTTTTCTGTCTTTTTCCTCCTCTATTTTATTTTGCAGATGTTCGTAATATTGGGCCATTGTCAGGATCTGCGCTGGTGTTGCCGCAGGCCACGTGCTTTCGCTACTCTGTAACCTAGTGGAGATCGGTAGCAACAGTCCCTTAACAAAAGTCTGAACTAGTAAGTGTCGGCCTGTCTCAGTCGTCGTGTCCTGTCCACTATAGTCAACAAACACCTGGCTGAGTCGAGAGAAGTTGTCAGACGTTGTTTCCTCAGACTTTTGCTTACACGCAGTAATGACTGTCCAGTCAACCTTTCTGGCCGGAATGGTGGCCTTCAGCTTTGTTACTATGCGACCTGGTAGTGCTAAAATAGCTTCCGCTGGCCTTTCCCCTGGTTTTCTATCCTTATCCATTGTTACTAAATCTTCCCACTTGTGACCGAATACAGTCTGATCGTCTATTTTCCTTATTGGTCTCCACATTTCTGGCGGCAGTATTAGCCCAAAAAATTGATCTATGTCTGTTAAGGTCATGGTGTAGGTGGCAATAACCGTGTCCAACCCTTCGTAGAATCCAATAGGATTCTTCTGGGGGTCGGGTAAGTCCTTTTTAAAAGCTAAGATGTCAGCTCGAAGCCACGGAGTGTACACCCAATTATAGAACGTCCTGCTCTTTGCATCCGGACTATCTAATCCCTCAGCAGTACCCTGTCCTCGAGCAGGGACAAAAACTGGAGCAGCTTCCCTTATCGGTGCCATATGACCTCCCATCGCTCCCTCCACTACTGGTTCTTTTTCCTCTTCCTCCTGGTCTCCTCAAATTTTCCATCATTTGTAGTGTAAATGCTAACAAGCTGTGGCTTTCCTCAGCACTTCCTCGTCCCTCTGTCAACTTACGATACAATTCTGTAATATGGCCTGCTGGTGTTACTCCGTGGCGTTTCTCATAAGAGAGAGTATTTCATGAGCAAATTGCTGTAGGAAGTAGCCCTTGCAGGGTGGTGCATAGGCTTCATAGATCGCACGGATCTGGTTTGATGTGGAAAGATCCTTCAGGCAGGTGCGAACGAGATCATTCAGAGCCTGTTTCTCTGTAGGTGTAATGCGGGGTGTGTGTGATCGAACAGAGGGGGCTAAATCGGGATCAGATGGAGCAGGAGGGGCAGTGTGGTCGGGAGGTGGAGGTTGGGCGTTAGGGGGTGGTGCATTCTCACCGGCCGGCTGTGGGATAGGATGGGGAGGGACATGGTACGGTGGTGGCAATGGTTGGAGGAGAAACTCCTCCTCCTGGGGGTCCGTTCGTGACAAGGGAGTGTAACGTACAGAGTATTGACCGGACATATTTAACCTGTATTCCCTATCTGCACACGCGATGTTTGAAGCAACCTTTTCACGTCGCAATTCCTCTAATGCCTGTTTATCACTTTTCCGAGCCTCTTTCTGTAATCTAGCCTGAGCCCTTCTCACCCTCTCAGTCCCTTCCTTTTTCCACTGACCCAAGGCATCAAACATTGCTTGTCGGGACCTCCTCCTATGAAGTTGTGCCTCTACGGCCTCAAGCTTCTGGGGTTCGAAAGAGCCGTACATAGGCCATTGAGTCTCTGTATCCTTAGACGTGTATTTATGCCAGAATGAGTTATACATTATGGGAGAAATACCGTACTTTATGTACATGTCCTTACTAGGGGTACCTTCCGGAGGAGCCGGCTCACTATGCTCCAGCACCCTTGATCGAGATGTGCAACAACAAAATCATCGTGCAAATTTACTACAGACGGGCATGCTTTTCCATGTTATCTTACCAAGCGTCTCCACAAGTTTCTAAGCCGGACAAAAAGTCCACATTACTTGTTTTCCTTCACTTTTTGCAAAGAGTGAAGAAAAAAATAAAAAACCCAAATAACCAAAACCAAATAAACAAAAGGTATCGCCCACCGGCGATCCTACCAGAATCCTTTGTCTCGTTCTCCAGGCGGTCTCTTTACTGCAAAGCTCGTCCAAGTCTATCGGGGGCTCCAGTCAGGACCGGTGCCACTTGCGGGGGTCTTTTCAGATGCAGCGAAGGTCGGGTGGTGGCTACGAAGACGAGGGTCTCTTTCGCGTAGGTATACTCCACCACCGTCCGTTCAAACTTCCTCGTAGGGACCCCTCGACCGGGCAGCCGCGTCACTGATGGTGCCCCACGTTTGGGCGCCAATTGTGGATTTGGGGGTCTCCTTGGAAGACCACCCAAAGGTGCAGGGTCCACCCTTAGTCCACGGTTCCGGGATACAAACTGAGACCAACACTGGAGCGCCGAGAGAAAGGATATTTATTACAATCTCATGAGATGTAGAGAGGGCATCAGCAACAGACACCCGCAGCTTGTCTGAGGAGGCAATCTGCCAAGCACTTTGGTTCCACGTCTTATATACCCTTCATCCCCACCCCAGGCGTGTATAGTAAAGAAAGAACACCATGGTTATGAAAAGGGGGATGTATACAGAAAACGAACACCATAATTATACAAAGGGAGACGTGTACAGTAAAACAATGAACACCATAATTATACAAAGGGAGACGTGTACAGTAAAACAATGAACACCATAATTATACAGGCAGAGGTCAATCTGATAAGTTAGCAGATGGTCACTGTTGTGCCCCTGCAGGGGTAGGTGAAACTCATAATTACACAACAAGCAGAGGACAATCTGATAAGTCCGAAGATGGTAGCTGTCAAACCCTGTAGGGCGAAGGGCAGGGTGAGGACAGTGAGCGCAGGTGAACAGTCCTGTTCAACTGGGGTTAGCAAGAGTTCAGTCAGATTGTGGCAAACAAAGGCACGGACAGTCCTGCTCGGCTGGTTTAGCATGAGTTCAGGCAGGTGGCGGCAGATCAGGAACAGGGCGTTGGTGGCAGTGCAGAGGTGAGGTGAATCAAGATGTGAAGCCACAGAGCATTCGTGACCCCTGTAGAGAGGTCGCAATGGAGGATGAAGCGCAAAATGGCTGAGCTAATGGCAAGACAACAGACATACTTTTCCACAAATGCTTTGCACCTGTCCTTTGTTAAAGCCTGACTGCTCAAAACCACAGGTAGCCAGGGTTGCGCTAAGGTTTTACAAATGAACCTGACTGGAGCCAAGATGGGTTTGTGAGTTTATTACACTGTGAGGTTGCATACCCCCACCATACAATAAACCACATTTCCTCACAGTCTTGTTGATTAATTCTTCTCATTCAAAAGACAGACCTCTCTCACAGGCGTTTAACAATCTGAGTTGGTTTGCCCCCGTTGGTGTTCACCAGTGTAATTCTGATGATGTATAATTCAAGTTTGACTCTGCCTTCGATTGCGGCTATTCTGAGCTGTTGCGTTTATCTTACTTGCTACAGCATTGATCTTGTTTAGTTGTCCAATGTGAAAGAAAGTAAATTCTTGACTTCGGAGAAAGTTTACAAATGATGGTGACACTACTTTGGCTCTTTGTCGGGTCATGTCTGTTCCTTGAGGATAGTTGTTTTAGGACTCAATGGGATCCTGCTCTGGATTGAACCTTCACTGGTGAGCCTTCTGCTTTGCAGCAGATAGATTGCTGTGATTTGTAAAGAATTGCTTCCTGATAATAATGGGGCCTTATGTGGTAAACCTGTTGACAAGTTGAAAGTTCTAGAGACCTATGCCATTGTGTGTGGAATGAATGGAATGTAAGTTATTTAAGAGTTTTTGTACCTAATGGGATTGTTGCAATAAAATGTTCTTGGTCTCTTATGCTGAAGCCTCTGAACAGCAGTGAGGTGTATCTGATCAATGTACATGCAAATCAAAGGCCATTCAATGACCAGGATCCCAGTTGCTTCATTCCCTCCCTGCTAAAATATTGGGGCAAGTTATTGGTTCAGTGTAGGTGCATTTTCAAATATCAGACGACTTGGCAAATGAATTGTAAACTCAGCAAGCTGTCACTTGCTGTGCCCGGGAAATGGTTTAGGGTTTTAGTGGCTAATGCTTTAATTATCCAGACACTGTTCCTAGCGGCTCTTTCTCCTCAGTCGGGCATGCGCCAGCTTGCTTGAAATGAGGCCTTGACTGCCAGGATGGAGTAATGTTGCTTGAGCTGTTGGAGAGCCAATTTATCTACTCCTCTTTCATCTCTGAGCATCTCAGTAGAAAGAAAGGATTGAGTTCAACCCAAGGAATGGAGAGGCCCACTTTTGTGTTTTTGAAGACCGAAGATGAAGGAAGGATCTGCTGGCTCGCTCCTGCAGTGCACGTTATTTTTTAGATGAAAGGTAATGAGGGATGGGAGGCACAAAACCAACGACGAGCTCCCTGTTTCACCCATGTCGGGGGGCTGGCTCATGTACAACTGCTGCACCTCTCCGAGTCTCTCCTGCTGTCGCATACTCTCTGCTCGTCTATTTGTGTGATTTGTAATTGAGAATAGTGCACCTGCAGTAGACTTCATTAGGTGCATGCACAGTGTCCAGCCCAAGGATTTTAGCAGCATGTCACTGTTAATGACATTGATATCCGTGGTCTGGGATTGTAAAATTCTATGTTCTGGCCCCCCTATTAAATTTGGGGGTGTTCTGACTAAAGCAAAATGCAGTACTTTGGTAAGTCAACACCACAACATATTTTGCCAGAAAGGAACATAAGCACCTTGGCGATGGTTGCATGGGAGGAATAGGAACAATAAGATTACACAAGATGCTGGGGAATAGTCAACGCACAAATACAAACAGACATTTTGCGAGAGGAGTGATTAGCTTGATGGATTGTTGACAGAAAAACAAAGAATGTGTCCAGCCCGATCAGTGGTTGTCCGGTACTTGGGATCTTTAAAAGATACAAAAGAACAGCCACAGAAAGGCTGCTCCACAATTTTTATAATACAAAGCTACATGTCCAGGAAAGCAGATGACCGGTGAACGCAAAGATCATTTAAGCATAATTAATAAACCCAGTATAACATTACTAGGGGAAAAATCAAATGTGATTTGCATTATACAGTATGTGAAAAGGCCATTACTACACGGTTTCTCTTTTTTATCCAGTCGTTAACGGCGAAGTGCAAGCTCATATACACAATACCATTGCTATCCACTTTTTAAAAAAAAAGAAAACTCCTCCTTGGGGATTGGTATATATTGGTCCACCCCCTCCTTAATTCTGTGTTTGCCCCTGTGCATTTTTTCTTTCCTCCATTGAATTCGGAAGTGGGCTTTCAAGCTCTCCGAGGGCTCTCGAACTGTAGTCATGCTGGTTATGGAATCTCCTGCACAACAGCGGCGTCAAGTGAAGGGAGTGGTGGCATGAGAAAACTTCGCTCTCTACTGGGGCAAAATTACATTTTAGGGCCCACAGGATTTCGGCCTCTTGATTCTGGTGTCCCTTTAGGTTGCTAAGTCACTGCATTGGTGAATCCACCTATTGAATCTCTCTGTGGGAGTTTTGTTTTACCCACAAGTGCCCGTTTCCGACCAAACATTTCAGGAGGCAGGCCTGGGAAGTGACACTGAGTAGGGAATCTATGCATTGCTGTTGGTCTTTCTTTTAAGTTAATCTGTTGTCCAATTGGAGGGATTTGCCAGCCATGCTGTGTGCCCTTTTGTCACTCCCCCTTTGCTTCCAGGGATTAGCATAATCAAGATGAAAAACGTAGAAGCTAAATGTTCTTAGTCGCCAGAAATCATGAGGAAGGTCACTGGTGGAAACTGAAATTCACCTCTCAATAAATTGTTATGGTTATTTCAGTTTTTCTGACTCAGAAAAAGAGATGCTTATATTTGTCGTTGGTGTGGCGGCAACCCTTCTCTGTTTGCATCAGAAAGACTCACTTTGTCATCTTGAGGAATTGTAAAGAGTGTGCTATGAGGCCATAGAAGCAACAGAAATGTGCTATACAAATGCTGGTAATGTAGCATAACATATCTACTTTATGAAATTGCTGTGAATTTGTGCAGAGAATCTACATTGGGTAGATCTTATGACTATTATACAGATGAATGTAGTTGTTCGAGAAGTAACTTGTAAATTGCTTCCAGCAGCAGTGGGGAATGCTGAACTATTTAGCGAAACACAAGATCTTACAACAGTGCTTTGTTTCCTGGTTAGCAGCGGCATCTGGTAACAGTAGGCTGGTGTGGACTAGCATACACAGGCCTATAAGGCCTTAATTCATTAAAGCAGAGTGAATGAATTGTTGTGGGTGTCATGCCGTTGTCATTTGTTGAATTCTAATAGCGCCTGATATAAGCCACACCCAAGGCTACATCTGGGAAATCGCGTGAAGTGGACATGACACAAAAGGTTTGGTTTGTTTACCAACATCGATCAGTTTGTATTTATCTGAACTGGACTTGTAACACGAAAATAACCATCCAAACTACCCACTCAATCACCGTTTTCAACAAAAGATGCCGAACTCCATTTGATTTCCTCCTTGGCATCCTAATACCATAGGAAGTTCCATGACACATTGATTCTTAAAATCTGCCCCTGAAGTCCAGTTCTGAGTATTTGCCCTCTGCACCCTGCTTCAGAAAAAGTGGACTCTAGAGACTGAAAGTTTTCCTATGAGCCCCGATTCTGAGAGTTGATTGCCTTCCTAGCTGTAGTGGAAGGTTCCTTCCTTCAGAGCGATCTTTCTGAGAATTACCTTCTGAGCCTTGATTCTGAGAACGGCCATTAGTCGTTATTCATAGAACTTTCTGAGCCTTGGTTCTAAGAATGGCCCTTCAAGACCTTATTTTGAAATGCATGCATTCCAATCCCTGATCATGAGAAATAACTGCCTTTCAAGCAAGCCCTGATTCTGAGACTGCTACCTTCTGAGCCCTAGTTCTGAGAACTGCCCTTGGAGTCCTGATTTTGAGAGATGAGTGCCTTCTGAGCCCTGATGCTGAGCGATGACTGCCTTCTGAGCCCTGATTCTGAAAAATGGCTGCTAATCGAGCCCTGATCTCGCGAAAATGGCTGCACCTCAGTTGTGAATCGGTGAAAGTGCCCTCTGAATTTGATATTTGAAAATAGTTCGGGACTTGTACTAATCAATGGCAGGTTTATACTTCTTCCTGGTTGCTTAGTTAAATCCTTGCTTTTCACTCAGTGGCGTAACGAAACTTGAGGGGTGGCCCCTGCAAAGCACATGGAGCCTCGCTGCCCCCCAAACCCCTGGAGCTCATGGCCCCCCCACCGATGGGCTATTGTTACGCCACTGCTTTCACCTCCTTAAGTCTCTAAAATCGGTGGAATCTAGAATCTGTCTTGTCTTTCAGCCATTGGACACTGAATAGTCCTTCATTTCCTTATGTTCGAACTCCTCAAAAAAATGCAAATCTTCTTCCTCTTATAATCTACCCTGACCAGTCATTTTAGAATTTTTGCTTAACTCCAGCATGTTAAACTCTTCCAATACGCCTCATTACTCCTGGAAAGATTCACCTGTATTGCACTACCTGCCCAGGCCTACAACCCCCCGAATGCATCAGGCTATCAAACAAACGCCCCAAACTGGAAATAGTGCTCGTAAAGAACTGGGGGCAGGAGCTCAACTTACTTCACATAACGCTAGTCAAGCTGGACCACATAAGCGCATGATCGAGAAGGCTTTGGGTCCCAGAGTATTATATGTTCACTCTAATTTAGGGAAGTGGAAAGAATGAAAACCTCGTCTTAGGAATGGGCACTGCAACACGCAGAAGGACCGATGGTCAGGATGTATTTATGCCGATTTAAGAGTGAACTTACCACCCTGGTGGAACTGATAAGGCTCAGTTCCCTGCTATTTCATGAATGAGTGCATCTGTTTGGGTGCCAGGTTGTGATTTACAGTTGCCTCATAAGCGCCCGCAGACGCGGTGGAACGTAGCTCTAGGAACACAGTGCGTAGTGCTTGAGGTTGCATTACCATCGTTTGGGTCATTCTGCCAGTACAGTTCCCCCTGCACCTGTTATTTGGACATGACGTTCTGTCGTGGTAAAACCTCTGTAGTGCATAGCTCCAGAGCGGTAGAACACCGGCGGTGAAGCTTTGCGCCTCAGGCTCCTCTACGGCTGCTACTGGGCCCCGCCCCTTTACGTGCTGACGTCTCCCACGGTCGCAGAAGCGTCGTTCTCAGCCGCTGCAATCAAAGAGTTTCACTTAGTTGTCTGTCACGGCTCAGATTGGCAGGAAATTGGGCTGCCACTGGTACCTTTGATGTGTAATTGATAATTGAAAACAATTGCACATCAATCATCTGCCTCCCGCCCCTAGATAATTCAGCACCTTGAATGAGAGCGTGTTTGATGCCTTGCATTACTATTAAATTCGAGGGATGTGGTCTCACGGTCCGCCCTCGTGACACTAAGTGCTGAAAGCCAGGGGTAGACAATAGACCTCACCTCGCTGGTTTGCCTCTGATCTCGTGATTGTTCCCCCCTTTAGCCTTAAATTAGAGCTACTTTTCGAAACCGGGTCATTCTCATTGTCAACAAAGTAGATCTATTTGAGCATAGGCGCAGGTCCTTCACGCCATTGAAATAGTGTGTTTTTCTAACGGAAAAAATAATGTTGTTCTTCCAGGTCATGGACATCTCTCACACCAGTGAAATTAACATTCGGTTAAGAGTAATTATACCGAACTGACTCTCACCACGACCCGAATCTCCTTAAACCGGTTATTAAAAACATCGCAATTCAAATTGATTATTTATTTTGTATTTGTGTTACTTTAGATTGGCTATCCTAGTGCATAGCGAGGGCTCTTTGCACGAGTTGCAGACCTGCTGGTGCACTATATTGGAGCTATGCACAAGCCCACGCCATTACTGCAACACGATCAATTTATGCATACACTCCAGTGACCATAATGGCGCACTGTACAATCTCCAGTCTCTATCAATGTACTGTGAGGAATATTGAAACGTTTCAGTCACAGCTGGTGCACATCAGTGGAGTAATGGACAAACTTCATTCACTATTGGTGCAGTGTGGTGGCTTTTTGCCCAAGCTCAGTTCACTATTGGTGCAGTATGGGAACTTGGTTAACAAGGTTCGTGGACCACAGTGCCCTTGTGCACAAGCTACAGACACTTTTGGTGTGTCCTCGTGATTTTATGCACACATCCCATTCAATATTAATAAATAACACATAGCTTTAGGATCGGCCTGTAAGCTCGACTTGTAAGTCTTAAAGAACAAAACATTAGCAGCAAACAATATAGTATTCCTTTGAACGGTAAACCACGAAAAAGGTTCAGCCCTACCTTCCGGCCCCTTAAACCTTCCTGCTTGTGCTCCATCCCTTTATGATGCCCTAAGGAAAGGAGAGAAGGCACCCTAGTTTCCCTATAGAAACCCATACCAGAGAAATGTTGCCATCCCAAATCGGCAAGGGCACAGCTCTAGGTTGCTATCTGATCTGTCACCCTATGGGTGACGTTACCAGCTGCTCTGAAATCAGTGGGTGTTAGCCTGTATAGCTTATTTTGCTGCCCTAAAGACTTGGGGCATGATCTTGCATTCTGTACAGTCGTGTGGATGCTAGTGCACTTTAGAACAAGAATTAGCAAAGCCAAAATGTCTTTCCTTAATAACGGGAGGGCCGAGGTCTTGGCTTTGCCAATGACTGTCTGTAAATTATTGTTTTAAAAAAGTAAAAGAGGAAAAAACCTTTTAAATACTGGAGGAAAAACCAGCACAAATCTTATGATCTCTCAAAACTACAGTGAATTCATTTTTTATAATTGGCAGCGGCTATTTTTCAAGTACATTTTACACAGGAAACTATAAACAAAATGTAAAAAGAATAAGGAGGTGTCGGAGTGTAAAGAAAAACCCTTCCCAAGGCCTAATTTACTTTCCACAGGATTCAGCCATTTGCTCCCCTGTGCTAGCCAAGGGAGCAGATTTATGGGCCCTCCAGGAGAAGTATCATGCTGCCTCAGACACCAGCTGAGTGAGGGCAGCAGATGGCCATCCCCCAGCGCCAGGAAAGTCTTTGTGTACCAAACTTTGTCCTTTGTGGAATGCAGAAGATAAAATACAAACCTTTAAAGTTTTCTTTTCAGCCATACCCCAGCAAAATATCCCTGTTGCTGAGCTTCTACAGACAAGCCAGGCGGAGTGCGGCGCAACACAGTGCGGGAGTAGTATTTGAGGGGTGAAGCAGCACAAGAAGGACAAAGCCAGCAAACACATGCACTCTCATGGAGTGCTGAATGACAAAAGAAAATAGTACTACCTTAAATGTGAGCAGTGAAAGGATACATGCCAGCCAGTGAAAAGGATCGTAAAGGGGCTATGCTACATGCACTGTCTGATAGTCTCGACATAAAATGAGCATGGAGGGTAGGTTGCATTTGGTTGATCAAATTCTATTTACAAGTGCGGTTGGCCTGACAGATATCTTACAGGAACTTTAACACGGTGTGTGATGCACCTTTTAAACCAACAATAATCTCAGTGGTACATTTGAAGAATAGTTTTCAATGAGGTTGTTGCAGGATTCATTTTGGATAGTTTTTTACAGCTGTAATTTACAGTTGTAGGATTGCTTTGGAAGTTGGTATAAAATAGGCAGATTCTTGACCGTTTCTGAAGGTGGTTTTGGAAAGCACTTGTCTTGTGATTTCACAGGTTATTTGAGCTTGTAAGATTTCGCTGTGCCCTGCTTCAGATTTGCATGGGCTCCTGCTTCGGAGTGCATCACAAGTACCTCTTTTGAAATCATTTTGGCCAGGGCACCTTAAAGTCATTTACTCCCTGCCATTCTTCAGAGACTGGACTTTGTCTCTGATGATATACAATCACTTTTCAAGAGACTAAGCCCGCACCCTCCCCCTCACAACTCCCGCAAAATAAATCCATCCTGACGTTTCATGGAAGGAATAGGCTAGTCCTCTACATGAGTGAGTGTATGTTTGGTTCTTGATAAATCTCCTTTTTAGGTCTCGCCTACAGATAGCTTTAGCTATCTGGCGAGAGCTATTGCCACCACACATTATTCCACACAACGCACATCATACACGCAGACAAAGTGGCTTTTAGAGAGCTCCTATCTGCCATTGGCTACTGTTGTTCAACTGGCATTAGGCTTTGCTTATTCAGATTATCCTTCAGCGTTGGTACCATCTCACAACATTTAACAGGTGAAAACACCATGAGAACCATGAGGGACTCCGCTCCCAGAACTTTCTCTTTAATAATCCCTTTCATCCTCCGCCCCTGTCCTGTCCATTGCTCCTTGCCCTTAAATACATTTTAAATGTCTGGGAAGCTACAGAGTGCTGACAACCATTTGCTTTAATGTTTGCTGTTGCGCACACGTTGTTTTTTTTATTTTTGCTTTGCTGTTCTGAACTTGTCATCCATCATGCCAAAGTGATACGGTAAAGCAGCTAAAAATTACTTCTGGTGCGTTGTAACACATGCATCACAATGCAAGTGCAAACACGGTGGGCATCTTCGAACGCTTAAAAACCAATACAAGAAGGCTGCTGGGTGTGCATGATGCATGCGTGATTGTGCACCGGCAGCCATTTTGACCATTTTACTTTACAGTTGTTGAATTGTTTTGTTCTTTCATTGCGGGTGCACATTTCAAAATGCTAAAGTAAACAAAAGGTATTGGCAGAGCAATTTGGTAGGCATTCGCATTTCAAAGCGGAGATCTATTGGTTTTGCCGATGCTTTTAAACCTGGCAACACCTAGAGGGAAGATCAAGGCACTTTCAAAATTGTGCTTCTCCTCTTGGTCTAATAAATATTTTATAAAAAGTTACTGTTTTGGTTAAACAACTGCAGTCATCTCACTGGAAATTAAGATGAGGACTGTTGCTTTATAATGCAGATTTTTTAAAACATTTTGCTCAATCGGCTTTGAAAATCCTGTTATGTTGAACTATGCAATTTGTCGGAAGTCGAAAAAAATGTCTGCCCGTGACTTATCCCCATCCTACCTCACTTATCGTAATCTTGCTGAGGATGCCACTATCAAGGTATTTTGCAAAACAATGTGCCTCTCCTTGCAGGTGTTGCCACAGGGGTGGCATTCTGTTACTAGGCTCAGTAGTGTGGCTGTGTTGGTCGAGCAATGCTGCCACATCGGAAAACCTTTTTTTGGAAACTGCAAGGCGCAACCATAAAATTGATGCTTTAAATGGAATGAAAAAGGTGGTGGGGAGGGCTCTTGAAAGGGTGTGTTCTTAAAAACTTAACTGGGAAACTTTCACAAGAAGTGTGGCCTGTTGAGCTAAGGGTATAGCTAAATAAAGGCAAAAGAGAATTCTGGACAAAGAAGAACAAAATAAACAACTAACAAGAAATGTATTTAATGTTTTTTTATAGCACCCTTCTGCAGGGCCATAAGCAATATAACATTTGACAAGGTAAATGTAAAATAAATCTAAACTTTCCTTGGAGAATCAAGAGTACAAAGGTTTTACCTTCCTTATTCAACTGAAATAAAAAAGATTAGGCTGTAGGACACAAACTGACTCCACCTCATGCGGCCTCATATGCTTGAGCGATTGCTAGTGGATGAGATCAGTTCAAGCATTCATTCCATCCAGCACCTTGTTGTTGTTGCTGTTGACTCCCTAAGGAAGACCGCTATACCCAGACGTGGGCCCCGTGCTCACTATGCCCTAGGACTCAAGCTACACCCTGCTGACGAGCCCCAAGTAGGGTGAAACCGGTTTGGGGTTGCTTGTGGTCCATTTTTGGGGGGACCTGGTCTTGCAGCGGTTCTCGTGAGGAGCAAGGTCAGTATGGATTAGCATTAGGCAGGCCTCTGTCTAGAAAGGCATGGTGGGTGAAAAACGATGAACTGGAATGCGGCCGTAAGATTATTCAAGCATTCCATCCATCACCTTGTTCTCGTTCCACTTAAAGCACCGACAGTGTCCTTACTCGAGCCTTCACCGACTAAGCTTTAGCACAAGATTGTTTTTTGTTCCCTCTTGCCATAATTATTTTGATCCTTGAAACATGTAAATGCAGGTAGCAACATGAGTTGGTGGAGCTCAGGATATTGGAAATCTGTCACACTACCTTTGTCTTATAATCGGGGCCACTGGATTGTGATTGTCTGGCCGCGGCGATTTTCACGTAATTGTATATTTGCTGAATTTGCCACATATTCCATCATCTGCCGCATAATCTGCAGATTTTATCAAAAAATTATTTGTTTCTAGCTCAAACGTTTCAAAAGTGACTAAAAACGCAGCTGCACATGTTGCTGCGCATTGGAAGGCTCTTTGCAAAGGTTGGCTTCATCTTTCTGTTGCTTATTGCTATATTTGGGTGTTAAACAGGTACTAATCTGTTGCAACCAATGCCAACGGTGTTAACAAGTGTGAAAATATCAAAATAATGAAGTAATACTATCAGAAAATGGCACATTATGCCGCATGATTTGCCTTACCTGACTCGTAATTTACTAAATCCTGCTGCATAATTTGGCCCCCCCGCTGCCACCTAGTCCAAAGGCCCTACTTATAATGAGAGAAAAACGATCCGTATTTTGTAACTGAAAGTACTGTGTAATTCTGAAATACAAGCGTTAATTTCTTTTTTTCTTTTCTTTCAGGTGCATCAGAAGTCTTACTGCTTGCTAGGAGAACAGACTTGCGCCGCATCTCGCTGGATATGCCAGACTTCACGGACATCATTTTGCAGTTGGATGATATTAAGCATGCGATTGCCATTGACTATGACCCTGTGGAAAGTTACATCTACTGGACTGACGATGAAGTGAAGGCCATCCGTCGCGCTACTCTAGATGGCACAGGCGCCCAGACACTAGTGACCACTGAAATTAACCACCCGGATGGAATCGCAGTGGATTGGGTGGCTCGGAACCTTTACTGGACAGACACCGGGACGGATCGAATTGAAGTGACCCGACTGAATGGAACGTCTAGGAAAATACTGATTTCTGAAAACCTTGACGAACCACGGGCGATTGTTTTGAATCCCTTGACTGGGTAAGTGGCCTTTTTTGGGAGTCTGTTTATCTCAAGTAAAGCCTGGCGACCCGTAGTGTCTAATGTAGAAAAGATGTCTTATTCTATTGTGTATGATCCAGATTTTCTCAGTAGATAGTAAGTATTACGGGAAGACTCCAACAAGTGGGGACAGTTAACGCAACAAAAATAAGTGGCCAAGGATAATATTAATTTGCCATTTACCTGATGCTACTTATCCATCCTGTTTTCATCAACTTGCCATATCCTGTTTTTCACATCAATTTTAAATTCAGGCACTTCTGATGGATAACTGGTGTTTGCGTTTTATTCCTAATATATTCATTGTAATTATATTTTTTTCACAGTGGGCCATCCTTGTGGAGTCTGGGAATTGTTTAAAGGGTTACGTTTTTAGACCAGCTTAAATGTATGTTTTCTTAAAGAAATGTTTGTGAAATACTGTGGTGTCTAAAGCTATTAAAGTAATCGATAGCCACTGGAGGTGGTCCTAAAATTAAACTTCTCCTAGGTGTGGGTGCCACAGAGGCCACCGAAGTCATCTGCGGCGTACCACAAGGATCATCACTCAGCCCCACCCTCTTCAACGTCTACATGAGCCCCCTCGCAGCCATCGCACGCCAACACAACCTCAACATCATCTCCTACGCCGACGACACCCAGCTGATCCTCTCCCTCACCAACGACCCCACAACCGCCAGAACCAACCTACATGAAGGGATGAAGGACGTAGCCGAATGGATGAGGAACAGCCGCCTGAAACTGAACTCAGATAAGACGGAAGTCCTCATCCTAGGATCATCACCCTCCGCCTGGGACGACTCCTGGTGGCCCCCTGCCCTGGGCAATGCACCCAAACCAACGGACCACGCACGCAACCTGGGCTTCATCCTGGACTCCGCCCTCTCAATGACCCGACAAGTCAACGCCGTCTCCTCGTCTTGCTTCAACATCCTACGCATGCTGCGCAAGATCTTCCGTTGGATCCCCACCGAAACCAGGAAGACGGTCACCCAGGCCCTCGTCACCAGCCGACTGGACTACGGCAACTCCCTCTACGCGGGAACCACAGCCAAACTTCAAAAAAGACTCCAACGCATCCAGAACGCCTCAGCTCGACTCATCCTGGACATCCCCCAACACAGCCACATCGCCGGACACCTGAGAGACCTGCACTGGCTCCCCGTCAGCAAGAGAATCACGTTCCGACTCCTCACCCACGCACACAAAGCTCTCCACAACCAAGGCCCCAGATACCTCAACGACCGTCTGACCTTCTACACTCCCACCCGCCAGCTACGATCGACCAACCACGCCCTCGCCGCCGTCCCCCGCATCCGAAGAGCCACAACGGGAGGAAGATCCTTCTCCTACCTGGCTGCCAAGACGTGGAACTCCCTACCCATCCACCTCCGCCTTACCCAGGACCACCTCTCCTTCAGGAAGCAACTCAAGACCTGGCTGTTCGAACAGTAGCGGACCCCCCTCCCCCAAGCGCCTTGAGACCCTCTGGGTGAGTAGCGCGCTATACAAATGATTGATTGATTGATGGTTGTAAATGTTATCTCTTCTAGGCACTTTGAAGTGAAGACTCTGTTTTAACCTTGAACCAAAAGGTGCAGGCTGCTTTGTTTTTACTGGCACACTTCTTTTGGTCCAGCAATTTTTTCTTTTTATGTATATACGTAATTTTTTTAGGGTAAATTTGTTTGGCATGACATTGGCTTTAGGTTTTTGTTTTCTCTGTATGGATGTTAGATTTTGAAAGAAAGCAAAGTAGAATATGGTCATATGATGCCTAATGGTTTCTTGCCTTCTCCTTTCAGTTGGGGAATTTTGTAGTTGAATCTAATGTAGTAGTGATTGCTCGTGGTTTCATGATTGAACTGACCCTCCAAGATCAATGTAAAGTCAAGAGTATCTGTATTGTATTGTAGTTTACATGCATAGTAAAGTGTCATATTTATTGGCCGATGTGGTTGTAGGATGGGGGAGTATTTGCTGAGGATTTTTTAAACCGACTAGGAGGAATACAATATTGCTTTGAAGACTGAACTGACTGACGTCCAACTTTTTTCCTTCCTGGACCCTAATGGAGTTGCACAGTACTGGCAGGGAAGTTAATCTGCTTGCAAAATTTGTTACAGTGTAGTAACACTGCACCAGTATGGTGCAATGAAGAGTTGAACCTCATTGAGTATGGAATTCGTTTGTCGAACTGGATTTACCACTCGTAAAACCACATGGAATTCTATGTGGTTTGGTGGGGGGGGGTGGAGGCGGGGAGTAGGGGAGGACAGGACCTGATACGGTCTGGCATGGTGGAAGAGGCTTGGCTGCTGCTGCATGCAATTTTATCAGGCATAATTACTGCCCAGTAAAATCTGGGCGAGTGTTCTAGGCTCAAAGGAAGTAGTTGTTTTCACGTTTTGTGGGAGCTTGTGTTTCTTATTAGCTGATAAAAGTTCTGTATTTGGTTTAACTGTCCTCATCTTGAATTTTTAAACACGGTTCATACTTAGTTTCTTTATTTGGTTGAGATTGTGCAGCTCAGGACTGAGGCATTTACTATTACTCTGATTAGCAGTGCTATATTGCATATGCTTTTGTTGGCTTTCTTCTAGGAGATGTGGAGCACCTAGCTATTCAGTGTGGTTTATTGAATTTGGAGTCTCTAGTTTTGGTAGTGTTGCAAGGAGAGAAACTCCAGACTAGAGAGCTTTGCCTTCTTTTGAATGTGATACTTATTCAGAAAGGTAGTGGGGAGTTTTGTTTAGTGTGCGCGTGGAGTTTTACTATGGGAAGCAGTATTGGTTCTGATATTCTTGATTATTTAGGTGCACAAGTTTGTTACTCTCCGGAGCCACGGTGCTGAATGGAAATGTGGATGATTGTGGTTTATTGAACATTCTAAAGATTTGCATGGTGGGTTTCAAGACTTGGATTATTTGTGAATAGTTTATTTTTTCTAACTGATATAATCTCTCTGTATTTTTTTTACGATTGAATGTTAACAGTTACCTTCGTAGCAATGTATTTTTTGCCATTTGAGCTCAGTTTTCTGTTTTCATTGTCAATGTTTCAGTGAACTGCATCTGGGTTGTATTTGTATTCTTTGTCTCCGAGAATGGGCATGAGCGATTGTGTTTTATTCTAGTAAATGTTGGTTGATTAGTCTTTGGTGGGGTGTGGACTTGGATGGGAAAATGGCTTTTAACCATGTGTTATTGTTTTATTTAAATTTGTTATGGTTTTGTTCATTAAGCAGCTAACACTTTCATATGTGCTCTGTAGAACATTTTACGTAAATTCTTGTGGTTGAACCAGTCAACTTGAGGCATATGTCAGTTATGTTTGAGTTTGACTTAACATCCTAAAATTAATAATTATTGCCAGGCCATGTATTGAAGGGTACCGTATGGCAGGGTGTGCCAATTACGAGGCTCTATATCTCAGTGCCAAGTGTCGGGACTTTCAAAGAATATGCCAGTACGAACGCCAACTGGTACACCTGAATCTTGACTCTGTACAATATCTTTGTCTAAGAAAGGTTTAAATTTACAATAGAAAGTGGGCCGAATCCTGATGTTGAACAAACTGGATTATTATAATTCTGTTGAGCGGATAGGAGGAGGTGGTGCAGCTTTCCAGGGAGTAAATGTGTCTGAATCCAAGATATTCTAAAATGTTACATTCATTGAAGGGGGAAGACTGGCATTTGATGTAGAAATTGAACCGTATTCTGCTTTCAGTAAGACCATCAGAAACCAATCGATGGGCTCATTCATGCAGCAATAAACTGTATGGAAGAAGAGGGGCCATTTAATTCCAGATCACAGGACATTGATTTCTGAATACTAGATGTAATTATTGTAAGACCTGGGTGCATGTGACTGGTGACTTGGGATGCGGTTGGCTAGTCCACTGCTGAGATCGTCTGTTTTATCTTCCTTCCCCTCCGACAGCATGTCCCTAATTTATTTGGGATTTACTGTCTTTATCATACTAGTGTACTTTCTAATCAGGTGATGTCTTTAGTTGAGGAGTGGTGCTTCTACGTTTTACAGTACAGCTAACATGTTCTTTCTTTTTGCAGCTACATGTACTGGACAGACTGGGGTGTGAGTCCAAAGATTGAGTCTGCTTACCTGGATGGCTCCAATCGGCTGGTCCTGGTGAACGCCTCCCTAGGGTGGCCCAATGGCTTGGCTCTGGATCTAACAGAAGGAAAACTCTACTGGGGAGATGCAAAAACGGACAAAATAGAGGTAGGACATACAACTAACTCATTCTGCATGTGCATTCTTTTCTATTTACTGTTGACAGAAGGATAGGCCTCCTACTAAACAAATCTGTTAAGGGTTGTTCTTGAGCAGTATGTCGAATCAATGAGCCATGTGCCACTTCATGGTTTTGGTCAAGTATTTGATCGATTTTATTTGTTGATTTTTTTCATTGGTCACTAAAGCAGTCGTTGTGGCCAAAGTTTGCTCCGAGCATTGTGAAAATGGAAAGTGATCTGGGATAAAGTGTGCTCTAAGATATATTCTATCTTGCGTTTAGTTAGAACAAATCAAACTCTTGTATTTTGTATTATTTTTTAAACAGTAGGTTGTTTTACACTCCAGCCCACCTATTTAAGATGAAATTTGTACCTCCTTATCAGAGCTAGTCTTGCATTTTATATAAAAGAAACGATAATTCACATGGTTTTTAACTGATTCATTATTCACCAGTTATTGGAAGATGTATTGCTAACAGTTATGGAAATTTCAAATTGGAAATCAGCTGACAGACTGAAAGCATGGTGGAATATTCTTTGTCAGAATCATAGACGGGATCAGCATTGTATTAACTCTTTGCATGAATCAAACTTGTTAAATAAACACTATCTTGTTAATGTTATCAACCAAACGTTCTATACTTCAGTGATGTGTAGCATTTTTGCCAAAATTCTCTTCCTTGTTTTGTAAAAATAAATAAAGCTAGAAATTTCACGGTTCCACCCCTCCCCCCTCCTGCCAAGCCTCCCATCCCCCGCTAGTTCTTCTCCTCAACGTTTTGTATACCAATGCCCTTCTCGCTGCCATAAATGATACTGGATAGATTTCAACCTTTCCCTCTACTAAGTGAATTTATATTGTTATGCCTTCACCTACGCCAAAATAATGAGATTGTTCTCACATCCCTCTTAAGAGCCATTTATCTACCTGCTTGTTTATAGAGCAGAGTGGCATAGAGGGACAGTAACATGGCCTATATTGTAACTGAAGCAGCTGTGATGGTTTTTGAGCGTATATCACACTATCTTACTGTAGTACGCCTACATAAGGGCTGACAATGGAACAGTTCTTTGAAACATCTCCACTCCAGGCCTAAACGGGAACGTTGCTAAGCAGGATCTGTTTTCTCCTTTTGCATTTTACCCATCTAGATTACCAATGAAAAATGCATTACTTTTGCGTTTGTTGCAAATATTAATCAAGCAGTCCTATTTCACGTGTTTTTTTATGTCCATAAGCTGTTTTTACAAAGTTTTTCCCTTTTCACAAAGTTAATCCTATTCTGCTTTGTGTGAGCTCTTTATACACACTTGTTTGTAGGTAAATGTCTAGTAATGCAAAACACACAAGATGATGGACGGAATGCTGCACATTGGCAAACATTCACCCCCAGTCACAGATCTGGGTTTAATCCATCGTTATTTTGCTTCACCACGCCACCCCAGTTCAGACATAGCCATATGCAAATCAGTCTTGACCCTGTGCCTCATGGGAACAGTCCAGACCGAACTGCCAAGCCATGTCTTCCCTGGACCGGAATCAAGCATCCTAGGACCGGTTTCAGGCTATCAGCCTTCATCAGCCAGAATAGCTTGACTCCAGTGGCGTAGTGAGCACGGGACCCACGTCTGGGCATATCCTTCCCACTTAGGGCGAAATGCAAAACACACAAGATGATGGACGGAATGCTGCACATTGGCAAACATTCACCCCCAGTCACAGATCTGGGTTTAATCCATCGTTATTTTGCTTCACCACGCCACCCCAGTTCAGACATAGCCATATGCAAATCAGTCTTGACCCTGTGCCTCATGGGAACAGTCCAGACCGAACTGCCAAGCCATGTCTTCCCTGGACCGGAATCAAGCATCCTAGGACCGGTTTCAGGCTATCAGCCTTCATCAGCCAGAATAGCTTGACTCCAGTGGCGTAGTGAGCACGGGACCCACGTCTGGGCATACCCTTCCCACTTAGGGCGAAATGCAAAACACACAAGATGATGGACGGAATGCTGTGTGTTTTGCAAATGTCTAGTAATGCCTGGAAATGCAAGCGGCCGGTATGCGAGTCTTGTCATGACCAATCCCACTCGATTCACTTGGAGATTGGGGTCAACAGACGTTGTTGACTAGGCTTTTGTTAATAAAAGCCTGATCTATGGGTACCCAGTGACCTAATGTCACCAAGGACACAGTGCTTCAGTCTGGGATTTCTGTTAAACAACCAGATGCATTCTGGGAGGTGTAAACCTAGTACTCTTTTTTACTTGAGGTAACTGAACGAATACACCTAAAAATAATGATTTGTAAAAGAGAAGCCCAGGCCTGGAGTATTGCTTCATTGGTGACTTTGAATCCTTTGGTAACATTAAGAAGGACTGACGAATAGTAAGATGTAGATGCAGAATGATAGCTGAAGGAAGGGATGGAAGTGTGCTCCTCTTTATATGTGCAAATTTTGTCTCTAAGAATGCAGCAGTTTCTTGCTGTCTGGTGCAGCCGCTCTTTGTGCACAGTGGGCCCCAATTGTAGGCTCCAACTGCGCAGACTCTAGGGGGATGCAGTTTGTACCACTAGCTGCACCATCCAGTGCTTGCTTGCCCACTTGTAGGCCTGGCCTGGCACACTGCGGAACTTTGTGTCCTACTCTGACCCTCCCAGCTTCTTACTCTGTTAGAAGTGGGAGAAGGGACGTCAGTGTATGGAGCATCCCTGCTCGCAGCCCCGTGCTGCCTCTGACGGAGAAGGAGGAACAAGTAATGCATTAATCCTGCCACCAGCCAGAAAACACGGCAGGTGAATACATCTTCATTCTTATTAATCGAAATAGGTAGTGTCAAAGAATTTAGTGGAAGATTATGGAGAGTTAAAAGGCTCCAGCAGAGACGAGCCAGAGTCTGTGGCATGCTCAATAGAATTTCCGATTTGACCATCAAATGCTGGTTTGGTGAAACTACTTGTTAGTGGTGTTGGTCTTCAAAACATGCTTATAGGAGGCTTGGTCTACTCCTAGCCCCCTTCACATGTAGTTATCTGCTCGCTTGTGGTAATGAGAACTACCCTCTTGGTACTTCTTAAGATCTATTGAGACAGGGACATGTGCAGCATGGCGGTACCATCCACTGGTGGAGCAATACATGCGTTCATGCATCGTGCCTTGATGCCTGCTTTAAGAGAAGGTATTGGAAAGGCTGCAGGAGATCTTGGTGTAAAATTTTAGATGCTGCTCTTTGGTGACCCGATTTCCTTCTAACTATATGTAATAACAGATCTCATTTTAGAACTTCGTATTGGCCATTTTGATTGCCTTCTTGATGTGTCCCTCGTAAAATACTATTTAATTCGTGCATTTCAGTCCTGTGAGATATTTTCTGCTTAAGTCTTATTCTTTTCAGCATTATCTATAATGGTACATGAACAATTTGGTAATTAAAGTAACTGAGGCCAGCAGGCCCTGCCTTCTGCTGATGAGCCAGACCATAGTCTCAAACTCTATATTTGCTCTTGTATCACAATCAGTTCTCTGTTTCTGTCCCAGGTCCTTTTGAATTATCTTTTTTCTCTGTACCTCTCAACCTGTTAGGTGGTTCTGTGCATTTAATATTCTTTCTTGGAAGAGCCGTATCCGACTAGTCTTGTTGCGTGAGCCTTTGCTCCACTGGGAAATACTCACTTCTATCTTTATACCAAAGAGGAATGTAAACTTGTCTATCGTGTCTGTGTGTAGGAATAAAAGCTGAAAAGTTGGAGTTTTATGCAACAGTGTTCCACTTTTGACTGTCTGAGTTAATGGAGAGTTTTTTAGTAGACGTTTAATATAAAAGAGAATACAAAGTTAGATGAGAATCGATTTCTTTGAAATAAAAATGTTATCCTAAAGATGCAGTTAATTTGTGTCAGGGGTGTAACACGGGCCCCTGCAACATAGGGGGGGTCCCAACCCCTCTGTCATGGAGTAAAACGTGCCACTGCCTTCAGAAGGCTGCCCCTGCTCTGCAGCTCTTACTCAATTGCTGGGAAACGAAGGTATATCTCAGATTTTGATCATTTTCAGAGATCTGTGCGTTTATCTGGATATCACTCTGAGAACAGGACGAGCACACCGGGCTGTGACGCAGGACTGCTGGCAAGCAAGCCACGAACGCTGCGAGAAATTATCTTTTCTGAGAACTTATTAGAGATCTGAAGAACAGGAGGGAGGTTGGAGGCAAAGATTGGAATCCAGGAAGGGGGAACCGAGGAAGTTGTTCTTCAGTGCTCCCCACAACTACTGAGCTGGTTTTCTCCATAGGTTATATGTAGGTTATTGCCATGTGCTCGGTTTCACCTCCTTGTCGGACTAACCAGAATTTTTGGCGTTATAACAGGGTAAGGTGAGTTTTACAGGGGTCTGAGACTTCTGCCTAAAATTATATTTGTTTGTTAATGCAAAGAAATAATTTAGGATTGGCAGAGCAGAGTTGTTTGAGCAAGATCTTGTGTTGCGCGCTGCTCACTGCCTGGCATCCAACTCCGTGCTGATTCCTGTGGGATGTAATACTCGTGTGTGGGCAACAGTTCTCAATTTATCTGCAGGATATCCTCAGGATGTATTCAAGTGCAGCACTGAGGCTTTTACAACACCAACCGTGTCTCCTGGTGGGTATAATCAAATATTGTTCAGCTTTACCCGGGCCCAGCGCTTGGCAGAGAGGGCCGAGTATACCCAAACAGGGGTGATTGCCTGAGCTGTGCTGTTATTACTGAGAGTCTTAACATCTAATACTTTGCCATCCGTTAAACCGCCCTCAACCCCCACATTTAATCAAGCCATAACAATGCCACACGCAGCACTTTACTCCTTACAGCTCTTGCCACTCCCAGTGGTGCCAATGGACTGGGTAGAATGCCCCAATCAATGGAGAAGCCAAGGGCTCGTGGAGACTTCAAGCCCTGCAGGGCTCCCAGGAGCGCCCTCTAGAGCAGTGTGCTGGAGTGGACTTCTCGGCCCAGATGATATGGTGTCTGCTCCTGTAATGTTAATTAAAAATAAACCTCACTTTATCCTGACATCCGGTGTCCCATGATCATTTCAGAGATGATGGCATCTGACTCATTGTATATAACAAACAATGAAAGGACACGGAAAAAATCCGATCCTTTGAATGTCTGGTTTTGAGATGTATCAAGCCATTCAGTTGATTCATGTAAACAACGTGATATATATTTGATTCTGTTCATCATCAATAATTGTTTGTGTACAATATTGTTGAGCACCTATGTATCAATATAAAACACTGTTCTTGAAACCTCGCACATGAACTGTTGCGACTATTTTTGTAAATGTTTGTGTCTAAATGTTGATAACTTATTGAAGCCACAGGGACATTAGCTGCGCACTGCGTAGGATCGGATTTTTTCCGTGTCCTTTCATTGTTTGTTATATACATGGGTCTTAGGCCTCACCCTATTTCGCAGTAGTACGCACCACGTACAAATTTTTGTTTAATTCAGAATATCTTAGATTACAGTACTCCAAATACTTAGGTGTGCAGGTCGCCACACATTCATAGAATCTGACTCATTGTGCCAACTCTTGTCATGATGTATAAACTAACTAACAACAATGTCTCAACCGGTATTATTAGAAGGACAAGTAATTCAGCATGCACAAAACATTGCAAGAAAAGAAGATAGAGAGACTCATAATTCATTTGAATGTGCCCAAGGCATCTTGTATTTGGATGAATACAAACGGTTTGTGGAGCAAGATGAACGAAGGGTATGGGAAAATTGGGAACAGTTGTAGCAGCACTGTATGCAATTGATACGTGAGTAACCCGAAAGAACTTTGTGCACACATGTGCTCGTGACATTCAAAGGTGAACGGCGCAGGTGACAAGTGAGAAACAGCGGTGGCGCAGAGTGAGAACGTGATAATTATATACAAAAATGAATTTATGGTTCACAGGTAATTATTTACAAGGATTTATACAGATTTATGGCTTTTCCGTGAACCACAATAAGGGGCGCCAGGAGTTCCGCTGGTATGTCAACGGCGTTTCGATCCTAGTGACTGAGGATCATCTTCACGACCAGGTTACTAAATGGAGGTGCTGTACAAGAAAGGGAAAAGGAAAATAAGGTCCGGAAAAGGAGAAACAAGGCAAGCAGTGGGACGGTAAGGATTTACCTGACAGTAGTGAGACTCAGAGGAGCGGAAGAAAAACTGGGAACAGCGGATCAGCGAACTTGAATCCACCTCGAGGGAGCCAATCATGTAAGGAGGGAATCTGCGGGTACAAAGCGCCAGTTAAGGAGGCCTTTGCGTTAGCGCAGTATTGTAGGGTTTGAGAGGAGGGAGACTTACCCAGGAGGCATTGAAATGCGGGGCAAGAAGAAGAAAACGGGGGTAGCAGGCAGTGTCCTGTCCTGGAAACCTGGGTCGTGTGCCGATCCGAAGGAATCGTATCGAGGCGTGGGAATGGTCCAGGCTGAAAGAAAGAATGGACCGGTCACGGGGGACCGGTCACGGGGGACGGTGTGGGTGGGGGGGACTGTGGGCGGTAAGAGCGGATGTGAAGGGGAAAGGCGGCTAAAACGTATCGATAACGGGTCTGGCCTGGCAGAGAGTCGAGGCCTATTGTGGCAACCTGGGTCGGAGCCCCGATCCTCAGGAAGCCGTGGAGTAGCTCGTAAAGGGCGGCCGGGCAGCTGAATCTGTGAAGATAGGCCAGAGTCAAGCTACCACCCCCGAAATTTCCGTGATGGGCTCCCCTACGGACAATTTCTCCACATCAGAAGGAACTGCAAGTGGCGCAAAGATTACTTCCGTGAAGCAGCCATCCTTACCAATAAACTTATTCAGAGAGGTTACCCACCCCGTTTGGTGTCCAGAGCACGCAAGAGAGCTTGGTACTGCCACCATGAACACCTCCTTACACCTAAGGACAAACGTGCAAACACCAGGATTCCATTTGTCACCACATTTAGTCCCTGCAGCAACCGGGTTAGCAAGATCATCAAGAAGAACTGGCCCATACTGCGCACTCTTGAACCCTTCAAGGAACCACCCTTATTTTCCTACAAAAGAGGCGACAATCTCTCTAGCCATCTAGTCCATGCCATCACATGGCCCACAAAACCCAACCTTCAGGAATCCGTAACTTCTATGTGGGGGCTCCCACCAATCGTTGGGCATTACAGATGCCAAAATTGTAGTGTTTGCTGCCTGACAGTGGACACGAAAGAATTCACTACCAACAACATGACCCACAAACTAAAGACTTTAACTAACTGCCAATCATCGAATGTGATTTATGCCATACGTTGTCCTTGCGGACTGGTCTACATTGGCCAAACAACACAAATGATTAAACCGCGTATAATTCAGCATAAAAGCCGCATCCACTGTAAGGTCATGACCGCCCCGTTGGTGTCCCATTTTGTAGAGAAACAACACAGTGAACTAGATATGACATGGCAGGTCATAGATCAGCCTACTCTACCGATCGGGGGGGGCAACCTCCAACTGCTACTCAATAGAAGTGAATACAAATGGATCACCAGATGTAACAAAGTCAATCAAGGGTTAAATACCATTGACGAATGTAATAACACCATACAACTATGACACTCCTACATGTACCCTCTGCCCATTGGACACACACATCTACAACACTTCTAAATGTACCTCATGTGCCCAATTGTTGTGGTGTTGACTACCATATGAATTTTCACTGTATGGACTGTAGTAATATGAAAATATGTCATTATGTAGAAGAACGCACCGGTGGCTTTAGATATGGCCCAACTGGTTTGTTTTGACCATTTGCATGCCTGTAACTAACTGTTTTAGTTTTAAAACCTGGTTCATTCCTGGATTTTTTTATTTTATTTTTTTGCCAATCAGCTGGCCGTTGCAATCACATGAAGTAGCAGCCGAATTGTCATGCTTGTCATAAGACTGTGATTATGCTGAATCTCTTACTCTCCTTTTTCTCCGTGATCCTTTATGGACACTGTCTGTACCCTTACTTTCACCTTGTTTCAGCCTCCTTTGCCCTACCTGTCCCGGCCCGGCCACTCACCGGCAGCACACCTTACCCGGCCCCTTGCCGGCAATGCACCCGACCCTCTCCTTTTCGTCATGACGTCGACACGCTGCTCCGAGCGCGCGCTGCCTACTTCAGACTCCCCAACGCCACCACAAAATCAGCGATTGAACTTGACCGATCACTCCGTGACGGCCCCCTGACGATCGGTGCCCCGAACCCAGGGTTCACTCCCAAGGACGCCTGCCTTGCCGCAGACCCCCGCGAGACCCAGCCGCCTCTGGTAAGTCCTGCCCCATGGTCTGTTACACTTGTTGGCTCGCTGCCTTGCTCCAGGGCGAACCCCGGATTCCTCGCTACCCTGACGCTGGCCTTTCTTCACAGATTCGGCCGCCTGGCCGCCCTTTACGAGCTACTCCACTCCAGGGCTTCCTGAGGATCGGGGCTCCGACCCAGGTTGCCACAATAGGCCTCGACTCTCTGCCAGGCCAGATCCGTTATCGGTAAGTTTTAGCCACCTTTTCCCTTTACATCCGCTGTTACCGCCCACAGGCCCCCCACCCACACGGTCCCCCGTGACCGGTCCATTCTTTCTTTCAGCCTTGACCATTCCCACGCCTCGATACGATTCCTTCGGATCGGCACACGACCCAGGTTTCCAGGACAGGACACTGCCCGCTACTCCCGTTTTCTTCTTGCCCCGCATTTCGATGCCTCCTGGGTAAGTCTCCCTCCTCTCAAACCCTACAATCCTGCGCTAACGCGGAGGCCTCCTTAACTGGCGCTTTGTCCCCGCAGATTCCCTCCTTACATGATTGGCTCCCTTGAGGTGGAATCAAGTTCGCTGATCCGCCGTTCCCAGTATCTGAAAGAGACACGTTAGTGACAGATTCCTTACCTTAGAATATCCCCAGGCGTCAGGCTGGATCCGGAAAGTTTTGCGTAGCAGTACCCTTGCGCGTCGGTAGGCGGCGTCGTGCGGCTCCGCGTCCGTCGTCGGCGTCGTGATCGCCGGGATGACGTCGCGGGCAGTACTTAGGCGCCGCCCCTGCGCGCTGACGTCAGTTCTTCTTTTCCGCGCCAGCAAGCGCAGATCCGGGAAGAGCAGTGCCCTGGTCAATTTTTGACCATACTTTTTGGTGATTTTTTCACTGTTTTTTCCAAAAGGTGTCGTAGGGATGCCCGGCTTCAAGCGATGCGGCGCCTGTGCGCGGATGATGTCCGTCACCGACCCGCATTGGGAGTGTCTCTTCTGCCTCGGCCGAGGCCACGACACCGAGTCTTGTCCCGAATGCCAGGCCCTCAACCCGAAAGCTTTGCGAGAGCGGTCTCGAAAGCTCCTCGAGGCCCGGCATTCGGCTCCACGGAGGCCCCGGTCGCGTGAGAGGTCCAGGGGTCGCTCGCGGAGTGCACACCGGTCGTCGGCGTCGAAGTCTTCTTCGTCCGGTAAGTCTAAGCACAAGAAGTCCAAGAAGCATCGTCGCTCTCGGACTTCGCCTCGCCGGTCTCGCGACTCGGCTGAGGCCCCTCCCGGCACCGTCCCCGCCCCCGCGGCCCCGGACTTGCCTGTGGAGTCGCCCCCGCCATACCCGCCCTTCCCGGGTTCGGGGGCGGATCCGGCCAAGGTACAGGAGTTCCTGTCGGCCATGGCCCGCCTCTTCGGGCCGTCAGGCCCCTCCGGTGCGCCTTCGGGCTCCCGCGGGCCCTGATGGGGTTGCTCCGGCGTCGCCGGCGGCTCCGGCCCCGGCGTCGCCCGTGCCTCCAGCCTCGATCCCGGCTCCGGCTTCGGCCCCGGCCTCGATCCCGGCTCCACAACCCCCATCGACGCCGGTCGACCTCACGACACCTCCGCCGGCGCCGATGTCTCCGGTGCCGTTCTCGACGCCGCCCTGGGCTCCGGGCGGCGTCGTCCCCCAGTTCCTTCCGGCTCCGGACATGGACCCGGAGCGACGTCGCTCGACGCCGGCTCCGGCGCCGATGGGACCTTGGGTCCCAAATGTCCCTCCTCCTCCTTATTTTGAACCAGAGGAGGACCAGGAGGACTGGGAGGGGTCTGATGACCCTCTGACGCGCAACTGTCAGTATGATGAGGACTGGACAGAGAGTCTAGGGGAGGCCAGTGGTCTGGATACTTCCCCTGACACTGGCATGCTGTCTCCTCCCGTGGCTACGGAGGAGGGGGCCAATTTTGGTACGGTGTTGCGTAGGGCTGCTGGGGCCTTACGTCTCCAGCTCCCTACTTTGACGGTCAAGCCTAACATCTTGACAGAGGTGCTTCAGCCGGCAGCCTCCTCTGCGGAGACTGTGCTGCCGTTTAACGACGCCCTCACTGACGTTCTTTTGGGCGCCTGGTCCAAGCCCAACACAGGGGCTCCTGTGGATCGGAACGTGTCACAACGCCATCGCCCCGCTCCGGGCGACCCCCTGTTTCTTTCTGTCCACCCCACTCCTGAGAGCTTGGTTGTCCAAGCCTCCGCTTCCCAAACCGCCTTCCCTACCGCTCCTCCGGATAGGGAATCCAAACGCCTGGATCAGTTTGGGAAGAAAGGTTTTTCTTCCTCCAGTGCTGGCTTGCGGTCCGTTAACACCGCTTGTCTTTTGGGCCGATATACCCACTCCCTGTGGGATTCGGTGGCGGATGTTTTGCCCCAGTGCCCTGAGGAGGTCCAGGCACTGCTTTCCCGCGCCATTGCGGAAGGAAGGGATGCGGCCAAATACACTATCCGTTGTGGCCTTGACACCGCCGACTCGCTGGGCAGGTCAATTGCAACGACGGTGGCGCTCCGACGCCACGCCTGGCTGAGAACCACTGGTTTTTCAGGGGATGTCCAGAATACTCTCATGGACATGCCCTTTGATGGAGTCGGTCTTTTTGGGTCCAAAGCAGACCATGCGTTGGAGCGCTTTAAGGACTCACGGGCTACTGCCAAGTCCCTGGGCCTTTCTGCTACACGCCCTCCGCTGCCTTCTGCTTTTCGCCCCTATCGGGGCCACGGTAGGGCGCCCCTTCACGTCAGCAGCCCAGCCACCGGCCCGCGCAGCAGGCGTCTTCGCGTGGCCGAGGACGTGGATTCCGCCGTGGCGGATCGGGCAACCAGCGTGCGGGTCAGGCCACCACCTCCAACCCGTCCGCGGCCTCCAAGCCCTCCTAGTCCCTCCTTTCAGGTGCACGGCACGCCAGTAGGGGGCAGGGTCCGCCATCACCTTCCCCACTGGCGCACCATCACCTCGGACAGGTGGGTCTTGGACATTGTCCGAAGGGGCTACTCCCTCCCCTTCGAGACCACCCCCCAGCCATGCCACCTCAATTCCACCGCATGTCAGGGGATCACTTGGTGCTTCTACAGAAGGAAGTCACGGCCCTCTTGACCAAGAGGGCCATCGAGCATGTTCCGACCCCAGAAGTAGGGCGTGGTTGCTACTCCCACTACTTTCTGGTGCCCAAAAGGACAAGGAGGACATGCGTCCTATCTTGGACCTCCGGAACGTCAATCGCTTCCTCCGGAAGGAGAAGTTCAAGATGCTCACCCTAGCTCAGGTCTTGACTGCCCTCGACCCTGGAGACTGGTTGGTAGCGTTGGACTTGCAGGACGCGTATTTCCACATCCCCGTCCTGCCGGCCCACCGGCGTTACCTTCGGTTCACGGTGGGCCCCGAGCATTTTCAGTTCACCGTGCTCCCCTTTGGCCTTACCAGTGCCCCTCGGGTGTTCCCGAAAGTGATGGCGGTGGTCGCAGCTCATCTGCGCCGGGCAGGGGTTTCAGAATTCCCCTACCTCGACGACTGGCTGCTGAAGGCGGGCTCGTCCCAGGCAGTCGTCTCCCACCTCCAGACTACGGCCGAACTCCTGCACTCGCTGGGGTTCTCCATCAATGTGCCGAAGTCGCATCTGATTCCTTCTCCACAGCTCCTTTTCATCGGAGCAGTTCTGGACACGACGCAGTTTCGGGCCTATCCTCCCGAACGGCGAGTCCGGGATATTCAGGCTATGATTCCGATCTTTCGGCCTTTATCCTGGGTTTCGGTACGGATGACCCTGAGGCTGCTGGGCCTCATGGCCTCCTGCATCCTGCTGGTCAATCATGCCAGATGGCATATGCGGGCTCTGCAGTGGGACCTGAAGTTCCAGTGGGCGCAGCACCAGGGCAACCTGTCCGATCACGTCCAGATCTCGGAGGGGACTGCAAAACAGTTGCAGTGGTGGCTCTCGAACCGGCAATGGGTCATGGGCAGATCCCTCTCCCTTCCCCAGCCAGAGCATACAGTTGTGACGGACGCGTCCCTTCTGGGATGGGGCGGTCACATGGGAGAGGCGGAGATCAGAGGCCTCTGGTCTCCGGCGGAGTCCCGGCTCCATATCAACCTTCTGGAGCTCCGGGCGATCCGGCTTGCACTCAAGGCATTCCTTCCCTCTGTCAAAGGGAAGGTAGTGCAGGTGTTCACAGACAACACCACCGCCATGTGGTACTGCAACAAACAGGGCGGGGTGGGGTCTTGGACCCTTTGTCAGGAGGCTCTGCGCCTCTGGACATGGCTGGAACATCAGGGCATGTTCCTGATGGTTCAACACCTGGCAGGTTCTCTGAACGCCAGGGCGGACGAACTCAGCCGCAGGTGCATGATGGATCACGAATGGCGTCTTCACTCGGAAGTGGCGCAAGGACTCTTTCTACAGTGGGGAGAGCCTTGGTTAGATCTATTCGCCACCGAAGAGAACGCGCAATGTCATCAGTTCTGCGCGTTGGAATTTCCAAGGCGGCACTCGCTCGGCGACGCTTTTCGTCGCGAGTGGAGTTGCGGTCTGTTGTACGCCTTTCCGCCTATACCACTTCTACCCAGAGTGTTGAAGAAGATTCGGCACGACCGGGCCCAAGTCATTCTTGTGGCTCCGGACTGGGCTCGAAGAGTTTGGTATCCCGAGCTTCTCAATATGAGCATAGATCCCCCGATCCGTCTGCCTCTTCGGGAGGATCTTCTGTCGCAGCAGCAGGGGACGGTCCTCCACCCGAACCTGTCCAGTCTACACCTGCTTGCGTGGAGATTGAGCGGCGGCAGTTGATTCCTTTCGACTTGCCTCCCGAAGTTTGTGATGTGATTCTGGCAGCCAGGCGTCCCTCCACTAAGGTGGTATACGCCTGCAGGTGGAACAAATTTGTGGCATGGTGCACAGCAAAGGCTGTGGATCCCCTTTCTGCCCCTCTTTCTGAGGTCCTTCTGTTCCTTCTCTCTCTGGCCCAACAGGGTTCTGCCCTGGGTACCATCAAGGGTTATCTTTGTGCTATCTCGGCCTTCCTCAGGCTCCCTGATCAGCCCTCCCTTTTCAAGTCCCCTGTTGTTAACAGGTTCTTAAAAGGCATTACTCACCTCTTCCCTCCTGTTCCGTTTGTAATGCCTCAGTGGGACTTGAACTTGGTTCTTACCTTTTTAATGTGCGCTCCCTTTGAGCCTCTGCATAACTGTCCTCTTCGTCTTCTGACTCTGAAGACAGCCTTTCTGGTGGCCATCACCTCCGCTCGGCGGGTGAGTGAGCTCCAGGCTCTATCTTGCAAACCTCCCTTTCTGTCTGTTCATCCAGACAAGGTTGTTCTTCGGACGCGTCCGTCCTTCTTGCCAAAGGTGGTTACTGCTTTCCACATTGGGCAGACCATCACTTTGCCCACCTTCTTTCCGCCTCCGCATCCTTCCAGAGAGGAAGAGAGGCTCCACCGTCTGGACCCAAAACGTGCGCTCTCCTTCTATATCGACCGCACAAAACACTTCCGGGTGGATGACCAGCTCTTTGTTGGCTACGTGGGCGCCAAAAAGGTCGGGCGGTGCACAAGAGGACCATCTCCCGCTGGGTTACCTTGTGCATCAAGACCTGCTATTCTTTGGCCAAGAAGGAGCCTCCTGTTGGGCTGCGTGCCCATTCCACCAGGGCAACGGCTGCTACCACGGCCTTGGGCCGCGGTGTTCCGCTGCCGGTTATCTGTCAGGCAGCTACGTGGGCCTCGCTGCACACGTTTACAAAGCATTACTGCCTTGACAGTCAGGTCCGGAGGGACGGCTTCTTTGGCCGTTCTGTTCTCCAGGACTTCCTTGTCTGATCTTTGTTCGCAGACCCACCACCGGGGTTGGTATTGCTGGGGTATCTATTCTAAGGTAAGGAATCTGTCACTAACGTGTCTCTTTCAGATGCACAAGTTACTAACTTGTGTAACGATATATCTGTAAGAGACAGTAGTTAGTGACAGATTCCTACCGCCCACCCATCCTCCCCGTTCTGCGAACTGATTTCTAGGGTTAAGGACATCCCTTTCAGGGCCCTAGTATTTTTCAGACACCTGTGTCAGCTTCTTGCATGGCTCTGCGTTCCTGGCGCGGAAAGTCGTGTACAGAACTGACGTCAGCGCGCAGGGGCGGCGCCTAAGTACTGCCCGCGACGTCATCCCGGCGATCACGACGCCGACGACGGACGCGGAGCCGCACGACGCCGCCTACCGACGCGCAAGGGTACTGCTACGCAAAACTTTCCGGATCCAGCCTGACGCCTGGGGATATTCTAAGGTAAGGAATCTGTCACTAACTACTGTCTCTTACAGATATATCGTTACACAAGTTAGTAACTTGTGCTTTTCTTCCGCTCCTCTGAGTCTCACTACTTTCAGGTAAATCCTTACCGTCCCACTGCTTTCCTTGTTTCTTCTTTTCCGGACCTTATTTTCCTTTTCCCTTTCTTGTGCAGCACCTCCATTTAGTAACCTGGTCCTGAAGATGATCCTCAGTCACTAGGATCGAAACGCCGTCGACATACCAGCGCAACTCCCGGCGCCCCTTACTGTGGTTCATGAAAAAGCCATAAATCTGTATAAATCCTTGTAAATAATTACCTGTGAACCATAAATTCATTTTTGTATAGAATTATCACGTTCTCACTCTGCGCCACCGCTTTCTCACTTGTCACCTGCGCCGTTCACCTTTGAGTGTCACGAGCACATGTGTGCACAAAGTTCTTTTGGGTTACTCATGTATCAATTGCGTACAGTGCTGCTACAACTGTTTCCAATTTTCCCATACCCTTCGTTCATCTTGCACCACACACAGGTTGTATTCATCCAAATACAAGAAGCCTTGGGCACATTCAAATGAATTATGAGTCTCTCTATCTTCTTTTCTTGCAATGTTTTGTGCATGCTGAATTACTTGTCCTTCTAATAATACCGGTTGAGACATTGTTGTTAGTTTATACTCCATTACCCACATCTCAACCTGGTCTATGGGTTTACTCCTGTTGTTCTTACCTAACTCTTGTCATGAAGCATGGTGTAAATATTCAGGGTTTCCTGCAGCTTACCTCCTTCCTGATGTGTAGCATGTGTTGGGGCGTCTGCACAGCTCCTTGGGGGTACCCCGTTTGAAGGGTTCCCGCTGTCTCTGCAAATCACCACATGCTTGGCGTTGCTTCTGTGTCTATTCATGGCCAGATGCTCACCACGACTTTCAGAACCTCAGTTTCCTAACCCTCACTTCTGTTACTCTCAGGTGTAGCTGAGGGAGCAGAGTGAGGAGAGAGAAGTTGGCCTGGTATATGCTGTCCACTAGTTAAAGTGGACACCTTGCACCAGTACAATTCGACTCTTATGGTAGATAGGTTTAAGACAACCTTTACAGAAAGCTATCCTAGTGGTAGCTGTGGAGAGCAGCCTTCAGGCTAAGTCTTGGAGGAATGTAAAGCAGCTTGTTTTACCACACAATCTCCTGAATCACCAAATGAAAAGACACCACACAGGTATATATATCAAATATATATGTATTTATTACTAAACTCTCTACTAATCCCTTTATGAGATTAGAAGTCAGGAACATATGCACAAATCAACGTTTCACAACAAATTGAGCACAAATATGGCTGGGGCCCTAGGGGCGTACCAGACCATATACTAAAAAAGAGACTTAGGAACAACGACTTGCAAAGGGACAAGGCCTAGGGCCTTCAGAAGCGCTGGGGCCTCACGAAACCACCCAAGGCTGGTAAGTAAAGGACCCACGGGGGACTTGTGCAGTGTGTGAACACGGGCGCGGATCGCCGTAGACTTCAATGGGGCAAGTCGCGGTTAGAAATTAGGAGTTTAAGGGAGAAACTACAAGCAAGTCACTTACAGGGTAAGTAGTTCTAGGGCCAACACCCACAGGAGCACCGTAGTGCTGGAGTTACCTCGCCCAGGGAAGCCGGGTGCATAGGTGTCTTTAGGTGTCGGGTCGCGGCGTCGTTTTCAATGGGAGCCAATGAAGACTTGCTGCTTGTGAAGACAGAAGAAGTGTCCGGTGGAATCCAAGCCTGGATTCGGAAGAAGGAAGACCTGAAAGCAGAGGGGACAGTGTTCAAAGTCACTTGGCAGTGACCCGGGGCAAGGAAGATGAATGCCCACGGTCGTCGACAGATTCAGGTCGTTCACGGGTGTCTTGACTCTTCGGCCAGGAGGCGTCGATGACGACCAGGAGCTGGATTCAGCGTGTCCCACGAAGTCTGCAGCTTACTGGGGTGTCGGCGACCCGATTGGAGCCAACAAGCCTTGGTAACAGCAAGTCTCGTGGAAAGGACAAAAAGTCAGCGGTGCAGACCAGCATGGTCTGTGGGACTCACCCAGCGAGGGTAAGTCAGGGCAGGCCTGGAGCAACCAGGGGAGCCCTTTGGATTTGTAGAAAAGTCTTCAGGGGACCCACAAGTCGACTGGCAATGGATCGCGAAGACGCCTCGGGAGGATTCACTCCACAGGGGCCCACGGTCACTCGGGACGGGGTAGGCCTCTGATCTTGGGAGGGATCTCTGCTAGAGGCTGGGACCACACGTGGCCCAAAGCACAGGTTCGTAGAACGTCGTGAAGGGGTTGCACTCGATAGTGGTGCACAGTACCCAGGGATTGCGGTTCCTCGTCACTCGTGGGGTCCACTTGCCTCAGCTTCGCTGGGGACTCACGATGGCCTTGGAGAAGTCAGGAAATCCTCTTCCTGGGCTGCAGGGACTTCGGGCTCCGGCGGGAGCGGCGTAGTTTGCGACCGTCGTTGCAGTTTTTGGTGCCTGCCAAGCAGGGGAGTCACTCCTTGACTCCAAGGGAGATTCTTCAGTCTTCCAGAGGTAGTGGAACGTCGAAGGTCCGGGATTCTTCTTTAGAGCGTCGTCCAGGGGTATCTAGTTGGCAATGTTAAGGGTTCCCTATCTTATACTGCAAGGAAGGGAGGGACTAGCTCTATGACCCCACCTATGGGAGGGTCAGGGGAGTGGGTGGCTACACCCACTTCCCTTTGTCCAGTTTCGCGCCAGAGCAGCGGAACTGGTAGCCCCTGAGCCGGTTTGAACTGGTGTATGCACAGAGGAGCCTCCTGCTCCCCCAGTGCAGGACTTCAAAGTACCCTAGGAGTGCACCCACCCAGCCCCAATACACTAAACCCTGTCTGGGAGGTGGTCACACCCCCCTGTGACAGGATACCTATTGTTGGGCCTCCTCCACTGCGAGTTTCGGTCATCAGCAGGAGGGCAGCCCAGTGTCTGTGACTGGTGGCATCCATTTTGTGATGCCAGGGCTCTTCAGGATTCTACCGCGTTTCCACAGTAGGTACATGTCTATCCCTCTAGAAGGGTGGGATCCTACTCCCACACCAGTTACTGGTGTGGGGGTATGATTCCAAAGTGTTTGACACCAAACACGACATGTTTTGATGCAGCCATTCCAAAGTTAGCATTAACCGCGAGGTTATAATGCACTTAAGAGTATATGGTTTGACCGCATTCACAAACAGCCCCAGAGAATGGACTCTGAGAGCTGCAGAGGGGCCCTGCTCGGGCAGAGGCACCCTCTCACATAGAAACTAAGCACCCTGTCCTCAGGATTGATAGGGCCTGCCTTAGGGGTGACTGATGGGTTTAAATGTGTGTGCAGGAGAGATATAGGGAACCTATATCTCAGTGAGGAGTGCTAGCACCTCCTCACCCAGGCTGCAGTAGCAGGCCTGTGGTGTCAGATTTAGTCTGCTTCCCAGGGGTGGCATAATACATGCTTCAGCCTCTGGTAGGCCTGTGAAGTACCTATGCCCTTGGTACCTAAGGTACCATATACTAGGGACTCCTAAGGTACCACAGTATCCAATCACTAGTGCACCTAGAGTGCACTTCAAGTCGTTTAGAGAGAACAGAGAGGCTGGGGCCCTGATTGGCAGGGTCCCAGCCAGACTATAGCCAGAAACCAGTGTAAAAACATCAGAAAAAAAAGTGGGGGCAACATAAGAGGCAGATCCTACTCTCCTACACAACCCCCCCTCGCCCCCCCAAACGCAGGGACACTAAACTAACCTTGACCAGTTGAGTCTTCGTGTTCTAAGTGGAAATACCTTGAGAGTCCATCTGCATTGGCATGTTGGGTCCCAGGTCTATGTTCCACGGTATAGTCCATCCCCTGTAGGGAAATGGACCACCTTAAAAGTTTTGGGTTTTCACCTTTCATCTGTTTAAGCCATAGGAGGGGCTTGTGGTCAGTCTGAACTATGAAGTGAGTGCCAAACAAGTATGGCCTCAGCTTCTTCAGGGCCCACACCACAGCAAAGGCCTCCCTCTCTATAGCTGACCAACGTTTCTCTCTAGGGGTCAGCCTCCTGCTAATAAAAGCTACTGGCTGGTCTTGACCTTCATCATTCAGTTGAGACAGTACAGCTCCCACACCCAGCTCAGAAGCATCTGTTTGGACAATGAACTTTTTGGTGTAGTCTGGACTCTGTAAGATGGGGGCAGTGCACATGGCCTGCTTTAGGTCTTCAAATGCCTTCTGACAGCTAGCTGTCCACTGAACCTTTTTTGGCATTTTCTTTGAGGTCAGATCATTCAAGGGGGTCACTATAGATCCATATTCCTTCACAAACCTCCTATAGTACACAGTCAGGCCTAAGAAGGCTCTCACCTGTGTCTGGGTGGTTGGAGCAACGCATTCCATTATGGTTTGGATTTTTCTCTGTAAAGGCTGAACCTGGCCCCCACCCACAAGGTGGCCCAGGTACACAACCTGACTCTGCCCTATCTGGCACTTAGTGGCCTTGATAGTGAGGCCTGCTTTCTGCAGAGCCTCCAAAACATTTCTGAGGTGGACCAGGTGATCCTGCCAGGAGGAACTAAAGACAGCAATATCATCTAGATAAGCTGAGCAATAAGTTTCCATCCCTGCCAGGACTTTGTTCACCAACCTCTGAAAAGTGGCAGGTTCATTTTTCAATCCAAAGGGCATCACCACAAAGTGGTAGTGCCCACTAGGGGTCGAAAATGCTGTTTTGGCTTTTGCACCATCAGCTAACCTGATCTGCCAGTAGCCAGCTGTTAGGTCAAATGTACTCAGATACTTGGCTGAGGCCAAAGTATCAATCAGCTCATCTGCCCTTGGTATGGGATAGGCATCAGTCCTGGTGACTGCATTGAGGCCTCTGTAGTCTACACAAAACCTCATTTCTTTCTTACCACCCTGGGTATGAGGCTTGGGTACTAGGACTACTGGGCTAGCCCAGGGGCTATCTGAAGGCTCAATCACACCTAACTCCAACATCTTCTGGACTTCAGTCCTGATACAGTCCCTGACATGGTCAGGTTGCCTGTAGATTTTACTCTTGACAGGCAGACTGTCCCCAGTGTCCACCTCATGGGTGCACCAGGTAGTCTGACCAGGGGTCAGGCTAAACATATGTCTGTACTGCTGCAGAACTTGTCTGCACTCAGTTTGCTGATGGTCAGTGAGACTGCTTGCCAAAGCAACACCATCGACTGACCCATCATCAGGGTTCTGTGAGAGCAGGTCAGGGAGAGGGTCACTCTCCTCCTCCTGTTCCTCATCAGTTGCCATGAGCAAGCCCATGTCAGCCCTGTCAACATATGGTTTCAATCTGTTGACATGGAGCACCCTCAGGGGGCTCCTGGGAGTTCCAAGATTCACCAGATAGGTGACTTCTCCCTTTGCTCAACTATTGTATGGGGGCCACTCCTTTTGTCTTGGAGGGCTGCTGGGGCCACAGGCTCCAACACCCACACTTTCTGTCCTGGCTGGTACACAGTCAGCACAGCCTTTGGTCAGGCCAAGCTTTTTGTAATTCTTGGCTGGCCTCCAGGTTTTTGGTTGCCTTCTTCATGTATTCGGCCATCCTGGAGCGGAGACCAAGTACATAGTCCATCACATCCTGTTTGGGGGGTTTGAGAGGTAACTCCCAGCCCTCTTTTACCAAACATAATGGACCTCTTACAGGATGCCCAAACAGAAGCTCAAATGGGCTGTAACCAACCCCCTTCTGTGGAACCTCTCTGTATGCAAACCACAGGCAGGGAAGAAGAAGGTCCCATTTCCGCCTAAGCTTCTCTGGGAGTCCTTTAATCATTCCCTTAAGGGTTTTGTTGAAGCGTTCAACCAACCCATTGCATTGTGGGTGATAGGGGTGGTGAACTTATAAGTTACACCACACTCCTTCCACATTGCTTTCAAATATCCTGACATGAAGTTGGTACCTCTGTCAGAGATGACCTCCTTTGGGAAACCCACTCTGGAGAAAACTCCAATGAGGGCTCTTGCCACCACAGGGGCTGTGGTGGTCCCCAGGGGAATTGCCTCTGGGTACCTGGTGGCATGATCCACTACCACCAGGATAAATCTGTGCCCAGATGCAGTTTGAGGGTCAAGGGGGCCAACAATGTCAATCCCTACCCTTTCAAAGGGTACCCCCACCACAGGTAGTGGTATCAGGGGGGGCCTTTGTTGTGCCACCTGCCTTGCCACTGGCTTGGCATGTGACACAGGAGCGACAAAACTCCTTTGTGTCTTCTGACATATGTGGCCAATGAAAATGTGGAACAAGCCTGTCCCAGGTCTTGTTTTGGCCCAAGTGACCTGCCAAAGGGATATCATGTGCTAGGGTCAAGAGGAACCCCTAAACTTCTGAGGTATTACCAACCTCCTGGTGGCTCCAGGGGTTGGATCTCTACCCTCAGAATATAGGAGTCCCTCATCCCAATAAACTTTATGGGACCCACTAGCACTCCCAGCAGCCTCCGCAGCAGCCTGCTGTCTGAGGGGTTCAAGAGAGGGGCAGCACTGTTGCTCCTTACTCAGATCTTCCCTAGAAGGGCCCCCTGCCCCCAAGAACTCAACCTGATCAGGCTCAAGTCCCTCTGGGGCAGTTCCTTCTTCAGGATCTGCTCCTCCTCCCTCAAGAGGTGAATCTGTGATCTGAGACAGAGGGAAGGCACTGCCTTACCCCTACTGCTCCTCTTCTTGGGAAGCATCTGGTCCATGGTTCCAGGATCCAGAGCTGGTTCAGTGTTATGCCTTTTGGCCTGTGACCTGGTCACAGCAAATACCTCTGCAGGGATGCCCAACATCTCAGCATGAGTCCATAACTCTACTTCAGACCAGGCTGAAGTTTCTAGATCATTGCCCAATAGACATTCTACAGGGAGGTCTGCACTGACTACAACCTTCTTGAGGCCAGTTACCCCTCCCCAGGAGAAATTCACAACTGCCAGACTATGGTTGGTCCTGACATTGCTTGCATTGGTCACCTGGTACATTTCGCCCAGGATGATCTGTCCAGGGTCCACAAGATCCTCTGCCCCCATGGTGACACTAGCACCTGTGTCCCTAAATGCCAAAGCCTGTTTGCCATTTATTACAGGCTGCTGTTTGTATTTGCCCAGATTACTGGGGCTCACCAGGAAGGACATGTCAATGTCTCCATCACAAATCAGTATTGCCTGAGTGGGTACTCTGACTAGGCCAGAGTCCACTTCAGAACCCAGGGTCAACCCTACTACACCCTTATTCTGAGTACCACCTCCACCAGTAGCTGAACTAGGGGGAACAGTTGCCTTAGGGGCAGGAGTGGTGGTGGTTTGGTCTTTGGACTTGTTACAATCAGAAGTCCAGTGCCCTTTCTGTTTACAGAATTTGCACCAGGGCTTCTTTTGGCCTTTTCCCTTGTTGGATTGTGACTCCCCACCAGATGCAGATTTGTGGGGCCCTTGTGAAGACTTCTGGTCTTTTGACTTATCCCCACTTTTCTCAGAGCCCTTAGAATCCTGCTTCTTTGCGTCACCCCCTTGGTTCTGGGTTTTCTGCCTCACCCTGGTTCTGACCCACTTGTCTGCCTTCTTTCCCAATTCTTGGGGAGAGGTCAGATCTGAGTCCACCAGGTATTGATGCAACAACTGGGTCTGGCAATTATTAAGGATCTGTTCTCTCATCATTAGATTATACAATCCCTTGAAATCAGTAACCCTACTGCCAACCAGCCAACCCTCCAGAGCCTTGGTTGCACAATCTACAAAGTCAGTCCAGTCCTGAGTCTGTGCCTTCTGGGTGTCTCTGAACTTCAACCTGTACTGCTCAGTGGTTAAGCCAAACCCATCTATCAGTGCACTCTTCAGGACTTCATAGTCATCAGCATCCTCTTCTCTAACAGTGAGGAGCTTGTCTCTACCTTTATCTGAAAAGGAGAGCCATAAGATTGCTGCCCACTGCTTTTGGGGGACCTGTTGTACTCTACAGGCCCTTTCCATAGCAGTTATCCACTTATGGATATCATCCCCACTCTGGTAGGGAGGAACAACCATGCTCAGGTTCCTATGGTCTGGAATATTTTCTCTGCCTCTAGGGACACTGTTGCTGCCACCAGGGGGTTCTAACCCCTCTCTTCTAGAAGCTCTCTGGAGCTCAAGGGCTTCTCTATCTAATGCCACCTGCTTGGTTTTGAGGGCAAATCTTGCTTCCTCATACTGCAGCAGTTTGTACATTCTGTCAGAGGAGGTCTCTCTTTTTGGGAAGTAGGAGTTCCTCTGGTAGACCGATTCTCTGCCAGAGTGATAGGAGTGGTCAGATTCCCTAGAAAGGGACCTAGGCCTCTCCTCCACTCTGTCAGTTCTCTTAGGGAGAATTCCTCTGTCCTGTTCAGACCCCTTGGGACCTGGCCCTGCAACCACAGAGTCTTGGTCATCCTGATGTTCATCATCTGACCCAGACACTGTAATTGACCCTCTCACTGATTCAGACCCATTAGCTCCTAGAGCTAATCTAAGATCATCTGCTGTCAGCAGATCTATCAGGTGTAGTGTGTAGGGACTCTGTCCTATCTTCAGGTGCCTTGCAGCACACATGGCTTTCAAGTCAAAGAAAGTCATGTCCTTATACTGAGGCTGAGTGGATCCACTGGGTCCAACCCTTAAGAACATTCTAGTGTTGTACTACCTACACTAGTTTGTGGCCTACTGATACTAGCTTCAGCTGTAGAAAGGGTGTGCTATCCCTTGGCACACAGCTCTAAGTTCAATAGAACTTATTGATACTAAGCTTGACTTTATATGTACCTTGAGTACCTATAGTGGTTTTCAGTTAGTAATTCAAATAGAGATTTTCTGGTAAAACAATAGCAAGCTGGAATCCCACACGCTGCCACCAATGTGAGAAGTTGGCCTGGTATATGCTGTCCACTAGTTAAAGTGGACACCTTGCACCAGTAAAATTCGACTCTTATGGTAGATGGGTTTAAGACAACCTTTACAGAAAGCTATCCTAGTGGTAGGTGTGGAGAGCAGCCTTCAGGCTAAGTCTTGGAGGAATGTAAAGCAGCTTGTTTTACCACACAATCTCCTGAATCACCAAATGAAAAGACACCACACAGGTATATATATCAAATATATATGTATTTATTACTAAACAACTCTCTACTAATCCCTTTATGAGATTAGAAGTCAGCAACATATGCACAAATCAACGTTTCACAACAAATTGAGCACAAATATGGCTGGGGCCCTAGGGGCGTACCAGACCATATACTAAAAAAGAGACTTAGGAACAACGACTTGCAAAGGGGCAAGGCCTAGGGCCTTGAGAAGCGCTGGGGCCTCACGAAACCACCCAAGGTAGGTAAGTAAAGGACCCACGGGGACGCGTGCAGTGTGTGAACACAGGCGCGGATCGCCGTAGACTTCAATGGGGCAAGTCGCGGTTAGAAATTAGGAGTTTAAGGGCACTTTGGGAGAAACTACAAGCGAGTCACTTACAGGGTAAGTAGTTCTAGGGCCAACACCCACAGGAGCACCGTAGTGCTGGAGTTACCTCGCCCAGGGAAGCCGGGTGCATAGGTGTCTTTAGGTGTCGGGTCACGGCGTCGTTTTCAATGGGAGCCAATGAAGACTTGCTGCTTGTGAAGACAGAAGAAGTGTCCGGTGGAATCCAAGCCTGGATTCGGAAGAAGGAAGACCTGAAAGCAGAGGGGACAGTGTTCAAAGTCACTTGGCAGTGACCCGGGGCAAGGAAGATGAATGCCCACCGTCGTCGACCGATTCAGGTCGTTCACGGGTGTCTTGACTCTTTGGCCACGAGGTCCAGGAGGCGTCGATGACGACCAGGAGCTGGATTCAGCGTGTCCCACGAAGTCTGCAGCTTACTGGGGTGTCGGCGACCCGATTGGAGCCAACAAGCCTTGGTAACAGCAAGTTTCGTGGAAAGGACAAAAAGTCAGCGGTGCAGACCAGCAAGGTCTGTGGGACTCACCCAGCGAGGGTAAGTCAGGGCAGGCCTGGAGCAACCAGGGGAGCCCTTTGGATTTGTAGAAAAGTCTTCAGGGGACCCACAAGCCGGCTGACAATGGATCGCGAAGACGCCTCGGGAGGATTCACTCAACAGGGGCCCACGGTCACTCAGGACGGGGTAGGCCTCTGATCTTGGGAGGGATCTCTGCTAGAGGCTGGGACCACACGTGGCCCAAAGCACAGGTTCGTAGAACGTCGTGAAGGGGTTGCACTCGATAGTGGTGCACAGTACCCAGGGATTGCGGTTCCTCGTCACACGTGGGGTCCACTTGCCTCAGCTTCGCTGGGGACTCACGATGGCCTTGGAGAAGTCAGGAAATCCTCTTCCTGGGCTGCAGGGACTTCGGGCTCCGGCGGGAGCGGCGTAGTTTGTGACCGTCGTTGCAGTTTTGGTGCCTGCCAAGCAGGGGAGTCACTCCTTGACTCCAAGGGAGATTCTTCAGTCTTCCAGAGGTAGTGGAACGTCGAAGGTCCGGGATTCTTCTTTAGAGCGTCGTCCAGGGGTATCTAGTTGGCAATGTTAAGGGTTCCCTATCTTATACTGAAAGGAAGGGAGGGACTAGCTCTATGACCCCACATATGGGAGGGTCAGGGGAGTGGGTGGCTACACCCACTTCCCTTTGTCCAGTTTCGCGCCAGAGCAGCAGAACTGGTAGCCCCTGAGCCGGTTTGAACTGGTGTATGCACAGAGGAGCCTCCAGCTCCCCCAGTGCAGGACTTCAAAGCACTCTAGGAGTGCACCCACCCAGCCCCAATACACTAAACCCTGTCTGGGAGGTGGTCACACCCCCTGTGACAGGATACCTATTGTTGGGCCTCCTCCACTGCGAGTTTCGGTCATCAGCAGGAGGGCAGCCCAGTGTCTGTGACTGGTGGCATCCATTTTGTGATGCCAGGGCTCTTCAGGATTCTACCGCGTTTCCACAGTAGGTACATGTCTATCCCTCTAGAAGGGTGGGATCATACTCCCACACCAGTTACTGGTGTGGGGTATGATTCCAAAGTGTTTGACTCCAAACACGACATGTTTTGATGCAGCCATTCCAAAGTTAGCATTAACCGCGAGGTTATAATGCACTTAAGAGTATATGGTTTGACCGCATTCACAAACAGCCCCAGAGAATGGACTCTGAGAGCTGCAGAGGGGCCCTGCTCGGGCAGAGGCACCCTCTCACATAGAAACTAAGCACCCTGTCCTCAGGATTGATAGGGCCTGCCTTAGGGGTGACTGATGGGTTTAAATGTGTGTGCAGGAGAGATATAGGGAACCTATATCTCAGTGAGGAGTGCTAGCACCTCCTCACCCAGGCTGCAGTAGCAGGCCTGTGGTGTCAGATTTAGTCTGCTTCCCAGGGGTGGCATAATACATGCTTCAGCCCCTGGTAGGCCTGTGAAGTACCTATGCCCTTGGTACCTAAGGTACCATATACTAGGGACTCCTAAGGTACCACAGTATCCAATCACTAGTGCACCTAGAGTGCACTTCAAGTCGTTTAGAGAGAACAGAGAGGCTGGGGCCTTGATTGGCAGGGTCCCAGCCAGACTATAGCCAGAAACCAGTGTAAACATCAGAAAAAAAAGTGGGGGCAACATAAGAGGCAGATCCTACTCTCCTACACCTTTCTTCACAGATTCGGCCGCCTGGCCGCCCTTTACGAGCTACTCCACTCCAGGGCTTCCTGAGGATCGGGGCTCCGACCCAGGTTGCCACAATAGGCCTCGACTCTCTGCCAGGCCAGATCCGTTATCGGTAAGTTTTAGCCGCCTTTTCCCTTTACATCTGCTGTTACCGCCCACAGGCCCCCCACCCACACGGTCCCCCGTGACCGGTCCATTCTTTCTTTCAGCCTTGACCATTCCCACGCCTCGATACGATTCCTTCGGATCGGCACACGACCCAGGTTTCCAGGACAGGACACTGCCCGCTACTCCCGTTTTCTTCTTCTTGCCCCGCATTTCGATGCCTGCTGGGTAAGTCTCCCTCCTCTCAAACCCCTACAATCCTGCGCTAACGCGGAGGCCTCCTTAACTGGCGCTTTATCCCCGCAGATTCCCTCCTTACATGATTGGCTCCCTCGAGGTGGAATCAAGTTCGCTGATCCGCCGTTCCCAGTTTTTCTTCCGCTCCTCTGAGTCTCACTACTTTCAGGTAAATCCTTACCGTCCCACTGCTTTCCTTGTTTCTTCTTTTCCGGACCTTATTTTCCTTTTCCCTTTCTTGTACAGCACCTCCATTTAGTAACCTGGTCCTGAAGATGATCCTCCGTCACTAGGATCGAAACGCCGTCGACATACCAGCGCAACTCCCGGCGCCCCTTACTGTGGTTCATGAAAAAGCCATAAATCTGTATAAATCCTTGTAAATAATTACCTGTGAACCATAAATTCATTTTTGTATAGAATTATCACGTTCTCACTCTGCGCCAAGGCTTTCTCACTTGTCACCTGCGCCGTTCACCTTTGAGTGTCACGAGCACATGTGTGCACAAAGTTCTTTTGGGTTACTCATGTATCAATTGCGTACAGTGCTGCTACAACTGTTTCCAATTTTCCCATACCCTTCGTTCATCTTGCTCCACAAACCGTTTGTATTCATCCAAATACAAGAAGCCTTGGGCACATTCAAATGAATTATGAGTCTCTCTATCTTCTTTTCTTGCAATGTTTTGTGCATGCTGAATTACTTGTCCTTCTAATAATACCGGTTGAGACATTGTTGTTAGTTTATACTCCATTACCCACATCTCAACCTGGTCTATGGGTTTACTCCTGTTGTTTTTACCTAACTCTTGTCATGAAGCATGGTGTAAATATTCAGGGTTTCCTGCAGCTTACCTCCTTCCTGACGTGTAGCATGTGTTGGGGTGTCTGCACAGCTCCTTGGGGGTACCCCGTTTGAAGGGTTCCCGCTGTCTCTGCAAATCACCACATGCTTGGCATTGCTTCTGTGTCTATTCATGGCCAGATGCTCACCACGACTTTCAGAACCTCAGTTTCCTAACCCTCACTTCTGTTACTCTCGGGTGTAGCCGAGGGAGCCTGATGCACGCTGCCTTGTAGCCCCCTTTCTTGTTCCAGACTGTTTCTGTTACCTTCTGCTCTTGATCTCTGGCCTGCGGCAGCCATGCTGGCCCACACCCTGGTTCCCCTCTCCTCAGCAGCGCTCCCTTGTGTTCCATTCGCAAGATTGCTTCAGGTCTGAGGTTCGCCCAGACCATTGGCGCTTCCTGCTGGCCACAGCCATCGCATGCCTGCAGCTTCGCCTCTGCCCCTGAGGGATGACGTCCCCTGCCTCTGGAGCCTGTGGTCTTCACAGCCCGCTCCCTGTTAGCTCCCCCCCCAGCGGGTCCTATTTCTCATGCTAGGGCCTTCACAGTTCTCCTTTGACCCTCTGCCAGAATCTCCTTTCCCTCTGCTGCTCCAGGTAGCGATCTCCTACCAGCTCGAGCATTGCCTCCTGGTCTGCAGGGCCTCCTGGGTAGGCGCTCACTACTAAGGCACTGACAGCTGAGACCTCTCTGCCTCTCCCTGACCAGGCCATGGGAAGAGAGAGGACAAAAATGGACCATCCTCCAAAGACCAAATCCCAGAAAGTTTATAGATATTATGCATTCAAAATGGGTGTCCGTCTTCAGTGTTTGTGTAAGATCCACTGGTTTTACCAAGAGACAATATCTTTGTGACTTTGTTTTCGTGTGGCCGGAGAGGCACTTGAGAAGGAGGCGGGGCACCTGTCCATCTAGCATGTAAATGCCCCTGAACATAATGGAAAAGCCTAAATAAAGGCCTCCTCCCTTATTCCCCCACCCTATAAAGTGATTGGCCAAAGTCGCCCTGTGGGAAAGGAAGCGAAGCCTGTTGCAAACTGGCTGACCCCTGCCTTGTCTCCCAAGTGAGGAGGCCACAATGGAGGTAAAGGCAGCCTTTAAGGGGGGGCACCCCCACAGCCATCTGCACCCTGCCGTGGGAGCCGGGGCTGTCACTTGAACTTGAGTTTGACAAGTGGCCTTTTCTCCTTCCTCGGTCCCTTAAAACCTCCCCTTTCATTCAGCTGAGACCTTCAAAAGAAACTAATTGAAATGCTTTTTCTCCCCATCCAGTCCCCTTCACAAGCATTTAGAGTGAAGGCCGCCGCCGCTCTGTGTTAATGAGCAAAAGACGAAAAGAAACCCCTCAGACGTCCATAGTTGAGATGACGCGGTTTCCACTGTTTTTCACTGTAGACCAGAAGTGCCCCTTTCCCAACATATTAAATTTCGACGTAGAGGCTCTCAAGAGATCTCGAGATATAATGTGAGGCTGATGAGAGATTCCCCCTCCTTGCGTTCTCATTAAAGTGCTTTGAAAAGTCCTGCCACACTCTTCTCCAGGTGAAGGGCGCTGTCATTTGTCTGGCCTAAGTGTCATCTGCGGTACCACTGGATACAACCCCTGTACCAGGTCAGAGCCCAGCCACAGAGGGGCCTTATGAGCACGGCCAGGGAGAAGCTTATGAAGGCGGCCCTGCTAGGAGAGCCCGGGTGTGTAGGGTGCTGCTGCAGCAGCCCTGCCATCGGAAAGCAGATTGAAGTGCAGCAGTCCCTGTGTGAGAGGCCTGCTGCAACAGACTGTGCCTAAGAGGTGGCAGCTGTCGCTGCCCCGGTCACGGAGATGCCTCCTGCAGCACTTTCTGTCTGGGAGATGCCTGCTGCAGCACTTTCTGTCTGGGAGATGCCTGCTGCAGCACTTTCTGTCTGGGAGATGCCTGCTGCAGCACTTTCTGTCTGGGAGATGCCTGCTGCAGCAAGCCTGCTGCAGCACTTTCTGTCTGGGAGATGCCTGCTGCAGCACTTTCTGTCTGGGAGATGCCTGCTGCAGCACTTCCTGTCAGGGAGATGCCTGCTGCAGCGGCATCTGCCATTGTGATACCAGTTGCAGCACCACCTTCCATCGTGCAGCGGTCCTGTTGGGGAAATGCCTGCTGCAGTGGTCCCTGTTGGGGAAATGTCTGCAGCAGGGGCCCCTGTTGGGGAAATGCCTGCTGCAGCGGTCCCTGTTGGGGAAATGCCTGCTGCAGCGGTCCCTGTTGGGGATATGCCTGCTGCAGCGGTCCCTTTTGGGGAAATATCTGCTGCAGCGGTCCCTGTTGGGGAAATGTCTGCTGCAGCGGTCCCTGTTGGGGAAATGCCTGCTGCAGCGGTCCCTGTTGGGATATGCCTGCTGCAGCGGTCCCAGTTGGGATAGGCCTGCTGCAGCGGTCCCTGTCCAGGAAGATGCTGCTGCACCGGTCCCTGCTACAAGAGATGCCTGCTGCACCGGTCCGTGCCAGGGAGATTGATGCCTGCTGCACTGGTCCGTGCCGCAATTGATGCCTGCTGCACCGGTCCGTGCCACAAGAGATGCCTGCTGCACCGGTCCGTGCCAGGGAGATTGATGCCTGCTGCACTGGTCCGTGCCACAATTGATGCCTACTGCACCGGTCCGTGCCACAAGAGATGCCTGCTGCACCGGTCCATGCCAGGGAGATAGATGCTACTGCACCGGTCCGTGCCACAAGAGATGCCTGCTGCACCGGCCCGTGCCAGGGAGATGGATGCTACTGCACCGGTCCGTCCCACAAGAGATGCCTGCTGCACCGGTCCGTGCCAGGGAAATGCTGCTGCACCGGTCCGTGCCAGGGAGATAGATGCCTGCTGCACCGGTCCGTGCCACAAGAGATGCCTGCAGCACCGGTCCGTGCCAGGGAAATGCTGCTGCACCGGTCCGTGCCAGGGAGATAGATGCCTGCTGCACCGGTCCGTGCCAGGGAGATAGATGCCTGCTGCACCAGTCCGTGCCAGGGAGATAGATGCTTGCTGCACCAGTCCGTGCCAGGGAGATAGATGCTTGCTGCACTGGTCCGTGCCAGGGAGATAGATGCCTGCTGCACTGGTCCGTGCCACAATTGATGCCTGCTGCACCGGTCCGTGCACAAGAGATGCCTGCTGCACTGGTCCGTACCACCATTGATGCCTGCTGCACCGGTCCGTGCCAGGGAGATAGATGCCTGCTGCACCGGTCCGTGCCACAAGAGATGCCTGCTGCACTGGTCCGTGCCAGGGAGAGAGTTGCCTGCTGCACTGGTCCGTGCCAGGGAGATAGATGCCTGCTGCACTGGTCCGTGCCACAGAGATGTCTGCTACAACGCCTCTGGTCGGGGAGATGGCAGTTGCCATCGGGCCCGCTAGGGAGAGCGAGGCCTTGTCGTGGGTGCAGGGTTTCGCGCCTGACCCCTGAAGGCAGAGCAGACAGTGTGCTCCGCTGTTGAAAGCCTCTCCTGGCCGGGCGCCAGCAGCGGCACTTTCATCCCTCGCGCCCATTCTTCAGGAAGAAAGCGGAATTAGTGCATAGAAACAGAACGGGAATTGTGATTCGGGCCTTTTTTAATTTCTATTATCCTGAAAAAGTTGGTTCCCCGCAAAGGGAGATTTCTGATGCTCGCACTTTGTTTCGCCGGGGCCATCGCTGAGAAAGGTCCGCAAATGTTGTTTTCTTACATTTCTTGGCACTTGTTTGCTTTGGGAGTTCTCATTTGTCAGGCGGAACAAAACGAGCGTGAGAAAGAATAGCTCGCTAATAGTGAAGGAGGTGGGGAGTTTGCGTTTAACCGCTTGAGTAATAAACCAAGTTATTTAAAAAAAAAAAATGTTTGTATTGATGGTTTTACTGCCATCCCTCATCTTCTCGGAGCAGATGGACTCTTTGTGTCTTAGCATTGCGTTCCGAGAAACGGCACAGACGCTTCTCCAGAGTCTGCATGTAAACATCACGGGCCCACATAATTCGTTGATTGATTGTTGAGCCGTTTTGTTTAATCGACCAAACTTTTTGTAATACGCCTAATCGGACAACTGACTGGGTTAATGTGCCTGCTGCCGAGATCTGTATGTAAGTACTTACTGCTCAATTGGATACAAGCAATTCCTGGTATTTTACAGTCTAAAAACCTACTGGATGCCCGGGATAGGACAACTCACCTCTGCTCTGGTATTAGCTGAGACAGTTTCCCAAGAAAGCGGCTCTCGCGGCTGTTTTGCCCCAAAAACGGGAAATATCCTTTTGCAGGGAATTTTGAAACATGTCATTTTGTCCATCCTGTTCCTCTTCTTCCCCATTATTTTCTGTTTTGGCTGCTAGCAATAATAATGTTATTTTTCCTCCAGCAGTGACGGACCATTCCTCCATTTTGCTGGGGTTGAAGCACAATGGATGGCCAGTTTTTCCTTTTTTCGTTTCAGGGCACTTGGCGCACGTGGAGACATCAGAAGACCTTAGTTTGGGAGCAGGGGAACGGAGTCACAGAGCGCATTTTTGCAGATTCATTCCATAACTCATCCTCCTGTAAATTAGGTCATCTTAAAGGCTACAACTCATCTGGATTGAGCATATCTGGTGTGAATACTCTGCCATACTGTAATTGAGCTCCATACCCTTTACCACCTCCTGGAGTAAGCCTCGACTGCTGCATATTTCCACTTTTGGGAGAGAAGTTTACAAAATGAATTACTGTTATACAAATGGATGAAATGGTCTTAAGACCTGAAACCGTAATTGCACTATTGATACTGTCCAATAACCACCTACAGCCACCACCCAAAAGGGAAGTTCATACAGTCTTCTTATGTCTTTCTCCCATTATAAGAAAGTATTGGAGGAGTTTAGAAGCAGGCTCAGTGCAGGTAGCAATTTGCTCCAAATAAAACTCGACTATACCCCTAACAAGGTGGGCAAGTCACTGGTTTGGGCAGACAGCAGAAATAAATGTGGTCCATTTGAGGTCTTCAGCTAAATCTTTATTTTAAAACCGCTGTTGTATGTTCCCAGTTGAAGGCTTTTAACATTTTACCACCCAGTTGCACTAGTAATTGGAGGCTGGTCTATGTGCCCTTCAGTGTATAGTTTAGGCTTTTAGCGGAAACGCCTGCCTCTCAGTTCCTCAGTATTGATTCATAGGGTGTCTAAGAGAATGGTTGGGGGGGGGGGTTGTCTGTGCAAAAGCAGACTCCTCCCCATGTCTTGCAGACTTGGGAAGAGGAAGGTGTCACTGCAGGCCTTCGGCAGCTTGCACACGTTGGCAGTTTGCTTGGTGCCTGGTCTCTCAAACCTGGTCACGGTCCAACCCCTTGCTGATCGCCTAGGACCGCCACCGGTCTGGTCTGTCTGCCCACCTTTCATTGGCAACTTCTACATGTTGCTACTGACAAAGAAGCATGCCACATACTCTGTGCTTTTGGTGTCCAGATAAAGGCCTGCCTCCAAATTAGAAAAAGTACACTCATCTGTACAGGCTTTCACAGCAAGTGCTGGTGCAAGTGGTAAGGAGCTAAGCCTTCTCATCTTCCCTTTTATCTCCTCGCTAAAAATCTTATTTTCTTATAGGATCCTTAACCACATCATAACCTTGCATTCCTTTAATCAACACTTTTTGGCCCACTCTTAAAACGGCATATCAGTTTGTCAAAGATCATAATTTTCATCGTGCTCACATTTCTCAATTTGTGGCACATCCCTCGCACCCCAAAACGAGGGACATAACGATCTTATGTCTGTTTGTCAGTAGGACGGTAATGTTAGTGTACCATTCCTACTGTTTCTGGTCCCAGCATCTCATTTGCTTCTTGACTTTCTCCTTGCTCTATGGTCAAACACCCAGCCTGGAGTGTTGTTCTTCCACCCCTTGCACCTGTAAGTCAAATTCTTAATATCTATTTTAAGAAATATTTTGTGTGTGCGCTCTCTCTTTCTACTTTTGCCTTTTTACTGACAAAATATTCTACTACTAGTGAGTTTGTCCCGTCTTATGTAAAGCCAGGTCCATTCACAATCGTGGCTTCTCTTCCCAGCACTCGTTGGCTGTCTTGTGTAGTGGGAATACTCCCCCTCCCGAAATTGGAAGCCCTAGTCATTGTCCGGATGCAGACCGAGAGGTAAGGTAAATGCAGGCTCTGATGGTGGACTCGCAGATGGGGACGAGGAGAAAAAGCGAGGAGAGAAGACCGGACAAGACCTTCCTGCTGGTTTTTGTTGTGGCTTCGACATTGGCACTGCTGATTCCTGGCAGTGCCTTCACATTGTGCTCGCCTCATTGTCATTGCTGTTAAGCAGGCTCCTCCACTTGCTCTTGTCGGGGGTTTCCGGCTGGCATCCACATTCTAAGTCTTATATAGTCCAAATGTTCATCTACTGAGGACCAGCAGCGGCCACAGTTGTAACTTACGAGTGAACAAACACGCACCTGAGTTTCTGTATGTGCCCTGGCATCCTGCTTAGGTCACAAATACAATTTCAGATAGTTCTGTGAAAAAAGTGCGTGTTCCGGAAAGTACATATGTTTTTTTGAAGCTGCACTCCGGCAGTCCCTGGGGACAAGGCTAGGGGCTTCAAAGACTGGCAGCGACATCTGCTATAGCCATAGAAGGGGATATGGTAGGGCTTAGCTCGCCGGTCTCACTGACGCAGTAACTAATTGACTCTCTGTCTCTCTATCTCTATAAAGTACAAGGCTCAACTCCTGCAAATTCTCTTCTGGCTCCAACTCGCAAAGCTCAGTGAGAGTTACACGCTGCCAGAGGTTAGATTGGTGTATTGTTTGCTAGGTGGGACCCGTTTTGAAACGTCTTTGCGTTGTTTTGTAGCGTTGCCATTCCAACGTTCCCTGGGAAAATTGGGCATGATTTACACTGCACTAACCGTGGGTGCTCAGCAAAACTAGTAGCACCGTCCGAGCTTTGTTTGCAGTAATAAAAGTCCCTGTTGAGGCAGGGACAGAAGTGCAACTACCATTGCCTATCAAGGTAATAACCAGGATTCAAGGAAGAGTGCGTGATGCTGTGTAATTCGACTCCCCCTCCCCAATACAACCCTCCCACAGAAGTTTGGGAAATGTATGCAAAATTATGTAAAATGTCGTTTGCTATCAAATTGAGTGAAAATTTCATGGGAGAGAATATCTTGTAAAAAAAAAAAAATTCCTGGCAAGACACTACTGTATAAGCATAAAACGTCTCTAGAGTAAGATATTTTGTGCACACAGTTGTCTTGTATAGCTGAAAATTAAACAAAATCATGTTGTGAGAAATTTCAGAAAATTTTGTATCCCGTCAAATGTGCACATTTTGCTAATTTCCTGGCATAAGTAAAATTATTCACAGGCCTAGATACACCATTCTACTGAAATAACTTGGAGGGATCGCGGAGAGGCTTCTGTGATGTGGAATGTGTCCCAAAATTTGAAGGATTGGATATCGAAGACTGAAGTGGACCCTTTTTCCACCTTTTAGCCACGTTCGTGGTTAGCACATTCCTACAAACATTAGACCTCACCCTTTACTCCAAAAGAGTTTACTTCACCTCTCGGACAACCAGTGAAAAAATAACATGGTTGGTCAACTGTGAAGAACCACGTGTTTGGTCTTGACGAGGAGTCCATATTTCCCAGGACCGCCTCTGGGGTATTAGCATACACCATTCAGCTCGTCACCCACTTGCATTGCAGTGTGTTATTTGTTTTAAAAGTACTTTTAACACAACAGAATGGCACGAAGGCCCTGAATAAAATCCATAAAATTACAGTGATTGCAACCTCCTACATTTAATGTTCAGAGACATTTTGCAATTGCACGCGTAATTGGCTGTGACGTGGTCAGTGGCCAAAAAGGAATTCTGTATAACTCTGTTTAGATGCATTTTTGCATCGTTTTTGGATCTGTGGTCCTATAGAATCATGCTTTAAAGGAAGCTCCCTCTTCTTTTGGCCCTCAAAAAGTAATGCTTACGATTTCAAAAATCAGTTAGGAAGCTGTTTTTGTCCCCTTTCTACAGACTGAACTAGATGTGTGATGTATCGGCGGTCTAATGCAGACGTGTGGCTGATTCTGGACAAGCTGAGTTTCCTCTCCAGGGCCCAGAATATCCCAGGGTGATCTTGAGAGGAAATCCAAAATGGTTTGGCCCGAAGCTCCCGCTTGTTGCGTCAGCTAAGAAGCCGCTCTTGCGAAACTCTGAGTTGTAGTAGTAAATGTTCTTAACAGATGGACTGGGTGATATATTGTTATAGAGGTTCCAGCACTGCGGTCATCATTTCCATGGCTGCTGCTCCTGCTTAGTAAAGGCATCCTTTGGAATTAGTGGTTCCGTGTGATGGTGAGCAGATTGTGAGCTCAATTTCTTTCTTGATTCCGGTCCTCCCAATGCATGTTAAAACTGCTGGAGAAGATCTCTGATGGCTTCCTAACTGAAGCAGCACCATCCCCATAAATATCTCCTAAGCACTGCAGCAGAGTTCAGTTGCCTTAGCCAACATTAAAAAAAAATTCCAAAGCAGAAATAGTTTTTGGTCTCGGAAATCATATTATAGATACAACAGACTAATAGATGAAGATGGCTGGCTGGTAGCCCCAATAAGGAAGTGTTATATAAAACTGTAGTAAAATCAATTGATCTTGGCTAAAGTCAGACCTAAAAATGCTTATCAGAAAGCGATTTCTATTTCCAGTGGTTCATTTAACTGTACGTGGAACAGGTACAGGTGTCTGCGTACTTTTGCCTTCCACCTCACTGGCCCTCCCTTTGAATAGTGTGCATGTGAGGATGCTCACTTCAGGGCTTTTCAGCATTACCTGGGAGCAGGTTGCAATGAAAGGTAGAGTAGTTGCATATAAAATCATGTGCCTTTGAAGACGGTGGAGGTTTGCGTCGGAAACCATATCTTGATGGCAACATGAATAGGGAAAGCGGAGGAACAGCTCCTTTCCACTGATCTGCATTGAAGAAGAGTTGTGGTATCCTTTTGTGTACATCGGTTTAGTTTAAGTCAAGGTTGTATTAAGCTCAGCAGCGGGCAAGACAGCGCAGTACCGTGTACACATGTGAAACAGTTGTGTATTCCCCGATGTCCCAGTTTTGCAGGGCCTTGAAGTCATCTGCTTTTGTTGCGATATCAGTCAAAGCAGATTATCATGCCCTTACTTGGCCATTCTTTTTTCAAAGACAAGTTCCTCCATCTGAGGCTGTTAATGTGTGTTCCTGGATAGAAAGGATAGTGGGCTAGGTATCAATGGGTGACCATGGGGTGAATGGATGAGTCTTCATTGTCCATTGAGCACCTGGTAGAGCAAACTATATTTTGCTATGACTAATGTCCCAACAGCTGCCCGGCAGTGGTAACATTTCTTTTTGTGATGGACATAGTGGACTGGAGTATGTTCAAAAACAGATGCTCCATTTCACAGCTTGTTTATGTGGTGTGTGCACATACATGTGCAGATCAATGTGAAGTCCTCTGCGCTAAAGGATTGTTGTAAGCATTGAGTGTCAGGGCTAGTCATGCGTCTGAGAATCCAGCCAGTTGTTGCATAAAATGCAAGATGCAGTTATTGGGCGTTCACATACAGACAAACCTTTTGAAGCATAGACCAGCGTAGGTTCCCTCACTCAACAGTGGGTTGACAAACTTCGTAATTTATGGCTGTACAACTTCAGGAACCCAGCTCACTGGAAAGCAGGTCTGCTTCCATGCCAGTGCTTTGGTGTCAAGTGACCTTTCTGTAAACTTGTTCCCTTCATAATAAAAATGAACATTTGAAATGTATTTCGGTTTCTCTTAGGCTTTAGGAATTCGTGTAATTCCCACTAATGTATTGTTTCGGTGTTCATGGTCATTACCAATACTTAAAAGTACTAAAAGTACAAATTCAAACTAATAACTCATCTTCTAGTGGGAGGATCATCAGATTTTAAATAAATTCGTTTACATTCAGTGACATCCTAGCACATCCATAACCACCGCAAGACAGTTAGTTACCTTCTGTGTCCCTGTGTTAGACTGAGGGCCATGATAGGAGCCACTTCCACAGAAATCGGTATATCTGTTCTGCTCCAAACAACTGAAGAGCGGGGTGCCATTTAGCACTATTTATAACCGCACTGTACGAACTGTGGGTGTATACATTGACTAATGTAATTACCAACAGGGCACCAGGCATGAGGGGCTCACAAGGTTTTTTATTTTAAGATCCCTCTGGGTCCAGCAACATGTGTGCTGTTAGTTTGGTGGTACTGTGTGTGTGTGTGTGTGTGTGTGCGTCTATGGGGGGGTTCAAATGTTAGAACTGGAAACTAGTGAGTTACTTTTTGAAAGTTGCAAGTGATGGGGCTGTTTTGTTTTCATGATGGTGATATTGGTTTGGGATTGATATAGCAATGGATGGTGCATAGTCAGAGATTTTTATTCTATTACTGCAAGACTGTGGTTCTTTACATTGATAAAGCACAGCGAGCCTCAAAGCCTTTCTAATTGTTTGAAGCTTGATTATAGTTTTTTTTTTCCAAATGCACCTCTAAACCTTTACCAGGCTAGTGTTATACTGCCATTGTGTAGACCCACAACTATGTTTTAGTTGCTTCCCGAAGAGCAGTTGGGCATCAGAAGATCCTGATCAAATAAATAAAGCGCTGTTTTGTTTTTGTGAAAGGTGAGCAGGTTGGCAGCAGAGTGGTTATTATAGAGTTTGAGGCCTTTAAGTATGAATTTAGCTGGCCTCATTCGTGTGCATAAGGAGGGCATTATAGCTTGTTTTGCGAGCACAGAGTGAATAATAAGATGCCAGTGCAAAACTCTTTAATGTATGATGGGGCACCAAGCCGAAGGGGCCTTAATGAATTGAGGGAAAGGGCATCAAATGATATATTTCTAGGTCTGGCTTGGCAGTGTAGATATATGCATACTTATTGTTACCGGTTCCCTAAAGTATACACAGTGGGGCTTTGCTTCATCCTGAGGAGCACCACTTTCTCGTCTCATGCTGTTGCCTATTTAGAGTATCATTCTGTGGTGGACCTGGCCCTTTTTGCAGGGTTATCCCCAAATGTATTGCATTTTTCCTCCTCTGACCTTCTATTTGTTGGCTCTAGGACTCTGGGGACTTTACTACTGCTAACCAGTGCCAGAGTACATATGCTCTCTCCCTAAAATGTAATGGTATTTGGTTTCTCCATGATTGGCATCTTTGATTTACTAGCAAGCCCCTAATACGGTGCACCAGGTGTGCCCAGAGTCTGTAAATCAAATGCTACTAGTAGATCTGCAGCACTGATTGTTTATTTCGATCTCTGCGGATCATAAAAGTACACCATCAACAAAAGGGAAAAAGTACTATATGGAACTTTTTCCCTTTTGCACAAACACAAATGCACTTTGATTGAACTGTCTTGCTGTGATTGTAACTAGGCTGTGACTGTTTATTTATATTGAAATATTTCATTTGTATTGTGTTTGTAATTGTCTTGTTTTATGGTGTACTTTTATGATCCGCAGAGATCGAAATAAAGTCTCTTTGATTGATTGTACCACCCACATGAGTAGCCCTGCAAACATGCCTCAGACCTGCCACTGCAGTGTTTGTGTGTGCAATTTTAAACTGCCATTTCGACCTTGCAAGCGCACCCACTTGCCAGGCCCAAACTTTCCTTTTTCTACATGTAAGGCACCCGTAAGGTAGGCCCAGAGTAGCCTATTGGGAAGGGTGCAGTGTATGTAAAGGGTAGGACATGTACTGTTGTGTTTTACATGTCCTGGTAGTGAAATACTGCTAAATTTGTTTTTCATTAGAGCAAGGCCTGTCTTGACAATAGGTTAGCATTGGAGCTACTTTGTAACATTTTACAAGTGTATCTTCCAATTTGGAGCTGATAAAAAAATGTGAGTTTGATGTCTCTGGACTCACAATTTAAAAATACATATTTTATTGAAGTTGGTTTTGAAGTTGCAGGTCTGAAAATGCCACTTTTAGAAAGCCTACTCTGTGTTTCACCTTTGACTGATTATGTTGCTGTGAAAAAGCCTCGATGGGCACTCAGTAAACATTGGAAGACGCTAAAATAAAGATGGAAGGTGAAAGGATGCTGTCTCAACAGTGTTTTAATGAAATTGGAAAAGTGTTTCAAAATAATGATTACTATGAGTGCCACAAGATTACATTGGATAATACTGGAAGAAATGGATAAAAGGAGGGAAGCTTTCCCACATTCGCAATGCGGCAGGTGGGGCGCGATCAAGTGCCCCAGGATACTTCGATTATATAGGCTGTGCCTTGGGACGGTACACAGCACCTGTTTCGCACGCATTAATGGACGACAAAAAATTTGAAGAACGAGTTTACATAAGGGAAGGAGTGCATTCTCTATTAATAATTTTTCCACTTTTAGAAAGTTGGCATTTTCTTACTTTTACCATTCTGTGCCTCTGCTTGTCTATGAATACACGTTTGGGTCAAGATGACAGTTTGGCTTTTTGTGCATTCACTCTAGACAGTAACACAAAGGGAGCTGAGGTGTGTCCTGCATATCCTTATGGGCCTTCCTGAAATAGAGTGGTGGAAGGAGTTGACACTGACACCTGAATAGGGCTGTGTCTGTCCTCACACAAAGAAGTCTCCAGCTCCTGTGGTGTCTGGAGTGAGGGCAGGGAAAGGCAGGGTCTTGTGCATTAAAAATAATTTTCTTTTGAGTTTGCCTTCTTCAAAGGCTGAAATGGGTATACGTACTGGACCTGTGACACCATATACTCAGAACACTTCTGGACTGAGGACATTCTGCCAGGAAGAAGAGCTGGATTGCTGTCAGGAGGGACTGCCACTTTGCTGTTTGCTTTGTTGTGTTGGCCTGCTGGTTTCTGCATCTGTCCTGGGAGTGAAAGGACTGGACTTTGCTTTTAACATCCTGCTTCCAAGGTTCTCTAGGGCTTGAGTTGAGCTTGCCTCTTGTTAAGAAGTCTCAGGGGCCATCAAAGACTTCATCTGCAATCACCTGGACTCTGCTGCTGTGAGTCTTACTCTGCCAAGTGGTGCCAAATCCAGTTCCTGGGCCACTGGAAGTGAGTTCTTGTGAAATAAAGGAGAAAATCCATGCATCAACTCCCAAGCTTTTCGTCTCGGTGCGTCCGAAGAACCGCTGCTGTGTGAGTCTCTTGCACTGCATCACTGAAGTTCGTGACACATCACCCTGACTCTGACGCAGTGCCTGCTTCAGCGCTGTGGAATCGATGCAGTGCGAATTCACTTTGACGCATCGTCCCTGGGCATCGATTTCTGTATTGAGACCACACCGCAGTATGGAACTGAGGTATCGTTCCCGCAAACGACGCATGACCGCCCCTGCCTAGCAGTAAGGAACAGACGCACCACCTGCTTTTTCGAGGCCACACCTTCCCTGCACCTCGCATCGTCTTTGATTTTGATGCATCTAAGGTACATTAAGTGCAACCATTGATTTTTAAGAACTACAACTTTATTTAATCTTTGAAAATGTATATCTTGATTTGTGTATGTTGGATTTTTGTTGTTTTGGTCTTGTTTTATTCAGATAAATATTGGCTTTTTTTCTAAACTAGATTGGAGTCCTTTTGTAGTGTTTTCAGTGTATGTGTATTTGTGTATATACAAATACTTTGCACATTGCCTCTGGGATAAGCCTTACTGCTCTGTGCCTAGCTACCAAGGGGTGCGCAGGGGTTATTTTAGGTGTGTAACTTACCCTGACTAGAGTGAGGGTCCCTACTTAGACAGGGTGCAAACCACTGCCAACCAGAGACCCCATTTCTAACATTCTGCCTTCAAGAAAGTGTTTCCATTACAATTCCTTGACTATTTTACATCCAAAAACTAGAGTTAATCCTTGAGCCTTAATCTTGGTGTGTTCAGTTCATTTCCTACATGCGGTCCATGCATAATGCAATCCTATTTTTACTACTTTTTCCACAGCATTGTCAAAGCCATTCGGGCAGGCTTTATTGTGATAAACCGCAGTTGTACATGCAACATGTGTAACAACGTTTGTTACTGCCTTTTTTTGTAAATTTTTTAGCAGATTAAAGCAAGCAAGTCTAGGATTATTACTTTCTCAATAGTGTGATGCTAAGTTGGACAGTTTTATTTTTATGATGTTAAATTTTGAAGAAGGCATGTGGGTAGACTTTCTAATGTTCATTACAGTTGCCAAGATAAGCATACGTAAACAGATGAATAACCTTACACGGATTCCGATGTGCCAGAAGAGCATAAATCCTTCAGCTATGGTTTAGAACCCTGAAAAAAGGGTATGATTGGCCAGGGAGTTAAAGTTTAGATGAAGGTGAGATTGTGGTATGGGATATTAATCTGATTGATTTTCAGGCCATGGTTTGAGGGGCACAGTTTTTGTAATAATGCTGATGCCACTGTTTCCGTTCAAATAAGATTTGCTTCTTTACACCTAGCTTTTGATTTTGTTTTCCAAGGTGATGGAGGAGTAGTGCAAGGAGTTCAGGGTGATCCTTTAAAAATTGAGGTAGACTCGAGTTTCATCCTTGGAGGTGCAGCAGCGGACATGGATGTAACAAAGTCTGTGAGTGTGTGCAGCCTTGAGGTGCTCTTCGCTCTCCTGTGGTGTGTTGTATTGGAACCCTGAAGAACCATTGCACGAGGGATTTTTTTTTTAATCCCTCAGAAGACGGCATCACATGTCCTGGCTGTGGCTTACATGAGAATAAGGATAGTGGGACTCAAGTGTTGAAAGCAGCCAGTGGTTCATCGAGTACTGTTACCAGGCAATCGACATGCTCTATCATAGTTTGGATTGCTTCGGTTTGGGAAATCTAGGATGTTCGTGTAGAGTTGCTGTGTAGCTGTGGGCGGCCACTATGCCCTCAAAATATTTAGAAGAAAAGGAAAGGTTAGCATTTAAATAAGGTTTTGATGAGGAAAGCTTTAGCAATGGGGGTCTAGATTCTTCAGAGGTGGACATCTTGAAGCGTTGCAACGCTCGGGATGGAACCCGATTTAGTTTCAAAGCAGTTATTCGCGTTTTAAGTCTGTGGGAAATCAAATGTTGTTGAAAAGGTGATCCTGCACACATTATTACTTGTGATTGCGCGGTACCTATAAGCGGCGCGCAGTTTTAGCCCCCTCAGTCGGAATCCTCAAAGCTGAACCCGTGGCTACGGTCCTGAAGGCGCGCGCGCAGGCTGACGTGAGGACAAACGCCGTCATTCATAGGCGGGATGGAAATTGTCTCGATTGCTTCCATGTGCAGCTGGTTGCGCCTCTCGTCTTTCGTTGTCCCGGGCACCTCTTGAGGGCTGCCTTGGACAGATGGCGGAGGGTGGCCTAAGGCGCGGGAGCTCGTGAAGAGGTACATTCCCCTTGGCTTGATGCCAGCGTCCACCCTCCCCGAGCACTGGCGCGAACAGCTTAAACTGATTTATACATTAAGTATATAGCAGAGTCACGACGCCACGTCCTGAATAACTGGCATCGCATTTTACAAGGCTGTCGGGCTAAATTTGCAGACAGGAGGGGAGAGATAATGTACAGCTCGGCTTAATGTGCAAAATTGGCAATGAAAGTGGAGTATGTTGAACGATGTCGGTGCTTTGCACATGGCCCAGGCCGGGGTCTTGCTGTGTTTTACGATTGGGAGTTAGACTTTGATCCTTCCATGGCACGAGCAACTGCGAGCAGCAGCTGGTACCGTTTACAATTCTGTTTTCTCCCAAAAAACGCATGATGCTGGTCCTGGAAAGGAGCCGGAAGTAACACAGCAGCTTCCGAGGTTTTAAAACAATTGTATTGGTTTTATACAGTGAAACCATACAAAAGCATAGCCTTTGCAAACACGACGATGATCGCCGGAGCGACTAATGTCCTTATTTACACTCAGTTGTCTCCGCTAGATCGAGTGGGCGAGATACGTGTCGACCTTTATTTACTTGCCACCGTGCTGCGTCTCGTTCATAGTTTAGTCAATGCGAAAACCACACACCTTTCTTTCACTCGGAGATAAAGCTGTCCTACCAAGATATCCATATTTTCTTAAATTTCTTGGGCGTCCCTTTGCTGTCATTCTCAATTCTTTCAGCAGACATGAAGGGGCAGCCCTGCTCCTGACCTATATCCCGTCGACTGACCATCAGCCTTGAACTTAACAACAACTGTTTTACCTGGGCAGTTCGAGGGCTTCCATGCATTCGGCACAGCCAGTGAGTGGAAGGGTTTGCAAGTGTAAGCAGTTGTCTCATTATGAGTATTGATTGGGGTGGGTTGAAATGCAGAACGGGCTGGTCACTCACTACACTCAGCTTAAAACCCAATGGAAGATTCAATGAGCAATGGTTTGGAAGATGCCATTGCCCTTATTTGGTCGTTGACTAATTGAGAACTAAGCCGAAACAGTGGAGATGGCCATTACCTTCTAGCAGACTTTACATGATAACTCTTGTCTGTTTAGATTGTTGCTTAGCCTCCTACAATTTAAAGGTGAATTTGTTTCTCTGCCCTTTTGACTTATCAGTATATTTACTGACATCACTCCGCCCCTAGAACGTGACTCGCAGGCTGCTGGTGTCTCTAAGAGGATGTGTGTTCTTTGACCAGTACACTCAATTTTTTTCTGTCTTTGAGTCTTACCTCATAAACAAGGCCGGCTCTAGGGCGGTGCGACCGGTGCCACCGCACCGGGTGCTGGCTTCCTGGGGGCGCTGTGTTTGCAAGTTTATTATGTTTTTAAAACACCTGCTGCAGCGTTCCTTTCCTCCAGCAATTACCAGGCCTCACAAAAATGTCAAGATAACTCCTGTGATTAATTATCTTCCTGGAGAGAGATTTGCGTTTTGTATAGTTGAGGTTTTGACTTGTGAAGTTAGTGCAGAGGGTTAATATGCCTGCTGCAAAGAACGTGTACCAAGTAGATTACAGAGTGCATATAATGTAAACAGATCAACAGGTTACTGCTTTTAAAAGAGACATCCTTTTGTTACTTGCAATTTATAACTTAAAGTCCTAATATAGAACAGTGAGCTATTGACTTTCATCATAGAACTGCATACACATGGCAAAGTATAAATTAGGACATTGATTAATGTTGCAAAAAGGGTTAATTTGGCTAGAAATCGATTCTTATTATTAAAGAAAACTCCTAACTATGCTGTTTCTTTTTCGACTCTGAGTTTGTGCTTCTCCACACCAAGCACTCTTAAACTATAATGCCTACCAGTATGGATGACATGTCTCCTACACTTTTAGTCCTTTGGCTTATGTAACATTTCCTATACACTGATTTACACACGTATGATTGATTGTCTCTGTGTAATGTGTGTGTGATGCAAAGTGCTTTGACACCCTACACTGGTATGAGTGGCGCTTTACAACTAATTAAATGCATCTGAGAGAGAGTGGTTATGGAGACTTGGTCACTGGTGAAGGGTACTAGTGAGAGAATCCGTGGTGGAGTTGGTCATTGGGGGGGCGCCAACAAACATTGTCGTACCAGGCGCCACCAGCGCTAAAGCCAGCCCTGCTCATAAATTATACTTTTCATTCATTGGTCTAGTGAATAGTTTGATAGTCTCCTAATATCTTGAGTCCTATATCTAGCAAACATCACTTTCTTTCCTAAGACTAAAGTTTCATTGTTCTATTATGGTTTGCAGAATGATTGCTAATGAACTGTAGTATAAGTATTTTTTGGGGTGGGAGTAAATACCCGACCACTTAAAATGTAATCTTGATTACTCTGTCATAAGAAGGGAAACAAACAATGGCCCAACACACAGGAGGAAACTCCTGCACATAGTCATTGTTATTTCGCCTTTTAGAAACACCTCCACTTTAGAGGGTTGGTTTCTGAAAAGCAAAATGAAATTCTTCGATGGATGAGAAAACGTAGTTCCCAATCGGCATTATAGCAGGTGTCCTGCAGACACCGAGACACAGGCAGGTGGGAAATAAATCTCTAAATGCAGCAGGTTGGGGGTGGACCACCATTCAAACTTAAAATGATCATCTGGAGTACCACCCTGAAAGACTTATGAAAGAAAACAAAAGTAGCATCCTATGATGTAAAAACGAAAGTAACTGGTATGTTTTTTGGTTCCAGTAATGCTATTTGGTGCTCTGGTGACACTTACAAATTGCTCAATCTTCACACTCTGGGCTTATAATGTGAAAGCAGCGCCTCAAAGGCATCATAGGAAAGCAGTGCACTCTTACGGGTTTTAGCCCTCTACATCCAAGTAAACATATTTTCTTGTCCATGTAATATTTGATCATTGACTCCCTGTTAAAAGCCATCTCTAACCTATTCTTCCTTTTTGCCAATTCCTTTCAAAATACTGAACAGAACAGCTATCTTTTGAACTTCTGACAACCAGCATCTGTGCTTCCTCAGACATCAAGGGAGTGATTTCTGTCCATTAGCTGCAAATGTACTGCTCTGTACAGGGCCCCGGATACAGGGGCCTCTGTTGCTGTTATCACAGTGGCAAAAGTGGCCTGTTGCAGATAATTGGACTTGCCAGCTGCTGGGTAAATGCCATTTGTTGTGTAGTTTCTCCCCTCATTTGTAAGGTTACAATATGTGAGCGACCCAACGTAAGCTGCACGTTCTGATACACCTCCTGCATGGTCTTTGCTTATGATTAAAACATAATTACGTGTATTTGTAAAGCGCACATTCACCCCCAAAAGGGCATCTTGGCGCTGAATAACAGATGTTTATTTAACTAACAGATGGACGAATGACTGAGTCGTTTGTCCTCATTCACATTTCTGCTGGATAACAAACACTAATGTAGCTAACTGGGCTGCAAGGATGTGGACGTGCCTGGGTCTTCGATTTTATTATTGTCGGTTTGCCGCAACCTTTAGGACTTTATTTAAATCATGGCAGAGGCAGGTGGAATGCTCCCTCTGCCAAATTACCAGCTAATGCAAGGCCGTGGTGAAGGGGGAAATCGTGCAACCAGGTGGTGATATTCTTGCTTCTGTGATTGCCAGCACAGTCCCAAACATCTGCCTTGAAAGGCTTTACTGGTAATATTCAGCACCTGATTTTTAAATGGCCTAGCGGGGCAGGAAGAGGGTGGTGGTTCCCGCCAACATAGAGCTAGCACCAGCCACATTAAACCATCCCTGGATTTCTGAAATCCGTGGGGATGCTCTGAGCCCTGGAGAGTGGGAGATGGCTCCAATCACACCCTCACCCTAAGGCTGTATCGTAATCCCTGGTGTTATCTTCCCAGCTGTATTGGCAAGGAAATCCCCAGGTTTCCCAGTTTGATAGGGAGTGTGTGTGCATTCCTTGAAATGGAATCCTAGGGATTTGCCAAAGTGTCCAATCGATTCATCCAGCTCGAACACATTCCCTGTGGTCCTGGGATCTCTGCCTTTCGCAGTTCTCCCCAGGCGGCCCTATTAGGCCAAGGCTGTTACCATTGCCAGCTGTGGTGTAGAGAATGGCACAGTGATGGTGGTGATTTTGGCCTGGGCAGAGGTGGTGTCTCCGAGCAGATCTAATTTGAGGCTTTCAAAAAGTGCCCAAGATAATTCATGGCTTCTGTCTCTCGCTTTCTGGCTGTCTCTCTCGCTGTTCTAATGCGTGGTTTTGGTACAGGGTTAATTGAAACTGCAACACCTTCAGTCCACATCACGCCCACTTACTTGTGATATTTAGTGTATGGAACAGTGCTGTTCCTTTCCTTTCTATTAAAACAAAGCTTCCGAAGTATTCCAGTGTCTGTTGCCCTAGGCACAGTTGCTGAAGATAAAGATGAGAAAGGTTGGTTACTTTCTACCACCTTCCTTCCTTCTAAATTCTAGAAGCACATGCCCCCAACCCTTCGTTTGGACATTCATATTTTGTGTGATATGTTTTAATAGTACCACTCTCCTCTACCCTTTTCCCTCATTGGGGATATTATACCTTTGATGTCTATGGATTTTTTTTCACTCATCTGTGAAGGATCTGAAAAGAAAGCAGCATTGTCAAAGCCAATTGGTTTCGCCTATGTGAGACCTATTGGCGTTGGCAATGTTTTTTAAAGATGCTGCACAGAAGCGCAAGCTGCTGTGCATCATGACTCGAAGTTAATAAAACAGTGCTATGTGCGGCCAGCGCTGACCGTGTTATAGCACTTTTTTGTTTTGTTTACTTTAAGCCATGTTGCACAGCAGCCAACGCTGCTGTGCAACATCTTTTACTGCGTGAGCTATTTGGATTTGTTAATGCTTTCTAAAGATGTTGCACTGCAGCATGAGCTGATGTGCAACATGACTCACATGCCGAAAAACCAAACATGAATGTGTCCTTGTGTAATGTAACTGGTACTTATGTAAAGCGCTCCAGTACCTTCAGGTAGAGTTGGCGCTATATGAACCTGCAAAAAAAAAAAGCAACAAGATGGAGGAGGGTAGCAAATAAGGCGAAGGTGAGTGGATTAAAGAGAAATGCAGGGTTGGGTGGGTGCTGAAAAATAAGAGTATCAGAAAGCAGTATTTGATCCATGCTCCAGGGCAAGGATAAGAAGACTGAAGCCCAGGAAGAAGCCGGAGACAAGGAGGAGGCGCCAAGAGGTGTGCAGGCGAAACCTAAAAGGCCCTTGAGGTTCATCATTCTTATAAAGAAGGTAGGTCACTGGCCGATCGTGAAATTAAGAACATCATTAAATATCAACGCCTCCTTAAAAGCCTAAGATTTACATTTTAAAATGTCTGATTCGTCCGGTATATCCACTGAATACCCTAGTCACTCAGTCTAATATTTTTCTGAAGATGATCATTGGTCAAGACTGAGTGGACTTCGCTGACATTTAGAGAGGAAATACAAACTTAGCTGTCGTTTTAGTTAGGAGGGAATCCATTTCACTGTTGCCGGGTTATAACAGCGTGACGTGGTCACTTAAAGATGGATGAATTTTACTCTTGATTGGATGTTTTCATTTATGATTAATCTGATAGTCAATCTAATCTTCCAGACAAGCGAGGTCTGGTGCAAACGGTACGATACAATTGTGACTTTACTCTGGAGTGTACGTTGAGGAGTCTTGGGGGAATATCACATGGAAAGTTAACTACATGTGCCATACAATCATTATGAATTGCGAAATATTAGATTACCTAAAAAAAGTTCACCTTTTAACATTGAAATAAGGTAAAAACTGGGTAATAGTTGGCATTTTGCACCAACGTTACAGATGATCCATGAATGTTCCAAGTGATTTGGGCGGTTAGAAGGATTCCAAGTAGCTGCTGGTGATTCCGGGTAGTTGCCAGCATTGCCCTGGCTGTTGCGGACATGCTCTGTGGTATTGCTGACCTCTCTCTGAGTTCCAGCATTCGCGGAGTGTCACTGGCAATGCTAGGAAGCTTGACGCGTTGGACAATATGGGCTGTTGCATACTATGTCATTGAGCCCAGTTTCTACAGCTGATCTGATGTCCTGTTTGGTATTTCAGTTTTTTATTTTTAGCATTTATGCTCTCGCGGTGTTTCACGTCTGCTTCATTTTGAGTTTCATCGTCCATTTATGAAGTTCTGTACATGGCCTTTCGGTTCTTATTCTTTAAGTGAATTGGTTTATTTTTGTCCAAACTAGCAGTAAACTATTGGTTTGACATTTGTGCATGGTGTGTCAGACAGCACGTGCTGTTTTCTGCATCGTAGGGCAAGCATCAATCTGGGCCCTGTGGATTCTTTCATGATGTGGTCTCTAGCACATATTGGAAGCATTGGAAACCGAGCGAGTGCCAGATGGGTTTCAGCTGCGAACCTCGGGGTTTGTACAAAACAAGAAATCTCGAGTCCCAGCTTCAGCGCAATCATGTTAATAAGCCACAAACTTAACCGAAACGAGAAAAAACGTCTACTGAGTTCTTATTCCTTTAATTTGATTAGCTAAAGTCCGTTCCAAGTAACAGAAAACATGAGTCCCAAATGCAGTTGTTAGCAACCAAACAAAGGACCCAAAATAGTGCCATTCTGGGGCAGTGTATGGAAGAGGTCCTTTGCTTATCCTCGTGAGATGGAGCAGCTAGATTTCAGGAAAAAATCTACTTGTGTCCATAATTCTCATTCAGATTCTCTGAGGACATCTTGTATACAGGCTCCATGCCTTGTGGACCATTGTTTCACCCCATGTGAACACTCTGTGATGGACATGTCATCTTCAGACCTCTTACACTGAGGAAGACCATCTGGAACTAATGAGAGTAACATGAGATGTGTGGCTGCTTGTTGTATTGTAAGGCATACATTATCTGTCAATAAGGTGATTGTTGACATGTTGGTGAGTGTAATTTATTGAACGGTAGCTTTTGCATAGCGCACACTACACCTTTGTGGGGGCAGTGAAGCGCTTACTGATGCAGAAAGCGAGCTACACCATGTACGATGTGTGGTTAGAGTGGTATTGTTTTTGTTTTATGTTGTGAGGGAAGTATTTTCATGCTCTGAGGTGCAGTTATTGTGTTGTGGGCGCAATGCCTGGCAGTGTGATGGGTGAAGAGCATGTGAGAAATAGGCGCACACGTTCTAGTAAGGCCTAAAACTTGCATGGATTTCCAGTGTTTTGAATGTGCTTAGATAGATGAAAATTGTTTTGGCAGTCTGCAAAGTTGCTTTATTTGTTTATAACCTGCTTAATTTGGGGTATATGAAAAACAAATATATCCAGATTGGTGTAAGTTAAGTGTGTTTCTGTCATCTAGAGGATCACCACAGAAGTAGCAGATTGTTATATAAATCGCATTTAATCTGTTCCAGCTTCAGTCCAGACGGGCAAGAAGAAGAGCAGACCCCCACAGAGCAGTGTAGTCACCAGCAGGCGATGAAGCATGGAAGTGGCAAGGGCACGAGGAGACTATAGCGAGCAGGAGAGAAGAACTTCCATAGCACCTGGAAAGCCTGTCGCTGCAGTAGAACTCACTTGGCCTAATCGGATCACGCCTTGAGGCGATGCCATAGCAGTGGGGTTTCCGTTGGCGGCTTTTGAATCATCTGTAAAGTCAATGCGGAGGTACTTGAAAGATACAGACTCCCAGGCACGTCATGTCGCCTCCTGCCCTTAAGATGGCTGCTGCAGTGGGAGCCCCGTTCGAAATTGTAACTTGTCAGAACCACCAAACTCCGAGTCATTCCTTCATGGACATGGCTACGAGATTCATAACAGATTTATCTGAAATTAGGGTTTATGGCATAGCTGTGAGGTGCATAAGGAGCCCACCCAAAGCACGTGGTGCTATGCGTTTGGCTTTCTTTTTGAGAGTGGTGGCTCTATGGACAGTACTTCACGAAGGGAATAATGTGTTGACTGCTTATTAAACAGTAGTTTCCCCTAAATTAATTCACCTGAAAACCACATGGTCTTTAGGCTCGAGAGATTTTGGCCTGCTGGGTGAAAGTGCTGAGAACAAGAGGTGGGAGTACCCGGCGGCATGACGTAAGCCCCACTGTGGTTGGGGGCAAGGGGGATATGTGCATTCATGGTGGCTCTTTTGTATTCAGCAAATATTTTGAGATAGTTGGGTTCTAGCCACTGGTGTGTATTGAACAGGAAAGAATATCACTGTAGAGATCAGGACTCCTGGCGAGAACTATTGTTAGTGAGAAAGTGTTATTTAAATATAGCCATACTACTCTGGTAAATGTCTGTATTGTGAGACTTAGATGGGTGTGAGGCGGTAACTGCAATGCAAAGGGAGCGCAGTGTGTCACAGTTGCTGCATCGTTCTTCACTGTCAAAATGTTCTAATGCCTGCTGTTTGTGAGATGAATATCACCTAATCAGAAGTGAATGAACTGGCAGCCGCAGAAAAAACACACTTTGTGACGACCATTTAGATATTGTTTTAGCTTGCACTGTTGAGATTACCAAAGATCCCCTTGAGCCTCTGAATAGACCCACAAAGTGAAGGTCTTGCACTGTGTGCTCTGACAGAGCCATCCGTAAACCGAGTAACAATTCTGTCCTGGATCATGAGAAATGGCCAGCATCAGGCATATACAGCCACCCAACTAATGTGCCCAGTGAGTAGATGCTGTCTTACTGGAGGCAAAAGTGTTGCTACAAGTTGAATGTTAGCAAGTATTGATCACAAAGAATAGGGTAGAAGACATCCTTGCACATGGTGGCTCTGCCTGGATTGTAAAGGTGACACACAGCCTGGGGGTGCAGTGTCTGTCTAAAAGGGACTTTGGTCTCTGTGAGTACTTGGTGAAATCGATGAGTTGATATTTAAGGACAAAGTAATGTAGTTACAAAAAAGGAAAAGCAGATATTCGTGGGCAGAACTGTGTTGTTAGAAAATGAGTTTTTGGAGGGTGAATTGATTCATTTAAGCAAACAACCTTAAAGCAAAATGAGTGTATTGAGAAAAACGAAAAGCTGACTTATGAGGACAAATGTGCCTGCAACTCTTAAATGGAAAAAAAAGAGGTTGACAGATGGACACTCGCATTAAATCATAACAAGCTATCTTACACAATAGATCTTCACACAGTTCATCATCCCAATGCCCTTTTGGATTCTATCCAAGGCCCCTCCATAGGTGCAGCAATACACATCACATGATACCATAAAACAGCTTACTATCAATTTCCCCTATGCTGCATTTCTCAACACAGAACTATAGCTACAAAGATCTGCACTTCCAACATCACACCAAATACTCACCACTTAAGTATGCAAAGTCATTAAAAAAAAAAGTAGTAACCCATATCTAAGATGACAAATAATTGAAAACCCATTTGATGAAACAAATTTAAATAGAAAATAAACCCATTAAGGGTTAAAAAATGTTCATTTACAAAACAAATGATTAAAAGGAAAAAATTGGAATACATATCAAATCGAGAAAGGGGTAAGACGAGTAATAAGGATACAAAAGTGGACTCCCCAAAAAATAGAAAAAGGAGGAGCATGAAATATGGGAAAATAAATTATTTTTGAAAATGAGGAAAGGATATAGAGAAAAGGGAGTGACGACATGGAGTTAAAATAGCAGTTAAAATAGAGCTGAGGGAGAAGGGGTAGCCCTCCTCGAACAGCATATTTTTAAAAAGTCAAACTTAAGCAAGTGTCAGAATGTGGATAGTAGCAAAAGGAGCTACGTACTCTTTTATTAAAACAATCACATGGAACTTAAGCTCAAGATGAATGGCATTTGCTACTTAACAAAGAGCATGCACATGGCAATTTTGAAAAGGGCAATTGGTGAATACATTTCCCCCAAATGGTAAATACAATTCATCTTAAAATTTGCAAAACTCATAATATAGAATGTTTTTCTCTGAAATCACATACACCCTCCACAACAAATTTTCGAAATATATTTTAATCCGATAATTGAGTGATAAATCATGCATAGCTTGTCGCGTATTGCTAATGTCATGTCCATTGTGAAAGAGGGCAGCTGCTCCTGTGACTAGACATTTTATAGTGTTAGCTATAGTATTAAAATTAGCTTTCGAACTAGTGGTGTATAAGTGGCTGCCTTGATTACAATGAACACGTTAATCTGACCCGCTTGCAAAGATTTTTGGGTTTGAGAACAGTTTTTAGGTCGAGCCTAGCGCAGCGCGCATGTGCCGCTCTATGGGAGGCTTCTTGTGAGGGCTCAAAACTTCCCCGAGACTTCTCCGTGTCGGTCTGGCAACTCCCACACATTCCATTGGCCTTTGTGTGTGGCTTTCAATAATGAAAGCACGCAACTGGCTAAAGACGGGTGCATGTCCCGCCTTTTCTCTAAACGTTCACTCCCACGGCGTTTGGGTCTCGGGAGCGAGCAGCGGCGCGCAGGGTGGCAGCTGCATTCCTTACATTCCTTGCAGCGCGCGCACCACTCGCAGGCTTGTTTCCCATCCACACAATTACAGTAATTCATGGCCTCGCTTCATTTCTGGTCAGAGGCTCCACTCTGAGACCCCAGAAGGGGGCGGGCGGACGGACGGCGGGTTTCCCACCACGCCCCTGCTCTGCCCTGGAGCGGTACCCGTGCACTTTCAGTTATCGCTTTGAGTTGGCAGCGGGTCGGCGCTGTGTGCGCGGCTAAGGAGAAGCGCTGTTTGTCACCTGGGAAGGACACCGCTCGTGCCCTGTCCCTGTGGGTATCCTCCCGAGGTGCTCGAGGCAGATGGTATGAGGCTTCTGCGGCGGCAGTCCCCCTGCCTGAGGCGAAGGAACGAGGGGTCCAGGCAGGTGTTGGGACAACAAAAGGGGGCGACATGGAGGCCAGGCTGCTGCTGGTGGCTGCTCTCTGCTGCGAGTACAGCCTGATCACACCCGGCTGCTGCACCATGAGGCCCAACGGTGAGACCCGCTCTGCTGTTCCCTCCGCCATAGGCATCCGACGGCCCCTTTGTTCAGTAGCCTCCGGCGCTGGCTGTGTGTGAGCCAGGCAAAAAGTTGTCCACAGGAGACTGGGCACACTTCCCTTCTCTGTAGTTCTCAGTAGTTGGTGCATATTATGTATGTAGTTGGTAATTCTGCCCGTTTCTGCAAGTGTACACTTGGAAGTAGTTTTGACAGATTGTATTTTTGGAATCTTTTAACTGCCTGTGGTATTTCAACATTTATTTTTGAAAGAGGGGCAAAACGGCCTTCTACGAGTTGTGGGATTTGTTTTGCCTTTTTGCATGCAGACGATGACAGTGAAAGAGCGGTCACCCCCCAAACACCGAAGCAATATCGCCTGTTGTTGCTTCAGGGAACCCGTCTGGAGTCCCAGATTTTTTTATATATATATATGTATATATATATCTATCCTTTAATCATACTCATCGGTTACGGCAGCATTTGCTTGGCTATTTATTTGAGTGGGGTTGCAGGATAATGTGATGTATGTCCATTGATAGGAAAATACAGCTCTGCCTTTACCTGTTCCCTGCTGATGGTGCATATGTTTGGAACTACTTCATTCTCTATGGCACATCTCATTGTGTTCTTGAAAAACACAACATATTAGCTCTCCGACCGCGAGGATCCACAGAAGATACTTTCTAGAGTTTGGCACCAGAAGTTAATGTTCTAGAGGAAAAATATTTCATCCCATTTAGACTCCCTTAAGTCCAGGGGGCATGTATGCTACTTTGTAAGACCCACGGACCAACTCATAGTTGGATTTCTTTTTCACATGATTCTAATTTATAAGTGACCAGAAGTTTTACAATATACCTGAAACTGGCTTCCATCTAAATGCCTTCCTCAGCATCTCAAGCTCTCATACATCTGTCCTTAAACAAGACCCCCAGCAGTTTACACCCAGACCTTTCTGTGGCCTTAAGGGTTTGTTGGTTTGTTTTCTGTCCTATCATATGTACTGCATCCTCTGGTCTGGGGAATTTGCATGAAAACCTCCTCCTTTTATAGCCATCCACTAAATCTTCATGTGGTCCCTATAGTTTGGCGAATTGAATTGCAGGTCTGTCCTCAAACTTCAGGATAACATCAGCCAAGGTTTCTGCATCCCATCTTTTTTATCATAGAATTTTCTATAGAAGCTGTATAAGTTTTTACCATGTTAGTAAAAGAATTGTATCTGTTCTATGTTGTCTCAGAAAAAGGAAACTGAGCACCCATGCCTTACCTCTCATGCAATTGCAATTTAACTTTATGCAATCCTAAACTGTGTTCATTCCAAGACTAATCAGTCCTGTTTTTAGGTCTGGCGTTAGACAAGATCTTTTGAATTTATAAAAATATGTATAATATACTTACATATTGGGGGCTTTCAGCCACCTCCCTTCATCCATTGGTCTGTTGTTTTATCATACACATTTTGCTTCCGCCCACTACAGCATACAGGATGGGGCAATGGGTCAGCCTGCTTAAAATAAAACTTAAGTGTTTCTTTTGTTTTTAATAAGGAATCGCTTGCTACCCTGTAACATCTCACTTTGACATTGAATATTTTTACAGCACCATAACGTTAAAAACGCTCTCTAGAAAGGGGTTCGTTCTAGCTGTGCGCTAATCCAGCCTATTTATTATGTGACTGTTTGACCTCTGATCACAGCAGGATAGTTCTAAAATGTTGAGTGTGTGGGCATGCTAATAGGCGATAATCTGCTGCATGGCTAAACTAATAAGGTCCCTAAGGCGAGACCTATTGGCTATGCCAATGCTTGTTTATCTTGCATTCTAGTCTTATAGAGGATCAGACTATGTCAGGGGAGAGTGGAATGCAAACATGAGGGCAAATACACTTTTTTCTTGTACTAAGCAGAATCCCCTTTTTGTGGTTGTGTACTGAGGCACCCCAGGCACTGTTATCTGAAAGCGAGCTTGTGGAATATGCAAGTTTGAAAGTTATATCTACCAACAGCAGAGCAGTGATGGATGGAGTCAACATCCAAATGCATGGCAAATATCTTCATAAAATGGCTTGTATCAAAGCAATTGAGACTCCTACATAATGCATTTTTTATATAATTTATAATTCCACGTAAATATGGTGAAATGTAGAGTACTCTATGGTTTGGGGTGCAATAAAGGGATATTACAGGGGTTGTGGGGCTTAGATTAAGGATGTGATATGCTCCCAGTGGGAACTGCCGTTTACCTCTGGCGAGGCGTGTACAATCAATTACTTATGTAACCGGGGTTAAGGTTTGTAGGATTGGTCGAAAAATTGTATTGTTTGGTGTTAGTGAAAGTCTGTATTAAGTGATTTTTTTAAAATAAAAAAGTTAACCAGCTCCACCCATATTGTTACACTAAATTGCTGTAAGTATCTGCCCTGTAAGTGTAATTGTTACTTGTTAGCATCAACCAGTGTTGCTTTTTATCTCTCACTTTTTTCCCCCTAGAAGTACTTTGACGCTTCTCTGTTGATATTGTTAATATACTGCCGGTTAAAAATGGAGCGCAGATTGAACTAACTCTGTTGCTTTGCTAGTATTAACCTCAGTCTTTTATATGGTTATTAAAGCAAGCAGAAACGTCACAAAATGTAGAAATCATGTGCAAAACAGGCACAAATACCAGTCCCACACAATTACTCCCCATTTTTTTTTGCTTCTCTCCCCACTGTGAAGCAAACTTCAACACAGATGTAATTTGCGTCACAACTTTTTTGCGCATGCCTTTTGCTTTGGTCTCTAAACGTGAGGCGCTTGTACTCTAGAAGGTTAAAAAAATAAATAAATAAGCAGTATTCTGGCCCAGGGGGCGCAAGCCCTGTGATAAGCAAAAATGCTCGGAAAGATAGCCCTGGCCTAGCTGAAAGAAAAGGGGCCTTAGTGTGTGCAGTTAAGGAGCAGGGAGCGGGAGCGCAGCAGTGTTGGACCACACACGAATAAGACTGCGTAAAGAGGCCCTCCAACATATCTAACGTTCGGTGTCAACTAAGACCATTTTTTGTTTAGGCTGGTTCTGTAAAGCTTCGTATGTTTATTATGTCCCTTTTATCTTTCCCATGTGGCCAAAAAACTGCAAATGAAATTCCACTTTAGGGAAAGGCAGATTTCCCTAGAGTCAATCGGTTCCGTTCAAAGAACATTAACAAATCTAGAAAGCCTCCCGCTCCGTCCCACCTTCCGCTGAAGGAGCTGGCTTGTAACTGAACCTCTGTCGGGCCCAAAGGCCCTTTTCATAGCCCTTCCTTTACACTCCGTGTGCCCACGGAATGAAGGGGCAGGCGGTGGGATTTCGGTCCAGCTTCCGGTTTCCCGTGAATTGTGAAGGTAGAGTTCAGAGACGAGATTAGATCTGCCGCGTTCAGACACGTAGGCCGGCGACGGGGCAGGTGAGTGCGCCAGCTCGCACATCCTGCCTTCCTGCGCGCCTGTTTGGATAGCTGCAGTGGCCGAGGCTTCAGTTTCCCCCCTTTCTGCTGCCAGCAGTATTTAATCCCTATTACTGGAGGGCAGTGTCCAGTAGTCCTTTTATGCATGAGAGCCGGGGTCTAAATAGTCCTGCAAGGGTTTGTTTCCTAGTGTACTACAAAACACAGGGTAAGACCGTGTATTGGGAGGGAGGGGGGCAAGCCAAATCGAGACCAAATTTGTGTGTGTAAAAGGCCGCTTTATTGAAACAGGTGCATATCACAATATAAACACTGGCAACTGCCTTACAAAACTAAAACCTCACTCTACATCAAATAACTGATCCCCCGCTCCCCCCTCCACCCCTACGATTCCCTCATCCGATCCCCCACCCTGCCGTTAACATAAAAACATTACATAACAACAACATTACACAGTATTGCAGTTAAAAATCATGCCCTCCAATGAAACCCAAATCCCCTACCTGCCTTTCCGCAACTGTAACTACCAAACGTCTACTCTAAACTTAGCCTACCTGTCTACCCTTTCCCTTTCCCTGCCCCTGCTCACAAGCTTCCAACACTTAACCAAAAACTTCTGCCAACCCTGGCCAACTTTTAAAAACCCCGCTTGCACCTGTTCCAAGCGACAATTGTACAATTAGCGTACCCCTATGCACCTGTCTCCAACAAAACTTAGCCGAAAGGGGTTGAAAAAATAGACCCTTAACAAAACCCCGAAGCATACCTATTTTAGGGTGGGAGGGAGGGCAAAAACACTATCTACTCTACCCTGCTCCCAGCCACCAGGTCACCAAACCTAAAATGGTGGCTGGGAGAGCGCCGAGGGAGGATTTATACCCTATTGGGCTACAATTGGGCTATTCCCAAAATAGCCCAAATGTGCAAAATGGCCGCTAATCGGCCGGCTCTTCCCAATCTGCCATGGGGCCGCTTTATTGAAACAGGTGCATATCACAATAAAAACACTGGCAACTGCCTTACAAAACTAAAACCTCACTAATACATCAAATTACTGATCCACTCATCCAATCCCCCACCCTGCCATTAACATAATAACATTACATAACAACATTACACAGTATTGCAGTTAAAAATCATGCCCTCCAATGAAACCCAAATCCCCTACCTGCCTTTCCGCAACTGTAACTACCAAACCGCTACTACCAGGGGAAAGAACTCCAAAAATGCAATACTCCTACCCCCCTCCCCCCATTCTGCTGGCCACTGCTCTGCACACCATTTCCCCTGCCAGAAAAGTCCAAAGCCTTTGCTGCCTGCCGCGTCTGAAAAAATATGCATATCCCAGACCATGTCACCCTCCCTCGCCAAAGGAATGCCATTAAACTCCCGCAAGAAGAACCTCCACATCCTCAGGTCTTCTTTCACACCAGCTGACAGTCGCACATGGTGGTGTGGTGGTCTCTGTCCCATGAGTGCCCTGCCTAGCCGTCTACAAAATGTCCTCCCTACTCTTACTACCCTGCAAGCAAAGTTGAGATGTCCCAGCAGCACTTGAATCTCCCTCACTGTGACCTTGTCCCGCACCAGCATTGCAGTCAGCAGCCCCAGCATTTGCTGCTTTTTATCCTCAGGCAGGCGCGCCTGCATCCACCGGGAATCCAGTTCAATACCCAAAAAGGAAAGAGCCATGCAGGGCCCCATTGTCTTTTCCAGCGCCAAAGGCACCCCTAGATCCCTCATGATCTCTTTGAAGCTGTCCAGAACCCTCTGGCACTCAGTGAAGTCTGAGGTGCCCACAAAAAAGAAGTCATCCAGGTAATGTGTCACGAACTGGTGACCCGTGTGCCTAGAAAACAGCCACTGAAGAAATGTGCTAAAGCACTCAAATAATGCGCATGACATGGAGTCGCCCATTGGTAATGCTTTGTCCACGTACCATTTACCATTGAAATGGATTCCCAGAAGATCCCAATCATCCGGATGGACTGGAAGCAAACGGAAAGCTGACTTTATGTCGCATTTTGCCATTTCTGCCGTTGCGCCTGCCGTCACCACCAGTGACATGGCCACGTCAACCGACGAATATGAAACAGTAGCCTCACTTTCATCAATGAAATCATTTACGGAGCTCCCTTCTGGCCATGACAAATGTTGAATAAGGCGGAACTGACCTTGTTCCTTCTTTGGTACCACCCCGATGGGAGAAACAATCAAATTCTCCAAAGGCCAGTCCCTAAATGGGCCCGCCATACGTCCCTCCCGCACTTCTTTATCCAGTTGCACAACCCTTTGTTGAAGTCCCAGCAGAACCCTCCCAACCCTGTCTGACCTCTGCCTGTTCTCCCACCCCTCCCCGGGTGGGCTTCCCCTGAAAGGGCCGATAGACTATCGGGAGCCCGCTGGCCGTAAAAATTGTTTTCCCCGCCCTGGACGCCCCCGTCGTGTGCTGCCAAAGGTCTGTGTCTAACTCTCCCCATTTTGCTTCTGTGTCCCAGGCCATGTGTGCCCGAAATTCCTCCTCATATCGTGCCCACGCATATCCCCCCCCCCCAGTGATCTGCGCCTTCCGGATCACATCCATGTATTTAAACAGAGCTACACAACGCTCTGGATACTTCTCGCAGTACACGCTTGCGTAAATTAAAAATGCAGCTGTTCAGTTCTCTATAGTGAGTGGCACCTTTGGCCTCTTAGCCAATTCGTATTCCTCTTCTTTCGATCCTTCTTTTGCGCGCACTTCCCTGTGTAGCAGTTTGAGCATCTCAACATACTCTCCCTTCCATATTCGCTCTTTTGTTGCCAACATTAAATGTTCGCCTAGCGGCTTGGTCACCCCCATATAAGGCAACTTCTTAATTTTCAACTCCTTGCTTTCTAATTTGTCTTTTGTCTCTGCCGCCATCTTTTCCCCTGCGTCGACTGTCCCCGTAGCCGTAATATCTTCTAACTTATTTGCAGGCGTCTTAACATTGTCGTCCGTGCCCACACCAACGTCTAGGACATATTTTCTCTTTCGCAGCCTCCCTGCCTCCCCCCCCCCCTATGTCTCTCCCTCCCCTCCACGCCCACAATTCCCACCTACACCATTTTTGGCTTTTCCCCTTTGTCCCGTGCTTGACCTGGCTCTAAGGAGGGTGCCCGTTGTGCTGCAGTCCGCCTCGCCATGGGAGCCGTGGTCTGGGCCGATCTTGTTGTCCTTCCGGCAGGGTCGGACGCCCGTCGTGTGACCTGTAACATACTATGCGACACATTACACGGCCCCCCCTCGACCCCTTCCTCGATTTCTCTTAACTCACCTTCTTCAAGGCTATCCTCCTCATAATCTAATTCTTCTTGCCCTTCCCGACAATCACACTGTTGCCCAAAAGGCCCCCATTTCTGCTCCTCAGGGGGCGCAGACTGCACCCGCTGATATCCGCTGGTACCCTTGAAAGGCATATTCCTGTGTCCATGTTGCCCTGCGGACCGCTGAGGTCCGTCAGGTGTTGGGACCAGCGAGACCGCTCGGGGCCTACATCTGCCGGCCGCGGCGGGGATCCCCCGGCGGTACTGAGCACGCCGCGCTAGGCTCCGCCCTCCCTTCTCCTCAGATCCTCTGACCCTGGACTTTGCTCCCTCACCTGGAACGAAAATGATTGGTCTGGTGTGCTAGGCCTAATAGTCCTCTCCCCTAACTCCCTCCTCCTCTTTTTGCTAATCCCCAGCGTGCTCTCAGCCCATCCTCGTCCTACTTTGTACCAATCTTCCCTCTCCTGGTCGCTAACACCCCCCCTCTTCCCCTTCGCTCCATACCAGGCCCGGCGTAACCCCCGCGAGGAACCATAGGGCTCCCCCACCCAACCCCTGAGGGCTGCCACCCTGTTCTACCCTGCCCATCTCCGTACCCCCCTGCCCTTTTGCCCTAGACCACCCCCAGGCCTCCAACCCAGCTGCCCCACCTTGAGCCATATAGCCTCCACTTGCTCCCGGCTACTCAAACCCCTCACCTCTTCGTTCCAAGAAGTGAAAATATCAAGGCCCTCCCACGCCTGACTCCCCCCCCTGCCGGCTCCAAAATCCCAGGTAACTCCTCCTCGTCACCCCCCCGCCACTCTAATATGGCAGTCTCCCCCTCCCTTCCCAACCCCACATCACTATCCTCTTCGCTAGATGACATCCCCCTTTTCACTAAAGGACTGCCCTGTCCATGCTGGCCCCAACCGGGGTCCAGCTCATCTGCATGCTCCAAAGGAGACAGCCCCATGCCCCCCTGCCCTCCCAAGTCGTCCCCAACTGCCGGCTGATCTAATAGGCCGCACCCCTCTGCTATTACTTGGGGGCCTGTCACCTCAGCCAGCCGGTTTCTCCTTTTCCCTCCTCTCTTCAATCCCACCCCTCCCTTCTCCCCCCTCCCTGCTTCCCCGCTCCCTCCAAAACCTGCCTCTACGAGGGCCTCGGACCCATTCAGGCCCTTCCCCCGCGCAGGCAAGAAGCCTTTTAGGCCCGCCACCGGAGGAGCGCGTGACGCGCTCCTACTGCGGGCTCCGCCCCTTTGCACCTTCACCGGAGCCTCGGCACGAACGCGAGGCTTCGGCTTGCCGGCATGAGTTGTGGCTGCACTCCTGGTATATGAGCGGCCCCTAGCACTCACCTCCCTCATCCGGGCCCGCTTCGGTGACATGCAGGCCGCGACGGCGGCCGCCACCCCAGCGGAAGCGCGCCGTGGTGGGCGCGCACCTCCCGCTGCTTCTGGCAACAGCAAGTCGAGGCTCCTCGCTGAGGAGCCGCACCGCCTCGAGCACACGGTAATCCTCCATAGTCACTTGCGCAATATTGATAAAGCACCACTTTGTCTAATCCCCTAATGTGTGCTAACGCTGCTCACTACCCTAATGCACTCTGACTGCCCAAAAACGCTATCTACATAGCTGCCAAGGTTTCAGATTGCTATGTGTGACATTTTCATAATTTCAGTGTAATTATGAGTGACATTTCAACGATTATGAGTGACACTTTCTCGTGACCAAAAAAAAAGGAATGAAGACAAGGGTAACATATAAATATCAGAAATTACACCCATTTGAGCAACAAGAAACTCCAAGAAGATTTTAAAACGACTGCAAAGCACCAGGAATGGAAGGGCACTTGTCTAACTGACATGGCACACAGACTCCGGTCATGTGTAGGGTTGTTTTGTTTTTGCCATTCTGCACTATAATCCGCTTACAGTAATGCCTTCAAAAAGAATAGTGTGGGTTTCTGGTGAGTGTGCTAAGAGCTGCCAGAACTCACAACAACCATAAAGCCTGTCAGTTTCTGGTCATGTTACACATTATCTCTGGGTAAGGTGAGGGATAAGTGTATGTTACAACTAGTCCACTTATCCAGCTCAGAATTGCTACATTCGTCCATACTTGCACTTCATAAAGCACCACGAAGGCTCTACCAGGCTGTGCTTACATAGTGCTTGTAAAAAAGTAAAAACTTGTCCCCTTCTCCACTCAGATCGTTTGACTGAATGGTTTCTCCTTAGAGAGGCCAGTTGGACCACTTGGTGTCTCTGTGTTTTTTAATTTCGTTTACTCTCCCAGATGGACAAGAAATAATTGTAATCCAACCTGAGATGTAAAATAAAGAAAATACATTTCCAAATAACAAGAGTTGGGTCTAAGGAGGGGTTATGTGCAGTTGCTCGAGGTCCAGGTTGGAGGCTATATGTGGGGTTCGTAGGGGGGAGGGGTGGGTCTGAGGTTGACGGTGGGCTATATCCACCAGTAAGTGGAGGGGAGGGAAGTGTTATGACGGTTCAATCAGCATGATTTGACACTCAGCAGTGGTCACTGTGAGCGTACAGGCCCTAGTGTGAGCAATGCTGAAGTGCGAACTCATGAGAGGGGTAAGGTGTTACTGGGGACGGCGCTGCTCTGGCCGGTTTGAGTCGGTTCTCTGGCATCTTGTATCTGGAGGGGAGGGGTATTAGAGGTATCCCCCAGGAGGGCCTCAGGCCGTGAGAGGAGAAAGGAAGAGACTGATTTCGAACAGTAGCAGTGAGCTGCTCCTTTCCACAGTCATCTAAAAGTTGTCTTCTCCGGTCCAGTCACTTCTCAAAAGCGAGGAGGAAGACTAACCCCCCTCAACCCTACATTAAAAAGCAGGACTAAAACACCCCCGAGTATACAGCCAGGAACTGACCCTACAAGCTTAGAGTGACAGCCACCCCTTCACGAAAACGAACCTAAGAGTGATCCCTCGCCCCCCAGGGGTGCACGGAAGCCGGACACCCTTGCTACAGAAACCCCGACTCATTTATTTCTTAGGAGTGAGGATGCCGCTCTGTGAGCCTACAGTAGGCCAATCTACCATTCAAAAAGTTAAGTGTCTGGGTGAGACTGGAAGGGGGGAGGGTATGCGCAAATATATGTGTTGTGGTTGTCACGCTCCCCTCCCTGTCACATGTTCCACACATAATGCTTTTTGCCTTCTGTCCCTCGCCCACTAGCACCTTCACAGTTGTCACGTCTTCCTCCTGTCACCAGAGCCCCCGGTAGAAGACGTTTGTCTGCCTCTCTCCATTAAAGTCCAGAGAACATTTTGCAAAGTATAGGTTTTAAAACGTACGTGTTTTTTTGTTAAATTCATTGCGGTGCATATAACTTTAGCCATAGGACAGGCAGCTGAAAACTGATTGAGCGCTAAGCGCCATTTATAAAATAATGCAAATTTTTGAGTCTGTGAGAGACAGTCCAGAGGCGCACCACTATCTGAGACGGAAACTTACCTTGCGAGGCAAGCCGCAGCAATTCCGTTGGTGTTACTCCGTGATGTGACGTCACTGGCTGCAGCACTCTCACTCGGCCCGGCCAAGCTCCCGGCTCGGAAATAAGTATTCGCCGCAGCCGGCAGTCATAAAATTATTCTGCCCCCACAGCGCGGGCGGCCTGGCCGTGCAGCAGGTGCAATCAGCGGTGTTGCAAGGCAGCTGAGCCCCATGATTCCGGCGCCGCCCGCTAACCATTGAGCAGCCGGCCTCCACCTCCAATTTAACTCCCGGCGCGCACCCTGTCAGCTGGACGTGACGTTGCGTCCCCACACGGCGCCAGGGCCAAGTTGCCACACATAACTTAACTGCGGCAGCCAGGCGGCGGGCAGGCCCCGTCCAGGTCTCCAGGCAGCAGGGCAGAGCAAATGTAACATTGTAGCACTGAGAGCAGTGCACGTCGGATCTTTAACTGTTAGATACTGAGCCTGCTGGCAAGTGAAGTGCTGCGGCCCGGGCATACAGGTGTCAGAGGCGCCGGCGCGCGCGCTAGCACCTGGCGTAGGCTAAGGCAGCCAGTTTCAGCGCTGTCAGGTCAGTCGCAAAAATGCGTGACAATGCATTTCAGTGCGGTGATGCGGGAACACCACACTGAAATGCGTTAGCGTCACGCCTGATGCGTGATACTTGGCAGGACTGTATCTAGTCTACCCTGCTCACAGCCACTAGGTCACCAAACCTAAAATGGTGGCTGGGAGAGCGCAGAGGGAGGATTTATGACCTATTGGGCTATTCCCAAAATAGCCCAAATGTGCAAAATGGCCGCTAATCGGCCGGCCCCTCCCAATCTGCCCGGGAGGTGGGAGGGGGGCAGACTTCACCGGTTCGGCTGCCCCCCAAAGCCCCCCCCCTCTGGTCTCGTGAAATACCGAGGAATTGTTTTCAGCCTTTCCCTGATAACGCCGGCTCCTCCGCTGCTGTGCAGTCCAGTGGCACCGACGAGCCGCTGCTCTAAATGTTTGTCCTTCAGCAAAACAGTGCATTGGGGATGCTTTTCCATGTGTCTCCCCTCACCTGTCACCCCTATCCCTTTCTGGAAAGGGACTAGAGAAGTTCCGAGGTGGGTGGAAGGCAGAGGCCTTTCTGCTCGTGCACAGACCCCACCAGCATTGCTTTCAAGAAGGCCGCCTCATAACTGCAGCAGCTGCCGCCCACTCGCATCCAGAAACGGCAGGATGTGTGTCACGGTTGTCATGGTGTTTGAACACACAATCGCGTGAGGACGTAATTCACTTTTTCTGAATAACACGAAGCTGCTGAAGAGTAGTGTTTGCAAGACCGTAAACGCAGAGCAGCTCGGCCTGTGCCTGCCAACCAGCCGGTGGCCACATGTTCGCCGCTCTGGGCTTTAAGAAGTTAAGTAAATATCAGGAAGTATGCAGAAAGATTGTTTTGTCAGCTCTTGCTTTGAAATTCTGATGCCCTAGGGGTTACTACAGTTTGCAGGACTATATCAGAAGGAAATGTATTGCATTTCGTACCTCTCAACAGGCATTGGAGACCGTTCGTTTGCAGGTCTGTGATGTTTCAGGACCAGCTCCATTCCTTGATGTCTGATTTAAAAAAAAAAAATGTTTCTGTTAGCGATGAGGCCTTAGATTGAGAACTCTGTGAGTATTGTTCAGTAAAACACTATCTCCAGTTAAATGCAGTGAACTGTGATATAAGTGCCACACTCAGAGTAGATGGAATAAAGGGGTATTCTAAAGTGGTATCCATCACTGCCAGTTTCCATACAGCTGGTCAGGGTATAGCGGTCACTCTTGAGTGCAATTGACAGCGTGATGATTATCAAAGTCATTCTTGCACACCTTGAAAGATGGGACATATCACTTTCGCCCCTTGAGGACAAAGAGCATTCCAGTATGTATTGCTATCTACAGCTCATAGCTGTGAATAGTGACGCAATTCTGATAAGTTTTATGAAAGGCACTTGGCCATGTTGTTCTAATCAGAATCGGTCAATCAGGACTTGTCGGGCACGGCTAATCACCCGTGAGGGTATCCAGGTGCTGAGATTCTGCTGCTATCAGTCGAAGAACCATGTCTTTAGTCTCTTTCTGAATTCCATGCAAAAGGATGCTGTTCGGAGTTGGAGGAGAAGGTATTTCCAAGACGTGGATACGAGGTAGGAGAAGGAGTGATCTTCGCTGTACTTCGATAGATGCCAGGGCGGCGGAGCGTGGGTGTCTGGAGGGTTAGTGGTATCTCAGGCGGTGGTTGATGTATGCTGGTTCTTGGTCTCCAAGAGGCCACTAAATTTGCCATCGGTATCTTTAGCATAACATCGATGTATAAGAGCGAAGAGATTTATTGCGTTGAAATACCAGCCTGCTTAGATTTGCAGAAAACTGTCTCCAGCTCCCTGCGGTTTGTAAATAGAAACTCCGCATTTGATGGGAGATGATGGCTGCTCCACTTATTCAGGTGGCCAGTATCTTGCTTGCTCTTGATGCACACCCTACACAGTAGATGTCTTTGCTTACGGTGTTCTGCTGTTACCCGTTTTGTCAGCGCTTCTTGTTCTAAGCTGAAGGCCACAAAACCTAGTCTGGTTCAGTCGTGAGGGTTGATCTTTGTCGTGTACACATGGGCCTGGTAGCTACATAAAGTGTTAGCACAGTACTCTGACCGTATACTTTTTTACGTAACATGCTGCACAAATAGCATACAATAACACCTTTCACCTATGCAGATTACTTTAAAATAACATTTATGATGGTTTTGTAAAAAGTGTAGCAGCCGAGAGGTTGAAGCATTGTTATGGTTTTCTTGGCATTGATACTTAAAAAACCATGTCCTTGTGACCATCCTCAAGACATGAGGCTTTGGAGGATTCAGGAACGTGGGTGAATGACTCAAGTCTCACATTATCCCTCTAACGTGGGCGTGAACAACCTACAACTGTGAAGTGTAGACCGTAGCAGTTCTAACCAAACGGGTCAGCTATGCCTCTTCTTTCTGGCAGGTTTAAGCATTTTTGTACTATGTGTCCTGTAGACAAAAGGCCCTCGTTCTGGGACAACACAGAGTACGGGTACTTGAAAAGCTTCCCAAAACTTCTCTGATCTCTAATGTACTCTTTACTTGGAATTTCCTAAAAGGTTGTGTAACATTTCAAGGACAATGACTGACCATCTACTCTGATTTAACCTGTCTACTCCATCCTCTTCACAAGATTGAGTGCTATGTTAGGAGTAATAGAGAACCCGAGCTTAAATGTATTTTATTTACAAAGCTTATCATGTTTTTGTCATACAGGCCGCTGGAGGGTGTCTCTCTCTCTACCCGATGCAGTGGGATTCAGCAAAAGAAGGGCAGAGACTGCTTACCTAAAATGGTTTTATGCAGATGAGTGTATCTGATAAACACTGCTTGTCAGACAGTATGGCTCTAGTGTGGTTTATAAAAACCCAAGTACCAGGGGTGCATTCTACGCTGATGAAAATTCGACATCTAAGGTCTTTGTCCATATTGCCAGGGTAGTATGCTTGTATTCATGTTGCTGTTGTGAAATTAGCTTTTGTACTTGGTAGCAGCTATTTTGAGAGTCGATGCTAATCCTAGATTTAATAGGTTAGTGAGCCTAAATGTTCCAGACAAGATCTCTCAAACTGAAGTATCTAGAAACTTGCAGAAAGGACCCTAATCAATTACAAGATGCTAGAGCTAATATGTAGGCCATGGGAAGTGAAACAGATGTCTGTTAAATATGTGATCTAGTTGGATCCCAAAGTGAGTGCATTACTTAGGGTCAGCATAAAAAGAAAAACCCCTACAGCCTAAACAAGTCCAGATGTTATTTCTGGTGGGATTTAGACCTCTGTTCTGTTTAGAAGTTCACAAACGCAACCTCTTGACATAAAGACACGTATGTGTAATGAATAGTAGCCCAGAAGAAGGCTACTGTAATAGTTTCTAGTCAAAACCGGTCAACATCTTTTAAGGAGCCATCCTTTTTTGGGATCTCGGTGCTTAATTAGCTTATCTAAAATGTTACTTGCGTTAGTCGAACTTGAACTTTTCTTTGTATCCTCTGAGGAATGCGATGGTTCTTGGTGTAACTTTGACTGCTTTGAATAAGATATGCTTCTATTAAACTAAACTTTCTGCACTTGGAACGTACACATGTGACTGGTTGACGTCTGGCAGATTAACCTTTGATGATAATGGGCTCGTAAAATGTAAATGAAAGCATAACTATTCTATCAAATGATCATGGCCTGTCTGCATGAAGAGAAAGTGGTCTTGAAACTGCTGGCCTTGCCATTTGCTGAGATAGATGATTTTTTACGTTTGTTTATACATTTTGTACTCAAAAATATATAGTAGTCCTTGTACACAAGTTGATGGTTGTTCTTTGACAGGCTGTTTAACTTTACAATAGTTCTTGTTTCTGAGCCAGATGTATAGCACCAGTGCATATTTCTTCTGATGCCCATTAATGGTAAAATTTTTTATTTCTCTCAACGTATCTCAAGATTTGCACAAGTGACCTAGTATATGGTATGATTACATCTTTTCAGTAGTTCCCTGGAAGTCAACTCGCCCTCCTTTATATGCCACAGAATACACTCTGACACAGGACCCTCTTTTGACAGGCACAGGTTCAAGATTTGTTCTCCCAGCAGGTCTTTCAGTTTCCTTCTCTCAGCTACTCATCGTTCTGTAGGTGAGAATGGCCCACATAGGAAGGCGCTCAGTCTCATATCTGATGGTGAAAGCATGTAAATCCCTTCTTTACCATTTACGTTCCATTCGAAAATTGTTCAATCCTGCATAAAAACCTGAAGCCTTTGCTTTCTTTGGCTGCTATCTAGCCCCAAACACCTTTGTGAAGGTTGAAATTTAGCCCTTAAACAACATTTCACTGGTTAACAATGAGCTCTACAAGTTTAATAAATAAATGAGACCACGCATAGTTTTGATAAGTTAAGCTTCTAAGAAGAGACTCCTGTATGGTAATGGTTAAATAATCATCATTTAATACTTTTGTTGCAGACCTTCCACAATGTTAATGTCTGACTGGCACCAGGACACCAAAAGGCAATATCTTTTCCTATGCTTTACACTTGTATCATCAAGACTTGTTCCCGCTGTCAAAACACCGAAGTGTATACAACCGCTAATTGACCAGACATCGAAATATGCCCAATTAAATAGCCTATGGATCAGTAAAGGATAAAAACACAGTGTTTTGTGGAACAAAACTTGCTGGTCCAGCGGAAACCTCGGAAGAAATAAACTGGCCGAGATGGAGGAATTTTCCAATTTGGGTGTGACCATGAAACGTACAATACCTTGCCTTCCCCATATAAAATAAATTGATGGCCCATAACCTTAAAGGAAGCCCACCCAACTTCTAGGCGAATGGAGTGATTTAATTGATTCCTGTAAAAATATTCTATGATGGGAAAATTTCAGGTGTAGTTTAGGGCCAGAAGTACTAGCTAGGCTCCCTAGTTAGATACAACATGTCAAAGTGTGGATTTTGGTGAATGGCACTGACGCTCAGTAAGATTTCTGTTATTGCAGTTATATGCCTAGAGCTTAGCATGCGGAGGCTGAAGGAAGAGCAGTCTTTAGGGCTTGGATTCTAATGGAAAAAACGGTCTATTAAGTATAGATTCTGTGAAGTGTTTTCACATGTTAGGATGGGATACTTGCATATATGCAGATAGCACGAAACATATGTGATCAGCTCCTTGGCTTGCAGCCTTTAAGGATAGAATGATTAGTAAGACTCCAGTTGCTCTATCATTTGCTATGCTAGGGTGCAGTTTTGGAACTTGTAACTGCAGGGATACTGGATCATGCAGTGCGGCCTAAATTCTCATTGTATCAAGTATATTTTTTGGTCAAATGTCCAGTAAAGCAAATTTATTTTGAGTTTCATAATCCAGGTATTATCCTCACTTTCCTGAAATTAAGTTCTAGCCAAATAAAATTGTGGACATTGACAGGAAATTGGGGAGTGGTGTACTTCCGTGCAGGAAAGGAGTATCACTGTGGGAAAGGGGTTTGCAAAATGTTGAAACATATATTGTTGGTATGTCTTCTATATATAACGGTAGGAGAACTATTTTTAATTAAAGAACTGAACTGTCCAGAAATATTTGCAACTAGGGAGTAGAATTTGTCTACTCGGGACATTTATTAGTCTTTCAATAACTTTTTGTACTTTAATTAAAAAAAAAAAACACCGAACTTGAATAATAATCTAAAGGATGAGCAATTTATTATTGGACATTTAGCCTTTTAAATTGAAGATTGTACAGCAACCAGGTTGTTAAGCAGGCATTTGTATATAAATAGATCACTCTTACCTGGCATCCAAGTTTAGAGTTTTTGAGTTGTGGGGATTCATGGGACCCATTGAATTTATACCGAACTCCAGGAACAATCAAATACCAGCTTTGTGTCATAGTTGGCACCCTGGAAGCATCCAAAGAGAGGAGGAAAGGGAGGTCACATCAGTGTTGCAGGGAAGAGCCAAAGATAGTTCAAGAAATTAGGGAACTAAGGGCTGTTTAGATAGGTCCAGCGTACATGCCCTATCAATATTTTAAACAAAAAGAAGTACGCTGTTCCTCAACATGTGTAGGTCAGACCTACAAAATGTAGGTCAGTGTGCAAGTACTGTCCCAGGCACCCAAGAAAAAGGGGGGGAAAGAACCCCTTTCGGAACTAGGGCCCTCACACACCCAGCAAGCTAGGTGTCATGCTTCATCATATGGGCCTGCTCCTCGTCGGGTCGGCGCTGCAATACCCGACGGGCACCCATGAATGGGGCTCTTTGCCGGAGATCTTTTATTCCTGCCGTATGGGTGCCGTGGGTGTGAGGGGCCTAGTGTATGTGTAGATGTGTTGATTTAGTGAAATTAAAACAAGTAGGGAATCCTTTTAGAACAATTTTAATCTGGGGGATCCCTGCCTGGTTAAAAAAGATAAGGAGAGGCGACTGTCAAGCTATCAAGAGTCAAGAGGCGCTCTGCTCCTAGATGGTCGACATGTTTCACGCCTATCTGTCTTAGGGATCAGGCGGCGTTTCTTCAGGACCGTGACTAAAACTATCTACAACTAATGGTGTATGCCACTAAATAATATAAAACTGTGGTTTGGTACCAATTTACCTACTACCACGAAGGTGCAGCATATTACCTGTGGGCAATGGGACAAACCTGCATGAAAGAACGTGAGAAAACAAAAGTTTATGGTGATGCCCAAATGGTGCTGACTGCATGTCAATTGATGAGGGGTTAATAGCCCCATACAATTTATTCATTGTATTGGAATGCCGGCGGTCAAAAGTTTATATAAAAACAGAAAGCAACAAACAGTAAATAATAGGAGAAGAAGAGGAAGCAACAGAGGAACTCTCGTTGTTAATTGGTAAGTGACATCATAAGTATGTGATAAAACATGCCAATGTGAGCGGTGGTGAACTTGGCTCGAGGACTCACCTAAAATTGGTGAACATTTCGTCCCATCTGCTTCAGCACAAATAAAGACATCTATATTAGGATGTCTAATCAAAATTGGGAGGCAAGCATGTATATATAGAAGGTTAGAGGCAGGTCTTGTACTGTCTGTTCGCAGAAAGACAGACCCAACTCTCTGGGACCTCGCCCGGTAAAGAGAGCGTAAGGGAAGTGTGTCAGGGTAGTTACGAAGCAACCCCTGAGCAAGCCCTCTTTACCCCATGTCGTAGCGGAGTAAGAAGGTACAGGGGGCGTGGCGCGGGTACCTAATTCCCACATACCAGTCCCAAAACCCAACGGGTTCACGCAGCTGGTCTCTGTGTGAAAAAGGCCCGCTCCTCCGCCCACCACAGATTGGGGTAATAAGAGAGATAGAGCGAGCGAGTAAGGCCCAGGGGGTAGATTCAGTAATTACGCCACAGACCAAACCACCATCAAAGCTACCCGCTTACCTTAGTCTAGTCGTCACAGGGTGCTGGGTTTCCATTCTTTAAAAGCTAGACAAAACTCACCCGCTTCTGTTAGAAGCCATGCAGCTCACCTACCCCTCGCGCTGAAGCCGGGATGGTGCAGAGCGGCCAAACAATCCCGCTTATATGCACCAAGCCGCTATCCGTACGAGGGTGGCGGGAAGCTGATCAGAAACAGCTGCCAGGCAGGTGTATCATGTGATCTATCAGCCGTATCATGTGATCTATCAGCGTGTGTTAATGCGAGTGATGAAAAGCATGTCGGCCATCTTGGAGCGGATAGTAGTCCATCCCCAATATTACAACACAAAGCAATGTCGGCATAGAAAGAGGCTGTGATAAATACCATTGGCCAAAATGGTGATCAAGGCACACATAGTACAATATAGTCGAATGACACATGTGTTGAAGGGCTCAATAGGGAATTTACAGATTATGTCATCAAGAGTCAATATGTAATTGTACCGCGAGTATAGTCCATAGATGTCGATCAGAATGTTTACGAATAAAGACTCCCTGAAGATGTAGTAAGCTCCATATTTATGGATATATAATATAATAATCAAGGAGTAATAAAAGGACCTTAACCTGAATACAGAAAGTTCGTCATCATCAGTAGACCTAGGACAGGGAACCCCATGGTATTTCATCATTTAATCCCTGATGGTCTAAGCCCAGGCGGTGCACCCATCGTTGCTCAATCCTAAATAGTGCCGATTTTGTGATGTGAGGGTGTGCCTCCAGGACCAACCATCGTAAACTTTCAGGGGGATGGTTGCGTTCCTTAAAATGGGTATACAGTTTAGTGGTGGTTTTTTGACACCGGATATTACTCTTATGTTCCGAGATCCTATTCTTAACCACCCTCATAGTCATGCCCACGTTTTGGGACTGGTATGTGGGAATTAGGTACCCGCGCCACGCCCCCTGTACCTTCTTACTCCGCTACGACATGGGGTAAAGAGGGCTTGCTCAGGGGGTTGCTTCGTAACTACCCTGACACACTTCCCTTACGCTCTCTTTACCGGGCGAGGTCCCAGAGAGTTGGGTCTGTCTTTCTGCGAACAGACAGTACAAGACCTGCCTCTAACCTTCTATATATACATGCTTGCCTCCCAATTTTGATTAGACATCCTAATATAGATGTCTTTATTTGTGCTGAAGCAGATGGGACGAAATGTTCACCAATTTTAGGTGAGTCCTCGAGCCAAGTTCACCACCGCTCACATTGGCATGTTTTATCACATACTTATGATGTCACTTACCAATTAACAACGAGAGTTCCTCTGTTGCTTCCTCTTCTTCTCCTATTATTTACTGTTTGTTGCTTTCTGTTTTTATATAAACTTTTGACCGCCGGCATTCCAATACAATGAATAAATTGTATGGGGCTATTAACCCCTCATCAATTGACATGCAGTCAGCACCATTTGGGCATCACCATAAACTTTTGTTTTCTCACGTTCTTTCATGCAGGTTTGTCCCATTGCCCACAGGTAATATGCTGCACCTTCGTGGTAGTAGGTAAATTGGTACCAAACCACAGTTTTATATTATTTAGTGGCATACACCATTAGTTGTAGATAGTTTTAGTCACGGTCCTGAAGAAACGCCGCCTGATCCCTAAGACAGATAGGCGTGAAACATGTCGACCATCTAGGAGCAGAGCGCCTCTTGACTCTTGATAGCTTGACAGTCGCCTCTCCTTATCTTTTTTAACCAGGCAGGGATCCCCCCCAGATTAAAATTGTTCTAAAAGGATTCCCTACTTGTTTTAATTTCACTAAATCAACACATCTACACATACACTAGGCCCCTCACACCCACGGCACCCATACGGCAGGAATAAAAGATCTCCGGCAAAGAGCCCCATTCATGGGTGCCCGTCGGGTATTGCAGCGCCGACCCGACGAGGAGCAGGCCCATATGATGAAGCATGACACCTAGCTTGCTGGGTGTGTGAGGGCCCTAGTTCCGAAAGGGTTCTTTCCCCCCTTTTTTCTTGGGTGCCTGGGACAGTACTTGCACACTGACCTACATTTTGTAGGTCTGACCTACACATGTTGAGGAACAGCGTACTTCTTTTTGTTTAAAAGAGCCAAAGATAGACAAAGAGCTCTAATAGGAAATAAAGCTAAATAAGCAGTCTAGAAGCTAGCAAGGATTAAGAATTTTTATTATGAAAAGGTATTTCTTAAGCTCAGCGTCCACTCCTAATTGGAGTCTCTTGGCGCTGAAAAAGAGCACTTGGGATTGATTTGACAGTAATCGGATGATTAGTTAAGCCATATTTTCAAGGCCTTCCTGAACTTTATCAGATGTGTTAAATTGTAGTTCTCTAGAAGCAATATTTTCTATTGTTGGGTCCTCTGGACTCAGAAGGCTCTTGTTCCACGTTTGGAGCATTTGAAAGTTGCTCTAGTGCCTGATTTAAGGTTTTACATAAGGATGCGTTTCTTGAATTTTTTTGTTAACTTAGGACTTGTTTCATTGTATATATTTTGCAGTATATACAAGGTATTGAAGTTAATTCACTTCTCCAATGGGAGACCGTGAATTTGTCATGGATAATAAAATACAGAGTAAACTGTTTTTTAAGTTTCAAATAGTTCTTGCTAATACATTTTGGATTTTTTGCAATCAATTGATCGTTATTTCTGGTACGCCAAGATGTTCTGACCTGCCATAATCTTTTCATGGTTGCACAAAGTCATTGGCCACCATTATCCAATTGCTGAAACATAAGAAACGGAAGGCACGCATAGGGGTAAATTGGGTTTACAATTTGTTATTCCATTCTTAGTTCAGATTCGAAAATTAGGCCGAGGTCTCTCAATGAAGATACTGAAGAAGGGCAGTCACCATTAAAATCTCTTTCTTGGAACGGTTTAAATTAAGTTCGTTTTTAATCTTACAGGCACATATCGTTTCTAGGGTAGTGAAGAGACCTGAGCTTTAATTCCCGCACTTGTTGTTAAGATTTATTATAATTTGAGTGTCCTCCACGTAAAGGTAGGCAGTCATGTTAAATTGTTTTAGTAAGATTGCGAAGGGCTGGACATAGATGTTTGAATAGAGGGGACATGCTGACTCTTGAGGTATGACCTGCCATAAAGATGTAGGTGTGGATGAAAATGTTACTTGTTGTGACTATTTAATTGTTATAGCAGAACTTTGATCGATAGTGTTGAATGTTGTGGACGGTTCCAGGAGTATCAGTTCTCCTGAACTTCCTATATCTGCTGTCATTCTCAGGTCATCAGTGGCAGAGGTGTGAGAAGCTGGCTTGGTATATGGTGTACACTTATGTAAGTGGGCACCCTGCACTAATCTAGACTACCCTTATGGTGATTTTAGTGGTCTTAGACAACCTTAGAAAGCTCTCTAAGTGGTAGCTGTGGAGAGCAGCCTTCAGGCTTAGTCCAGAAAGAGTGTAAAGCAGCTTGTTTTACCAAAACATAATCTTATAAGTATAGATTAAGTGAAAAAGAACCACACAGTGTATTTATAAAAATATGTATTTACTATAGGACACTCACTAACACATACAGATATCTCCTAGCCGGAGATGTACACAATACTTTTCAATAGAAACAGATGAGTAGCACGTAATACACAGTGGTCACCATGGGGAGACCAAACCATATACTAAAATAGTGGTATGCGAACCACGACTTGAGTCAAGACTATACCCAAAAGACGTAGAAGTGCCGGGGACCCAAGGTAAGTAACCAGGAGCCTCACAGAGGCCATGTGCAGAGTGGGAACACGACTGCGGGATCAATGCGAGTCAATGGGTAAGTCGCTGTTGCAATTTTAAAGAAGGACCCTTTCCAGTGGACCCTGAAGAAACCCCGTGGAAGACAGAAGGTTGGAGAGCCACCCCACCCGTGGATACCCTAGGAACCAGGATACCTAGCCCAGGGAAGTCAGGTGCATAGGTGTGAAGTGGCGTCTGAAACCACAGTCGAACCCAATGGAGGACTTCAGGAAGATGACGCTGCTGGGGAAGGTGAAAGTGTCAGGTAGAACCCAAAGGTGGATTCAATTTGAGAAGTACCTGCAAGCAGAAGGGACAGAGTCTATGCCACTCAGGAGTGACCAGGAGGCACGGAAGACGAATGCCCACTGATGTCGAGTGTTGCAGGAGAGATGACGGTGACCTTGGAGCTGCAGCTGTGAGGACCAGACAACGCTGTGGAAGACTAGGAGCCGATCATGAGCTGTCCCGCATCAGATGTCGAGAGTTGAGGGGTCCGTGTCCGTCGGGAGCACCAACAAGCATTGGCTACTGCAAACAATGTGGAAAGTGAAGAAGGCGCAGTGTCGGTACCAGCAAGGTCCAGGTGACTCCCCACAAGCAGGGGAGTCAGGGCAGGCCCCGAGCAATCAGGGGAGCCCAAAAAATTCAAAGATGACCCTCAAGAGGACCCAGAGGCACTGGTGTCGCAAGAGGACCTCGAGCAGCTCACCAAAGATGCAGGCCCACTGTGCAAGTGATGCGGTGAGGACGAATATCTTGGTCACTGGAGACACTTGAGGTTGGGGCTACTTGGAGCCCCAAGATCTTGGTGGAAGGAAGCCAACAAGCCTTTGCAACTGCAAGTCGACGCGATGCACAGGAGTTCGGTTCCTGCGGCTCCGACGAGGGATACTGGCCTCAAACTTAATGAGAGGACAGGGCAGGCCTCGAGGGATGTGAAGAACCACCACCTGTGTTGCTGAGCCTTTTGGATTCTGTGGGAGCCCAGGATCAGCAGACCAGTCAGCTTAGTTGCGGTGCCTGCAGATGCAGGGAAGTGACTCCTTCACTTCAAGGGAGATTCCTTCAGGTGGCTTGGATGCCCACAGGCCTTAAAAGGTTCCTGTATGTTGCACAGGCACGGACGTTGCAGCAGACGAGCAGGGCGATGAGATCAGGAGCAACAGGAGTCTTCCCAGTTGCAGCCTTGATGCCCAGAGCAAAGTTCAGAGTGCCCAGACGGTTGAAGAAGAAGTGGTGTCTTGAAATTAATCTTGTCCCACGACGGATCTAGGGACCCACCCTCAGGTAAGCCCTTAAGTACCCTGAGGAAAGGATTGGGACGATTCAGGGTTCCCTCCCAGGGGAGGGGTTGGACAGTGGGGAGGATACTCCCATGTCCTTTGACCAGTTTCGCACAGAGCAGGAGCCAACGGCTCCCTGAGCTGGTTTGAACTGGACTATGCAAGCAGGACACCAAGTGTGCCCTTCAAGCAGACTGAGTGGCGCTAGCAAGCGCTCCCACCCAGCCCCAATACACTAAACCCTGTCTGGGAGGTGGTCACACCTCCCTGTGATAGGATACCTATTGTTCTGCCATCCCCTGCTCGAGCTTGACTCAGCAGTAGGAGGGCAGAATCGTGTCTCTGCTCAGCAGCAGCCATGTTGTGCTGTCTGGGTCTAAAAGACTGGTACCGGGAACACTGAGGGCCTCCTGGAGGAGCGTTACAGTGCATGGAGTCATACCTCCCACACCGTTTATGGTGTGGAGGTATGATTCCAACAAGTTTGATACCAAACATGATGGGGTTCGTTACAGCAAGTTTCGAGATGGTCATCGCGTAATGACGCGGTGCACCTCTATACGTTATATGGCTTTCTCACTTATAACCCGGGAGAATGGACTCCGTAGGCTGTAGGGGTGTCCTGCTAATGCAGGGACACCCTCACACTTGGAACCGAGCACTCTGCCTTCAGGATTGAAAGGCCTGCTTTAGGGGTGACTTATAGGTTTTAAGTGACCTTAGATATATGGAAACCTATATCTTTTATAAGTGGTGCTAGCACCAGCTTACACAGGCTACAATGGCAGGCCTGTAGTTACAAATTGAGTGTTCTCCCATGGGTGGCATAATACATGCTTCAGCCCATGGGGGACCCCTGGTGTACCTATGCCTTGGGTACCTTAGTACCATATACTAGGGACTGATAGGTGTACACCAGTGTCCAAACTGGTATGTACTAAGTACTTACCATACCAATTTAGGGGAGAAAGCACGGAGGCTGGGGTCCTGATTAGCAGGATCCCAGTCAAACTAGTCCGAAACAGCATTATGTCAAGCAAAAAGTGGGGGTAACCATAAAAGCAGATCCTACTTTCCTACAAGAGGTAATTACAGATTCAGTCCCAGAACTCGATCTGAAACCTCCATGTGAGTTATCTAGAATGTTATGTTTTTTCCACAAAGGATTGCTGTTGTATAGTGACCACGTTTTCCAGGATGCTAACTAGGAATCGCAATAAGGGTATTCGTTATAAATTGGCAGTGTCTTCTGTGTCAAGGAAGGGTTTTTTAAATATCTGTCGTTTAATAGCCTTTTTGAAGGCTGATGGGACCTTACTAGACTGGAGGGAAGCACGTATAACAGCTGAAGTGATGAGCTGGCTACGTTTTCAGCTTATCGGCAGGGCATATATCTAGTGATGAGGCAGATGGCTTGCTAGATGTTAACAGCTTGTGTCATGCATCCTCTGTAGTTGGTAAGAAAGTAGATCAGCATTGGCAAATCCAATAGGTTTCACCTGTGTGAAATCTTTTTGCTCTGTCATTGTTGTTTTTTTCACCTTTTGCCCAGCAATAGCATTGGCCACGTCATAGCACTTTTTGTTCTTTTAAGCCATGTAGTACAATATGTAAAAAAATAAAATAAAGCTGGGGAGTGAGGGTGCAGGCTACACAAGGGAGGAGGGTGGGAGGCACATCAGAGGGCGGGGGGATTGTGAGAAACAATGGTGAGCGGGAAAAGGGCGGGGTTGTTTAAAAAAAACAAAAAAACAAAGGAGGGCGGGTGGTGGGGGAAACTCAACCGAGGATGGGGGTGAAGGAGAGAGACTGTAGAAGAGACATGCACTCAAAAAGAGTGTATGTCGAAAAGTAACAAAAGTGTGCCTGCAGAAGCCTGCGTCCACTGGAAGGACAGTTGCTGCTGCCAGGAAATTGTACTTGGTCCATTCTACACGGCAGGGACATAGACGATGACACAGGAGAAAGCCAGAGGTAAGAAGGAGGCACTGACCAATCTGATGCGAGGAAACAAGAGTGACATGGGAAACAACCTATGGTAAGTAAAGGTAAGTAATGGGTGGTCTTTAAGCCCCTCTTAAGATGTTTTTTTTTTTTCTTTACAAGAGATTTCGCAGCTGTGCTGCCGAAATGTAAAAAAGTCAGCTATGTTATTATAAGTGATTTTGTTGGAACAGTCAGTGTCTTTTGAGATGTTAGTACCTGGCTTAAGGTCTTCCCTTATGTCATTTACTTTGCCATGAAGTGATTAGGATAGTATGTCTTATATCTTTTGCTAAGGGGGTATAAAGTTGCAGATGGTGAACGCCAGGTTATACAGATGATCAGCTATTTTGAAGTCTAAACCATCGCCTGGATAGGGATGGAATTTTAAATTGATGATTCTTATTTCTTAAACTTACATTGGCAGTACTGGGGAGATACCTTGTAGTTTTCCAAACTGATAACTCAAGCTCGGGTATAGTGACTTTCAGAAGATCTCGGGGTGTCTGTCACGCATCTTCTTTGGACCAAACTTTCCCAGTAAACAAACTCATTCAAAACACACTGTTTATTGACATTTATAAATGAACTTCTCTCCCCCGAAACAACGTAATGCAATAATAGCAATGCAAAACGCCACAAGAAAGAAAACTCTATAAAAAGACTTGAAGTCAATAAAAGGAAGGGAGCGTGTGTAGTTTCCCTTGCTATGTTTTTGGAACAGCTGGGGAGGAAGGCCTCTGCGGGTTTGTGCATGTTCTTGTGGAATGCTGGTGATGGATAGCCTGAAAATGAGCCCTGGATGACAACCAAAAAGCCAGACAACAGTAATCGGAGACCCTTTGCATGCTTGTAAAATAAACATGTTTCCCGTAAGCTGTGTTAAAGGAAAACAGAAATGGTTCTTTTACAAAAGAAGATTGGGTAAACGCACAAAGCATTTTTGAGAGCCCAATGGGTTTTGGCAAAGATCACCTGTGCGCTGTCGCAATCCTAAATAACAAGTAAATGTCTCCTTATGTGAGACAAATGGTCATTGCTGATCCTTGCCCCCGCGTGGCCTCCATGATGAGCAGTGTTGACACTTGGAGGGAAGTCTAAGCTAATGCTGCTTTTCTAACTTTATTAATAGAATTGTGCTAATAAAACCTTAAGTGTTCGTTGGCGATTGGTCGAAACCAGAGCAGTGATTTTCCTCTTTTATCTGAAGCATAATATTCTGTGCATGTTTTGCCACTGCCTGTTAGTTAGATGGACTCAGATACCGTTATTTATCATGCGTTAGTTATATGTTCAGATCCTTAGAGAATTTGCTGTGGAATTTTAAATTCTTTCAGGCAGTTGCCTTTTTCGTGAAATGCTTGTGGACATTGCAGAGTCTTTGAGCTACAGAGGTTTGGCACACAGTAGTACTGATGATGCTTTGTGGGAATTAACTCGACATTTTGTCTGGTTGGGAAATCTATGGCAGCTTCATCGAGTTTTAAAAGCTACAGAATCCCTTTCAAATTCTTAGAGCTCACAATCATTTTGTCCTCAGATTGTGTATTGGGCATTCTGAGCTTTAATTGAAAAAGTAGGAAGGCATAATTTCGACCTGTGCTGGCCTGGCTTCACCATCAGAGGCGATTCTGTTAGTTAAGGTGGTTTCTGACCAGTGGCTGGATTCAGCTAGAATTTTACTAATCAGTCATGGAACAGAAATACAGAGCCAGGACATCAACCCTATCAAACCGAGAATCACTTATAGCCAATACTAGCTAATCCGATTCCAGGGCATACTTGTGAAGAAGAAACATGGCAGGTGATACAACCATCTCTGAATCGTGTTTAAAGGAATCAACATTTGTATTGAGCCTTGTTGAAATCCAGCGCAAATGGGATTTAAAGAGGTGAAAGATGTTTAATTATGAAAAGCTTATTTACTCTAGCCTTTTAATGCTAATGTTTTTTGAGAATGAGTTCTGTATTGTCTGGTTGCCCTTTCATGGTAAACGGAGAGGTGCAAAATGAAGAATAAGACTCCTACTCCAAAATCTTGCCAAGTTTCAGGTTTATCAGTTCCGCAATGCTGTTCGCGATCGTTGCACACGTTTATCCTGTGGTAGGACAGCAGGTTATTGAAGATGCGTTTTTCAAACAGTTGTCCGCTGTGGTTTTTGAGAAATATTTAATCTTAGCATAACTGGTGGGTTCAGAGAGCTCACAATCAATTTGTCCACTACAAAACATATGACGCTAGGGATAATCCTTAGAAAAGTAGATTGTAGACTGCAGAAATGCCATATGGCCTTCTCTATCACCTTTAGTCGGATTGGGGCATTCTGAATGGACTGTTGAATATACTCATTTCCCTCAGTTTCAACACTTGGCGTTGGACTGGAGCAAAAAGTAAGTTCATCACTATGTGTGTTCTTTAAAGATGGAAGGTGCACCAGGAATGAGGTCAGAATCATATGTGTTAGTCCATTAGTTTCCTTTATGAGTGATAGAAGTAAAAATGGCCATCAGCTAATGCGTTTCGTTCCTTTGACCAAAGGAACTTCATCAGGGCTCCAAAAATCAAGTAGAGTATTCAACACTTTCTTTAATGATTGTAATAACCGTGTGTCAGCTCGGGAAGACACCCCACAATAAGGGTCAACCAAATAAAATCCCGGCTCGTCTGGGTCTTCTGGATCACGAGCCGGGATTTGATTTGGTTTTGAAAGCGTGTGTGTGTGTTTATATATGTGTGTATGTATGTATATATGTGTGTATGTATGTATATGTGTGTGTATGTATATGTGTGTGTGTGTGTGTATATATATATATATATGTATATATATATATATATATATATATATATATATATATATATATATATTCCTCCTGGAGGAGGAGAGGAATGGTCTAAATAAAGAATCGAATTCAAGCCAAGGAGAGTGCTGTGTATTTAATCATTTGTTGGATTATATTTTGCGAGAATTGGCCTGTTCTCGCCACGAGCACCAGCTGGATCGTGCTCCCCCGTAAAGGACCGTGTTGTTGATTTTTTTTATATATATATATATATATATATATATATATATATATATATATATATATATATATATACACATTTTTATTTGATATGACTACATTTTCCTTTCAAGTACAGTGAGCGGGCTGAATATTGGTGAGGTAACTGTAAGGGCCGCCCAGCGCTTTCATGTGTCGGCAGTGCAGTCTCACACCAGAGAATTTCCCAGAATTTCCAGCAGCATCCTGGTTAAAGGAATACACACATTTCCTCATGGTTACCCAAATGAACATCCAGGTCTGGATGGAGTCCCACTGTCCGAGGGCATGCAGCTGGGGGCAGTGCGCTCATGCCCAAGAGTCCGGACTCTGAGACTAGTAGCTGTCCTCTGGAGGGACTGCCGGTCACCTTTTACTGTGAGCAGCACTGGTCGGTGGAACTGCTAGCCTCTTCTTTGTGGACTAAACCGGAGGGGGGCTCGGACGGACATTTCCAGTGGTCCTTGGAGATGTTTGAGAGCATGACTGCAGAACAGCCTGGGTCTCCTGGGGTTGACGTCATGGAGACAGTTTCACAACCAAGTGGCCGTCGCTGCTGACATCTTATCCATCACAGGACCTTTCTAGCGTTCGAAATAAACACGCGGAGCGTGCGTATCGCGCTTGTTGCTACTTTATATTCAAGGCGTTGAGACCCAATTGTATTACAAGCCAAATGTATGGGCGTGCAAATACATATGCATTGTTTTTAAATGTAAAACACGAGCTACTTTCTGAAAGTCGTTTTTAAAGCCTGTCAACGCCGTCCTTGTGTGAGCTTGGGGAGCTACAAGCTCACGATTTCTAGCACGCACAAAGAAATGAACTCAAGCTGAATGCAAGAAGCAAAGGAAAACCGGAACAAAATGCTTATTTACAGGCAGTAGTCTCCAGTCTAAGCCTCTGGTTGCGATTGAAAGGTCAGTGCGTTTAATAGCAATCCTACGGACCTCCTTTCGTTTGCCACAGTCCGTATAAAGAAAAGCAGCAGGATTATCCCTTTGGTAAGAGGAGAGTGTCTGCATCTATTTCTTCCTACGTTCAATTTAAAAAAAAAAAAAAAAAAAAAATATTTTGAAGGATTTGTGCCATGTGCACTTTACTCATTTGTGACGCCTTGGCGCGGCCTGTATTTTGTTTGTTTGTTCCCAGGCTTCGCACATCAATATTATTTTAGCAGGTGCTAGCGTGTAGCAAACTAACCTAACTGCTTAAATATGGTGGCATAGACCCTGATGCTTGCAGGAAAAATACCCAAACCTCTCAACAGGTTGGCTGATAAAAAATAAAAAGCTACAATTGGGATGCAGTAGGCCACTGCGCCTGGTGCACTGCTGATGGCTACGTCTCTGCGACGCGTGGATGCACGTTTCACGAGTCCAGCAAGAACCGGACGCACTGGTATGGGGCTTAATTGAAGTTCCGCTCCGTCACTTCTGGGGGTTGAACCAAGCCTGTGATTAGCTACACAGTGGCACCTAAGAAGACTCCACAGAATGGGGAGGTGGGAGAGCAGTGAGAAATCTGCGTTGCATAAAGCATCCACCAGAGAGAGAGAGAGTTGGAGAAGGTAAGTAACTTATTCTTGTGGCTGTATATGCTGATGTGCCAGCTTCTCCTTTTTCTGAGATTGGTAAAATAAGTATCCATAAATCAAGTAGCAGGAAAACTTATTTACAGTGCGTCAAAATTCCCAATTATCCTTTGTGGTAAATGCCACATCACACAAGTTAACACATGTTTGTAGAATGCAGAAATATTCAGTTGTAGTGGTGGGTATGCGAGAGAAAAAGGTGGATCCTTTTCAACAGGGTCAATCAATAATAAGTCTGTTTTACCCTCATAAAAACTTAACTTGTTTACAGTTATCCAAGCCTCCATCCCCGAATCACATGCACGCTGGAATTGAATATCTGCATAGTTTTGGAAGCCAGTCCAGTCAGTGACTGACTGATAACAGCAGAATTCACTGGGGGCCTTGCTGTTAACTTGCACCTGATTACCATAAATGCTGATGTTACCTTGTCTGAGTGCTACTACACAGTCCCTTCAAAAATATATACACCCTGAAAAAACGCCAGGTCATGAGATCTTATGGCAGCCATCCAATCTTATGGCAGCCATCCAAACACTCAGTTTTGCCACTTGAGAGGCTCTGATCCGTAGGAAAGACCAGTTTGCTTCTGCCACTGTATTCCTTCGGCACCAACGTTAGTTATATTGTGAAGATTGCATTATATTAGGAAAAATGTTGGTTTTGTATTTATTTTGTATGTTGCTTTTTAATGAAGTAAGTTGGCAGTTTCACCCAAAAAAGTGTTGAAAAGATTTCGGGGCATTGAACTCCTCTTAGAATGCATCTCTTACACTGAAGGCCACATTCTGTAAATTTCTTAGAGCCGCATTTCAGTTGATCTTGGTTCTTCTTTCCTAGGTTATAAATGTTGATGGAACAATGAGACACACCCTTCTCGAAGACAAGTTGCCCCATATATTTGGATTCACGCTGCTTGGAGATTACATCTACTGGACCGACTGGCAGAGAAGAAGCATCGAAAGAGTTCACAAGGTGACGGCAAGCCGAGAAATTATCATTGACCAGTTGCCGGACTTAATGGGTCTTAAGGCAGCCAGTGTCACCACCACAGTTGGTAAGTACTTTCGATTTCCGTCTTTCTAGGGTACTCACACGTTTTTTGAGTTTATACACCGTGTGAACAATTAGACTCTTAAAATGTATTTTTCCAGTGAGCTGATCCTCCCCTTTGTATAGTGTTACTACCAGAATAGTAGGAAACTACAAAATCATAACAATGTAATAGAGTCCTGTTCTTTGTTATATTTAAAATAAGGGCTGGGATCGCAAACAACCTTAGCAACACATTTTATACCAGCCTTCGTTTCAGTGAGCAAGCGAAACATAAGCTCAACTATCCCCAGGAGAGCTTGGTGTTAACCAACACTGTTCTCTGCCATAAAAGGTTTGGAAACATTTAGGTGAAGCTGTGCATTTTAAAGCACTTATCAAATTTGTTGGCTAGAATGATATATGTTTTGCATGCAGTTGTGATGGAAAACTAAAAAATTCCAGTTCTTAAGAGCCTGCCAAAATACCCAAGAATGCCTTTTTCTCCATACCAGAAAACTGCAAGTACTTGTGATTTAAAAAAAAAAAAACGTGCATTGATACCAAACACTGAATGCATCGCAGGAAAATAAGTTTGTAACTTAGAAAAAGGCGCTTCTGACTAATACTGCGTGCCATACTGGGAAAAAACTTTCTAATAATGATATCCCAGTAGAAAGAATATCAAAACAAAATTATCATTACCTCCGCGTCCCTCGTCTTCGTCCCAGTCATAACCACGTGAGGTAATTCCTACCTCTGTAGACAGGAAAAAACAGGAATACTAACAGAAATCCCACCCCCAGCTGGTCGCTATATAACCAGAGCATTCCCTGGGTTTTTTCTTTCTGGAGAAACTAGGACAAGGAATGCTGATCTTAGTGCCCGGCCCGAAGTTTTTTCTTCCATGGCGTTCCTCTACTCCTCGGCTAGGGGAAATCCTGGAAGCATTGAGGGAGCAGCGAGCAAGGGAAGTTTTAAGAATTGATTCCCAGCTCGTAGGAGCCCTTTACTCACCATTTCATGTGGAAGCTGGAGTTCAGCGATGGTCCAGAATAGGATGTATCTGCTTTCTGTAGATGCATTATTTTGTGCCAATCAGCCACTTTGCTCATGCACGGCCTGCATTCCGGTCTGCGCATGCGCAGCTTGTTTTCTTCGTATGCGCGGACTTTCACTGTCATAGAAGAGTGCATCTTCTTGCTCCCACCTTTTTTACTATTTAAAGTGATCTGGTCACCAAATTGGTGTTTAGATGTTTTATGCTGCATTTGAACCTGATTTGTACTTGTATGGTATTTTTTTGCCTCTGATGAGAAAGTATACCAGGAAGAGGAGTCGTATTTCTCCTACGTCACCTTCTCCTCCTCCTTCCTGATCTCCATCTCCTCCTCCCAAGAGAGTAAGGAATGGTGGAGTTGATTTTGATGAGGAGAAAATAAGAGATTGTGACTGACACTATTGCAGCCATGAAGAAAACAAATGATGCTAAGGACTGTTTCCCAGGGAGATCTTTACTTTGATGTGTCTGAATATGAATACAGGGATGATTTGTCTCCTCCTGTTGGTAGTATATTACCAGATTTCTTTTACACCAGGCAGAATATGGTCATTTCCCCCGATGATTAGCCTGGTTCCTCACAAGCGGCTGTAGTAAGACAATTTAAGAAAGTACCTAATTTAGGTTCACAGATTCATCAATTTATTATAGACATTGTGTTAAGTGAATGAAAGGATTTTGAGAAAATTAATCTGCCTAATATCATGACAAAACTTTATCCATTGGAAGATATAGAAGAAAAATTACCAGATACTGTCAAGGTTGACTCTGTAGGTGCAAGCCTTTTTGGGATGCCATCAATGGCAGAGGAAAATACCCTTTGAGGACCCTGCAGGGAAAAAAGTAGATCGTACTATTAAAAAGATGCATGTTGGTGCCCAGTTATCTCTTCGTGCAAGCATTTATGGAACATACACATCCCAGTCATTACTGTCTGACTTCAGATCACTGCTTAAGGTGTTTCAGGGTGGTCCGGAAAGTTCAGATTTGTTAGATAATGGGGAGAAGCAGATTTAATTTTTGTCTGACCTCTCTTTTGATACAGTCATGGCTTCTGCTGTGATCTTTAGTGCTTTTGTAGAGGCTTGTATGAATCTTTACCTCAAAGAATAGAACACTGATGCAGCTCCAGGATCCACAGCTCTTAAAATGCCTTTTGAAGGGGCTTGTCAACTTGAGTTGCACAGAATCTTCAAGGAAAGAAAACCTTTCTTGTTTAGAAAACCGCACAACAGGTCTGCAAATACTTCATGACAAAGATCTTCCTTTACCGAACTGTTCAGGCACAAGCAGGCTGTAGAGAATCATTCTAGGGTCCAGGAAAAGTATTTCATGGACATCTCAAAACAAGCAAAAGCCAGACCTCTGGGCGAAAGAGCACCATCCTAATTATGCCAGGTCCCAGAAAGAAGATGGCAGAGAGTTGGAGGGCGAATCCATCTCTTCGTGACAGAATGGAGCAAATATACTTTAGATGCATAAGTCCTGAACATTGTAAGAAGAGGATATGCGCTAGGGTTTTTCTAAATTCCTTTGGACTCTGGGATCATACCTACTCCTTAACCAGATGACCTAGCAAAGAGAGATGCTCTGGAATCAGTCATTCAAGTACTATTGAACACGAAAGTGATTGTTCCAGTGCCAGAGTTGGAGAGAGAAAAAAATAAAAAGAGTGTACTCCATTGTGTTCTTGGTACCCAAGTTAAATGGTGGTTATCAGACTGTGATCAATTTTAAAGAAGGTGACCAACCTTTCAAAATGGAAAGTCTTCAAAGGATCATTTCAATAGTACCGAAAAATCACTTCATGATTACAATAGATCTAATGGTTGCTTTCCTGTGTATTTGGATGGAGGAGGAACATCTAAGGTATCTAAGATTCTGTGTGCAGGGGCACAAGTGGTAATTCAAAGTTGTGCCACTCGGTCTACAATCTGTTCCTAGGGTATTTGCGAAAATGGTGGCTTCCTTAGTAGCACATCTCTGTCTGCCAGGAATACCAATCTTTCCTTATCTGGACTATTGGTTACTAAACCCTTTTTGGAAAGGAGTCTGTGTCAATGTCTGGAGAACACAAGGTTGACCCTAAGCTGCCATGGTTTCCTGATATACTTTCCATAATGCCAGTTATTTCCTTCAAAGAATCTTGTCTTCATTAAAGCAGGATTCAGGATGAATCTGGGCAGAGTAGTCCTACCAGATGAGAGAGCAGAGTGTTTGAGAACTTTTCTGTCATCCTGATGATCCTGAGAAGGGTCCCAGCGTACCAATGGATGGACGTTCAGTGACATATGGCTGTCTGTGTCGTCACTGTCCAGTAGGCAAGACTGCATCTTCTGTTGTGGCACCTTCACAGGTTTTGGTCCCCCCTTTCTTAGTCTATGGAGACATTGGTACATCCGGAATCAGATCATATCTTCTGTGGTGATTGATCCCAGAGAATCAGAGCAAGGAGATTGTAATGCATCTGGATCCATCAGTAGTTTTGAAGACAGATGTGAGTGGCTTGTGTTGGGGCAGCAAATTTGGGAACTATTTCATTCGAAACAAGGTGGCTTACCAAGGATAATTTCAGATCATTGAACTGGAGAGAGTTAATGGTAGAGTATCAAGCTCTACTCCATTTTCATCATCGGGTCCATCAGTCCAGTGTATTAATCAAATAAGACAATACAGTGATGGTGACATATGTGAATCACCAAGGCAGTACACACTCAAAATCTCTGAATAAGGTGGCTGTGTTGCTGGGATCTTGGGCAGTCTCTCCTCTCAATTTCAGCAATTCACATCAGACGTTTGGACAATGTTAAGGCTGACCAGCTAAGCAGAGTGTTTACACCTTCGCAGGACATGTTTATTCAGAAGAGCCCACCTCCACTTCCTGATTTTCCTCTCACTTCCACTTTTTCTCATCTTTGGTGTGGGTTAGGAGAAAGTGGGGGCAGTGGGGAGGTTTTGAATATGAAATGAGTAGAAAAGACGCCTCCGCACTTCTTTAGTCCAGATATTCAGTATTTAATATCACATCAACCTTTGCTGTTTTTTCCGGTCCGCAATTTAAAGAACTGGATGGAAAAGAAGAGGCTGCTGTAGAATTGATTATTTAAACGTCATAATTTGAGCAAAGAGCAGAGGCCCATTTCAAACTAAAATCTCCAGCAGGGGCTCTCGGCCCTTATTCACTTCTTGGCTGTTTCCTGTAACACTTTAGGGAATTCAAACCTGTTCCCAGTTCTGTAGACTGCTGGGGTCATGTCCCATTGCCCAGCTGGCCTACCAACCACTTTTTATGATGGTTACAACAGACTTGTGTCCTGAACATTTCATGTTTTCTTATCCAGTCCTCTTTCTGATGTCTTTAAAAATAAAAACAACAATACAAAGCTGCGTAGAGAATCGGAGTACACTGGCAGGAACTACAGTAGAAAACTAAATACAAGTTCAAATGGTAAATTGCGAGCACTGTTCTAATTTATTTTCATAACCGGTCTCCTTTACATGTTTCCGCCTCAGCCACTGCTTTTCCTGGCTCTTATGAAGGTCAAAGGCTATCTGGTTCAGTTGATCCTGATAGCACTGGACTGGGATTGGAACGTCTAGATGCTCCCACCTGCTGAGTACCATTGTCTGAAACTCTCAAAATTGTCTTCCTTTATGGGATTACTTTTGCATTCTGTGTCAGTGAATTGCGATCGCTTTCGGGGCAACCACCAAATACCACCTTCTTTCGAGACAAGCTAGTACTTTGGGCTCAATCATCCTTTCTATGGAAGGTGGTGTTGCCTTTCCATGTGCGGCATGTAGTCTCATATCAGTTAGATATGTGGTTCCTGACAGACTCCTTAGAATAGTGAATGTTTAGTTCATGGTCACACGCTGATGAATAAAGACGTGTAATACCAAGCTCCGTGTGTGACGTGATCTTTGCATGTACCCGGGCTGGGGTAGGGCATTACAGCTGGCGACAAGATAGGGGATTATGTAAACCCCGCGACCCGAAGAACCAAGAGTGCTCTCCCGGAGAGTTTGGCGTGTCCCAGCAAACTGCTCGTGCGTGCCTCAGTCGAAGTGGAAATCGAGGATTGGCGTATGTGAAGTTAAAGTACTACTCCAGCCAGTGCAAGGACTGTGAAGAAAGTAAAGGCCTTATGTAAAGTTTGTTTGTTGTGGAATAGAAAGTTGCTGATAAAGTTGAGACAAAAGGTACTGCACCGCAACGTGAAACAGAGCTGTCATTCACACAGTATGACAAGCGCTAAATTCAGTGATAGCCGAGTGCAAGAAAGCACTAAAAGCAAAACATTGCTGATAAAAATGCAAAAGGCAGTAACGACCAGGTACGGAAAGTGCATCAAGCGGTGACCGCCAGGTGCAAGAGAACGCTGTTAGTAGAAGCAGATAAACGCTGACAAGCATTAGAAGTGGTGACAACCAAACAAAGAGAATATATTCACGCTTACCAGAACTTCAATCAATCAATCAGGGAATTGTAAGCATGCTACTCACCCGTGAGGGTCTCAAGGCGCTGAGGTGGGGTGGGGGGGTACGTAGATCTGTTTAGCCGAAGAGCCAGGTCTTGAGGGTCTTCCTGAAGGTGTTCAGGGAGGGGGCACGTCTGATGTCTGCCGGTAGCTCGTTCCAGGTCTTGGCTGCAATGTGAGAGAAGGATCTTCCGCCTGCTCTGGCTCTGTGGATGCGCAGGGTTTCGGCCAGTGTGAGGTTGGAAGATCGGAGGTTTCTTTTGGGTACGTGGAAGTTGACTCTGTCGTTGAGGTATTTGGGTCCGTTGTTGTGTAGGCATTTGTAGGCGTGGGTGAGGACTTTGAAGGTGACTCTTTTCTCCATGGAAATAATTTGTGATCCAGACCTCATAACAGACACTCTGCCGGAAACCTTTCACCGAAATGGGGTGGAGTCAACGATTGACTACATTCTTTTGACCGCCCCTCTCAATGCAAGGGTTGTCAAGGTAGGCAATTCCTTCACGACTTTTAGTGATCATGCCATAGTTTCAATAGAGCTGAAGATATTAACACTGGAGAGACCACAGCGTAGTAATGTTGAAACACCAATTGTGTCTAGGAAAAATGGGGTCCAGCTAAAATGGGCACACATTGACAAAATTAAGTTGGTCCCAGAAATCATACTAAACACACAAGATAATATACAACTGTGCTTAGACCCAGAAGCTGATGCAGGGGAAGTTGTGCTAGCTTTCTGTAAGATCTTAGAAAATATAAAATCGGCCCTTACAAGCACAAAAGCGCCAAATAGAGAAAAAGGCAGGGGCTGGTTCGATTCACCATGTACAAAAGCTAGGAAGGCGTTGCTGTATGCTCTAAAGGCTAGGCCTAGAAATCACAAACAAATAAGAACATTGCGGGCCTCATATAAATTAGCACGGAAAACCAGAGAAAAGGAAATCAGGGAGGACTTATGGGCCGACCTGGATAAGGCAGCCAGTTCGGGAAACGGCTGCGATTTCTGGAAGTTAGTAAACGCACCATATTTTAAAAGCCTTAGTGACCCAACACTGGACATAAATGTCGATGAGGAGGCATGGGTTTCCCACTTCGAGAACATTTTTGCTCTAAACCCTGATATTATACCCCCACTATGTGGCAACGCAGGAAATGCGTCATGTGCCTCTATCGTTTTCTTTTATCGAAGTTAAAGTGGGGTTGGATTCATGTAGTCTGGGAAAGGCCCCAGGACCGGACGGTGTCCCAATAGATGTTTTTTCAAGCCAACCCAGATCTATGGATACCACTCCTAACAAATGTCCTGAATAGTATAGCTTTGGCAGGCCCTCCCCCCTCATGGTCATCGGGGGTCATTGTACCCATCTACAAAAAAGGAGATAGGGCCAACCCAAAGAATTACAGATCGATTTCCCTGCTGGATACAACGTCAAAGCTCATGGGCCGCCTTCTTCTCTCTGGGTTAGAGGGATGGGCAAGAGAGAACAAGATCCTAATCCAGGCCCAGTATGGTTTCCAGCAGGGAAGGGGTACTGTGGATCAGTGCCTGAACTTAGCATTGACCATAGAAAAATATACTAGAATGAAGGACAGGAAAATATACATGGCATTCATGGACCTGAGCGCGGCGTTTGACTGCGTGGTCCATGATAAGCTATGGACTATAATGGAGACGATGGGGGTCGAACCAGCTATACTAAATTTTATCAGGCAATCGTATGTAAATGCGACGGCATCAGTGCGTTATACCAAAACTAGAGATTGTACACATTCTTTTAAAATCGCCAGGGGAGTAAGGCAGGGCTGTGTATTGGCCCCATTTCTCTTTTCCTTATACACAAATGGAGTTGAAAAAGCACTCACAGTGGTCACTCGGGACGTCCCCCTCTTTGAAAATCAAATGCTACCAATATTGGCTTATGCGGACGACGCGGTGCTAATTGCCAGAACGGGGACTGGGTTACAAAGGTTGATAACCGCGTATGTTTCTTTTATGGATTCACTACAATTGAAAGTGAACCAAACCAAGTCCTTTGTAATATAGCTGGGGCTACAAAAAAAGAAAAAGTGCCGTACTTGGATGCGGAAAGAATTGAGGTAGTGGATTCTTTCCCCTACTTGGGCATCCATTTTGATAAAGACCTGTCATGGGCGAAATTGATGGAAGGAAGGAAGCTGGTGATGGAGAGGGGTATTATCGCTGTAAAATCCTTTGCTAGAAAATTGGGTGCTAAACCCTTATTACCGATAAAAAACATCTATCAGGCCAGAGTAAAAGCAGCAGCGACCTATGGTGCTGGGGTATGGTAGCACCGACACCACTGCAAATTATTCAGAATACATTTTTTTAATCTGTAGTGGGTCTCCCTCCCTCTTTTACAAACGGTATCTTACATACGGAATTGGGCTTGCCCTATATTTCAGATTACACACAACTAGCCCCACTTCTCCTCTGGCATTCAATCTGGAGGAGAGATACAGAGCCACTCACTCACTCATTCAATAATAAGGAGTTGCCTAGCTATGGATAAGTGGAAGAGGTCTAGGTGGCTTAGTTATGTAGAGTCCGCATTAAGGGAGATTGGTCTCCACGAACTTTTTAAAGATCCTCTGGTCTGTAAGAAGGTCTCTAAACAGAAGGTTAGTGACATGTTCATGCTGATGTCTGAGTACAAGCGTAAGGAACACTATAAAGATAAACACGCTGTCCGGGCATATTGCCTTAACCCACCATTAACAGAGGGGGGTTCTCTTACTTAGTGAATGTAAATAGATTGCAACACAGATTCATATTACTGAGGTTTCGCACCAACCTGATTCCCCTCATGTTAGGTTATCCTGAAAAAACATACAATCATTCTGATTTAAGTGCATGCCCATGTGATAATTTATCACTACAAACTGAATTGCACCTAGTTCTATTCTGCAGGCTATATGAGAATGAAAGGAATGTCTACCTCAAACCAATTTTAAAGAAAACGAATTTTAAGCAGTGCCGGGTAGCACTATATTTTCTAAAAACACTACCTGACCCTTTGGTTTGTTATTCAGTTGCGTCATTCTTATGGGCCTGCATGAGGCAGAGGAAGAGGAAGGGGATGGCCTAAAGATCATTGAGACCGCTAAATAACAACACAAGTACTTAGACTTAGCATATGAAATGATTTTTAACGTTTTTAATGCATTTTTGTCTTTATTCTAGAATTGTGCTGAAATATTTGTAATTTTAAATAGAATTCTGTAATTTTATGATGATGTATTTATGTGTGCTTTTATGATCATTTTTAACTTGATCGAATAAAGATGAATTGAATTGAATTGACTCTTTTCTCCACATGGAGCCAGTGGAGTCTTCGTAGGTGCTGACTGCTGTGTTCGTGCCGGGGGATGCCGAGGACGAGTCTGGCGGCGGTGTTCTGTATTGTCTGGAGTTTGCGGAGTAGAGTGCGTTTCCATAGTCCAGTCTGCTGGTGATTAGTGCGTGGGTGACTGTCTTCCTTGATTCAGGGGGGATCCACTTGAAGGTCTTGCGGAGGGTGTTGAAGCAGCTGGAGGTGACGGCGTTGACCTGTCGGTTCATGGTGAGTGATGAGTCGAGTACGATGCCGAGGTTCTTGGCGTGGTCTGAGGGGGTAGGCGGGCTTCCGAGGGTGGTCGGCCACCAGGTGCTGTCCCATGCTGAAGGGGTGGTACCGAGGACGAGGACTTCTTTCTTCTCGGCGTTGAGCTTCAGGCAGCTGTTGGTCATCCAGACTGCGACGTCTTGCATTCCTTTCTGGAAGTTGAGTTTGGCGGTGGTGGGGTCTTTGGTGAGGGAGAGGATGAGTTGGGTGTCATCAGCGTATGATACGATGTTGAGGCCGTGTTGTCGGACGATGGCTGCGAGGGGGGCCATGAAGATGTTGAAGAGGGTCGGGCTCAGTGATGACCCCAGTGGGACTTGAGTAAAGAGAGTCATTGTACAACAGCCTTTCGCCCAGAGGTTGGGAATACGGAGCCGCTGATCCCCAAAGCGGACACCACAGACTGTGTCAGGGTGCATTCTACACATCTCAAAAGTCCTTCAGAAAGTGAACCGCTCCAGTGGCAACGCTAAACAAAGCCACACAAGTTCAGATCGGCCATAACAATCTTGAAGCCAGCACGTCGCAAGGACTTACAGATGGCATGAATGGTGCATGTCCAGGTAAACGGCACATACTCTTGTCAGTAAGGGGCCGTAACTGGTTATAATGCTGCTGTTTTCTTAAAACCACCGCCTCCCTTCGATACCTCCAAAAAGCAAAATGTTGGCAATAGATGGACTGCCTGGATCGAAACCTTTGATGATTTCATTGATGCGCTGGAAGAAGTAAATGACAATAAGATCATTAAATAGCTGAGGAATTTAGCAGGTGAAGGAGTGGAAGAAGTGATAAAGAAAATACCACAAGGTGATGAAGTGCCGTACCGTCACATTAAAGAGACGTTAAACACCAAGTTCAATCTTATGCTGAATGTTGACTAGGAAAGGTACATTTTCAGTCAGGAAATGCAGAGAGCTACTGAAACGATGGATATGTTTGTAGAAAGACTTGATTCACTCATAAAGCATTGCAAATTCAATTAGTTCAATGATGAAGAGGCCATGTGTCTCAGGGCAATAGATGGTTGCCTCTCTGATTCCTTTTGACAGTGAATGCTGAAAGAGACACTCATCTTGGAGCGAGTACTCATGGCTGCCAGAGCAGAAGAAACAGCTGACAGACAAGCGGCTAACATGGAGGCTGGAACAGTCCAAAATGAATCGGTGCTGAGTGAAAAGTAAGTCGAAATACAGGATAGAAGGCCATAAAGTGACATCTCAAAAAAAAGTTGTGTTTTCAATGTGGATTTTCTTTTCCACTTGAAGGTAAATGTCCTGCCATTGGACAGATATGAAAAGACTGCGGGAAAGAGAACCATCTTTTAACTAGTCTGCAAAGTGAGGGAACGATCAAGTGCTTCACATCGAGAAAACAAAATTGATGCCAGAAAGTTCCAGACGTGACGTACTGCGCACGCCCACAAGGCCAATCAGCAACATCAGTTGAGGCAAGTAGAAACTGAACGACGTCGATTATCGTCAAATTCTTTGTCTAAATGTTCGTCCTCGTCGAGTGACAGTGAGGAAGATGGGTGTGCGATGCCAATATTAACTGCTGTAAGGCAAGGAAGAATGTCAGTCGAAACAAAGTCGACAAGTGAAAGTGCGAAATTCATTTGGACCTTGTCCCAAGATCACACTGAAAGTGAATGGGTGCTTCCATACATTTTATCATAGACAGTGGCGCGTCGATTAACATTATGCCAGTGGAAAAATACAATGAACTGTCTGTCTCCTGTGCTCTGTTTAACTCTGTCGAAAACCAAAGTGTATATGTGGTCTGCTTCAACGCCACTGCAAAGTCAAGGTTCATTCATAGCAACTGTAAAGCACAAAAATATGAAAGTTTAAGCGCAAATTCATGTCTTGCCAGGCACTTCATCTAGCGCTTGTTTACTCCATTTCAGTACTGCTGCTGACAATGGGCTGATTTCAGTAAACTACAATGTCAATGCCTATCATGAGATAATGAATCCGTTTCCATCTTTGTTTCATGGACTAGAAAGACTTAAGACCATGAAAGTGCAACTTCACATAAATGAGGACATCGCCCTGTTGCTCAAAGACATTGTCAAATTGCATTTCATTTACAAGAGGCTATTGAGAAAGAACTTGAGGTACTAGTAAGGCACAACTTCATTGGGTGATCCACTGGCCCGACGCCATGGGTATCACCCACAGAGGTAGTGCCAAAAAAGGATAGTGGAGGAGCCGGGCGCATCTGCGTTGAAATGCACCAAGAGAACAACATCCAGGTCCGCACATTGCTTACATAATTACGCAGCTGAATGGAGCCAAGGTCTTTTCCCGCATTGATTTGCACAGAGGATATCATCAGCTTGAACTGGAAGAGAATTGCAAGTACATTACTAACTTTTCAACTCATGTTGGTATATTTAGATATAAAAGACTACGTTCCGGAGTGTCATCAGCTGCAGAAATTTTCCAGAATGTCATTCATCGAATAATACTGCCAGACACAAATGCTTTCAATTACAGTGATGACATACTCTTTTATGGGCCCACACGAAAGGAACATGATCAAGCTCTTGCACAACTGTCATATACTTGCCGATGCAGGTCTCACTTTGAAAGTGTGAGTTTTGCAGTGTGAATCTTTTCTGGAATCACATGATGTGCATTATTCCACCATTTAGTGGTTGGGTCCAGAATTGTTGTATTCCGGCCCCCAGCTAGACCCTTTAACTGACCAGCTTGAAGACCCCATGGACTGGCGGATGAACCTGGGTCAGGCCATTGGGTTGGACACTTCCCCCGACACTGGCTTGCTTTCTCCCCCTACCGTGGCTATGGAGGAGGGAGCTTCCTATGCAGTGGTGGTAAGGGCAGCCGAGGACCTTGGCCTTGAGCTCCCTTCGGTGGCAATCAGGACTAACTTCCTGACAGAGGTGCTTTAGCCTGCAGCTTCTACCTCCGAAAACCCCTTTTGCCCTTTAATGAAGCTCTCACTGATGCCCTTCTGGGCACTTGGTCCAAGCCCTTCTGGGCACTTGGTCCAAGCCCAGCACAGGGGCTCCTGTGGACAGGACAATCGTCTGCCGCCATCGCCCCGGGCTACTCAGCGTTCCTTATGCAACATCCTTCCCATGAGAGCTTGGTTGACCAAGTCTCATCTTCTAAAGGTGCATTCCCTTCTGCACCCCCCGATAGGGAATCCAAGAAGCTGGGCCAACTTGGGAAGAGGATGTTTTCTTCCTCCAGCTTGACATTGCGGTCGGTGAATACCACTTACCTCTTGGGTCGATCCTCCCATACCATGTTGGATACACTTGCGCAGGTGCTGCCTCAGTCCCCGAAGGATGCCCGGGCCATTATCTCCCAGGCAGTTGCAGACGGGAGAGGCGCAGCGAAATTCACCATTCGTTGTGGACTGGACACCACCGACTCACTGGGCAGAATGGTTCCCTCGTCAGTAGCGTTACGATGCTACGCCTGGTTGAGGACTTCTGGTTTTTCAGGGGATGTCCAATCTACCCTGATGGACATGCCCTTTGATGGCACTCGCCTCTTCGGCAATAAGGCAGACTCGGCGCTTTAAGGGATCTCGAGCTACGACTGGATCCTTGGGCCTCACTTCTACCACACGTCCCCCTCAGTCTGCCTTTCGTCCCTTTTGTGACTACGGAAGGGGCGCCCAGCCACATCCTGTACAGTCCAGCCATCGAGTCATGCAAGCTGTCCAGCCTCTGCGTGGCCGCAGACGTTGGACCCAACATCCTTGTGGGTCAGGGAGCGAGTGGTGGGTCAGTCCAACCTTTCCCCCTCTACCACTGCCTCCAAACCCTCCTAGTCCGATGTTTCAGGCCCATCATCGGCCAGTCGGCAGGATTCGCCATCATCTCCTCCGCTGGCAGTCCATCATGTCGAACAGGTGGGTTCTGCAGATAGTCCGAAGGGGCTACTCTCTCCCCTTCAAGACTACCCCAACCTCCATGCCTCCCTCCTACGACCGTATGTCGTAGGATCATTTGGCGCTTCTTTGCAAGGAAGTTTCGGCTTTCTTTGCCAAGGGGACCAGTAATAGGACGTGGTTGTTATTCCCGCTACTTTCTGGTACCCAAAAAGGACAAAGGCTTGCATCCTATTCTAGACCTCCGGGCCCTCAACTTCTTCTGTTGGAAGGAGAAGTTCAAAATGCTCAATTTTGCCAGGTACTTTCTGCCCTTGACACTGGATGGTAGCATTGGACTTGCAGGTCGCTTATTTCAATATCCCCGTCTTGCCTGCCCACCAACGTTACTTACGGTTAACGGTGGGACACGAGCACTTTCAGTTCATTGTGCTCCCCTTTGGCCTTACCAGTGCCCCTCGGGTGTTCATAAAAGTGATGGCGGTGGTCGCAGCTCATCTGTGCAGATCAGGGGTACCAGTCTTCCCCTATGTCGACGACTGGCTGTTGAAGGCGGACTCTCCCCCAGGCTGTCTCCTCCCACCTCCAGACTACGGTGGACCTCCTGTACTCGCTGGGGTTCACTATCAACGTGCCGAAGTCACACCCGACTACCTCTCAGACGCTTACTTTCATTGGAGCGATTTTGGACACTGTGCAGGTTCGTGCCTATCCTCCCGAGCAGCAAGTCCAGGATATTCGGGCTATGATACCGATGTTTCAGCCTCTATCCCGGATTTTGGAGAGAATCACTCTGAGGCTGCTGGGCCTCATGCCCTCCTGCATCTTGCTGGTGGATCGTGCTAGATGACATATGCGGGCTCTGCAGTGGGACCTAAAGTTCCAGTGGGTGCAGCATCAGGAGAATCTTTCCGACTACGTCCAGATCTCGGAGGGAACAGCGCATCAACTGCAGTGGTGGCTAACGAACCAAGATTGGGTCAGAGGCAGATCCCTCTCCCTACACCCAACCAGATCAGATGGTGGTGACTGATTTTTCACTCCTGGGATGGGGTGGCCACCTGGGATAGGCAGAGATCAGAGGCATCTGGTCTTCGACAAAGTCTAGTCTCCATATCAAACTTTTGGAGCTCTGGGCAATCAGACTGGCACTGAAGGCATTCCTTCCCTCTCTCAAAGGGAAAGCGGTCCAGGTGTTCATGGACAATACCACCGCCATGTGGTATTGCAACAAACAGGGCGGGGTGGGGTTGTGTACTCTGTCAGGAGGCTCTCTGCCTCTGGACATGGCTGAAATATTGGGGCATATCCCATGTGGTTCACCACCTGGTGGGTTCTCTGAACAAACTCAGATGTCAGTGCCTGGTCCATCACGAATGGCATCTCCATCCAGAGGTGGCGCAAGGTCTCTTTCAGCGGTGGGAACAGCCTTGGTTAGATCTGTTCACCTCCAAAGAGAGAGCAAAATGTCAGCAGTATTATGCGTTGGAGTTTCCAAGTCAGCGCTCGCTCAGCGACGCTTTTCGTTCGCGAGTGGAGCTTCGGCCTCCTTTATGCCTTTCCGCCTATACCACTTCTGCCCAGAGTGCTCAGGAAGATCAAGCACGACCGGGCTCAAGTCATTCTTGTGGCTCCAGATTGGGCACGAAGAGTCTGGTATTCCAAACTTCTGAGCATGGCCATCGATCCTCCGATCAGACCGACCCTTCGAGAGGATCTTTTGCTGCAGCAGCAGGGGACGGTTCTTCACCCGAACTTGTCCAGCCTCCGCCTCCTTGCATGGAGATTGAGCGGCAGCAGTTGACAGCTTTCAACCTTCCACCCGAAGTCTGTGATGTCATTTTAGCAGCCAGGTGTCCCTCCACTAAAACGGTATACGCCTGTAGATGGAACAAATTTGTGGCATGGTGCACAGTAAAGCCTGTTTATCCCATTTCTGCTCCTCTTTCAGAGGTTCTCTTGTATATACTTTCTTTGGTCCAGCAGGGCTCTGCTTTGGGCACCCTTAAAGGTTATCTTTCGGCTACCTCTGCCTTTCTTAGACTTACAGATCAGCCCTCTTTATTCAAATCACCCATTGTCAATGGGTTTCTTAAGGGCCTTACTCGTTTCCTCCGTCTTCTTTAATTATGCCCCAATGGGAATTTAATTTGGTTCTGACTTTTCTTATGTGTGCCACCTTCGAGCCTTTTCATAATTGCCCTCTCAGGCTTCTTACCTTTAAGACTGCTTTCCTCATTGCCATCACCTCTGCTTGCAGAGTTAGCGAGCTCCAGGCTCTGTCTTCCAAGCCTCCCTATCTGTTTGTCCATCCGAATCAAGTGGTGCTTTGAACAAAAGCTTCATTCCTCCCTAAAGTGGTCACGTCCTTTCATGTAGACAATCCATTACTCTGCCCACCTTTTACCCACCCCAGCATACCTCCAAGGTAAAGAAGAGACTTCCCTGCCTGGACCCAAAACGTGTGTTGACTTTTTATCTTGATCGTACCAAAGACTTCCGGCAATACGGAAAAGGTCCATCTCTCAATGGGCTGTCCTCTGCATTAAATTGTGCTACGCATTGGCAAAGAAGGAACCTCCTGTGGGGTTACGTGCTCCCTCTCCTAGAGCAACAGCGGCAACCACTGCGTTAGCACGTGGAGTCCCGGTCCTGGATATCTGTCAGGCAGCAACGTTGGCATCCCTGCACACGTTTACCAGACACTACTGCCTGGCCAGCCAAGTCCCGAGGGATGGGTACTTTGCTGGTCCGGTCCTCCAGGACTTCCTCGTCTGATCTTGGTTCGCAGACCCTCCTCCTGGGCAGATATTGCTGGGTTATCTATTCTAAGTTAAGGAAACTACAACTAGAAGTATCTATCAGATGAGCAAGTTACTTACCCTTGTTACGATGTATCTTGTAGAGGCATATTCTAGTTGTAGATTCCTTACCGCACCACCCATCCTCCCCGCTCTGCGAACTGATTTCTAGGGATAGGGACTCCCCTAAAGGGCCCTAGTTTTGACGCACCAGTCGTCCGTGTCTTTCATGCCTCTGCGCTTCTGGCGTGGAAAGTCGTGTTAAGAAGCGTCCCCGGGCTGCGTCTATATAGGTCCCACGACGTCATTTCCGGTGCGCACGAGGACGACGCACGCGGGGACGACCGACACGCAGGGGTACTGCAGATGAAAAATCTCCGAATCCAGACTGACGCCTGGGGGAAATTCTAAGGTAAGCATTCTACACCTAGAATATGTCTCTACCAGATACATAGTTACCGAAGGTAAATAACTTGCTTGTCTTGTCATCCACTCCTCCCTCGCAAGGTGCAACTATTCTGAGATCCTCCCTTAGTATGGCCAGTTACTGTTCAAGTCACATACGTGACTTTGCCACTGGAAGTGCCCCATTGAGAGACTCAACAAAACAAAATGTCCCATTTCAGTGGTCGAGTGAATGTGAACAAAGCATATGCAGAAAATCAAGCATGCAATTGAGAGTGCAACTGAAATGGCATACTTTGATCTGAAATTGCAGACAAAGGTTGTTGATGCAAGCCCACTGGGGTTGGGTGCCATCCTTGCCCAGCACACTAGACATCCAATGCCCGAGACACATTGTGGCTTATGCTAGTCGAAGTCTGTCATCGACAGAACGTGCCTATTCACATCCTGAAAAAGAAAGCCTCACTGTGGTGTGGGCTTGTGAGCACGTTCATGTATTCCTGTATGGAAAGCATTTCACAGCTGTCACTGATCACCAAGCATTGCTCACCATTTTCGGCAATCCTAAACCCAAATACCCCCTTGTAATGAGAGGTGGGTGTTGCGAGTGCAGGAGTATGATTATATGATCATGCATCGTATAGGAAAAGAGCAAAACCCTGCTGACTACTTCTTACTTGTGCCAATACAGTGTCATGGCACTACTTCTAAAGTGGCTTATGCTTATGTTAATTTCATTGTGAAATCCAGTACCCTTGCTTCCATATCAATAGAACAAATCATTGCTGCCACAAGTACTGACAGGGATTTGTTGATACTCAAAGACATTATTACACATTGATCGTGGCAAAAACGGAATCAACCTCTTCATGATGACCTTGAATACCAGAAATTAAAAAATGTGCAGGAAGAACTTTCAGTTATTCCAGAAGGCATCATCTTACGAGGATCAAGAATTGTCATACCTGAGAGTCTGAAACTACAAGTTATTGAACTGACTCTTGAGGGACCCCATGGAGTTGTTGCTCTGAAACTAGCTCTACGGGACCGAGTGTTGGTCCCTCATCTTGATGAAAGAGTTGAAAAAGAGTTAAATGCATGTCATTTGTGCAGCTGTTTGACATCCAAGACAATCCTACATCCATTGAACATGTCTGATCTTCCAAAGCACGCATGGGAAAAAATTGCAAGGGATTTCTTTGGACTCCTTGTCAATGGACATCATCTACTAGTAATTGTTGATGAATATTCCCTTTTTCCCATTGTAGAAGATCCGTCGTCAGCTACTCATAACAGCCATTGAGCGGATGGAAAGTGTCTTTGCAACATGAGGTGTTCCTTCGATTTTGAAATCTGACAGTGGCCCGCCTTTCAACAGTTGAAAATGTAAACATTTTCTCACTCATCTAAATTTCAAGCATCAGAAAAGCACACCTCTCTGGCCACATGCGAATGGTGTGGTCGAAAGATTAATGAGCACCCTCAGGAAGACCATTCAACGTGCTGTGCTGGAAAATGCTTGAACTCAAATCGGTTCTTCAGTCTACGCTTAGTGCATATAGGTCACCGCCGCATTCCAAAACAGGTGAAAGCCCTGCCACCTAAATGTTTGGGAGAGCTATGGGTACCAAGTTGCCACAATGGACCAATGAGAGATCTATTGACATTGATCGCCTTCGCACTACTGACTCATCTCACAAACGCTAAATGAAGACTTCTGCTGAAACACTTTGCAGTGCTCAGAGCACTATGTTTAACAGAGGAGACGAAGTTATCGTCAGGCAGAAACGGAAACGCAAGCCTGATGCTCCTTTTCATGCTGACCCTCTGAGGGTTGTAATTAGTAAGGGACACATGGTGACAGCTCACAGTCTTGGAAAGTCGATTACACGAGATTCTTTGCATTACAACCACCTGCCTCGACATTCACCAGCTCCTGATGTCTTAAGTGAGATTTGTTCACCTGAGCGTCTGGAGAGCCTAATGACTGTACCAGTGTCTGTCAAGAGTGCCAGTCAAGGGCACTTCTTATGTAACTCCGCAACCTCACATGACCAGATCTGGGCAAGTGATTTGAGCACCAAAACGACTTATTAAAGAGTTGCAATGTACATATGTATTATTGGTGCTTTGTATTTAATAAAGGCGGAGGTGTTGTGTCTTGTGAGTTCGAGATGATGGGACCCTTTTGGTTCCTGACGGACTCCGTAGAATAGTGACGCAAGTGTGTGGGGGTGGATGATAGAATTCTTAACGTAGAATGTTCCGTTCATGGTTACACACTGATGAATAAAGATGTATAATACCAATCTCAGTGTGTGATGTGATCCTTTGCGCGTACCCGGGCTGAGGTAGGACGCTACAGGGCAGTTCATCAGGCTCCCCACTTTCTTCTCTGTGCCTCTTCCCTCTAGGGAGAAAAAGAAGCTTTATCTGTTCGACCCCAAGAGAGCCCTTAGCTTTTATATTAATCGGATTAAGGAGCCCCAGGTGAATGTCCAGCATTTTGTGCGGTTCAGGTGTTAAGGAAGGAAGGGCAATCCAGAAGCAGACCTTCTCCAGATGGATTGTTCTCTGCATAGAAATATGGTATGCCTTGGCCAAGAATGAATCTAATGAAAGACTGTGGGCTCAGTCTGTTAGGGTGAAGGTTGCCACTGTTCCAATGCTGGACATCTGTCAGGTGACTACATGGGCCTCCGTCCACACCTTCACCAGGCATTACTGCCTTGGCTCTCAAGTCAGCAGCTCACAGGGAACCGTGAAATGTAGAAAATATTTCACGGTTCCCTGTGAAATACGGATTCCTTTATCATAATGACAGCCTCCAAACCACTCTACAGAGATTTATCATTGTCAAGGCTACTCTGATTATGCCGCATGGATGACCAAATTATGCAGGACAGGTATCTAAATTATGCTGTAAAAATGCTACATTTACTGCACTTTCTCTGTCAGTATTATTTTTATCCATTTGGAGATAGGAACAATATTTTTGCTGAAATATACAGATTATGTTGCTGATCAGGTGGAAAATCAATAATTGTGCAGTAAACGCTGCAGCTATAGAATTGTCTAAATCCACTGAACTCACCCTTGCACATTGTTATTAACATTTTATGGCAGACAAGTAAACAAAGCCTAAATATTCAAATTCCTATGAGCGCCTATTAGCTGCAGTTTGATGAAAACAACTTTTTCAAGCCAAGAAACCTTCAGCCTTGTGACTTGATATTACCAGATCCCCTTGATATTGGATTATATTACATAGTTAAAGTAATGTTATAGTTAGATGAATGTCAGTGACAACATTATTGTTTTGAACTAAAAAGAACACAGAAGTTCACCAGTTATAGTTAGTTAATGGGTGTAAGTGTTCACAAAACATATGTGCTCCCAATGCATCATAGGTGTGTAGAGGTATTGAACATGTTTTTTATCTTTATATTAAAGAGTAACTCTGTGTGCAGGTAACAGTTGACGACTTTTGTTCAACATGTTCCACACAAGTTGTTTTGTTCTGCAGAAAAAGTTTCCTACAGGGCAAAGCTTCTACGATACTAAGTATTGCAAGCGACCTTGAGTTATTAGACAGAATCATCGCAGCATGACAATTTCTACATAACATAGAAGACTATGTGCACCTGGTAACCTATCTACATGTGCTTCTTTTGCTTCACAAAATGGGCAATCTGTAAAATTTTCACCACAGTATGCAGACTGCAGATAGTAGTTTTTTTAGCACCTTCGGACCTTGGTTATTTTAAGCGAACAGTCTTTTTTCACAAGTGTTGAATAGAGTGTGCACTGTTCTTAGTAGATACTTTTTAATTCTCTGTGCTGCATTTCTCATGAGTTTCACTGTCTGCAAACAGTGTGGTACAGAGTTAAAACTCTCCATAGAGTAAACACTGTTAACAGTACCCACTTTTCTACTCCTACCAGCTTCATTTCTCAATGTAGGTTTGGTGACTGTGAAGGGTTTGATACATATAAAAGCTGTCTGTTGCAGGGCATTAATTTTAGAATAGACTTTAACTATCTGGAGGAACTTGACTTTGTCTGAACAGTTGTATACATATTGAATAACATGTGCAATGAGAATTCCCCATATATCTGTGGTTGATAATGTGAACTAGGGCACCCGTGAAGTGTATGGTATAGGGTCAGTGTTTCACAAAACACATGCTTGCTACACATAAGGGAGTTGTATCTGTGATGGCATTAATGATGCTTCATATTATTCTGAGCTATTTTGTACATACTTTCAGACCAGTAATGCCATACTAGTTTATAGAGTAAAGTAAAACACTTAAATTCGTAAGTTATAGATAGAATCACGATCCATAGCTTTCCTTGTAAGAGCCATGCAATTCATAACCAACCAAATGCAATATTTTTCACCTCGCCCTTAATAAAACAGATGCAATTGCAAATTTTGTAAATCATTTTACAGATGAGATTACATATAACCTTACCTGTACCACTCTGGTAGAGAGGGCTATGATTACCTTACCCGTACTACTCTGATAGGGCTATGAATGTAGTATCCATAATTGGCTTGATTATATGTTGTTTTTTTAATTAAATGTCACTTTTAGTTTTTGTTATTATTTGTAAAAAAAAATATTTAGAGGTCATAAGTATTGTATTTGGTTTGCAAGTTATAGTTGGGCGAGTCCTTTAGGTTTCCATTTTCCCCTTTTAAAGGCCCCTTTTCATTTTTTTTCCTTCTAATTTATTTTCATTTTTTCAGAGCATACTGCAGCTCCCCAGGTAGTGCTAACAGCCCTCTTGTTTGCCTCTCATTGCATCTGCAATGTGCACTTTATCCCACAAGAAACTGCCTATAAACCAGGAAAACCATTATGAGATAGTATTGTTCATAGAGTATTGTTGGTTTGCCATTCCGAGTTTGCCAACACGTTTGTTCTAAACAAGGCAGCCGTGATAGAACACAAATACAATGAAACACTATGCACAATGTCATTGCAAGACTAACACCATCTGCCAAGCTTAATTTTCTTTTTTGTTATTGCAAACATACGTCCACCATGTTTAGGCGAAAGCATTTTTTATTTTTTCTACTTTTATTCTTTTAATATATCCTGCATATGTTGAGTTTGTGTATGTTTTATTGTGGTTGAGCTAGTGGGTGAATTAATGCATGACTACAAGGATGAGTGGCAGATTGCATATATGATGACTTACTTGGTGCATAAACCCATCAGTGACTGAGCAGCAGGCTCTTTTATTCATATGCTAGGCTTATTAGCATGGCCAGTGCTGGTTTGTTCTTGGAATTACAGCTCGGTTTCACTCTTCTAGGCCTGTAGTACCATTCTCATTCCCTCCTTCTCTTCTGGAGCCAAGTACATAGCTTCTGTAAATTTCATGAAGAAAGATAGTAGGTGAGGGTAAAAATAGCTACAGTTTCCACGCAGATCTGATTTTGCGCAGGGATCTTTAGATGCAGTTGAAGGTGTATGAACTTCACACAAAGGGACGATTTTATTTCCAGACACCCCTTGAGTTAAGAATTGTCTCCCCAACATGGATCTGCTGCTCTCTTCCACTTGTAATGATACCGTTCTTTCTGGCTTTCCTTAACCTGGGGGGCTTCTCCTTATCTTCGTTGCAGGTGTTATTGTGGCCCCGAGACCATGAATCCATTCTTCCATTGTCTGTCGGGGCTCTCCTCTACCCCACCTCCTCGTCAATCCGTCTGTACCTCTGTGCGTTTTGAGACTGTCCTTCCACCTTGTGACCTGCTGTGCACCTCTCATTGAACCTTCTGTTATGCTGGTATTGGGGTTCTTCTCTCGTGTTTTCTTGCCTGCAGTGTGGTTCTTCTCCCCTCCACGTAATCTCGTTTTTCGGCCACACTAGTGGTAATGAAACTCTGGCTAGTGTTGAATAGAGTGTGCACTGTTCTTAGTAGGTACTTTTTAATTCTCTGTGCTGCATTTCTCATGAGAGTTTCACTGTCTGCAAACAGTGTGGTACAGAGTTAAAACTCTCCATAGAGTAAACACTGTTAACAGTACCCACTTTTCTACTCATACCAGCTTCATTTCTCAAAGTAGGTTTGGTGACTGTGAAGGGTTTGATACATATAAAAGCTGTCTGTTGCAGGGCATTAATTTTAGAATAGACTTTGACTATCTGGAGGAACTTGACTTTGTATTGGTATTGGGGTTCTTCTCTCGTGTTTTCTTGCCTGCAGTGTGGTTCTTCTCCCCTCCACTCTTGGTAATCTCGTTTTTCGGCCACACTAATGGTAATGAAACTCTGGCCTGTTGAGGGTCCTTCCATCTTAGTTGGGTTGCAATGGCACTCCTCTTCGCACTCACCAAAGCGGCTCTCCTTACCCAGCCAGCAGGCATTGTGGTGCTCCTCCTCCCCCCCCCAACCCCACACACACAGTGTCCTGTTGTGAACTTAAGGTCCACATATTCAACTACCGGTGCGTATCTCGAATATTGAGTACAAGAATATCGTGCCACGCTTATATCACAAACAGAATAATCGAGGAACAAAATATTAAAAATTAAACATGTATAGATTTTCTGTCCATACCTCCCTATCTAGCTCCCGTGACAATATATACATACAGTTAGGTACATAGATGTGCAGTTAGGAATATTAAAGCTCTTCTTCCCTATATATACTAACCTTTCTATATTTTGTCTACTATATCAGCGGGTCACAATATTCTTCCACTTGATATTCCAGAGTGTTAACCGCTGGCCCCCACATGAAGGTACCAAAGAGCCGTGCTATGCTGGAGACTGGGTGCAGGTTTAGTCATTAAAAAAGTACATCTAGTTCTCCCTCGCTCTGTTCCCTTTGAAGTACCACTCTGACGTGCGATGGAATAAGTCAGTCAGTGTTGAAATAAAAACAGGTTACTCTTTTGGCGCACAGTTGTCAGTAAAGATATTTTTACCCAGTTCTCCGGGTTACATGGTGGGACATCTTGCAGAATCCCTCTGGAAGCAGAACTTAACGGGTCACTCACTGACTCTCCTGTCCTTGGTTGTTTGTGTAAGCTTTTCTAGCTCTAGATCTGTGATGGGCCTCCCATTCTCCTGTTGGACCTCTGTTTATAATTTAGTGAATGTAAAGGATGAAGACTGTCCTGATTTTCATTTCTCTCTTGGATTAACACCTGTTTGCATTGTCTGAGGCCTTAAATCTTTCCTCAGGGCATGAACTAAAGGAAACGCCTTTACCATCTGTCATTACCACTTAATGACATGCCTTTTCATGTTAATGCACACATGCTCTTTATTACAGAGATTTACGCTTGTCCTAATTACGTTTTCACAGTTTATTGGCAATTTGTTTGGAACTGAATACCCCAAGAATTGGGCAACTATTTTGTCTCCTTGTGCGCGATTCATGCCTTCCGCTGATGAAGCCCTTTTTTTTTTCAGGTACCAATCCTTGTGCTGCTAATAATGGTGGATGCAGCCATCTCTGCTTCTACACCCCGCAGGACACCAGATGCTCATGCCCCATTGGACTGGAGCTCTTGAGTGACCTAAAGACCTGCATCATCCCGGAAGCCTTCTTGGTGTTCACCAGCCGAGCCGCCATCCATCGCATATCCCTGGAGACCAACAACAACGATGTGGCCATTCCCCTAACTGGGGTCAAGGAGGCGTCTGCTCTGGATTTCGATGTGTCGGACAACAGAATATATTGGACAGACATCAGCACAAAGGTATTGGTCTTTATAACCTGTTGGCCACCCATCACTGGCCAAGATCATGGTGTCTTTTTTAATGACCAGGGCTATTGCTCAGGTCTATGACTGTAATCTTCTATGTACATATTATTTTAGTTGTTGGTTTGCATCTGCTTCGTTTTTTAATGTCCATAAGAAAATATGTACTATATTTATTTCATCATGCTCATTTTAGAGTTTCTACCCTCTGTCACGTGAATTTTGTGTTGGTAGCTTAATTTGAAAACCATCATTTCTCTACCGCTTTGCAGTAAGGTCTACATCCATTTCATTCACGTTTGTTGAAAATTCATTTTGGATAGAGAAGACCTGCCATTCAATTGTATCATATTGTTAAAACTGATTACTACTTCACTTCCCCAGGGCTTCTAAAAAATGGGTATAAATATGACTATAACAAAGGTGAAACAACATGCTAAATGCCACAGTTTCTGTTGGAAACTTCTTGTGTCAGATCATTTATGCCCGATAGACTTTCACACAGAGGTTACGAGAGGCAAGGGTGATAACCATGAAGGAATGGTGACCAGCAGTTCTGGAAATGCACAAAATGCACTCTGGAAGCCCACCGCTGCTAAGGGGTAATAGAAATAGAACAGGTGTTTTTATAGCAAGTATATAAGCATATTTATTGCATGTGTGCATCTTGACTGATGCAAGAGAAGCAGCTGCATGCATTTAATATATGCACTCTAGTAAAGGTAGAAGGTGACAAACGGCACCCGTGCTAAAAAAAAACCTGAATGGGCACTTCCGTTTGGGCCGCAGTATTCAGAACGTTTTTTAGAACTCAGAATGTGTGCTCCTCACCAAAGTCATTCTACTGCTACAATGAAATGGCTCTATTCTATGATTATGGCCTCCCACCCCCTTATTTTTATGGAGCAACAAAAAAAGTGAGACTGGCTGCCCACCTTGAGCACAAAAAAAAGTCGATCTACAGGAACAGAGCGATTGGTTACCTGTCCAGAGGCAAGCCGCAGAGCTTGGCAAGCCGCGAAGAAATCATTTTAGTGGATAACAGTCTGGTTAGTCTGTTCTGCCAAACTGATAGTCATCAGTGGAGGAAAGCAAAACGTCTTCTGCAACTCCCGGTGTGGAAAGCCATACCATGCGTGGGAGCAACAAAAGACCATTGTCCTCACAGAAAAGATGAGTACATTCTTTGTACCGTATAGGTGCACTTGTGTGGAGCTCCTCTCCCTGGTTCGGTATGCTACGTGCCATTTCCACTCTGGCTGCTCTGTTTGTGTGTACTTCACCTGTCTTCCTTGATTTACCTCAGCGGTCCTCTTCGTGTTAGCCTATCTTCAGCTGCATGCCTGCATCCCGTAAAAGAGGGCACTCCGGAAAAATACATCCTTGAAAATCCTGCCTGCACACTATGTATTTACGTAGCCTGTAGTTATTTTCGCTCACCTTTGCATCACAGTTGACTGGTGGACGGGTGCATCTTGCACACCAGTTGATACCCTGCTACCACTTTATTATCTCCCCAATATATGTATATTTATCAATGTATTTCTGTTGCACACACCTAGCTAGCAAGTCGCATAGCGGCGTTAAGGGGTATGTTGCATGATTATTTTACAGAGGTAGGTAACAGGTGTGTTACTGTCTCTGTTGGCCTTATAGGTGAAGAAGCTGGTCTTGAGAATGATGCTGGTCTGTAGGATGAGCAAGTATAATTACTTACCCGCTTTAATGCAAAGGACATAATGTTCACGTCCTCTGGGGTTACCTTTGTTATGTGGAGGACGTGAATGTCTCATCCTCTGCATTCCCAGGGAAAATCATGCACCAGAAAAATTTTCTTTGAAAAGTATTTCACAACGCGGTGGGTGGGGGGGAGGGGAGAGAACTTTGCAAGTGTCCCGAAATGTATTTTTTTCAATCACTATGATGCTCAGTGCTTGGCGAACACTGACGTCAAAGTGATTTGAAAGTGAAATCAGTCAGCACCATTAGGCACCGACTGGTTTGACTGTGTTTGTGCTTAGGGTATAACTGCCCCCGTGCACTGATCGAGACTGCAGAGACAGCCCTGGAAAGGGGACAGTACACTTTCCAGTGTTGTCTCGCCCTATTGAATCTCTACATGGGGATTGCACGACCCACTAGACACCTGGGAAAATGTTATTGTGGGGGGCACGCTCGGGGGCATGAACATGTCCTCTGCCCCATGCATAATGTCCTCTGCCCCCATGCACAACAGTCTTTGTGTTCTTCCCCCCCCCCCCCTCCAGGGGGGGTAGATAGGGGATGTTTATCCCTGTCTGCCCCCATGGTGGCAGAAAGCCCACTAGACACCCAGGAAAATTGCCCTATAAAAATTGAAGGAGTGGCACGGCCCGCCCTGTCTTTGTGCTGAGCCCCACCCCTGGAGGGGCACAGCAGTCTTTCTGCCTTCCCTTGGAGTGCAGTTTACCCAAAAACTGACCATGCCCCCAGAGACCAAAGAAGAAAATTCATGGAAAAAAAGGTGTGGTAGCCCACCCATGCATCAGACCTTGGCCCCACCCCAATATGGGCGCAACAGGCTTTCTGCCCCTACACCCATCCAGAGGGCAGAAGGGGCTACAAGCCAGAGGGCCAGTTCTTGTTGGTAGTACTGGCAGAAAGCCCACTAGACACCAGGGGAAAATGGCTAAAAAAAGAGCATTGTCAAAATCAGTAGGTCTCGCCTTTATGATGTGAGTGCCGAGCTGTTGGATTTAAAAAAGTTTGTCTATAAAGTATTGTTTTAAAAACAAAAAAAAGTAAAAAGAAGAAAACATTTCAAAATACCATCTCAAAACTGTAAATTGATTTCAATGTTTTCAATCTTTATAAATGACATGGCTTATTTTCCAAATATTGGGGGATTGTTCCCTCTGCAGTTCTTTTCCTGTCTACATATTTTGCACTTGTCAGAGAAGTCTTGGTACTTAGGATGCTGAGGTTTTCGGATTAGAGGATTGTGTTTGCAGTGGAACCTTGGGTTCCACATAGTTTTAGCTGTGTGATCTTTTTTTCTTGGAGGGTGTGCACGGGGAGTTTTTTGATGGAGTAAAATGTGTGTTTTTCTCAATGTGCTTGGCATAGTTAGTGGTGTTGAGAAAGGCAGAAGGGGGTTGGGGGAAATGGCTCATCAAGACCTAGGGACTCTGTCTCTGCCGCAAATTGACTGAACTGCTGACTAAATGAAATGAAGGCTGTGGCCTGTGGGGAGCATGAGTTTGGTGATGTGCTGCTTGATGTCCAGAGTATTTCGAAGTGTGTTGACGTATTCCCTCATTATCTTTGTGCTACAATTTCCTGGTGAGTTTTAAGTCTCTATGGAATGAAGAGAATGCTGAATGATGATGGTGGTGGTGGTGGTGATGAGGTCTGAGATATCTTCTATGAAGTTCTTGTAAGGTCGGCTGGTCCTAAGACCAGAATGAAGAGCCAGAGAGAGGGAAGTGGCAGGTGAGGAGCTCAAACGACCTGCGTTGCGTCACTGAAGGTGCAGTGTCAAGAGGACTTGTTGGTGAAAGCTAGTCTCCCTGCCGCCTTGTGTGTGTACTGTCTACATATTGGCTGCTGTAGCCTACTGGGATATGGACTTCGAGACAGTGCTTAATTTGTGATTGCCAGCGGGTACTCTTCCAGAAACCAGGACACTTTGTGTGTTGCAATTACAATTTAGTTATGAGTGCCAACACGTCATCAAAGACAACAACCATTCACTAATTTTTACTGCAATGAGCGAGGCCTGATGATCATATGAGAGAGAGAGAGAAAGATACATACACGTGGTATGATGATCTTAAAAACATGCACAGAGTCTTAATGGCTGCTTTGAGGTGCTCATCGCTGGCCCATGACAGCCACCACCTTCCAGTGGTTGATGGCAAATTTGATGTGCAGGCCGGTGTTCGCCCTTTACCACTAGCACAGTGGTGTACTGTTTCTTTTCCATCAGCCAGCCTCTGTTCTTGCCACCTCAATAGAAGGAGCAGGTGTTCTTTCGAGAAGTAACCTTTATGCAGCTGTAGGGTAATGTGAACTGCACAGAGTTAATAGTGAATAGTTAACAAAATAATTCAATACAAATATAACAAGCATTGGCAAAGCCATTAGGTTTTAGCAATACGAGAGCTATTGGTTTTGACAATTTCAGTGTCTTGTAGCCATTTTTATAGTAGCGCTGCTGCTCAGCATGGCTAAAAGTCATGGAAAAAAACACTATAACGTGGCTAGCGCTGGCATAGTCAACACTTTTTTGTCTAGCAGGAGGGGCAGGACAAGCAACATAACACAGGTGAGGGTGTTAGCACGAGTGGTGAGAGGGTAAAAGAGTGCTAGGACATAGACCGCATGCACAAACTAACGTGGTCCTGTTAGCTGGCAGCCTCTGATTGCCACCATTTGTACAAACCAGAGGTAGCGTTTCAAATGACACCCTACATCGCAGGTCTTTGTCTGCTACTCCCTGGTAATAGTTTTTTTTTTCATTTACCCTGCGACGAGAAACAGAACAAAGAAAGGTCTGATGCCTCCAAACTTCATGGCGCTAGAAAATTAAAGACAGTGTAAGGGCTTCTAGAGGGGCACACCACTTCACTGCAGATATACAGTTTCTTAGGCAATAAACACCATCGTAGATCTTAAGTCTCATGAAAAGCACCACGAAGGAAATGTAAAAAGTTTGGTAACGGCCCTTATCCTCTTTATAGCACTTGCTAAAAGAGCTATAAATAGAATAGCAATGTGACGACACTCAGCAAGAGTGTCATAGGCATCACCCAGACACAATACAAGGTGCTCGCTATTCTCTGAGAGCCTGCGGGGGTTTCACTGGCTGGCCCCTGAACCCTATAAACAACAACACAAATAAAACGCTCTGGCATAGCAAGCCGCACTAGTCCCACGTATGCCGCAAATGGAAATACGCCATCCTCTGTGCGACTTCCACCTCGCTATCTGCGAAAGGGACATGGCACACTTCTAAGAGAAGATTGTATGAGCCGCTGCACAGGCCCGGGAGGCCCAGTATGCGACAGCAAGGCAGGCAACTACACCCTCTGGATGCTGTGCAGCGTGTACAATAAGTAGTCTGTGAAGTGGGCCTGTGGCATTCAATCTCAGAACAGAGACTGACCCTGCCCTAGCCTTGCGAGCTCTCTGAGCCACTGCCCTGCTAAACTCTCTAGAATTAATTCCTCATGTCTGTGTTTCTAATTTAAGGGGCAAAGCGAATTTAGCCATTTTGTGGATGGCAAGGAATTGTCACTAATTAGGCAATTAATGATAAGCAGGAGGGAAGTCACCAAAGCAGCTCTAAAACATTTGAGGCCTGTCACTCATGTATGAGATCACTCGTGTGCTCGGGGACACTAAGACCGAGTGCAGAAAGCGTGGCCCACTAAGCAGGGAAACAGAGAATGGAGAGGAGAAAACCCTTCCTTGCCCACAGATGTTCACTGCAGTTCGGGAGCAAGACACATAGGCAATATGTCGCTGCCCACACTCCCTGCTTACCATCATCCAGCTCTCTTGTGACAGCGAAAAGCAAACTAATGTTTGAGGATACAGCAATAGAAGGGTTAAGGCACTAGCAATCTTTGCACCTCCAAACCGCTCAATGGGCAGTTTGCAGTGGTTTGAGGAAACAACCAGCACCCTTCATGCCACTGTACTTTGTTTGCTGTTTGGCCGGGCCTGTAAACACAAGCACTCAGATGGAGTGCTTGAACACCCAAAAAATAAGTAGCTCCAAAAACGGGAGCAGCGGAAGGACACAAGTACTTGGTCCATGCTCCGGGAGGACTAAAAACAAAAAAAAGACATGACGCAGACATGCCTTGAACAAACAGGAACGAAGGAAATTAGAGCTACGTTGAAGCGAACAAATGGTAAGCTGTGGGCGGGCTGTAAGCCTATTGTGTATCAGCAAAATGTCTCGAAGAGGAAGCGCATGCTCTGTCTAGCGGAGACTTAAAAATGGCTGACCATTACACTGTAATGAGCCTAGATCTTATTATGCTTTGGAAAAGGGACAGTCCGATTTTAGAAATTAGCATCAACGTTTTGCCCCCCCCCCCCCAAAAAAAAGCAAACTAGGCCGAGGACTGCCAGGGACGCTTCTAAGGTAGCATCCTAGTAAGGGATGGGCAGACAATTAAAATAAAAGCACTTCCATGTGTCATAACATGGGGTGAGTAAAACATGTTTAATCTTGTTTTGCGTGATATTTATATGAAAGGGCCTGAAATAAACATGTAATGTACTTTCGTCAGGCGTTAATTTAGTTAACCATGGCCTTCAGAGCGGTGAAAGAATCACCATAATGTAGCAGTGCCGACAGACAGCAGAAAAAGAGCTAGGGCTGTTCGAGCCCCCACTTACCACACCCTTTCTTGAAGCAAACCGGGAACAAGGGTGCACGGGCCATCACGGATACAGCAGGGCAGGCATCGACAATTAATTATGGCAGCGGGTGTGTGTTATGGAGTTATTTGTGTTCCATTTACTGCTCAGCTAAAAGTCCTGGAGCATTAACGATCCACATGGCACACGACACCTGCAACTGGAGATGCGCTGGTGTTGAATGTCAGAAGAACGAAATGGTTATGTGGTAAAAATGACGTGCATTTTTCCTCATAATTCTTTAAGGATGGATCTTGAAGGAAGCAATATGTTTAGCAGGCCCTCTTCATAAGTTAGGCCTTATCATCCCGATCTTCTTTGCCCACTCGCCTCCCTCCCCTCCCCCAGACAGGACTCTGGCCCGAGTTAGTCAAGGGATTGACCCTTGCCTTGATAAACTGCGCACCTGCTTACTGAGTAAGTCTTTCCTCGTACACGGCGCACGTGATCACTTTTATGATACTTGTTCCTCCCGGTGCGCAGATGGTTTGGTGGTGCGATTATAAGTGTTAGTGACGTTTCGTACGTTCTTGCTTATATACTGTAAGCTGATGGATGTCGGAAAGCCGCATCGAGCACTTGCGTTGGGGGTGTAGAAATCTATATATTTTTCTAGCTGTGCAGAGAACTGGAAGAGAACACAGACTGTATCCGTTGTTCCGTGTTCTCTAAGGCGGTGATTTAATTTCAAGAGTGAATGCCTAGAGAGGAGACCTCGATGGTACAAGAAACAGGAATACATTCGGAAAATAATGACCAAAAACTGGTGTTATTCTTCACCCATATAGATATGTTTGCAGTGTATTAAATACACTGCACAATGTGGTTTTGCAGGCTGGATTTTGCTTGGGCCGTTCAGCAGAACGCCCTCTCCTTACTGGTGTATTTGTTCTCGAGTTTCTCCGTTTCCTGCTGCTCCTATTTCGTCGATATTGTTATGCATAATGATAATTGCTTCTCGGATAAAGTCAGCATGTGTAATCTGTAAACGTCATTCGAAGTAAACATGGGGATTAGCCTCGGATCATACATTTCATCAAGCAGAGAAGCCAACATTCAAACCGAGGTCTCCTCGAATAAAAGCTCACAACATGGCCACCCGACCACACCTCCTCTTATGCTGATACCGGCCAAGCTATAATAATCTGCCCTGGGAGAAACCCAGTGGGCTGCACCGACTCCCAAAAGTGCACCCTGGCGCTGCCTTACCCCCATGCCCTTCAGATGCCATCGAATGCTATCACGTGTTACACCTGCTGAAACTGCAGTCCAAATGAACACACACCTGTGTGTGCAAAACATTTACAGCACAGTGTCAGTCAGTGGAAAATGGCCACGGAGCACCCTCACTTGTGCAGAAGTTCTTTACGCCCTGGCGCTAAGCACTAATCATAATGAAAGAAATGCTCAAACGTACGTCCCTCCCTGCTCATTACATTATGGGTGCGTCATCGTCACAGTTGTTATTCACCAACATATATTGGGGAACTAGGTCTCTGTCTAGGTTGTGTTCAGAGATGGTGTGAGTTGCGTTGAGCGTGGATCACTAGTAAGTGTGAATTGACAAGCATGAGTTCGACTGTTAATGTAGTTGGAGTAGTGTGTGTGCTAGTGACTGGTGTGTGGCTAGGCTGGTTTGTCTTGTATGTGGGAAGGGTATTTGTGTGGGCTCGGTGTGATTGATGGCATATAAAATGGTGAGTTGTGTGAAATGCACATGATGCTGATGGATGGATTGCGTGCGTGCGCAGCAGAGGTTCTTCCTGGCAGGTGACGTCAGCTGTTGATGTAATGCATGGGGGATGGGCCGCAATTTCAGTCTCAAGTGCATAGATTTATTTATGCGTTTTTATATAGCGCGGACTTTACCCGAAGGTGTCAGAGCGCTTCACAATAGGAACAGTAACATTACATGAGGAGAAGGTTACAAGTGAGCATAATACAAAAGCAAGCGTTACATTACATGAGGAAAAAGTGACAATTGTGCAAATAACAAAAACAACAACAACAAAAAATACAAAAAGAGGTATACGTTACAAGAGGAAAAAGTGACAGGTGTGCATGATACATAAGATACAAAATACAAATAGAGGTATAATACTGCAGTAAGTGGCAGTCACTCAGAACACACTGGGAAGGCACTTCTATAGGCATGGAGTACAGAATTTCCTAAAGTGGAAGAACTTCCTTGAGGGAGTAGAGAGGGCGTGAATTAAACAGGAGACTTGGTGGAGAGGTGTGGTGCAGCGGCCAGGGCAGCTGACTTCGGAGCACAGGGTTCACGGTTCGATCCCCGGCTCCGGCGGCAGCTTAGCTCAGCCCCATGTGACTCTGGGCAGTAGCTCACTTAATTTCCACGACGGCCCCCAGCGCCTTGAGACCCGGAAGGGTGAGTAGCTGCGCTATATAAAAACAGACTTACTCAGAACACACTGGGAAGGCACTTCTATAGGCATGGAGTACAGAATTTCCTAAAGTGGAAGAACTTCCTTGAGGGAGTAGAGAGGGCGTGAATTAAACAGGAGACTTAAAATGCAGGGTACACAAACATAAAATCCAACACAGCACGCAAGGGTGAGGAATGTACAGGAAAAAGTGCAAATTTACAATGAAGAGCGAACTTCCTAGAGGGGCCTGAGTGAAAGTATTAGTTCTGAAAGTGTCTTTAGAAGAGAAGAGATTTGAGGTCAGCTTTGAAGATCCGGGTAGAGGAGGTGGCACGGAGCAATGGGGGAAGCGAGTTCCAGATTCTCACCGCATTGCCTGAGAAGGATTGCGCCATCGATCTTTCCCTTTTGAAGACGGGGGGCTCAAGCAGAAGCTTTTCCGCATTGCGAGAAGGGCGAGAGCCACCGGACAGTTTCAATTTATTCGCCAGGTAACGAGGGGAGGACGTGTGTAAGGCTTTGTGTGTGATGCAGGCAGTTTTGTAAATAGATCTTGCCTCGATCGGAAGCCATCGAAGAGAGGACAGGATAGGAGTGACGTGGTCGCTTCGTTTAGACCCTGAAATGAAGCGAGCTGCTGAATGGAGGATGGATTTGAGAGGGGAGAGGTGGGATTTGGGTAGGCCCGTCAGAAGAGAATTGCAATAATCCAGTCTTGAGAGAACCAGAGATTGAACCAAGGTTTTTAAGTCTTTCTCCGGGAAGAACCGACGGATCCCCCATAGAAGGCGCAACTGGTAACGTGCGTTCTTAGCAATAGAGTTGATGTGGGAGATTAGGTTGAGTCTTTTGTCAAGAATGACACCTAGGGATTTAGTGCTGTCTACAATGATGGGTTTGCTGTTGAGTAGGTTCAGCTGATCCATCCAAGATTGAACAGGAGGAGGTGAGAGAGAGGTGGAGAGGAGGAGGAATTCAGTTTTGGCGGGATTAAGAATGAGTTGGTGAGCTAACATCCAGTTGTGAATAGAGTTGAGAGTAGAGTTGAGTAGTGAGAGATCGTGTGCGGAAGACACCTTAAGGTAGATTTTAGTGTTGTACGCATAAAGATGGTAATGGATCCCAGATTTGCTTAGAAGGTTCCCTAATGGTTCCAGGTAGAGATTAAACAAAGTGGGTGCCAGGATAGAACCTTGAGGGACGCCTTGACCTACAGCCAATGGAGATGAAAGACTGTCCGCTATCTTGATCATTTGGGATCTGTCCGAGAGGAAAGAGGCAAACCATTTGAGCACTGTGCCATCCAATCCCATTCTCTGTTGAAGAGTGTTGAGGAGGGTGCTATGATTAACAGTGTCAAAGGCTGCAGAGAGGTCTAGAAGAATCAGAAGACACGATTCCCCAGAGTCGAGTATATGCAGCCCATCATCAATCACTTGCAGCAGGGCTGTTTCAGTGCTGCAATTTTGGATGAAGCCAGACTGGAAGACGTTGAGGAGGTTATTGTCCATAATATGTAAGGAAAGTTGTTTCGCAACACATTTTTCGGTGATTTTCGAAAGAAAAGGGAGGTTGGTGATAGGGCGGAAGTTGTTGAGGTCGTTTGCATCGGCGGAGGTTTTTTTTTTTAGAAGAGGGGTGACTGTCCTGATTTGAGGGCAACCGGGAGGGAGCCTTGACTGAGGAAGAGATTGACTAGCCTGGTCCAGTAAGAGAGAGTATAGGTGTAGAAATCGATGGCGATGTCGCTAGGGATGGGGTCAGAAGAATGGTTGGAGGGTTTAGTTTCGAGGATGCATTTGAGGAGGTCATCTTCCGAGATGACGTCAAAGTTCTGCCAGGTAACTAAGGATTTCCGCTCCTCAATGGGGGTGGGGGGGGGAGATTGTCTCTGCTCAGTTATTTGCAGGGCAGGAATCTCGAGCATGGCCTTGATTTGTGGAGGCTGCTGTGAGGGTGTCTGAGTCACTATGTAATCTACGGGCCCTCCTTGTCATGTGGTTCTTCTGTGTGGCAGTGGGGATGGCCTGTTTTTTTTACCCGAAAAGGGCGGCTATTGATGTGTTTTAATTATTTCTGCAAGTAACCCCCCATTATGTGGAGGAAGAAACTGTTAACTTGAAAAACCAAATGAGCAGTAGCTTTTAGTCTACTTATGCGCCTGCTGAAGGACTTACAGAAATTATTTGTAATTTCCATGTAATATGCGTTTTAATAATATTGATATTTATTGTTCATGGTGGGAATCTGGAAGGAACATCCACAAAACTGGTGTGAATTTAAGTCAAGTCAAGAGATACTTTATTTAGGCCTCACAAGACCTTAAAAGCACAGATAAGACATTTGAAAATTCAATACAATTTATCAGCCTAAAAGTTTTTATGTACAGATAAAAATATAAGAACATTAAAAATATTTTAAAAAGTATTAAATAACCAGATAGGCGCTAAGTATCTCAAGCATATAATGCAAAATTATGTACATTAAAAAACAGATTTGAATACAAAGTCCCAGATCATAATAAGTACATAGAGTGGGTGGTTTAGGCTTGATCTTTCTTTAGAACTGCACGGCGAGCACACCACATTAAAACAGGTAACGGGAGACTGAATATACAATTGGCATGCCAGTGTCATATTTAAGGATCCTATAAGCTTGTAAGCAACAAGAGGTTCCAAGGTTCCTACAAAGCTGTCGTAACCAACGAACCCTTATTGCCTTGTAGGTGGGGCAGAAAAACAACACATGCAAGTCAGTCTCCGTACAGTTTTTACATGACGGGCAATCTTTCATAAAACTACCCGCCCACTTATAAGTAACAGCACATAAAGGGAGTACACCATACCTAAACTGCATATAGAGTTTTTTTAGCAAGGGAAGGCTGTATATCATCTATGCTAGATTCTAAGGTATATTGCAGTTTGACTTCTAAAAAAGGATGATGTAAGTGTGCCTATCCTAGGGCCCCTCTGTAATAAATTAAGATGATGGTCCTTAAAGTTTTTTATCAAGACTTTTCTTGGTGTTACCAAAGAACTTTCTTCCGGACTATCCCATAGGTCTCCCATTCCGATGGATAAGAAGGAATTCTTGATATAGGTGAGCCAAGGTATTTTGCTTGCTCCCCTGAGGTTCGCCACCTCCCTCAGTTCTTCCTTATACATAGATAATTCTGGGGTGCTCCATAGGCAGCGCCAGTAAAGTAGAGGTCTAAGCGCAACCACCAGTGCCATTGGGCTGACACCCAGATCCATTCGGAGCGGAGTTAATGGGGTTCTATTGGGAAGTCCCAACAGCTGTCTAAGAAATGAATTTTCAATCCTGGCGAGTTGTTCGGATGGCCTGTGACCCCATAACTCCGCTCCATACAGGGTAGCTGTTAGAAATGGGATCTCTGGTTGGCTAAGGCTTGCGCCAAAGCCAGGCAGAGACCACCACTCTAGTCAGGGCGAGGGAGTTACACGCCGACGATAACCCCTGCTCACCCCCTTGGTAGCTTGGCACGAGCAGTCAGGCTTATCCCGGAGGCAATGTGTAAAGCGCTTGCGCAATACCCACTCACACAGCAGCAACACACTAGGCACACCACAAAAAGGAACTCCACCCAAGGTTATATAAAAAATAGCCTTTGTATTATCATAAATACCTTAGAAACATAATCACATAATATACAGTGTGCCAACTGGCACTAGGCAATATTCACAAGGGAATTATATACAGGACCAGGCCAATCGGGCCACGGTCAGAACCATCAGATCAGGTAAGTAAATGCAAATAATAAATGTAGCGCACAACCAGTAATTACTGGTACAGGTAGGAACTTAGCACGAGATCCTGTAACCTACAAGATGGGACACCTACATCACATTAGGCATAAATCACATGAGGCAATAGGCCTCGTAAGCATAAACACAGTGTGCCCCAATCGGGGGCACAACGCACTGACACTGGCCCCAGGCCAACTGGCCTCTCACCGGGGCTCAAATGCCCACTGTCCAGAATGTCCGGGCTGGCTGCACAGGCAGCCAAGGCAAAGTGTGCAGAGGCACAACCTAAACGTGGCAGCTGCCCACTACTTGCTGGGCAGCTGTGAAAATGAACACGGGCACCAGCGTGCCCCCTGAGCCCCTCTCTGGGACTCGCAATTTAAAAGGAACCTGTCCCCCAAGGTTGCAGCGGCCTGCGCTCTCGCAGGGCAGCTGGGAATGGCACGGGCACCACTGTGCCTTGTGAGCCCCACTGGGACTCCACCACAAAGAATATGCCCACTGTCAGGCGGGGCAGCTGTGGCAAGGAAACTGGCACTAACGTGCCTCTCAGCCCCACTCCGGGACTTCTACAATAATGCCCCCAAAAAGGAAATCAGCACGGGCACCTCAGGGCCCCAGGGAGCATCCACGCGGCTCCAGGCACCGACAATGTGCCTCGGGGAGCCCCACTCGGGGGACTCGTAGAAACCAATGTGGCCACACGTTGCAGCTGCCCACTGACAGACGGGGCAGCTGGAGAAAATGAGCAACGACACTGGCACAGGGGGCGGCACCGGCAATGTGCCCTGACACCCCCAACCCCTTGAAGGCTGAGCCCCACTCACCGGGCTCTCTGAGGACTCCTGGCTGGCGTTTAGACTGCACGCGGGGCTCTCCTCACCACACGGGAGCCCCGCCTCGCCGCAAGTGCAGTGCCGCCTGTCCCCTTCGCCTGGACCATCACTGCTCTTCACCTGGGCCCTCTCGTAGGGCTCAGGACTTCTCCTTTGCTTCGCCCGGTCCCCTCTCTCGGGACCGGGGCTTCGACGTGGGCGGGCGGGCTCCGGACGTCTTCCTGTGGCGCTGGGCCGCAATTGGCCTCTATGGTAGCCCCGCCCCTAGTCAGGCAACCGACGCCTGTCTTCCGCGTCGCGTTGCTCTAGAGGCGCTGGAGCCCTTTTCCTCAGGCTCAAAGTTCGGGAATTACCACAGCGGGGTAGGCACCCGCATTCTTTAAATCTGGGCAGCTCCTCCGGACGGCGGCGAGGCGGGGTGGCCTCCCGCTCGTCTATGCACACCAGAGCGGGGTGGGCACCCGCTCGGCAGTACCCAACGCGGGGTGGGCACCCATTTTCAAATAACAGACATCCAAGGCGGGGTAGGCTCCCGCACAAAAACCTAAATGCGGGGTGGGCACCCGCTAAATGAGGCAACAATGCGGGGTGGGCTCCCGCCTCGTTAGCAGCACGGGGGAATCCCTACACCGGGGATTCCCTCTTCCACGATGGCAGCTCAGCGCTGCGAAGCCCCAGCACTCTCCTTTCACCTGGAAATAAAGTCGTAGCGCTCACGAGGCGCTAGGGCCCTTCAGAGTCCTGGGGTAAAGCTGGGCAAGGCATCCAGCAGGCAGGAATTAAAAGTCCTTGGGGCTCGGGGGGACCACAGCACAGCCAGGCAGGCCAGCACGCAGGGACTCCCAGGAACCAGCAGCTGGGTCCCGCGGCGGTTCCTCCTGGCAGAGTGTCCCCTCAAAGTCACAGGAACAACAGAACAGAACCTCTTCATGGGGTCACAGCCCCCGCTTTTATACACCCTTTTCCTTTGTCACATAGCACAGGGCTGGGGAAAAACCAGGTGCAACTGGTTTTGGGGGAGCTTTGGAGCACTTTGTTTTGCTCAGCTCCTCTCTCCTTTCACAGGACAGGCTAGGGACATCAGACGCACCACAGGGGGTGGAGCCAGCATTGTGGAGGGAAGGCACAGCCCTATTCAGGTCCCAGGTGCAACTCCTCCCTCCCATCTAGATGCAGATCTCCCTATTCAGCCCTGCGCTGACTCACCCTGCCCCTCCTGGAGCCACACACACCTCCCAGCCCCTGTCACTCACAAAGCCAGACATGCAATTCACATCAGGCAGGCAGACACAGAGCACACATAAATGCCAACTTCTAAAAGTGGCACTTCTCCACTAGTCACAATAAATCTGCGCACACCACTGCGCAGCATTTATTCTCACGAGTTCGCACATACTAAACTCGCCCCTGCCCTACTCTCACACCAGGAATTACCATGGACACACATATCCCCCATGCATTCCTATGGGAGGGCAGGCCAATCTCACCACACGCACTCAGAGTGCGCACGCACTTTACACTGGGACACAGGGCTAAAGTGCGCAGAGGCCTAAAACCACCAACACTACACAGGGAAAAGGCTAGGAGACGAGCAAAAAGTTTAGGGGTGAACCTGCCAAAAGGGCCAAGTCCAACACAACCCCCTTCCAGCCAAAACGCAGGGCAGACCAATCACCACTGTGATGGGCTTCCCTGCTTGGGGCGATAGAACACGGACGCGGGCCCGCAACTGCAGGGACACCCTCCTGTTCTACGCCACGGTGAAACCATGTGGTTCCTTCTGAAAAAGCTGTCTGGACCAACTGGGCTACCCCACTGGTACTCCCTAGCTGTCCGCGGCCAGGACCAGGCCCTAGGCCATCCAGATGCCACTGGTCCTTGCCCATTCACAGAGTGGGGGTAGTAACCCCTGGCACATAGTAGCCATTCTCCACTCTTCCCCTCATCAGGGCAGGTCTAGACTGCCACTGATCCTCCAGCCTAGGATCTGCCCCTCAGGCGGACCAGAAGTCACGGGTGAGGCTCTCCTCCCCTACCTCTTCTTCTATGGGTCCGCACTCTCCTCCTTGGAGAGGCACCCTCAGAACACAACTCTCCCACCAGTTCAGGACCTCTCTCCAAAAACTGGTCTCCCAACCTAGGGTCTAACCCCTCAGGTTGCACCGGGGTCAGAGGCGAGGACTCCCTCCCTCTGCACCCCCTTCCAGAGTTCTGCACCCTCCCAACTGGAGCGGTACCCCTGGAAGATGAACCGGTCAGGACACTGGTTACAGATGTCCTTTCCTCCAGGTCAGGCGGATCCTGAACCTGGCCTCCCAACCTTGGGTCTAAACCCCACGGCTGAGCATTTGCCTGGCACACCAGGACTTCTGGGGGCGCACACAGCAGCCCCCGAGGGTAACACATGACTCATGTGTTGCGTGACAGTCTGCGTGGCGCAGACCTCCCGACCCCTGTCCATCTGACAGTGCGCAGAGATCCCCCACGACAGAAGTGGTGTCACCATGGTCACTTCTAGGAGACTCAGCCCTTCTGGCTGGCCCCTGACCCACTGGTTCTTCCACTGGGGAACACATCCCCCTCTCACCCCTCAATCCGGACTTCTGTACCCTCCCAACTGGAGCGGCACTGCCAGACACCAGAACCACTGGAGCTCTATTTACAGACGCTCCAGGTTCTCCAGACACTAGGAGATCCTCCTCAAATGGACTAACAGGACAGCCTAGGCTCCCAACCTGGTGTTCCCTGAAGAAACCATCCAGGCTCTGAGACTGGGTTTCGGGCACCTGGGGACACTCAGTCCCACACTCACTCCTACTCCACTGAGACAGGACGTGAGCCCCTACACCCCTCCTACTACACTGGGACCTAGCTGGGCTACACTGAACCTCTTCCCCCATACAGGACGGGAAGATACCTGAGCCACTACTTTTGGGATCACTCCCCAATGCCTCTTCAGAACCTTGGGCCTCCACCCAGAGGTCTGCCTCACATGTAAACTCCCATAGATCAGAAAACCCACCCTCCAACAGGTGTTGGCGCAACCCCGGCAAACAACAACTGAGCAGGTGCTCTCTGATAACCAGATCGAACATTCCTTCAAAATCCTGTTCCGTGTTAACCGTTACCCAATCAGCCAGTGCATCATTACATTCATCCGAAAAATCCACCCAAGATTGGTGAGACAGTTTCCTACTGCCCCTGAACTTCAACCTGTACTCCTCTTCTCTGGAACAAGGTACCATATTTTGGGAACTGGGACTTCCTGCACTGGACTGTATATTGCTGCCACCACTGGACTCCACCCTCACTGGGGAATCCAGAAAACTACAACTGCACTCAGGGGATAATCTACCCTCCCGAGCTAATTTCTCCCTGGCGAAGGCCCTCTCAGCCTCCGCCATCCTCTCCTGCGCTAAGACCCTCTCGGTCTCTAGCTTTTTCTCCTCCATACTCAGCTGCGCTATCTCCCTGGTATGCTCTAACCTGAGCTTCTCCAAAGCCAGCTGATGCTCCCTTTCTTCCCTCCTATCCACCCACTCCTCTGGGGACAGGAAAAGGGATGGGGCACTGCCCCCGACACTGGACCCAACAAGGGACTCCCTATCTATGGGGTCCTCACTATCTACTGGCGTCCCTGTCCTGTCACTTTCTTCCTCCTCTTCAGACTCCTCAGGGCCCCCTCAGACCCACCACCCTCTTGGCGTGCGGCCAGGGCCCTCTTCTCCTCATTGCGCTCACAGTCCCATTCATCCTTTTGCCATTGGATCAGGTTGTCCCTCAGTTTTGACTGGGTGTCTGACCCACTCACTGCTATGTCTCTCTCCTTACAGAAGTCCACCAACTCCCACATGCTGTATCTAAACAGACCACAAAAATTAAAAGCAGACTCCATTTTGGCAGGACGCTCAGGGACACGTGCAACACAGGAGACCTAGGTGTCTGAGCTGAAGCAAGAGTATACACTTTACAAATGACACTTTTTAGGAGAAGAATAAAATAACTAAAACTCAGAAACAATAATCCCCAAACACGTGATTATCTAAATGCAGAGTTTGTAGTGCAACCAGTTGTCGCTGTGGTACTGCGCAAACGCAAGTCCTATCCTCACCGCTGACAACCAATGTTAGAAATGGGATCTCTGGTTGGCTAAGGCTTGCGCCAAAGCCAGGCAGAGACCACCACTCTAGTCAGGGCGAGGGAGTTACACGCCGACGATAACCCCTGCTCACCCCCTTGGTAGCTTGGCACGAGCAGTCAGGCTTATCCCGGAGGCAATGTGTAAAGCGCTTGCGCAATACCCACTCACACAGCAGCAACACACTAGGCACACCACAAAAAGGAACTCCACCCAAGGTTATATAAAAATAGCCTTTGTATTATCATAAATACCTTAGAAACATAATCACATAATATACAGTGTGCCAACTGGCACTAGGCAATATTCACAAGGGAATTATATACAGGACCAGGCCAATCGGGCCACGGTCAGAACCATCAGATCAGGTAAGTAAATGCAAATAATAAATGTAGCGCACAACCAGTAATTACTGGTACAGGTAGGAACTTAGCACGAGATCCTGTAACCTACAAGATGGGACACCTACATCACATTAGGCATAAATCACATGAGGCAATAGGCCTCGTAAGCATAAACACAGTGTGCCCCAATCGGGGGCACAACGCACTGACACTGGCCCCAGGCCAACTGGCCTCTCACCGGGGCTCAAATGCCCACTGTCCAGAATGTCCGGGCTGGCTGCACAGGCAGCCAAGGCAAAGTGTGCAGAGGCACAACCTAAACGTGGCAGCTGCCCACTACTTGCTGGGCAGCTGTGAAAATGAACACGGGCACCAGCGTGCCCCCTGAGCCCCTCTCTGGGACTCGCAATTTAAAAGGAACCTGTCCCCCAAGGTTGCAGCGGCCTGCGCTCTCGCAGGGCAGCTGGGAATGGCACGGGCACCACTGTGCCTTGTGAGCCCCACTGGGACTCCACCACAAAGAATATGCCCACTGTCAGGCGGGGCAGCTGTGGCAAGGAAACTGGCACTAACGTGCCTCTCAGCCCCACTCCGGGACTTCTACAATAATGCCCCCAAAAAGGAAATCAGCACGGGCACCTCAGGGCCCCAGGGAGCATCCACGCGGCTCCAGGCACCGACAATGTGCCTCGGGGAGCCCCACTCGGGGGACTCGTAGAAACCAATGTGGCCACACGTTGCAGCTGCCCACTGACAGACGGGGCAGCTGGAGAAAATGAGCAACGACACTGGCACAGGGGGCGGCACCGGCAATGTGCCCTGACACCCCCCAACCCCTTGAAGGCTGAGCCCCACTCACCGGGCTCTCTGAGGACTCCTGGCTGGCGTTTAGACTGCACGCGGGGCTCTCCTCACCACACGGGAGCCCCGCCTCGCCGCAAGTGCAGTGCCGCCTGTCCCCTTCGCCTGGACCATCACTGCTCTTCACCTGGGCCCTCTCGTAGGGCTCAGGACTTCTCCTTTGCTTCGCCCGGTCCCCTCTCTCGGGACCGGGGCTTCGACGTGGGCGGGCGGGCTCCGGACGTCTTCCTGTGGCGCTGGGCCGCAATTGGCCTCTATGGTAGCCCCGCCCCTAGTCAGGCAACCGACGCCTGTCTTCCGCGTCGCGTTGCTCTAGAGGCGCTGGAGCCCTTTTCCTCAGGCTCAAAGTTCGGGAATTACCACAGCGGGGTAGGCACCCGCATTCTTTAAATCTGGGCAGCTCCTCCGGACGGCGGCGAGGCGGGTGGCCTCCCGCTCGTCTATGCACACCAGAGCGGGGTGGGCACCCGCTCGGCAGTACCCAACGCGGGGTGGGCACCCATTTTCAAATAACAGACATCCAAGGCGGGGTAGGCTCCCGCACAAAAACCTAAATGCGGGGTGGGCACCCGCTAAATGAGGCAACAATGCGGGGTGGGCTCCCGCCTCGTTAGCAGCACGGGGAATTCCTACACCGGGGATTCCCTCTTCCACGATGGCAGCTCAGCGCTGCGAAGCCCCAGCACTCTCCTTTCACCTGGAAATAAAGTCGTAGCGCTCACGAGGCGCTAGGGCCCTTCAGAGTCCTGGGGTAAAGCTGGGCAAGGCATCCAGCAGGCAGGAATTAAAAGTCCTTGGGGCTCGGGGGGACCACAGCACAGCCAGGCAGGCCAGCACGCAGGGACTCCCAGGAACCAGCAGCTGGGTCCCGCGGCGGTTCCTCCTGGCAGAGTGTCCCCTCAAAGTCACAGGAACAACAGAACAGAACCTCTTCATGGGGTCACAGCCCCCGCTTTTATACACCCTTTTCCTTTGTCACCTAGCACAGGGCTGGGGAAAAACCAGGTGCAACTGGTTTTGGGGAGCTTTGGAGCACTTTGTTTTGCTCAGCTCCTCTCTCCTTTCACAGGACAGGCTAGGGACATCAGACGCACCACAGGGGTGGAGCCAGCATTGTGGAGGGAAGGCACAGCCCTATTCAGGTCCCAGGTGCAACTCCTCCCTCCCATCTAGATGCAGATCTCCCTATTCAGCCCTGCGCTGACTCACCCTGCCCCTCCTGGAGCCACACACACCTCCCAGCCCCTGTCACTCACAAAGCCAGACATGCAATTCACATCAGGCAGGCAGACACAGAGCACACATAAATGCCAACTTCTAAAAGTGGCACTTCTCCACTAGTCACAATAAATCTGCGCACACCACTGCGCAGCATTTATTCTCACGAGTTCGCACATACTAAACTCGCCCCTGCCCTACTCTCACACCAGGAATTACCATGGACACACATATCCCCCATGCATTCCTATGGGAGGGCAGGCCAATCTCACCACACGCACTCAGAGTGCGCACGCACTTTACACTGGGACACAGGGCTAAAGTGCGCAGAGGCCTAAAACCACCAACACTACACAGGGAAAAGGCTAGGAGACGAGCAAAAAGTTTAGGGGTGAACCTGCCAAAAGGGCCAAGTCCAACAGTAGCCCCTCTGGCTTGCGCCTTGTATATTTCCAGCACCGGCCCCAGCATCTTGTGTGCACACTTCCTGTGCTGTTTGGCAAGGCCGCCTGACGTTTGAGTCAGCTTAAGACAAGCCGCCTTAATTTGATCGCCCCACTCCATTTTCTCATTGAGGGATAATCCCAGATATTTACATACAGGGACTTTCTCTAAGAATTCCCCTGCTAGTTGTGGATTGGGTCGTTTTGAGTGCCCTGCGTTGAACACCATATATTTTGTTTTCTGGGTGTTAATTTCCAAACCCCTATTCTTACAAAATGAATAAAAAATATCCAATACCCTTTGGATACCCATCGGTGATCTCGACAGTAGGAGGTTATCGTCTGCGAACATCAAGGCAGGTACCTTGCGGCCCGCTAGCTTTGGAGCGTCTATGTCCCCTCCCGCTGTCAAGGCTCCCACTAGGCCATTGATAAAGATACAAAAGAGGGTTGGGGCCAAAACACACCCCTGTCTCACACCTCTCTCTATGGGTATAAGGTCGGTGAGGTCTCCATTCTTCCCATATCTGATTTGAGCATAGTTGTTCACATGCAATCTTTTCAAGATCTCGCATAAATACGGAGGCGCCCCCAAATCAGATAAGATAGCCTATAGTTTTTCCCTAGGAACTAAATCGAAGGCCGATTTTAAGTCCACAAAGATCATGTAGAGACTGCCACCCTCCAAGATCACTGTTTTCCAGTGCAATAATTGCAACCTGAAAACTTGATCAATTGTGGACGTTTTTGTTCGAAAACCGGCCTGGTAAGGGCTGAGAATGGAAGACTCCTCCATCCAGTTCTGCAATCGATCCAGAAGCACTCGGGCAAAAAAAATGTGTGCAACATCGATAAGGCTAATGGGCCGATAGTTCGCAGGATGGAGGGGGTGAACCCTTCTTAAAGATAGGGATGATTTCCGCCCCTAGCCATGTTATGGGGATCTCCATTCCCTGTAGAATAGCGTTGAAAATGCTCCACAAATACGGAGCCCAAAAGCTGGGTTCAGTGCGATAAAGATCTCCAGGGATCTTATCTAGCCCCGGAGCCTTTGCACGTATTACTCGAGCAATTGCAGCCGTTGCATCTTTTAGCGAAATTGCCGGAGTTTCCAGGCAGGCTGGGTGTGGGAGGGAGATGTAAATTTCAGCTTGCTCAAAAGTGCCCTCTGCACTGGAATAAAGTGACTGAAAATGGGCCCTCCAGACCTCGGCACCCAAATTAGGTTCGAATGCTTGTTTATCCTCTTTTGAGTCTGTGCTTATTAATTTCCAAACGGTCCTCATATCCCTCCTTTTTAGAGCATCTCTCAAGCTCTCCCACTTTTCTACTTCCCACTCCTTTTTGGCTTGCTTGATTGCGTGTTTGTATAATAAGCCGGCAATAAAGGAAAATAGGTTATCATTACATTTAATAGCTGTAAGCAGGGTTGTCTTAGCCTTTCGGCATTTACCATTGTACCAAGGATGTCTGGGTGCACTGCCTTCCTTTACTTGTGCTACATAGGAAAAACTATCCACCAGGGCTGCCACTAGGCCTTGGTGGTTTTCTGCGATTTCACTGAGTGGACGAATAGAATCTCCAGACTCACTCAATTGGATTGCGACCTCCAGATATGGCGTAATTATTTGGTAGAGTGAAGATAATCTTTCTTGGGATTCGCATAGGGTACCCCATCTTACTCTCCTCCTCAACTAGTTAGGATTGGCCCTGGTGTTTTCAACAATTGACCCTTATGGGCGTCCCCAATATACGGAGAGTCCAGTTCTAAGATCAGGGCATTATGATCACTGTCGTATCTGGGGACAATCTTAAAGTTGACCATCCGATGCCAAGATTTAGTATTCACCATAATATAATCTAAGATCGACGGGCAGTCCGACCTGTTATAGGTGAAATTTGCCGGACTATCAGAATTAGATCGCCCATTACACGCCCTGAGCGAGTGATTCAAAGCAAGGGTGTTCAACTGTACGACTAGTGGTGTCCATGCCCGGACTGGCGGAGCATTTGACACTGGAATAGCCCAGTGCAGATCCTCCTCATTTAAGTCACCAGCCTCCAAGTCCTTCAGTGGTTCGTACTGACAATTAAAATCACCAGCCAGGATCACTATGTCATTGTCAAGGACTGTGGATATGAATGATAATAGTTTGTCATGGGTGGGAGATTCTTGCCCATACCCTACTGGCCGTGAGTATACATTAATAAGCACTAACCTGGTCCTGGAGGGAGAGCTCAAGATAACACAGAGAATGTCTCTAGATGACGTCTCTACCTGCTTCACTGTGCAGCCCAAGTGTGTAGCAACTCAAATGGTAAGTCCCCCAGATGGTCTGCCCTTCCCCCCTGATATAGCAGGTAAGTTGTAGGTTGCATAGCCAGATCTATGGATAATCTCCCTAGCCCAGGTTTCCTGGAACAAGCATATATCGGAGTCTTGAATAAAAGCACCCCACTCCGGGTTATCTATTTTGTAGCGGAGACCTGCAACGTTCCAGGATAATATTTGGAGCTTCGATAAAGGATTTGTGGGATTGCTAAGGTTTTCAGACTCCTTATCCGAAGGCCAGTGGCCGCTCCTAACTATGGGCTGGTTTACTTCTGCGGTTGTTGGAGGTGAGTTCGCCAACTGTTGGGCGTTCTAAATCTCCGGTAGTAGCTCTACATTATTATTGAGAGAAAGTTCTCCCATTGTCTCGTTCCTTTCACCGCTTCTGTCTCCCCCAACCTCTGCTAGACCCTGCGTATGGGACATTGCAATGCCAACGAAGTGGGGTGCCTGGTCCACGATCAACGGCTTAGATAAGCCAGATCTATTGGCCTTATGGCTGATCTCAATAGAACTTCGAGGGGGTAACCTTACAATTGGCAGAATTAGGGTCTCTGAAGATCCATCCTCTTTTTCGGCCATACACGGCCTAAGTAGTTCAGATTGCCGTGGGCCTCTTATCTGAAAGAGACACGTTAGTGACAGATTCCTTACCTTAAAATATCCCCAGGCGCCAGGCTGGATCCGGAAAGTTTTTGCGTAGCAGTACCCCTGCGCGTCGGTAGGCGGCGTTGTGCGGCTCCGTGTCCGTCGTCGTGATCGCCGGGATGACGTCGCAGCCAGTACTTAGACGCCGCCCATGCGCGCTGGCGTCAGTTCTTTCTTTTTCCGCGCCAGTAAGCGCAGGTCCGGATTGAGCAGTGCCCCAGTCATTTTTTTACTGAGTATTTTCTGTGACTTTTTGTCCCAGTTTTCGAGTCGTTTCGACTCCAAGGTGTCAGTATGGATGCCCGGCTTCAGGCCATGCGAGGTCTGTAATCGCATGATGTCGATTACGGATCCGCACCGAGAGTGTCTCTTCTGCCTGGGGCGCGGCCACGACCCCAAGTCGTGCCCCGAGTGTCGGTCCCTCGCCCCGAAGGTTTTGCGAGAGCGGTCTCGAAAGCTTCTCGAGGCCCGACACTCGGCTCCGCGCCGCTCAAGGTCCCGGTCCCGGGAGAGGTCGAAGGGCCGGTCGCGGAGCCGTCGTCATTCGTCGGGGTCGAAGTCTTCGTCTTCAGGTAAGGCGAAGCACAAGAGGTCTAAGAAGCGTCGCTCTAAGACCTCTCCTCGCCGGTCTCAGGACTCGGCTGAGGGTCCTGTTGGTACCGCCCCCGCGGCTCCGGGAGTACCCGATCAGCCGACGCCGGCCTACCCGCCTGTTCCGGGTCCGACGTCGACTCCGGCCGACATCCAAAACTTCTTGTCGGCCATGGCTCGCATCTTCGGGCCTAAGGGTTACCCCGGTGCGCCTTCGGGCCCCGCGGGCCCCAGTGGGGGTCCTCCCTCGGCACCACCGGCGGCTCCGGCCCGGTGCCGCAGGACCCCCTCGGATCCAGGCCTGGATCCCGGTCGACGCCGGTTGACCTAACCACACCGGCGCCGACCTCCCCGGTACCATTCACGGCGCCGTCCGAGGTCCCGGGCGACGCCGTCCCCAGGTTCTCCCCGGAACCGGACACGGAGCCGGATCGACGTCAGCCGACGCCGATTCCGACGCCGATGGGACTTTTCTTCCCTCATGTCCGCCCTCCATACTTTTCACCTGTTTTGGAGGACGAGGAGGACTGGGAGGGGTCGGAAGACCCTCTCACAGCTCTGTGTGAGCCTTGTCAGGACTGGGCAGAGGAACTGGGTGATGCCAGTGGCCTGGACACCTCTCCAGACCTTGGCATGCTGTCTCCTCCTTCCGTGGCTACGGAGGAGGGAGCAAGCTATGCAACAGTGTTGCGTAGGGCGGCCGCGGCCTCGAGCTTCCTATGGTGGCTGTCAGGACTAACCTCCTGACGAAAGTGCTTCAGCCGGCGGCTACCTCTTCGGAGCCACTGCTGCCGTTCAACGACGCACTTTCTGACGTTCTTTTGGGCACTTGATCGAGGCCCACCACAGGGGCTCCTGTGGACAGGAACGTAGCCCGACGCCATCGCCCGGCCCCGGGCGACCCCTTGTTCCTCTCCCAACACCCCACCCCTGAGAGCTTGGTTGTTCAAGCCTCTGCCTCTCAGAGCGCCTTCCCTACGGCTCCGCCGGACAGGGAATCCAAAAAGCTGGAACAATTTGGGAAGAAGATTTTTTCTTCCTCCAGTGCTGGCTTGCGGTCCGTGAACACCGCTTGCCTTTTGGGCCGCTATTCCCACTCTCTGTGGGATTCGGTGGCGCAAGTGCTGCCTAAGTGTCCTGAGGAGGTCCAGACACTACTCACCCGTGTTATTGCAGACGGGAGAGACGCGGCGAAGTTCACCATTCAATGTGGTCTAGACACTGCTGGCTCGCTGGGCAGATCGCTTGCTACGACAGTGGCGCTGCGCCGTCACGCCTGGCTGAGGACCACTGGTTTCTCGGGCGATGTCCAAAACACCCTTATGGACATGCCCTTCGATGGTATCCGCCTTTCTGGCAATAAGGCAGACAGCGCGCTGGAGCGCTTTAAGGACTCGCGGGCTACGGCCAAGTCCTTGGGCCTCGCGCCCTCCGCAGCAGTCTGCTTTTCGCCCTTTTCGTGGCCACGGACGTGGCGCCCAGTCACGTCCATTGCCCAGCCACCGGCCCGCGCAGCAAGCGCTTTCGCGTGGCCGAGGACGTGGCTCCCGCCGAGGCGGGTCGGGTAACCAGCGTGCGGATCAGGCCACCACCTCCGCGGCCTCCAAGCCCTCCTAGTCCATCCTTTCAGGTCCACAGCACGCCAGTGGGGGGTAGGGTCCGCCATCACCTTCCCCACTGGCGTACCATCACATCGGACAGGTGGGTCTTGGACATTGTCCGAAGGGGCTACTCCCTCCCCTTCGAGACTACCCCCCCAGCCATGCCACCTCAATGCCACCGCATGTCGGGGGATCATTTGGTGCTTCTTCGAAAGGAAGTTGCGGCCCTCTGGGCCAAGGGGGCCATCGAGCGCGTTCCGACCCCAGAAGTAGGGCGTGGTTGTTATTCCCACTACTTTCTGGTGCCCAAAAAGGACAAGGAGGACATGCGTCCTATCTTGGACCTCCGGTACGTCAATCGCTTCCTCCGGAAGGAGAAGTTCAAGATGCTCACCCTAGCTCAGGTCTTGACTGCCCTCGACCCTGGAGACTGGATGGTAGCGTTGGACTTGCAGGACGCATATTTTCACATCCCCGTCCTGCCGGCCCACCGGCGTTACCTGCGGTTCACGGTAGGCCTCGACCACTTTCAGTTCACCGTGCTCCCCTTTGGCCTTACCAGCGCCCCTCGGGTGTTCACGAAAGTGATGGCGGTGGTCGCAGCTCATCTGCGCCGGGCAGGGGTTCCAGTCTTCCCCTACCTCGACGACTGGCTGCTGAAGGCGGGCTCGTCCCAGGCAGTCGTCTCCCACCTCCAGACTACGGCCGGGCTCCTGCACTCGCTGGGGTTCTCCATCAACGTGCCGAAGTCGCACCTGATTCCTTCTCCACAGCTCCTTTTCATCAGAGCAGTTCTGGACACAACGCAGTTTCGGACCTATCCTCCCGAACGGCGAGTCCAGGATATTCAGGCTATGATTCCGATCTTTCAGCCTCTATCCTGGGTTTCGGTACGGATGACCCTGAGGCTGCTGGGCCTCATGGCCTCCTGCATCCTGCTGGTCTATCATGCCAGATGGCATATGCGGGCTCTGCAGTGGGACCTGAAGTTCCAGTGGGCGCAGCATCAGGGGAACCTGTCCGATTACGTCCAGATCTCGGAGGGAACTGCACGGCAGTTGAAGTGGTGGCTCTCAAACCGGCAATGGGTCACGGGCAGATCCCTCTCCCTTCCCCAGCCAGAGCACACAGTTGTGACGGATGCGTCCCTTCTGGGATGGGGCGGTCACATGGGAGAGGCGGAGATCAGAGGCCTCTGGTCTCCGGCGGAGTCCCGGCTCCATATCAACCTTCTGGAGCTCCGGGCGATCCGACTTGCACTGAAGGCATTTCTTCCCTCTGTCAAAGGGAAGGTAGTGCAGGTGTTCACAGACAACACCACCGCCATGTGGTACTGCAACAAACAAGGCGGGGTGGGGTCGTGGACCCTATGTCAGGAGGCTCTGCGTCTCTGGACATGGCTGGAACATCAGGGCATATCCCTGATGGTTCAACACCTGGCAGGTTCTCTGAACGCCAGGGCGGACGAACTCAGCCGCAGGTGCATGATGGATCACGAATGGCGTCTTCACTCGGAGGTGGCGCAAGGACTCTTTCTACAGTGGGGAGAGCCTTGGTTAGATCTATTCGCCACCAAAGAGAACGCGCAATGTCATCAGTTCTGCGCGTTGGAATTTCCAAGGCGGCACTCGCTCGGCGACGCTTTTCGTCGCGAGTGGAGTTGCGGTCTGTTGTACGCTTTTCCGCCTATACCACTTCTACCCAGAGTGTTGAAGAAGATTCGGCGCGACCGGGCCCAAGTCATCCTTGTGGCTCCGGACTGGGCTCGAAGAGTTTGGTATCCCGAGCTACTCCGTATGAGCGTCGATCCCCCGATCCGTCTGCCTCTTCGGGAGGATCTTCTGTCGCAGCAGTAGGGGGACGGTCCTCCACCCGAACCTGTCCAGTCTCCACCTCCTTGCATGGAGATTGAGCGGCAGCAGTTGATTCCTTTCGACTTGCCTCCCGAAGTTTGTGATGCGATTCTGGCAGCCAGGCGTCCCTCCACTAAGGTGGTATACGCCTGCAGGTGGAACAACTTTGTGGCATGGTGCACAGCAAAGGCTGTGAATCCCCTTTCTGCCCCTCTTTCCGAGGTTCTTCTGTTCCTTCTTTCTCTGGCCCAACAGGGTTCTGCCCTGGGTACCATCAAGGGCTACCTTTGTGCAATCTCGGCCTTCCTCAGGCTTCCTGATCAGCCCTCCCTTTTCAAGTCCCCTGTTGTTAACAGGTTTCTTAAAGGCATTACACACCTCTTCCCTCCTGTTCCGTTTGTGATGCCTCAGTGGGACTTGAATTTGGTTCTTACCTTTTTAATGTGCGCTCCCTTTGAGCCTCTACATAACTGTCCTCTTCGTCTTCTCACTCTGAAGACAGCCTTTCTGGTGGCTATCACCTCCGCTCGGCGGGTGAGTGAGCTCCAGGCTCTTTCTTGCAAGCCCCCCTTTCTGTCTGCCCATCCAGACAAGGTTGTTCTTAGGACGCGTCCGTCCTTCTTGCCAAAGGTGGTTACTGCTTTTCACATCGGGCAGACCATCACTTTGCCCACCTTCTTTCCGCCTCCGCATCCTTCTAGAGAGGAAGAGAGGCTCCACCGTCTGGACCCAAAACGTGCGATTTCATTTTATCTAAACCGCACACAGCAGCTCCGGGTGGACGACCAGCTCTTTGTTGGCTACGTGGGCGCCAAAAAAGGTTGGGCGGTACACAAGCGGACCATCTCTAGCTGGGTCGTCTTGTGTATCAAGGCCTGCTATTCTTTGGCTAAGAAGGAGCCCCCTGTTGGGCTGCGTGCCCATTCCACCAGGGCGACAGCCGCCACCACGGCTTTGGGGCGTGGTGTCCCATTGCAGGACATTTGTCAGGCAGCTACGTGGGCCTCGCTGCACACGTTTACCAAGCATTACTGCCTTGACAGCCAAGTCCGGAGAGACGGCTTCTTTGGCCGTTCTGTTCTCCGAGACTTCCTTGTCTGATCTTTGTTCGCAGACCCACCACCGGGGTTGGTATTGCTGGGGTATCTATTCTAAGGTAAGGAATCGGTCACTAACGTGTCTCTTTCAGATGCACAAGTTACTAACTTGTGTAACGATATATCTGTAAGAGACAGTAGTTAGTGACAGATTCCTTACCGCCCCACCCATCCTCCTCGCTCTGCGAACTGATTTCTAGGGTTAAGGACATCCCTTTCAGGGCCCTAGTTTTCAGACACCAGTGTCCGTTTCTTGCATGGCTCTGCGTTTCTGGCACGGAAAGTCGTGTACAGAACTGACGCCAGCGCGCATGGGCGGCGTCTAAGTACTGGCCGCGACGTCATCCCGGCGATCACGACGCCGACGACGGACGCGAAGCCGCACGACGCCGCCTACCGACGCGCAGGGGTACTGCTACGCAAAAACTTTCCGGATCTAGCCTGACGCCTGGGGATATTCTAAGGTAAGGAATCTGTCACTAACTACTGTCTCTTACAGATATATCGTTACACAAGTTAGTAACTTGTGCATTACTACCCTTCTTTCAGGTGACTCATCATTAGATATCTCCAGTCAATCATTGTCCTCCATAGTACGAAGGGCCGCTTAGTGGTTGTTCACTGGGATATTATATCTAGATTGGTTCCATCCCCTACCACCATCCATCCCAAATAGCGACTGCTCGTGGCTAGGTGGCTTGTAGAAGAACTCCAGTGGTAGAATGTGGATCCCTGTTTGCTCCAATTTCCCACCCTATCAAGTAATGTTTGGACAAGGTTGGGCGACCCAAAAGATAGCACCACACAATCACCCCCTAGTAACTTTTTGGATCTGCCTATCCAACCAACCCGTCTAACCATTTTGAATTCTGTGAAGAGTGGGGAGGATATTCCAGACCTCGAACTTAACAAGGACAGTGCTTTGTTTTTGAGAGAAGACCAATGTTCCCTAGTGCCGTCAGGCAACATGGGGACGTTGGCTAGCACTATCGTATAAGGAGTTGCTTCCGGGGGAAGGTGTAAGGTGTTAGTATCAAATATACCTCTTACTGTGTGTGATGCTTTATATTGTGCAATTTTCTTTGGTGTTTCCCTTGTGCTTTCATGTCTTAATCTACCTGATAGGGGTTCATTTTGGATATTTAATAAACGGTCCTGAATAGTACTTGGGGCCTGCGGCTTGTGGTGCGCGATGGACATGCCTGCCTTCTTCTGGCTCATAGAGGGGGGAGCCAATTGGCCTATTTGCGGTGTTGTCACAGGGCCAGGATTTAGGGGTCCTATCTGCCTGTCATCCCCAATTATTTGTGTGTTCTTAGTAACGCAATGGCAAGGGTTGATCAGTTGGGGCTGACTAATGTGCGGGCCTGACTGGCTCGACAGAGGCTGCTGCATCCGTTCGAGTTTTTCTTTAAAAAAAAAAAATATATATACTTTATTGGTTTTTTAACAAGGTATACAAAGGCATATATCAGCGTACGTAAGGTTAACCCAGGCAAGATTTTGCTTGTACATGTAACACGTGAGGGTGGTATCCTACATGGTTATCCCGGACTTAACCCAGCGCTCCTTGGTGGCTAACAGACAGGACAGGCAAAGAAAAAGAGAAGAGAAAAGCAGAGAGGAAAGATCCCCGGCTAAGGGGGGCTATAGTATCACATTTGCATATTTATACAATTTAACAGAATAAGGGTGCTCGACAATGGCCATTTTACCTCTCCTGGCAGACCATTGAGTGTACCCATGACACATTTACTTGAATACAGATCATGCAGTTGTTTCATAGTAAATCCTCTAAAAAGTTCCATAGTGACCTGGTACGATAATAGAGTCCCTTGGCTTGGTTCTTTTCTGAGTTCATTTATTCGTGGGGGTTCAAAAGAGTCTAGCAACTTGTCTAAAGATCTCCATAGTGTTCTGGTTAACGGTTTCCGTGAGGAGCTTTGTGAAGCTATGTTGTCGGCCCCTCTGAGGTGGATGATCCAGTTTAACCAGCTCCTGTACGACGTTTTGCTTGTGTCTTTCCAGTTGGCAAGAACCATTTTTACTGCCGAGGTTATTAATAGATCGAAAAGGTCTCTGTCCGATTCATTTCTCCATTTTGTACTTATGCAGGCTGTGGGCAAATTGAATGTATCTCTGTCCAGATTACCTTTAAAGACCCCCCCCCCCTATGAAGGTAAAGATTTTGTCCCAAAATGTTTTGACTAATGTACAATGGTAGATAAGGTGGGCTAGGTCCCCCGTCTTCTGCTTGCAGTTCCAACACACTGCATCGCTTCGGAGCCCTAATGTACATAACCGGGCCGGGGTCCAAAATGCCTTGTATAGTAGCCAGTATTTGGTTTGGGAGAGAACCGGGGTGATCTTATTACGCGAGACGGAACCCCATATCCAGGGCCAACCCTGCTCTTTTGACGTCTCTGGTGGCAGTTGACCCCAGTAGGCTATTGCTTTGTCATTAAGTTTGGAGTACTTTGGGCAGAGAAGTTTATATATCTGTGATACTTGATGTCCCAGTTTGTTAATGTTCAGCACAAATATGGAGATTGAGGGTTGGGCGTTAGATATCTTTGATTTTGTGATTGCCGCTCTAATTTTTAAAAAGTTGTAGAATTCAATGTCGGCTAGGTTGTATTTCACTTGGAGGTCCTTAAATGTGATTGGGGATGTGGAGTTCCCTAATTGATAGGGGAAGAGGATACCCTTCTTAATCCATGTGTCTAGGGTTAGGCTTTTGCCTTTTATATTTAATCTTGCTATTGGCCCAGAGGGATTCTTAGTTAGATCCTTTAATACTGTGTTCCAGTTTTTTGTCCACCTTAAGTAATGCTATCTTTGTGTTTTTAAAAATGGATTTGGAGGTCTGTGGGTATAGTCTATTCGTTGTTAGCAGGGCGAGGGGGTTTAGGTTATTGAGGATTGCCCTTTCCACCTCTAGCCATGCCGGGGTGTAACCGGTGGGTGGAGTTATCCAGTATGAGCCTTGTTTCACCAGGAACGCCAGCTGGTATAGTCTAAAGTCAGCTAGGTTCACTCCTCCTATTGTTTTAGCTAGTCTTAGTTTCTTGATACTGATCCTTGCTTTTTTCCCTCGCCACAGGAATTTAGAGATGAACTTATCTAGTTTGCGATGGAAGTCGTCAGTTAGGAGGAGCTGGAGCATGCTGATGAGGTAGTTGACCATTGGGGTGATCATCATTTTGATAGTCTCGATTCTGCCCCACCACGTAATAAATTTTGGTGACCAAGACTCCAGAAGCTTCTTTACTTTCTCTAGTGTTGTTTTCTCGTTTTGGTGTAGGGTGTCTATCAAGTTACTACCAAATTCGATGCCTAGGTATTTTATGTAGCCTGTTTGCCAAGCTAGTCCTGAGCCTCCCAGGACCTCTCTCGTACAGTGGATGTTTAATGGTTTGAGTTCTGATTTCTCCCTGTTGAGTTTGTACCCCGAGAGGTCAGAATATCTCGTTATTGTGTCCTTCAGGGCATCAATTGATGTCTTTGGCTGTTCCGTTACGATTAGTATGTCATCTGCGTAAGCAGCTAATTTTATTTGGACGCCATTGATCTCTACCCCCTTGATGTTGTCGTTTGAGTTGATGTCCCTGATAAGGGGTTCCAATGCTAGTAGGAATAAGGATGGAGAAAGTGGGCAACCCTGTCTGGTACCTTGCTGTAGCGTGAAAGGTTCAGAGAGCGAGCCATTCACGACAATGCGGGCTGATGGGTTTCCATAGAGGGCCATAACCATACGTGTATATTCCTCCCCTAGGTTGAAGGTCTGCATGCAGTGTTCCAGGAAGCCCCAGGAAACCCTGTCAAAGGCCTTCTCGGCATCTAAGGTGATGGCTGCTGCAGGCTCAGTCTTATTGTTGGCATGCTCTATAATGTGGCACAGAAGACCGGTGTTATCATTAGACATGCGCGTGCGGAGGAAGCCTACCTGGAAGTTGCTAATTAGTTTTGGTAGGACAGTTTAGTCTGACAGCTAGGATCTTTGCAACCTACATTAATCAGTGAGATAGGCCTGTAATTCTTCGGTGATAGGTGGTCCTTCCCTTCTTTCGGGATAACTATTATATTTGCTTCTGACATGGTGTGTGGCGTGGACCCTTGGGATGCAATGTGAGTAAAAACTTGCTTCATGGTTGGTTTTAGCTGGTCTAGGAAGGTTTTGTAGAAAGAGGCTGTAAACCCGTCTGGGCCTGGGGCTTTATTATCCTTTAAGGATCTGACTGCCATTTCGATCTCTGTGAGGTTGATTTCCTGACCTAGTTTGATTTTTTTCTTCTGCGCTAAGTTGCGGGAGGTTGAGTCTATCTAGGTATTTGGTGCATTCCTCTATGTTCAGGGCCTGGTTATTCTTATAGAGTTCCTTATAGAAATCTTTGAAGGTCCTAAGGATGTCTTTGTGTTTGGTATGTGTTTTGTTGCTATCGTCTTTGATGGATGAGATGACAAACTGGTTTTGTTTGTGTTTGAGATAGGAAGCAAGCAGTTTCCCCGCGTTGTTAGCTTCACATAGGTTAAGCGCTTTATGTTTATTAATCCATAGTCCTGCCCTCTCACTTAATATTTTGTTGTATTCATATTTCTTTTGAGTTAGAGAAGCCAGGATCTTGCTATTGTGTAGGGAAGTTGCGTGGGCCTGCTCTAGCTTTTTGATATCCTGTTCTAACTGACTTAACCTCAGGTGGGCGCTCCTGTTAACTTTTGTCTTTATACTAATTATTGTACCCCTGACCGTAGCTTTCAGAGCATCCCAGAGTGCATCGGTGCTAGTCTCCGGAGTGTTATTGTGTTTAAGGTAGTCTATTATCGCTTCTTCAATCCTTTTTTTGTTCGCCGGGTCTGAGAGTACATCACTGTTAAAGCGCCATCTCTTCGGTACTGCCTCGTTGTGACATCCTGCCAGTTTTAGGCTAATACACGAGTGGTCCGACACTAACCTTGGGGCTATGTCTGTGTATTCGATTAGTCTAGTGTGGGAACCGGAGATGAGGATATAGTCTATCCTGGTGTATGATTTATGGGGGTTGGAGTAAAAGGTGTAGTCCCTTGTGTCTGGGTGTTGTAGGCGCCACGCGTCCTTGAGGTTAAATTTGGAGCAGATATTTTGTAGTACTGCATGTGAGTTCGTGGGGTGGTATTGGCATGTGGATTGTCTATCTGTTATGTGGTCCAGAGGGATGTTGAAGTCCCCTGCTACGACCATAAGGTCGCTTGGTGGGAAACCTTCCAGCGTGGTGGACACCTCGGTCCAAAAAGCTGGGTCATCAGTATTGGGGCCGTATATGTTCGCCACATGGATTAGCTCTTCCCCCCTTCTTAGGTGTGTTACCAGGAGTCTGCCCTCGTTATCGTGTGTCTGTGATTCTAGCGAGATGTTGGATCTTTTCGATATTAGGGTAATTACCCCCCGTTTCTTCTTAACGGCAGGTGAGTGGGCCACCTGTGAGATCCAGTTACCTCTAGTAAGTTTGGCATCCTCCCCAGACAGCTCTGTTTCCTGGAGGAGTATTCTATCCCCTTTGGTTTTGGCTAGGTATTCTAGAATTTTACGGCGCTTGACTGGGTGGTTGAGATTTTTGACGTTTAGGGACACTATGTTGAGGTCGGTTGCCAGGCCGAGTGTGTTATTGAGGGCCATCAAATGGGTTGATGTGTGGCAGATACGTCGGATCTATTCCTAAGGGGCCGGAAGTTGCTGCTCGGGCCCGGGAGGGGATAAGGAGTTTTTCAATACTTGTTTCAATTCGATTTAATTTTTGGAGTAGGGGTTCTAATAGGGTTGTAACCAGCCCACCAATTTTTGCCCAGAACTCTACACTTTCAGTGCCCTGTATAGAAGTTGGGGGACTTGTAGGAGGCGCTATATTGACGGGACTAGTTGCGGAGGAATGCCCCTCAACCACCTCCTCCATCTCCTCCCTCGTAGTTTTACTTTTGCGTCCTCTTTGGTGCTGGATGAGTGAGCTTGTTAGGGCCCTGCCCCTTTCTTTTCCTAGATTGGGTTGGGGAACTATTCCCCAGATTGATCTTACTTTTCTGGCCCTGGTGTTTATTTTGGATTTAACATTTACAACCCTCGACGTGATACTATCATTTACTTCAGTGATGTGACTACTCGCTATCCTGGTAGGGGAACTACACTCTTGGCGATCAATGCTGTTGGCGGCCTCCATTGGGTCAAGCTGCCCTTGGGAAGGTTTTGGTTCCAGGGACAGTCTTCGCTCTGTTAGGGCAATTTCGTGGATGAGAGCTGACTCAGCACGTAACAAAAAGGCATCAAGAGTCCCCACCACTCCCTGTCCTGTGAGGGATTTTCTTTTGTTCATTTTGTCAGTATACCTAAATGAGACAATATATGATAGCCTATGACAGAGGGTTAGCTGATGGTCAGACGATTTGTTCAACTATGCCAATGAGGACCCTTGGCCCGCATACACTAGCCCCCCAACACAAACCATTAACATATAACTTTAAGGCACAGAGTGTTAATAAGGTGGCCCTGCCCGGCCTCTTATGGTCTCTGACGGGCACGGACGGGCCCGCCCTTGGCCCAGGCTTCGCCCGGGTGCGTCCACGCGCGTCCCGCGCTGCGGGAGCACTAGCGTGGTTTTATGCGCCTCCTTGGCGCTACGGCGTCAGAGTCCGGTGCGCATGCCCCAGAGGATGCCGGGAAATGTAGTCCAGCACTACACGCAGCCCCTTCCTCACGGGAGCCAGTACCGCGTCTCAATGGCGGCAGTGGCGGCAGCGGTGGCGGTATCAGTTCGAGCAACCCAGCAACGGTGAGTGATCCCTGGCAGGATTGTGGCAAGTTGTGAGAAAAGGGGCTTCTCCACGAGGTAAAATATTTTCTCAATGGAAAAAAAGAAAAAACATCGCAATACAGTTGCACTTGGTCGGGGATTTTCACATGAGCAAAGATAAGCATGTATGTTTGCTTATTTAAAAATGGAATTGATAAAAAAAATCCAGGAGTGTTTCTGGGAAATTTGCGGCAGTCTTCGTCTTTTGGGAGCTCCTAATCCAGTCACTTGTGCTCACCTGTGCCATGGCTACCACGGAGCACATCCTAAGTGCATGAAAGACAAGGATATTTCGGGAGTGATCCACTTTGACCTTTGCGCATCACCAAGAGTTGATGGGAGATCACAGAAGTGCCAATAAAGCACTACTTTTGGGCGCCTTCTTTTAGCAGCTAGCACAAGCAGATGGTTTGACGTGGGTCATGTGGTTTTGAAAACCGCTGCACTTATTTCTTAAGGACTCTCTCCTTACCACTCCTTCTTAACTTATGGCTCAGACCTTTTACCAATGCAATCCATTTTTCTGGTCTGTGGTTGCATACTATTGCACTGTTCCTCGGGAAGGAGTATGAGATAAACCCAGTGTATCAGGACCCTGCTTAAAATAATCTGGGGGGGATTTAATGTAAGAAAAAGACTGCACTCGGCCTTTTTTGTAGTACAGTAGAGAATAGCTTAGACTGGTCATTCGAGGCTTTCTATCTTTCCCTTCTCTATACTGTGCTTTAGCCGTAGAGCTGGGCCCCTTTTTGGTGACTGCAGTTATAATTCCTGTCATTCCTTGGACTTCCCTCTTGCATTGTCATTGCATTTATATAGCGCTTCATACCCCTGATGAAACACTGACATACAATAGCGAACACAAAGAAATCTACACTATGAGGAAGTCCTTAGTTGTACGAATGTTGAAGCGCTGTTTGGCCTGTGCACGAAGAGGTTTGGTGTTGTGCGTGAGTGACCAGATTGGTGCTCTTGGCTTGTTTTAAGCCTAAGTCCGGACGCAGAAGGGGTTGCCTACCTGTGGGCTGTTGAGTACAGGCCAAAGGCTGAGGGCAGCAGGGACTGGCACCTTGGATTGGGTTGATATACTTGGCTACTGTTTGCAGTTCTTCGGCAGCTTTACCTCTCTAGTTATAGATCGTCTTCCAGTACCTCTTTTGTGGCCATCACTTTAATTGCTCACCCACAGTAACATTTGATTGACCAATTTGGCAGTAAAATATTGAAATGAATGAGAGTCTACTGTGCGCACTAGTTTTGATTTCTAAAAGTGCCGGCTTGTCTGTTTAGTTGCATTTGTACAGGTTACTTGTTCATATTTTTGGTTGTTTCTTTGCAGACCATAAGCCGGGCATTCATGAATGGGAGCTGTGTGGAGCAAGTTATTGAGTTTGGGTTGGACTACCCTGAGGGAATGGCTGTGGACTGGATGGGCAAGAACCTGTACTGGGCAGACACTGGAACCAACCGCATCGAAGTTGCTCACCTCGATGGGCAGTACAGGCAGGTTCTAGTTTGGAAGGATCTGGATAATCCCAGGTCTTTGGCGCTGGATCCTGCAAAAGGGTAAGAAATCCTTCAATTTTCACAAATCCCATTGTTTAGCCTCCATGTTTACACTCATTTTGGTGCCGGTAAGAAGGGGGGAAACTGTAAAAATGCTGTAAAATGTCAGAATATTATGGCTTGGCATTTGTATCTTTTTCATTATGTTTACGCACATTGCAAGACTTCTCCATAGCTGTTACCTTTTTTTTCCAAGAGGTTGATCATTTCATTTGCAGATTTTGTTTGTTGACGTGACATAAATGTTTTATTATTATAATAACACCACCTATAGTCGTTTATCCTGAGTTCCACAATAGAGTCAGGTTAGAAGCAGAATGTGTGTGTGCAGATTTTCACTGAGAGCACAGAGAGGGCAACGCTGGAACTGAACGCGCTGCCAGTGCTGTCCGTGGGATCCAAGACGGCTCAGATAACATACCTGGCTGCATACTGCCCATCATGTATTACCTGAGCCAAAGAGGCCTGATCGTCCCCTGGGATTGCCAGCACGATCTCTCTGGCCATGTCCCAAAGGGCATGCATGTAGCAGCCCAACAGACGGACTATGTTTACTGATCGCAGTGCCAAGGTGCTGGAGGAAAACGTAAATTTGCCGAAGGCATCAATTCTTTTTTATTCTCTTATCAGGAGAATTGGTTAGAAACGTGTTAGGGTTCACCTAACCGATTGAGGCCTGTAGAATAAAACTCTCCGAAGGGCAGCGCTACCAATGAACACTTTTATGCTGTGGAATTTTCTTTCACATGCATCTGAATACTGGCTGCAAACCTCTGCACCCACTTCAGACTAAGCCAAAGGCAGGGAACTTTTCCTGTACCCTGCATAGAGGATCCAACCACATTAACATTTAGTTAATTTGTAATCCGTGAGTAAGGAAATGTGCAGTGCGGTATACAAGAAACAATTGGCTAAAACCAGTATTGACTTAGGAAATCCTAATCAGAGCAGAGTCCAGAAAGAGGCCACTTGTGTCTAGATTTAATAATCTAGACCAATTCAGGCTTAAAGCTTTAATTTCTTGAATGTGATCCCTGTAGAAAAAAACTGTTTTGCAATTGTTCAGCGTATAGATTACAGATAGCAGGCCATTAGCAGGGTCGGAGTGATATCCAAATTGTCATGTGTATTCGTAAGTGCAGATCATGAGTGATGAGCTTGCCGAGCAAGTAGACGGTGAATTCATTGTCTAGTTGGATGGATTCCTATGTCTGTAGGGGCTCATATTTTATTACTGAAAACATGGGCATTCCTTTTTCTCGTTGTGTTTTGGAAAAATACTGTAAGGAAATACCTTCTTTTGCATGATCAGCCCTGACTCAGAGTCCACTAATGCCTACTAACCAGACCTCAGTGCCTGTGCTCCACCCAGGGCATGTAAGTTAAATTGCCCCTTATCGCTAGAGCACTTATTGCACCACAGTGGGTGTGACAAAGCAAATCATGTCCCCCAGCTCGCCACTGCAGACTGGTAGCACAGTTTTAAAACTATTAACTCGACTTTGCTAAATAAACTAACGACAAAGTCCAGACCCCCCTTTTTAGGTCTCGCCTGAGCCAGCGCATGCGCTGGTCTGGCGAGACATTTAGTGAGTGGGCTTTCGGAAATGCGACCACTTTTTTTTGGCCTGGCCTAGAGCATGCGAGAACGCGCACAGTAACGCGCTTTCCTCGCATGCTCCAGGCCGTCTGGCTTTCCTCTTTATTGCTCCTCCCCCTCCCCCACCACAGAGCGCGTCTAGCGGCCGTGTCACTTTCACAGCCGCGCGTCACTTGCTCTCCGGCTGCTCCCCCTACCCCACCACAGCGCGCGGCCAATGCTTGTTTAAAGAGGCGTGGCACCCCCCGCTTCATCAATGGTGGCCGCTTTATTTTATTTCCAGCCCCACACAGCACTTGCTGCACTACAGTAATGGCAGACGCTTCTTTTTTTTATTTGCAGAGCGCCATACCGCGCTTTCAATTTCACAATAGCCGCAGCCTTTCCCTTAAGGAGGCGGCAATGCGTCTTCAATCCTCACTTCTTCTCCCTCTCACTGCATTCGCTGCTCTGCCCGACCTCCTCCCTCCACTCCATTATGACACTAATGTACGTGCTTGCACTTTGCAAGTGCTGCAACAGCGTGTGTACACATTTCTTATACGGGCACCGTGCTTTATGTTTTTTATTGCAGTGCCGGCATGCCCAGCTGTATCTTTAACTAAGGCAGCTGTACCTTTCTCTTGTTTTGCACAGCGCGGCTTGCACTGCTCCATTTCACCTCCCGCTCTCTTTGTTCCACCCCGGCCTCTCTCCCACCTTGCTTTCACACCAAGCTCAGCCGGAACAGTAAGTGCCTCGTAATTACTTAAATGCCTTGTTATTTATCGCCAACATTGCCAGAGCTAGGGGTACTCGTGTGGACTGTACGGGATTGGGGGTTAAGTTTGCACAGGTGTCATTACACACAGGCTGGGACTGTTGGCTCGGGGGACTTATGCATCCACTTTAGAAACCTGTGTTAAGATGTTCATCCTTCTGAGGTCGATAAAATGAACACAACTGTTTAATTATAAAAAAAAACCTGCGATTTTGTATGAAGGTGCACTTTAAAACTACATGCTTTGTTACTTACATTTGTGTAGACATACACACCTATTCGGACTCGCCCACGCGGAATTAGCAGTAGTATCTTAAAAGTACTACATTTTTCAGACGCTATAACTTTGTGTCTGCGAACATATGCTTGTTTTTTAGCCCTGGTACACGCTTTATTAAGAATAAACACACACACACACTTAGGCACACACACAGACACACACGCGCACACACACCTGAGGCCACAAACGCATACACACACACACGCACGCACCAGTACCTTTCAGGGGATCAGCTGCGAGTTTCCACACACGATCTTGCACATCCCTCACTGATGCACACGAGGGTTTGCCCATATATACCGTGCGTTGTCGGTCGTGTATTGACACAGCCCTTTCTTTGCACATTGTAGTACAGAAAAGGGCGTTCTGTTAGGAGTATTTTTTTCTCTTCAACAATATGCATGCCCCAGTTCTTACTGGAGTAAACATAACCTAAGCTCTCCTTTTGTTAGCGCCACGAAGACTCCGGCCTGCGCTGCAGGAGTAGATTTTCTGCAGACAAATGACACACCTGCTTCCTGTGTACTCTGTGACAAAGAGTGAAGACTCATGTTGCTGTTTGTAGAAACCTCGATGAATCACATTACCAGCCACGCTCCTAAAATATCCCAGCAGTAGCATAAGTAATAAAATAAAATTCACGAAGCAAGAAGAAATTGCACGACCACAGGCTGTTACTAGGTGTTCTGGTGGAGTTGTAAAGGGACCTCTATTAGCCACAGAATGCAATTATAAAGAGAGATTGCAGCTGAGTAGATGTTTCCACTTGTTTATATTGGAAGTGAGATTTTTGTTAGCTTGTGTTTTAAAAATGCACCATTGTTGTTTATTTTAATAGTGCATTTTTTTAACGCAAGCTAAGAAAAATCTCACTTCCAATAAAAACAAATGGAAAAGCATGCTCAGTTGCAAACTTTCTCTTTAAAATTACGTTAAGGGTGCAGTACCTTATATGGCTAATAGAGGTCCTTTTACTACTCCAAAGGGACGCCTAGTAACACCTATAGTATTGCAACCTTTTCTTTTTTCGTGGATTTTCTTTTATTACTTATGCTATTGCTGGGATATTTGTTGACAAAAAGTAAAAATCAAAGAAACATTTGCAACGCCAATAGCTCAAACTTTCAGTAATGCGAGATCTATTGCATTGCAAATGCGTGTCAAAAAGGGGTGCTTTTTAGGTCTAGGCTCTAGACGGCACGCATGTGCTGTCTCGAACCGAGACCTGGTGTTACTACTGTTGTGGGCTTCAACCCGCCCACAGCCTTCCCATTGGCTGGCACCATTGTCACTCCATTTGTCTTCCTCCCCATTTGTTAAGGCAGGCCTTTTCCGAAGTTTAGCCCTCCCAGAGCGATCAGCCTCACTTCTTTTTAACAATACGCACAGCCATTTTTGTATTGTTTTTGCACTACTTTTTTTCTGGGAGAGCGTTTCCAAAGTGTGTGGGGCGTTTTTAGTTTGCCTCAAAGAGTTTTTTTTTTTTCTGCTGGTCAATAAGTCGTGTTTACTTGTAATTGCCCAGGCTTCGGGGAGGCGAGGCTGGCTTAAGTGTTGTAATTAATAAGGGCTGAGCCCAGAGCAGGGCTTTCCAGTAGAATTTGCCGCCCCACTAATATGTGTGCCTCCAGAGCTGCGGAAAACCATATGCCTCCTCATAAACAACACGCAGCACTCAATTAGCGAAAGGTCTGTTGTTTATTGGAAAGCTGTTAGAAATGGGATCTCTAGTTGGCAAGGGCTTGCACCTTTGTCCAAGTAGGGACCCTTCTTCCTAGTCAGGGTAAGGGTGTTACACTCGTGAAGTAACCCCTGCTCACCCTCGTGGTAGCTTGGCACGAGCAGTCAGGCTTAATTCAGAGGCAGTGTGTAAAGCATTTGCACATGACCAACAGTAATACAGTGTAAGCACTACAAACGGACACCACACCAGTTTAGAAAAATAACCAATTTTTATATACTCAAAGATAAGACCAATTACGACAAAAATCCACAATACTATACTTTAAAAACGAATGCTGGATAAGGTAACTTCTTCTTTGCAGGAATAGTTCAAAAACAAAGTTCGTACGAGTCGGTAGCTCCGTCCGAGCCTACCGCGATGCTGAAAACCACAGAGTCTAACAGTTCCAGCCGACCGCGTCGATACGGGCCAGCAGAGTCGTGAACAGACTAGGTCACAGTACCTTTCTCGTTGTGGCTGGTACGGAGTGTACGAGCCGGTCGGCGTTCGTTGCGGTTGCGGTGCAAGACGGAGCGATGCAAGGTGCGGTGTCCCTCGATGAGGTGCAGGCAGCAGCTCGGTGAGCGTCGTGCAGACGGAGTCGGTGAGTCCAAGGCGTGCGATGCAGGGTGAGACGATGCTCGATGCGGTGCTGACGGGTTGCGATGCAGGCGACCAAGCCGGAGTGCGGGAGCTGGCGTCGGACAGCGGTGCGAGTCGGAGCGGTGCGTCGCAGACGTGCGAGCGGTGCCCCAAATGCGGTGCGGTCACGACTCTTGAGCCAGTTGCAGCGACCGCGTCGGTCGGGTCCGGCTGGTTCAGTGAAGCGATGCGATGCGAACTGCGGTGCCCACAGGTCACGGTGCAAGCAGCGGCTCGGTGTTGGCGGCGTCGGACGTCGCCCACGGTGAGACCAGGGTTGCGATGCGAAGCGGGGCGATGCGGTCTGCGGTGCAAACAGGTCACCGGCCAGGGATGGATTCGGTTGACGGAGTCGGTTGCGGTTCCCTTCCTCTGTGGCAACTGAAACAGCGTTCAGAAGCGGTACCCAGAGGCTTGTGAAGTCTTTGCAGTCCCTGAGACTTCTTAACAGGAGGCCAGCTCGGTTCCAGGCCCTTGGAGATACTCAGCACAAGTTGGTAGAAAGTTCCTTCCTTTCACTGCCCAAGGCAGAAGCAGCAGCTGCAGGCCAACCCAACAAAGCAACAACACAGCAAAGGGGCAGTACTCCTCCTGGCAGCTCTTCGTCTTGGCAGGTTCCTTGATTCCAGCGAGATCTAAATTCATGGGGTCAGGGCCCCAATATTTATATCCCAAATTCCTTTGTTCTCTGAAGGCAGAGAGGCCTTTGCCTAGTCCCAACCAGTTCTGGAGCACTTTGTTGACAAGTCTCCATCCCTTCTTTCAGTGAGTAGGCCAGGGACATCAGACGCACCACAGGAGGTGGAGCCAGCATTGTGGAGGGAAGGCACTGTCCTATTCAGGGCCCAGGTGCAACTCCTACCGCCCATCTACATGTAGATCTTGCTATTCAGCCCTGCGCTGACTCACCCTGTCTCCTGGCATCCCCCAGCCCCTGTCCCTCACACTCCAGACAAGGAATACACAACCTCGCAGAGGCAGGCTTGGATGGTTAGACAAGAAAATACCCACTTTCTAAAAGTGGTATTTTCAAACACAGAATGTTAAAACCAACATCTGTAAGAGACACGTTAGTGACAGATTCCTTACCTTAGAATATCCCCAGGCGTCAGGCTGGATCCGGAAAGTTTTTTGCGTAGCAGTACCCTTGCGCGTCGGTAGGCGGCGTCGTGCGGCTCCGCGTCCGTCGTCGGCGTCGTGATCGCCGGGATGACGTCGCGGGCAGTACTTAGGCGCCGCCCCTGCGCGCTGACGTCAGTTCTTCTTTTTCCGCGCCAGCAAGCGCAGATCCGGGAAGAGCAGTGCCCTGGTCATTTTTTGACCATACTTTTTGGTGAATTTTTTCACTGTTTTTCTATCAAGGTGTCGTAGGGATGCCCGGTTTCAAACGTTGCGGCGCCTGTGCTCGGATGATGTCCGTCACCGACCCGCATTGGGAGTGTCTCTTCTGCCTCGGCCGAGGCCACGACACGGAGTCTTCTACCGACTGCCAGGCCCTCAACCCGAAAGCTTTGCGAGAGCGGTCTCGAAAGCTCCTCGAGGCCCGGCATTCGGCTCCGCGGAAGCCCCGGTCGCGTGAGAGGTCCAGGGGTCGATCGCGGAGTCCACACCGGTCGTCGGCATCGAAGTCTTCTTCGTCCGGTAAGTCAAAACACAAGAAGTCCAAAAAGCATCATCGCTCTAGGACTTCGCCTCGCCGGTCTCGCGACTCGGCTGAGGCCCCTCCCGGCACCGCCCCCGCGGCCCCGGACATGCCTGTGGAGTCGCCCCCGCCATACCCGCCCTTCCCGGGTTCGGGGGCGGATCCGGCCAAAGTGCAGGAATTCCTGTCGGCCATGGCCCGCCTCTTCGGGCCTTCAGGCCCCTCCGGTGCGCCTTCGGGCCCCGCGGGCCCTGATGGGGTTGCTCCGGCGTCGCCGGCGGCTCCGGCCCCGGCGTCGCCCGTGCCTCCAGCCTCGATCCCGGCTCCGGCTTCGGCCCCGGCCTCGATCCCGGCTCCACAACCCCCATCGACGCCGGTCGACCTAACGACACCTCCGCCGGCGCCGATGTCTCCGGTGCCGTTCTCGACGCCGCCTGGGGCTCCGAGCGGCGTCATTCCCCAGTTCCTTCCGGCTCCGGACATGGACCCGGACCGACGTCGCTCGACGCCGGTTCCGGCGCCGATGAGACCTTGGGTCCCAAATGTCCCTCCTCCCCCTTATTTTGAACCTGAGGAGGACCAGGAGGACTGGGAGGGGTCTGATGACCCTCTGACACAACAGTGTCAGTACGATGAGGACTGGACAGAGGGTCTATGGGATGCTAGTGGTCTAGATACTTCCCCTGACACTGGCATGCTGTCTCCTCCCGTGGCTACGGAGGAGGGAGCCAATTTTGCAACGGTGTTGCGTAGGGCAGCTGGAGCCTTACATCTCCAACTCCCTGCTGTGGCGGTCAAGGTTAATCTCTTGACAGAGGTGCTTCAGCCGGCAGCCTCCTCTTCGGAGACTGTGCTGCCGTTTAACGACGCCCTCACTGACGTTCTTTTGGGCGCCTGGTCCAAGCCCAACACAGGGGCTCCTGTGGATAGGAACGTGTCCCGACGCCATCGCCCAGCTCCGGGCGACCCCCTGTTTCTCTCTGTCCACCCCACCCCTGAGAGCTTGGTTGTCCAAGCCTCCGCTTCCCAAACCGCCTTCCCTACCGCCCCTCCGGATAGGGAATCCAAACGCCTGGATCAATTTGGGAAGAAGGGTTTTTCTTCCTCCAGTGCTGGCTTGCGGTCCGTCAACACCGCTTGCCTTTTGGGCCGATATACCCACTCCTTGTGGGATTCGGTGGCGGATGTTTTGCCCCAGTGTTCTGAGGAGGTCCAGACACTGCTTTCCCGCGCCATTGCGGAAGGAAGGGATGCGGCCAAATATACAATTCGATGTGGCCTTGATACCGCCGACTCGCTGGGCAGGTCTATTGCAACGACGGTGGCGCTACGACGCCACGCCTGGCTGAGAACCACTGGTTTTTCAGGGGATGGCCAGAATACTCTCATGGACATGCCCTTTGATGGAGTCGGTCTTTTTGGGTCCAAAGCAGACCATGCGTTGGAGCGCTTTAAGGACTCACGGGCTACTGCAAAGTCCCTGGGCCTTTCTGCTACACGCCCTCCGCTGACTTCTGCTTTTCGCCCCTATCGTGGCCACGGTAGGGGCGCCCCTTCACGTCAGCAGCCCAGCCACCGGCCCGCGCAGCAGGCGTCTTCGCGTGGCCGAGGACGTGGATTCCGCCGTGGCGGATCGGGCAACCAGCGTGCGGGTCAGGCCACCACCTCCAACCCGTCCGCGGCCTCCAAACCCTCCTAGTCCCTCCTTTCAGGTGCACAGCACGCCAGTAGGGGGCAGGGTCCGCCATCACCTTCCCCACTGGCGTACCATCACCTCGGACAGGTGGGTCTTGGACATTGTCCGAAGGGGCTACTCCCTCCCCTTCGAGTCCACCCCCCTGCCATGCCACCTCAATTCCACCGCATGTCAGGGGATCACTTGATGCTTCTGCAGAAGGAAGTCACGGCCCTCTTGGCCAAGAGGGCCATCGAGCATGTTCCGACCCCAGAAGTAGGGCGTGGTTGCTACTCCCACTACTTCCTGGTGCCCAAAAAGGACAAGGAGGACATGCGTCCTATCTTGGACCTCCGGAACGTCAATCGCTTCCTCCGGAAGGAGAAGTTCAAGATGCTCACCCTAGCTCAGGTCTTGACTGCCCTCGACCCTGGAGACTGGTTGGTAGCGTTGGACTTGCAGGACGCATATTTCCACATCCCCGTCCTGCCGGCCCACCGGCGTTACCTTCGGTTCACGGTAGGCCCCGAGCATTTTCAGTTCACCGTGCTCCCCTTTGGCCTTACCAGTGCCCCTCGGGTGTTCACGAAAGTGTTGGCGGTGGTCGCAGCTCATCTGCGCCGGGCAGGGGTTTCAGTCTTCCCCTACCTCGACGACTGGCTGCTAAAGGCGGGCTCGTCCCAGGCAGTCGTCTCCCACCTCCAGACTACGGCCGAACTCCTGCACTCGCTGGGGTTCTCCATCAATGTGCCGAAGTCGCATCTGATTCCTTCTCCACAGCTCCTTTTCATCGGAGCAGTTCTGGACACGACGCAGTTTCGGGCCTATCCTCCCAAACGGCGAGTCCGGGATATTCAGGCTATGATTCCGATCTTTCAGCCTTTATCCTGGGTTTCGGTACGGATGACCCTGAGGCTGCTAGGCCTCATGGCCTCCTGCATCCTGCTGGTCAATCATGCCAGATGGCATATGCGGGCTCTGCAGTGGGACCTGAAGTTCCAGTGGGCGCAGCACCAGGGCAACCTGTCCGATCACGTCCAGATCTCGGAGGGGACTGCAAAACAGTTGCAGTGGTGGCTCTCGAACCGGCAATGGGTCATGGGCAGATCCCTCTCCCTTCCCCAGCCAGAGCACACAGTTGTGACGGACGCGTCCCTTCTGGGATGGGGCGGTCACATGGGAGAGGCGGAGATCAGAGGCCTCTGGTCTCCGGCGGAGTCCCGGCTCCATATCAACATTCTGGAGTTCCGGGCGATCCGACTTGCACTCAAGGCATTCCTTCCCTCTGTCAAAGGGAAGGTAGTGCAGGTGTTCACAGACAACACCACCGCCATGTGGTACTGCAACAAACAAGGCGGGGTGGGGTCGTGGACCCTTTGTCAGGAGGCTCTGCACCTCTGGACATGGCTGGAACATCAGGGCATGTTCCTGATGGTTCAACACCTGGCAGGTTCGCTGAACGCCAGGGCGGACGAACTCAGCCGCAGGTGCATGATGGATCACGAATGGCGTTTTCACTCGGAAGTGGCGCAAGGACTCTTTCTACAGTGGGGAGAGCCTTGGTTAGATCTATTCGCCACCGAAGAGAACGCGCAATGTCATCAGTTCTGCGCGTTGGAATTTCCAAGGCGGCACTCGCTCGGCGACGCTTTTCGTCACGAGTGGAGTTGCGGTCTGTTGTACGCCTTTCCGCCTATACCACTTCTACCCAGAGTGTTGAAGAAGATTCGGCACGACCGGGCCCAAGTCATTCTTGTGGCTCCGGACTGGGCTCGAAGAGTTTGGTATCCCGAGCTACTCAATATGAGCGTAGATCCCCCGATCCGTCTGCCTCTTCGGGAGGATCTTCTGTCGCAGCAGCAGGGGACGGTCCTCCACCCGAACCTGTCCAGTCTACACCTGCTTGCGTGGAGATTGAGCGGCGGCAGTTGATTCCTTTCGACTTGCCTCCCGAAGTTTGTGATGTGATTCTGGCAGCCAGGCGTCCCTCCACTAAGGTGGTATACGCCTGCAGGTGGAACAAATTTGTGACATGGTGCACAGCAAAGGCTGTGAATCCCCTTTCTGCCCCTCTTTCTGAGGTCCTTCTGTTCCTTCTCTCTCTGGCCCAACAGGGTTCTGCCCTGGGTACCATCAAGGGTTATCTTTGTGCTATCTCGGCCTTCCTCAGGCTCCCTGATCAGCCCTCCCTTTTCAAGTCCCCTGTTGTTAACAGGTTCTTAAAAGGCATTACACACCTCTTCCCTCCTGTTCCGTTTGTGATGCCTCAGTGGGACTTGAACTTGGTTCTTACCTTTTTAATGTGCGCTCCCTTTGAGCCTCTACATAACTGTCCTCTTCGTCTTCTGACTCTGAAGACAGCCTTTCTGGTGGCCATCACCTCCGCTCGGCGGGTGAGTGAGCTCCAGGCTCTATCTTGCAAACCTCCCTTTCTGTCTGTTCATCCAGACAAGGTTGTTCTTCGGACGCGTCCGTCCTTCTTGCCAAAGGTGGTTACTGCTTTCCACATTGGGCAGACCATCACTTTGCCCACCTTCTTTCCGCCTCCGCATCCTTCCAGAGAGGAAGAGAGGCTCCACCGTCTGGACCCAAAACGTGCGCTCTCCTTCTATATTGACCGCACAAAACACTTCCGGGTGGATGACCAGCTCTTTGTTGGCTACGTGGGCGCCAAAAAGGTCGGGCGGTGCACAAGAGGACCATCTCCCGCTGGGTTACCTTGTGCATCAAGACCTGCTATTCTTTGGCTAAGAAGGAGCCTCCTGTTGGGCTGCGTGCCCATTCCACCAGGGCAACGGCTGCTACCACGGCCTTGGGCCGCGGTGTTCCGCTGCCGGTTATCTGTCAGGCAGCTACGTGGGCCTCGCTGCACACGTTTACAAAGCATTACTGCCTTGACAGTCAGGT